>JAKOOJ010000011.1:20422167-21622167 GCA_022577455.1 Arizona elegans
AATAAATAAATAAATAAATGATACATTTGAATCTCCTTGTCATAGGTGTGATCATTTTTTATCTTTAAACAGCTTCATACGCCTACGTATTCCATGGCTGTACTAGACTAAGAGCCTTATATCCTCCTAGTAAATGTCATTACATGCCAGTTCCTGCTATTTGATCTCAGAATATTTCTTTTTCGTTTCTTTTTTTCAAAAGGGAGACATTTTATATACAGTACATTTTGCTAGTCTATTTCAAAGAGCAAAATTCACTGAGAGTTATTTCCAGTCATGAAGGTTTTTCCAGGTCTAGCGAGAGGGAGGAGGGGGAGGGGAGGCTTCCTTATTATCCGTTGCTTTTGTTGTGGTTGTCATTATTATTGCTTTACAACAATGTACAGGAGAAAAGTAGAAACGTGGAAATCAGGTCTCGTTTTGTAAACCTATACAGGAATTAAAACTGCCATGTGTTGTGTTGCGTCTGTTTGACAAGCGATAATTAATTAGTGACAGAGTTATTCCGGTTGTGACGCAGGCTTGTTTCTCATTAGAATGAATCGTGGAACATTTGTCTTAGATGTTACAACTATTCAAATCCTTAAGGCTATGTAGAAATACATATACTCATACTTTTTGGAGTATAAGACACACTTCCCACCCCCCCCCCCCCCCGGAAAAGAGGGTGGAAATGTTGGTGCGTCTTATACACCAAATTTTGGGCCTCCCGAAACACCCCCCCCCCCCAATGCATCCCATTTTCTCCAAAAACAGGATGCGCAGAGGGTTTGGGAGGCCTGCAGAGTGCTCCTGGGGGCCGGGGAGGGCAAAAAAAAATTTTTTTTCTTGTTTTCCTCCTCAAAATCTTGGTGTGTCTTATACTTCGGTGCATCTTATAGTCTGAAAAATACGGTATATGTCTCCCTCTGTGTGTAGCTATAGCAATACATACAGGAGAGAGAGGGGGAGAAAGGGAGAGAGAGAGAAAGAACTGTTTTGATGATAAATTGATTAGATGCCATTTCTAAATCAATACCGGTAGTAGGCAGAGCAGTTTAAATTCTATGAGTATGATTGGTTTGGCTCAAGGAACACTGTTTCCTTATAGAGTGTGTATTAGGTATAGATGTATACGTTGTATCTATCCATTATTACTTCTGTTTTTTCTCCATTTTTTAAAACTTTACATTTGGTTCATCTCATGTCTGTCTCACTTTGGAGATCAAGCTAACTACTTAGACAACCATCATGCTGGTATCAGCAAACTGGAAGACATAGGTTGGAACATATTGACGCAGATAACACATGAATGAAAAAATCCAGTGTCAACTCTTTATATGCCAGCTTTTTAAAACTCTAGGTCTTCCCACTAAATTATGTTGTACTGGAGGGAAAGGGAAAAGGTCATGGGGGAAGGGGAGGGGATGGGAGGGAGGGAAGGGAAGGGAAGGGAAGGGAAGGGGGGAAGGGAAGGGAAGGGAAGGGAAGGAAAGGGAAGGGAAGGGAAGGGAAGGGAAGGGAAGGGAAGGGAAGGGAAGGGAAGGGAAGGGAAGGGAAGGGAAGGGAAGGGAAGGGATCTGGCAGAAAGGACATATTGTAGATCCCATCTGTGAAGGGATGTCATCTGGTGGGACCTAGGAACTGAATCTTTTCTACTGCAATGACCACCCTTTGGAACATCATTCCTTCTGAGGTTAGTTTGGTCCTGACCATGTTGGCCATATGGAAGAGCTTGAAGATATGACTTGGTCATCTAGCTTGGGAATCAAGTCAATGTAGGTGGAAAGCTTGTTAAATGGTTAGGTTTCTAGAAAATGAATGGTGCTCTTCTAGAATGTTTTTTATGGCTTCATTGTTTTGAGTGTGTTTGTGTGTGTGTGTGTGTTTGTATTGTTTTTTTTTTTGTTTTTTTGTGTGTGTTTAAGGCACCCAGAGTCACAGCAGCAAGATGGACTGCTACATAAATTCAATTAATAAATGAATAAATAAGTTTTAAAAACTTTAGATTTACAAGTCTTTCTCTCTGCTATATTGCAAAGGAAGTTCATTTTTTTTCCAGACGCTGCTATAAATTGTGGGTCACAAATGGCGTTAACACAATAAAGGAAGTACAGTTCAACCAGGGAAATAAAACTGCCAGGTGGATATGGATTTAGCAGTGATGTGAACCATCCTTGCATTTCAAAAGCATGACTAAGTTAGGACAGATATCAATAACCAGAAAAGTACAAATAGAAGTGAAAGAAAGGGAGAAACATGGACACACAGATGCACAGACACTATTACAAAGGGGTTGCCTTCATTTACACATTCGGGGAAAGCAAGATGACCAGACCAAAGTATATCCTCCTTATTTGGGCCATGATAAAAGTGCACTGTAATTGCATGTAGGATCTTGAGGGATAGGAAGAGATGCTGTCAAGGGAATGATCAGATAAGAAAGGATATAGCCCTGCAGCTGCATAACGGGAGGAGAAAGAAACTTAGAAAGCACCTCCTTAACTTATCAGATTGTAAAGGAAATGGTGGGAGATTTGTATTTTCAGACTTGCAAGATTCTGTTAATGTAGCTTTATAATAAAATAGAAATTGCTCATCTGGACTATTTCCTCTTCCTAGCTGGAAGAGACTTGTAGTTCTGAGCATCGTACTCTGGTAATGCTGCCCTAACTCATCCAATAGTATCTGCTTCCAACTACTGGAGCCACTTCAGGCTACTGGTTCTATCCTAAAAGAAGACAAGAGCGATGTAAAATACCACAATAATATCATAGCAATAACATTTAGATTTTGTTCTGCCCCAGCTCCGGATTACCGAGGATATTGACACACACCAATAGTCCTTATCAAATTTATTAAGTAGCAAGAATAAACCAAAGTCTGGCAAAGGTTGGCAACCAGCCCAGAAAACAAGATACGATAAGACTTTTCCAAAAATGCTCTGATGATAATTACAAGTTGTTTCCAGCAAGAAACTTACTAAAGGTGTGTGACTTAAATAGGCTAAGAGAGTGGCCAATTATCCTCAAGCCTTACTCTCGAGGAGACCTCCTCCTCCTGAGTAGCCACTCCTGCCTTTTGACAGCCCTGCATGCTTGAGCATTGAGAAGAGGCTCCTCCACTTCGCTCTCTCCACTTGAAGGAGCCTCTGGAGGTTCTGAAGGCCCTGGCTGAGTCTCTGCCTCTGGCACCACATCCTCTTCAGCCTCCCCACTGTCCGACGTGAGCGCCGGCTGCTGGCACAACACTACACCAGCCTCCTCCTCGTCGGGATCAGCCACGATCCGCGCAGGCCACTGGCGGGCCACAACAGATTTATATACCACTCCATAAGTGCTATAAAACACTCTCTGGGTGGCTTACAATGTCTGTATGTTGCACCCAACAATCTGAGTCCTCATTTTACCGACTTTGGAAGGACAGAAGATTGAGTCAACCTTGATCCCATTGGTATCAAACTCCAGACTGTCGGCAGAGTTACCCTGAAATACTGTATTCTAACCACTACACTACACGTCATGCCTTGTCAAGGATGATCATGTCACTTCCAAAGCCCAAACCACCCTGTTGAAACAAAGGAAACCACCCTTACTAAACTCGCATCCTACCCAGTGGTGGGTTTCAAATTTTTTTACTACCGGTTGTATGGGTGTGGCTTGGTGGGTGTGGCATGGCTTGGTGGGCGTGGCAGGGGAAGAATACTGTAAAATCTCCATTCTGTCCTCACTCCAGGGGAAGGTTACTGCAAATCCTCATTTCCTCCTGATCAGCTGGGACTTGGGAGGCAGAGAATAGATGGGAGCGGAGCCAGTCAGAATTTTTACAACCAGTTCTCCGAACTACTCAAAATTTCCGCTACCGGTTCTCCAGAACCAGTCAGAACCTGCTGAAACCCACCTCTGATCCTACCATTCTTATTTCCCATCTCTATACTTTCTCTATACTTTTTTAAAAAGTTGTACCAAAAGAACCTGACTGCACAATTTTTCCCCACCAAACTTCACCATTGGCCTCAATTCGGTTGAATCCCCATCAAGTCCCCTGCCTACATTTTCCAGCTGACAAAAGCCTTCCCACCATGAGAAAGACCACTTTCCAAGTGAGAATGTTGCCAATTCTGAAATTAGGCAAAATCACTTGAGATTCCCAAACCCGAAAGAAAAATTCCAAAATGGAGAGTCTTGGATACGTTTCTATTTCCACGGGAAGCACAATGAATAAAGGCCTATGAATGCTCTATGAAATGGACCACAAAGGGCCCTTAAAAGATCAAATACATTCATCCTGGTATCAGCTATTGTGACAACTCATTTTTGCTGCAGGAGGCTAGCATAGCTCCCTTTTTGGAACTGGATTACGTATTATTATTATTTTTTTTGTTCTACCTGAAGAGATTGTGCATTCAGTGCTACTCTGGACTCTAATTTTCTCTGATTTGCCAGGTGTGATTTTTGTGGGTCTTTGGAGAAGATGCTGCATTAGCAAATCTGGATGTTTCTAATCATCACTATCCCTTTTCGTTCCCCAAGCTCATTGCTGGAAATGATCTCCCTGCTTCATTCTTTCTCTGTCTCTCTCTCTCTCTTTTTTCGTCAAGGAAGAAAATAAGGAAGGAAGGAGGCATTGTAAGATGAGCTGGAGTACTTATTACAAGAGGATAATGCAATACGTGCCAGTTAGCCAATTTGCCGTTTCAATGAAGGAACGATCTGAATAGGCTGAGCTTAGCGTAAAGGGAGCTGATTACTGCAGCTTGATATACTTTCCATTTGTACTGGCATTGTTTTGCAAAATCTCCACCCTTCCTCTTGCCACGCAGCAATATTTTTAAAAAGTCTTCCAAGTGTTGGAAGAAATATCCATCTGGGTTCAGTTCCAAGTGGGGAGAAAGACACTGGAAACATGGAGGCTGCTTGGAAAGATGGTTTCATAGTAAAGCAGAACCACCAAGCATGTGTGATTCTGGATAGCTGACAACATGGAGTGGAAAGTGAGAGTTATTTATACCTTCTCTTGGGCCCTGCCCTTAAGCTTCCTGTTCCTGTACAGTGGTGGGTTGCCTTTAGTTTGGACCAGTTCTATAGAACCGGTAGTAAAGCCAGTGGGAGGCTCCACCCACTGACCCTAACGTCATCAGAAGCAATCTGTGCAAGCGAGCGATCCCGTTGTGAACCGGTAGTAAAGGTAAGTAGAATACACCCCTGTCCCAGGGAGCTATGCAGGGGTAACTTTGTAGGCTTTCTGAATCAAGTGTGATTGAGCTGTGAGCTGATGTAATATCTCCAGGTGGGGAATGGAAGGATTTATACTCCTTGCAGACAGTTGGTCATTTGCATTCTTTTAGCGGGTCACCTGGAGGTTTATCTGTGTCATCAGGGTCAAAATTGAGTGGTGCAAATGGGTGTGGAGCCTTCTTGGAACTGTTGAAAGGACTGTGTTGTAGATTGGAGATAGAGGATGTTGTATCCTTCCCCCTCTGTTGAGAGAGGGCTGTTCAATTTTGACGCAGATGGCCTCTTTAACCCCTCTTTCAAGAAGCAAAACGTCTTCAAAGAAAAACCAGAAAGTCCAGTTGCCTCTTGAAAAAAAGCACCCTTGGTTCAGCGAGATTTCTTTTCTAAGTGTCTGTCCAATGAAGTAGTAGTGGTTAACTATCAAAAAAGTAACATTTTAAGGGGATTACCTGATGCTTCAGGCCTCTATTTTCCCCATAACGTTGACTGGCATCTACTTTGTGGTGGTTTGGTGATGGATGGAGAAATGGAGGTGGAGTGAAGGAGGAGGAGGAAGAGCAGGGGGGAGGAAGAGAGGAGAAGAAGGAGGAAGAGAGGAGGAGGAGGAAGAGGAGAAGGAGAGGAGGACGAGGAAGGAGAAGGAAGAGAGGAGGAAGAGGAGGAAGAAGAGGAGGAAGAGGAGAATGAGAAGAAATGGAGGAAGAGGAGGAAGGAAAAGGAAAAGAGGAGGAGGAAGAAGAGATGAGGAGGGGAAGGAGAAAGAAGAGAAGGAGAAGGAGAAGGAGAAGGAGAAGAAGAAGGACAAGGACAAGGACAAGGACAAGGACAAGGACAAGGACAAGACTATTTTGAATTGACAAAAACTTCCAGAAATTTCAGGACATGAACCAGATTATAAGTAATACTTTTCTAACAATGCAAAAGATATGGGGTAGGTTGGTTATTCTTTTAGACGTGAATTTATAATCCCTAGGAAAATTGACTCAGATCCTCCTTCGGTGTCAGTGAAACCCGTATTACCATCAAATGCATCCTCACCTTCGTGTGCATCCTGTATTTTTTTTTCCTACCTGCAAAAAGAAGAGATGGTTCCCATTTGAATTATTTAAGTGAGAAAATCACAGCAGCTCTAGGAATGAAAAGATACCATACAGGCAGTCACACAATCGGAAGTAGTCATGGTACCCTTCATCACCTCCACCCCATCAAGTCAGCTCACAAACCGCCAAGAGGGAGTTCAAAAGAAATCCTCCTGATCCTTTAGTACAAGACAGAAAAATAAAAAACAAAACAAAAACTTTGTGCAAGAAGATTTTGGTGCCACTTTATTTAAAACACCACCTGCATCCAATTCAGGCAGCCTTTGAAATGAAACTAAACCGTGAATTCCGTTTGTACCCATTTTTATTAAAACCTGATGTGCGTTCTTATAAGCAGGCAAAGATTCCATCCATGGAGGTCAATAAAATACCAGTTTTGGGATCCTAGCATTTGGATATTTGTCCCTTGATTCAAGAAATCTTTTTTTGTTGTTTTTTAAGAACTCCTGCCAGATTAGTTCACAGCTTCTTGGTTTTCAGGCAAAGCATTTTTTTTCTCTGTTGCACATATTTCTCAGCATATGCATTGGCAGAATTCCTACAGCCCCGTTACCAAATCCTCATCAGAACATAGAGGTATAATTATACTCCCAAAAAAACCAAAATTGTAATACGCATCTTGATATTTTCCCTACATATGGGAGATAATTATCCACAATTACCTTGTGCTTACCCTGTAGCATGTATAAACTTTATTCTCTCCGAATACAAGCTCTCGGTGTGAAGGGAGCTATCTCAGCAACTTCGTTTTGCAGCTAGGCAGCAAAATGGTTTTTCTGCATGTTCTCGATCTGTTATCATATAGGAGGTATGGTGAGAGGGGTGGTATCCCCTTACCTTCACTACCGGTTTGCAAATGTGAGTGCATGCGTACACTTGGTTCGTTCACACACACCACCTCTGTGCATGCACAGAGCATCAAAAACGGAACATGATGACTTACCTTTACTACTGGTTCACAACGGGGCCATGCGCGCGCTCCACTGCACATGCACAGAAGCGTTTTGATGACATTGGGGTGGGTGGGTGGGCGGAGCCTCCCTCCAATTTTACTACCGGTTCTATAGAACTGGTCCGAACCGGAGGCAGCCCACCACTGGTGATGACATCCGGGCATATGGGCGGAGCCTCTTGCAGATGCTGCTACCGGTTTGCACGAACCGGATAGAACCGGCTGAATACCACCACTGCATGGTGGCACCATGGTTAGGACGCAGTATTGTAGACAAGCTCTGCCCACAGCCAGTAGTTCGATCCTGACCAGCTCAAGGTTGACTTAGCCTTCCATCCTTCCGAGGTTGGTAAAATAAGGACCCAGATTGTTGCGGGGCAAGAGGCTGACTGTGTAAACCGCTCAGAGAGGGCTGTCAAGCTCTATGAAGTGGTATATAAGACTGGGTGAAATCCTCCCGGTTCGGACCGGATTGGGTGATCCGGTAGTGATTGTGGCAGGTGGTTCAGAGAACCAGTAGTGATGGTGGCACAAGGCTCCACCCACCCACCCAGGTGTCATTACTTCCTGGTTTTAACCAGGAAGTAATATGTTTTTTACCCTCAGCGCATGCGCAGAAGGTTTTGCACATGTGCAGAGGGCCTGCGCACGCATGTGACTTCCGAACCGGTAAGGAAGGTAAGTAGATTTCACCCCTGGTGCTATTGCTATTGCTATCATGGAAGACTAGAAGGAGGAATTGACTTTGAGTTGCCCAACTTCTGCTTCCCACAATGTCCTTGATTAGTAGCAGCAATCCACAAAAAAATCCAAAGGGTACTTGGTAAAGTCTTGGTAAAGTTTCTCCTTTGACGTGTTAAGGCTAGGCTGTTTCAAAGACTTTCCCAGGATGGTAGACCAAGGTTTGTGCATGCATAGACAAATCTTCTGCCAGGACTACCACCAAAATAATGCGGCTGTGAAGGCCCACGCAAGAGAAACAAGCTGTTGAAGTTTTTAAAGCCAGAAAAAAGGGTTGCCTTGAGGAAGGCTATTTGTATTTGCAACAACCAGCTTCCTGATATGTTCCTTCTAATAGTTTGCAGAGCTGATTTAGCTAGCACCACTCTAGATGTTCCCAGCTATATCCTTGATATCTCTAGCCAAAAAGCATCTCAGATACTGGATGAGGTGTTGTATATTGGATGGATGGATGGATGGATGGATGGATGGATGGATGGATGGATGGAAAGAGAGAGAGACAGACAGACAGGCAGAACTGCTCCTGTTGCATGGTAACAAAGCAATAACAATAATAATTGAAGAATAAAAACTGAAACCAATGCAGTAACAAACACATGAACACTGAATAACTCTCAAATCCATGAATCTATGGAGCACTATTCAAGCATAACACAACTCATGTTATCATACTCTGCAGCACTCTTCTCATCCAAGAAGCTTTTCCAGCTCTGACTGGATGGTGGGGAATGGAAGGATTTGCCCACCATCCAGTCAAAGCTGAAAAAGCTTCTTAGATGAGAAGCGAAACATCTTCAAGGACAAACAAGAACGTCCAGTTGCTTCTTGAAAAAGCATCTTTGGAACAACCATGACCTGGATGACTGAGAATCTCCATAGACATAAAACTCTGCATGTGTCTCTCTTTCCTCCTCCCTCCCCTCCCCTCCCCCTCCTCCCAAAATAAGTCAGCAAAGAAATTGACTTACTAGTTCTTCAAATGTAGATGAATGCTAGAAGGAAAGAGAGGAAGGAATGTGCAAATATGATGGCTTCCATATCCAGCTTGTAGCAGTCAAGTCCACATTTTGTAGAACCCACCGTCCTTTCCCCTTCCTCCTCTGATGGTACAGTAGTTGAAAAATTGACTTACAAATCCGTTTATATATCTTTTCAGTGCACTGGATTTTGATTTTTTTTCCCCTTCCCCTTAGCAATTAATGTTGTTTACATTCTCCAGACCTAGGAATATGATTATGCAAATTGCCGCAAGGAAAGAGGATGAAAACTTTGAGAGCAAACAGGAAGAATGAGCAATGTAAATGCTCAATTAGAAATATTTCCCCTTTCATCTCTGCAGAATCAAGTATTTACTTCTTCCACCTCTCATTCATCAGTCTTATGCTGACAGTGAATACTTATGGAGGATGAAATGTGGAAGCTCTTGGCTCTCAATCTATGTATAGTCAGCTTTTGATTGCATATGGGTCTTTCACACACACTCTCTCCACCAAAGATGGATGTGGATTTCTAGGTGTTATTACTCCGCTTAATTCCTATCAGCCTAAATAAAGATGGGAAAAAAATATATTAGTAAGATTGTTGGCTGAGCAGGTACAAAGATATCCAGGGAAATGATTGAAGCCAGAGAAACGTGCCCCTTGTCAATCACAGAATTGTTGATTTACAACCAGTTTATAGGGTACTTAGGAACTAAGGGCTTGGCAGCACAAGGAAACATCACCCAATCACCGGTCATCAATACATCAATCAAAAAAGCCAACACAGTTCTAGGCTGGCTAAACAGAGGGATAGAATCAAGATCACCTGAAGTGTTAATACCACTTTATAATACCTTGGTCAGGCCACACTTGGAATCCTGCAACCAGTTTTGGTCGCCACGATGTAAAAACGATGTGGAGACTCTAGAAAGAGTGCAGAGAAGAGCAACAAAGATGATTAGGGGACTCGAGGATAAAACATATGAAGAACGGTTGCAGGAACTGGGTACATCTAGTTTAATGAAAAGAAGGACTAGGGGAGACATGATAGCAATGTTCCAATATTTGAGGGGCTTCCCATAAGGAAGGGGGAGTCAAACTATTCTCCAAAGCACCTGAGGGCAGGACAAGAAACAATGGGTGGAAACTAATCAAGGATAGAAGCAAATTAGAACTAAGGAGAAATTTCCTTATAGTTAGAACAATTAATCAGTAGAACAACTTGCCTCCAGAAGTTGTGAATGCTCCAACACTGGAAGTTTTTTAAGAAGAAATTGGATAACCATTTGTCTGAAGTGGTGTAGGGTTTCCTGCCTAGGCAGGGGGTTGGACTAGAAGACCTCCAAGGTCCCTTCCAATTCTGTTATTCTATTTCTATATTCTATTTCAATCAATAGGAAGGCACCACATAAATACAACTCATAAAATAACTCAAAACACAAATTCCAGTACAAAGAAGTTATCTGATGATGGGCTTCAGCACAAATCCAAAAGCTTGGAAAACTAAATCTCTGGTCCTGTTGATAGACCCAGATTGGATCTTGGAAAAATTTTCTGCCTAGCATTGCATAGAAATCTGGTTTTATACAATCAGAATCATAACACTGGGCACTAGATGATTGCATAATCTATTACAAAAAAGTCAACAAGTGGAGTAAACCAGATCACATTAATTCATGAGGTTGATTTCTTCAGGCATAATATGTTATGTCAGTACCGTAATTGAGTTTTGTTTTGTTTCAACTCAGTCCTGAAGCAAGGGGGGCGGGGGGAACGGGACTGGTCTGATTTGACAGGATTGAAGGGAATTTGACAGCCTTCATTCTGCTGACAGATACGATCAAAGTATTGGGCAGAAGTGATAGATTTTTTTTTCTTTTTTACCAGGAGAGTGTTATGCATTTTTTTTAAAAAAAAATAATGCATTTTATTTCTCTCCTCTATTCTGTAAAAGTGGAATTGATTTACTGCCCACTCTTATTGTTTTGCTTTGCTTTGCTCTGCTCTCCAACCCAAAATAGACATTCCTTCCAAGTGATTCAGAAGAGGAAAAGGCGGGTGTGAAATCCAGCAGGTTCGGATAGGTTCTGGAGAACCGGTAGCGGAAATTTTGAGCAGTTCGGAGAACCGGCAAATACCACCTCTGGCTGGCCCCAGAGTGGGGTGGGAATGGAGATTTTGCAGTATCCTTCCCCTGCCATGCCCACCAAGCCACACCCATCAAGCCCCGCCTCACCCACCAAGCCACACCCACAGAACGGGTAGTAAAAAAAATTTGAATTCCACCACTAGTTAGAACTCCCTCTAGTAAAAACTCTTGTGTCAATCCTTATTTTCTGTCAGGCTGGGAATTTTGTGACCTTCCAAATTACCTTTCCCCCCCCAAAAAAATAAGCATTCTCCAGATGTATGGAGGTCAGCTCTCAGAATTTCCTAACCAGAGTGGCCAATTTGTGAATGTTGTGAGCTGCGAGTGGATCGTCATATTGAAAGAGAATTAAGGTCAGGTAGCATATGTAACCAACATAGTTAATGGACAGAAACTCTGCAAACTGAAGTCCGGGTATATTTGAAGGATCACAGCTTCGACGCTTCTATGATCATTTCTATGTGACTGGAGACTTGAAACTAAACGCTAGGGTGGTGAGAATTCTGTTACAAATGAAATCCCATAGCAACCTCTTCTGTCTCAAGGCTTTTATCATTATGGTCATGATTTCCAATGCAAGTAGCTGGTGTTTAACATACAAAACAAGGTCTTCGAATGTATGTTGAGCAATAATTAGCTAACTAACCATCTTCTTTTTTTCTTTCTTTTTTTTTTTGCTTAGTTTCAGCAGACTTAACAATCAATGTAATAGGGAAGATAGTGTAATGAAAGCATAATTGGATTCTGTACCACTTGTTATGCACAACTGAATGCTCTTATGGATAGGCACATGTACTCTAAATGTTTTGGGGAGTATCATTTGCCAAGTATGCTCGGTCTCAGCAGAGGAAGAACACAAGCATAATTTATACGTGGAAGAGGGAAAAAAAGGAAGCATTTATAACGTTTCCAGCATTCAGATGGAAATAAAAATCTTCCTTCACCTCAAACAAGTTAAGAATGACTGGAAATATAGGCAGTCTTCAGCTTATGATCACAACCGAGCCCACAATGTCTGTTCCTAAGCGAGACATTTGTTAAGTGAATTTTGCCCCATTTTACGGCCTTTCTTGCCACGATTGTTAAGCGAACCACTGCAGTTGTTAGGTTAGTAACATGGTTGTTGGGTGAATCTGGTTTCCCCGTTGATTTTGTTTGTCAGAAGGTCGCAAAAGAGGATCGCATGACCTTGGGATGCCGCAACCGTCATAAATACGAGTCGGTTGCCAAGCATCCGAATTGGGTTCCCGTGACTGTGGGGATGTTGCAACGGTCGTAAGTGTGAAAAACAGTCATAAGTCACTTTTTCCAGCGCCATTGTAACTTAGAACGGTCCCTAAAGGAACTGTTGTAAGTCGAGGACTACCTGCTTTTTTAGAAATTTTGTAGGACTTTAGCAAATGTTTACCAAAGAAAGGAGCTCTCAATTTAGCATCTGAGGCGGTTTTCTTAATGTACTAGAGTATTTGTTGGTTGTATTAGTTGCTCCTCTTCTTCCCTCTGCACTGTGATTAGGAACATGGTTAATCCATTTACTATTACTTCTCTGTACTACTGATATTAGTACTAGAAGGAGCAGTCAAGGCAGGGGTGAAATCCAAATTTTTTCCCTACCGGTTCTGTGGGCGTGGCTTGGTGGGCGTGTCAGGGGAAGGATACTGCAAAATCTCCATTCCCACCCCACCCCTAGGGGAAGGATATTGCAAAATCTCCATTCCCACCCCACTCCAGGGGAAGGATACTGCAAAATCCCCATTCCCACCCCACTCTGGGGCCAGCCAGAGGTGGTATTTGCCGGTTCTCCGAACTACTCAAAATTTCCTCTACTGGTTCTCCAGAACCTGTTAGAACCTGATGGATTTCACCCCTGAGTCAAGGCTTTGAAAACTTAACTGACACTTCATCTAGCTGACATTCTTCCTTTCATTTTGTTGCATAAACAGAGCTCTTATTGCCTATAATATCCATGGAATCAACCAAGGGAAGACAAAGAACAACTTTTATACGTGTGTCAGACATCACGACACCATTGCATAAGCGTACTATTTGTGCAATATATATAACTTTTGTGCTATTTGTGCTATATATAACTATAGATCCGTGACGGCAAAGCTACAGCACGCATGGCGCAGCTGGTACGCAGAGCCCTCTCTGTGGGCACATGAGCCGTCGTCCAGCTCAGCTCCATCGCACATGCGCTGCCCAGCTGAGTTTTGGGTCTCTGCTGTGCATGCATGGGTGGGGCGGGGCACATGTGGGAGACACGGCCGCATGCACGGAGGTCACACGTATATGCATGGGGGGATGGGGTCACGTGTGCATGCATGGGATGGGGGGAGCACAGGGGGTGCGGCATGTGCGATTTTGGCACGGGACGACAAAAAGGTTATTTATTTATTTATTTATTTATTTATTTATTTATTTATTTATTTATTTATTTATTTAATTCAATTTGTATCCCGCCCTTCTTCTAGTGGACTCAGGGCGGTGCACAGCCAGAACTAAAACACATACCAATACAAAATGTTTTAAAAGAAATATATGACTTTCCCCAAAATTTAAAACATTCAAACTAAAACCCATTGACAATTTAAAAGGCTAAAAAAGGGGGGGGGGTTTTTCACACCAGCCCTGCTTGATGGAAAAGAAAAGTTTTTAGGGCACGGCGAAAAACCCGGAGATCCGATATCCTTCGTATCTCCGGGGGCAAATCGTTCCAGAGGGCAGGAGCTGCCACAGAGAAGGCCCTCCCCCTGGGGGTCGCCAGCCGACATTGCCTGGCTGATGGCACCCTGAGGAGTCCCTCTCTGTGGGAGCGTACTGGTCGGGGTTAGCCATCACTGCTATAGATGAACTGCAAGGGAGGGGCCGTCTTTCCTGCCTACCAGACATCCAAGCTTCAGTATCTCTGTGCTCACAGGAAACAGACCAGAGTTGGGTTTCAGCAGGTTCTGACCAGTTCTGGAGAACCAGTAGTGGAAATTTTGAGTAGTTCAGAGAACCGGTAGTAAAAATTCCGACTGGCCCCGCCCCCATCTATTCTCTGGCTCCCAAGTCCCAGCTGATCAGGAGGAAATGGGGATTTTACAGTATCCTTCCCCTGCCACATCCACCAAGCCACGCCCACCAAGCCATGCCACACCCACCAAGCCACACCCACAGAACCGGTAGTAAAAAAATTTGAAACCCACCACTGAAACAGACCCCCCCCCCACTTTCTGTGACCCCAGACTTCATTCCATCACAACATTGACCCTCTATCCTTTAGGATGGGGGTCCCAGTCCCACTACAATGGATTTTCCTAGCTCAGATTGTACAGAAAGGTATTTGTATCCCCTCTTTTCATGATACTTAAGCCTCATAGAGTGTATTCCTGAAAAGTTCAGCCACACGGTTGGGGGAAAGGAAAAAAAACAGGCTACCGATTTTGACATCACATTCATTATTGCTTCAGAGGGGAGGGAGGGTTCACTGGTTTCTGTTCCCTCTGCAGCAACCCCTCCATTCTCTCTTAATAAAACAGGTTAACTGTGCCAGGCAGGGACGCCACTGGGACTGACATAATTAATGTCTCTAATGTGAAAGTTTAGGGGTTCATTAGATTTAGAACTCAGGCAGGTTTTTAATCAAGCATGTTATGGAGAATCATTAACAGCTAAACACAATTTGTAATAGAATATTTTGCACCATTTAGTCATTTCTTGGCTCAGAGCAATGTGGCCATATAAAGGATTTTGGCTTGAAAATGATCATCTTTAGTCATTGTGATTTGAGGACTACTACCTACAGATGATCTCTGATACTTAAAAATCTACTTACCGTATTTTTCGGAGTATAAGACGCACCTTTCCCCCCCCAAAAAAAGAGAGTGAATATCTGGGTGTGTCTTATACTCCGAATGTATTCCCACCCAGCCTCCCAAACGGGGATTTCAGAGGCTGAAAGAAGCCTCTGAAAGAAGCTTCAGAGAAAAAGTCTCTGAAGGGCTTTTATCTAAAATAATATGGCAAGCAACAAAAGAAGAATCAGTAAAGGTTCTAACTAAACTACGTTAACAAATCTGGAGAATGGCACAATAACCAACAGATGGGAAGACTTTAATCTACATACCAATACCAAAGAAAGGAGATTGAACAGAGTGCAGATAGTCCTTCAGAATAAAAGCCTCTGAAAGAAGCTTCAGAAAAAAAAGCCTTTTTTTTTCTGAAACTCTGTTTCGGAGGCTTTCAGAGGCAGAAAAAAAAAGTTTCTTCTGAAATGGAATTGTTTCAGAGGCAGAAAAAAAAGCAAGGCACAGAGTTCACAACCAAGGAACCTGTTGCTAAAATTCACCTCTGGAAACAGCTGATTGGGGGTATTCTGGGATCCACCCGCCAATCAGCTTTTTTCTTATTTTCCTCCCCAAAAACTAAGGTGCGTCTTATACTCTGAAAAATACGGTAGTTTCAAACGTGTCATTGGGAAGACTAACTTTTGGATCCTGTTGGATGGAGAGAAAAAGTCCTTTGGGATTTTTTTTAGATCAGTGCATTGTTCAAGATCCATTTCTCCAGGTTCTTTAGATTCTCTAAATCCTTTCTGAACTGTATTCCTGAAATTGCTTTTCTTTTCTTATGGGAGCTACTCTACACACACAAAAACATATATGAAAATATTGAATATTCTACCGCCTGTCCATGCTTCCTTAAATTAACCATTTCCTAATAGAAGCATATTTTCTCATCAGTGAATAGAATGAATATACTGCTATCCTGATGCGTTGATATGGACTCATTATCCTCTCCGTCTCTTGAAATGTTATAATTCCAATGTTTATACACGGTTTCTTTGTTCTTCCAAAATTGCCAAATTCCCCAGTAAGGTTAAGTCATCTGCTAGATCTCTCTCACTCATGTGTTCTCATTTTAATATCTTTTTTTTGTGTGTGTGAAGATATTAGTCCAGGAATCAGTATAGTTTCATCGTTATTCCAAGAAACCCAAATGGTTTATGAAGACATTATAAATTATTACTGCCGTCTTGGTATTATACCAAAGAATATGCCTTGATGAGGGTCAGCAAAGTCTCCAGGTAAATCTCACTCAAGTGTTCATGCTGTAGTTGTATTGTAACTAGCCTAAGAACCTGACAATGTGCCAAACATTTCGTACGTTCACCTTTTGTCTTAATTTATGGTATATTGTCATGTTCTAAGTAAAATATGTGGGAAGACTTACAAAAGCAAAGCAATAGATGTGCAGGGGGGGAGACCAGTAGTGGGTTCTAAGCGGTGTTACCACCAGTTCGCTTCGCGCATGCACTTTTCTTGCTTCGCTCGCATGCACGCCAAACTTGCACTTCACACAAGCGCGTTGACTTACCTAAACAGCTGAGGCAGGGCAATCTGCTCTGCCGCGCCTTTCAGCTAAGGTATAAATGAAGGAATAAAGGTAGGAATAGTGCAGGGGTGGGCGAGAGGGCCCAGCTGACAGTAGGAGTAAACTGGTTCGCTCTTACATCAACATTTCCACTACCGGGGAGAACCGGTAGCAACCCACCACTGGAAAAGACCATGGACAGTTCTAGGTTGAGGCCATTGAGGCTAGTACTGTTGCCAGGCCCACGTAGTTAATATTAAAAGCAAAACAGTTCCAAAAAACAAACAGATTTTATTAAAACAGCTGAGAATTAACTCATTCTCAGCGTATTCAAAATTAAATGAAAGCAAAGTCCTCAAAACACCATTCTTCAGTTTATCTCTGACCTTGGGATAATTAGGCAAACTGCCAAAGGCTTTTCTTAGTTCAGTTCAGGAACAGAAGACGCTGACAAGAATGAAATACAGCCAAACACGAAGCAAATCTGTCAATGGTTGTTTTCCAGCAAAGAGGCCAAGAGCTGTTGCCGATCTTTTAAGCCTTATGGGAGGGGCCAATCATCTCTTGGCCCTACTCCCGAGTCATCCTCTCTGCTTTAGCTGCTCCTGCCTTCTGGCAGCTCTTCTCATACATGCACTAGGAACAGGCTCCTCCTGTTCCTCTGCCTCTCTGCTGTCAGCCTCTGGAGGCTCTGAAGTCCACGCATCACTCCCCGATGGCCCTGGTCCCATCTCTGCCTCCGTCACAGAGCCCTCATATGGGCCTTCCCCAGCCTCCAGAACTGGCCCATGTTCTTCCTCAGCCTCATCGCTGTCCGACTCCGCTGCTGGCGGACCACAACAAGTACATACACCCAAGAGCAGCAAACTGTTGTCCTTCAGCAGAAGGTTTAAATTAAAACTGGACCACTCAACACTTCTAGTTGTGCTACCCACTAAGAAAATTAATGATGCTTTAAATGACAGAGATTGGTATTTCAGGTATTGAAATATCAGGGGTTGAATTCTTCTAGGTTGAAAACCAAGGAGGCAAGGAACAGTGATGAAGATGGATGTGATAATGGACCCAGGAGTTGTCTCTTCACAAATGTCTGGAGCAATACGACAATTATTTTCTGGGAGCAAATTTCCACATCTATCTTATGTCCTAATTTTCCTTGCCTAAAGGGGTACAAATGTGGCTTATCGGAACAAAATGAAAAAAATATCCCAAAACTCCCATATTTTTATTTGTTTGTTTGTTTAGGGGTTGTTTCTGAATTGAAATCATGGGCACATCTATTGGGGATTGAATCCCATTATATTTAGCTGGGTTTATGGATTAATTAGCATAGAGTGACATCATTTTTTCCCACACACAAAATAACACACAGTGACAAGAAAGGAAACCATCTCAAAAGAGGGGGGGATGTAAATTATGCACAACACGGCATGCACATAATTTGAATGTTTTTTCTAATATGCAATATGTAACTATCCTTTTTCAAAATATAATTAATAGAGGCCAAATGTATTTCTAATTTTTGCAATTCCTCCCCACTCACCCCACCAGCACTTCATTTGTTCATAAACATGGTTTCCCACGGTTTATCAGCCAGTCAATCCTTGCACCATTTAATCTTGCAATTCAAATTAAGCCTCTATCAGCTCTGCATGTGAATCACTCACAAAATGTCTATGGAGATTCTCAGTCATCCAGGTCATGGTTGTCCCAAAGGTGCTTTTTCAAGAGGCAACCGGACTTTCTTGTTATTCTTTGAAGACGTTTCACTTCTCATACAAGAAGCTTCTTCACCTTTGACTGGATGATGGAGAATGAAAGGAATTATACTCCTTGCAGACTCATTTGCATTCTTTTAGCAGGTCGTTAAGGCCCCTGATGATACAGATAAACCTCCAGGTGACCTTAAGAACCTGCTAAAAGAATGCAAATGACCAGCTGTCTGCAAGGAATATAAATCCTTCCATTCTCCACCATCCAGTCAGGGCTCAAGAAGCTTCTTGGATGAGAAGCAAAATATCTTCAAAGAAAAACAAGGAAGTCCAGTTGCCTCTTGAAAAAGCATCTTTGGGATAACATCACATATGTTTTTTGTTCATGCAACATACCAAATCCACTTAGGGTTAGGATTAGGCCCCCATGAATTTAGTTAGTAAAATAGGACATCACCATTAGATTTGTGGCACATTGGTATGGTTAGGAGGGCTCTGAGCTCACCTTCCCTATGTTTCCTGATAAAATACATACGTCAACTCACAAAGCATCCCTGGCCTGCTCTCGAGTTGCTATAGGCAAGGGGGATGGGAAACCGACAAAACAGCATGGCAGCCAAAGATAGATGCACATTCCAGACTTATCTCTCTCAAGGCTGTCTCCCAGGATTCCCCACAGCAGCCGGAGGGGAGTGATCTCTATAACCTGTTCCGTTGACAAATGTGATTGATGACACACCCTGGGGGGAGGGGGGAAATAGGATCATGACTGGGGCGTAAATTACATGGGGTCAGAGTTGGCTACACTTGGGAACATGCCGACAAGAAGCTCCTAATAAATAACTGGGTTTCTTTTGAAGCTTGGCTCGAGGCTCATGATTTAATTATGGCATCTTTCAGAACCTTGACAACATGGGTGGAGAGTAGAGAGGAAGAGGAGGAATAGGAGTCTGCCATCAATCCAATGGCCACCTCCATGTTTTTCTCCATTAGGGACACACCTCCAGTGGTCCAGACAAGAGACGACCAGGACTTTAGCAACTGAGCACAGAGTGTCATCATTCAGGAAAGGCTGCAGCTGATGTACAAAATTTAAGAGGCTTTGCTCATGTCTGACTCTTAACCATGAGTCTCTGATGTAGATTGGAATGAGGGAGAATTAATTGTCCCAAAGTCACCCAGTAAACTCCCTCATCAAGTAAAAACTTAAATCAGATGACTGCAAATTCAGTCAGGACTGAAGAAGCTTTTTAGATGTGAAGTAAAATGTCTTCAAGGGAAAAAGTCCAGTTGCCTTTGGAAAAGCAGCCTTAGTTTAAACCTGGATGTTTTTAGTCCCAGTCAGGGGTGAAATCCAGCAGGTTCTGACAGGTTCTGGAGAACTGGTAGCGGAAAGTTTGAGTAGTTTGGAGAATCAAAAAATACCACCTCTGGCTGGTCCCAGAGTGGGAAGGGAATGGGGATTTTTGCAGTATTCTTTCCCTGGAGTGGGGTGGAAATGGAGATTTTGCAGTTTCCTTCCCCTGCCATGCCCACCAACCCACGCCCACCAAGTCACACCATACCCACCAAGCCACAACCACAGAACCGGTAGTAAAAAAAAAATTGAATTTCACCACTGGTCCCAGTGAACATATTAATCACGTATTTCACTGGCTGATTGATAACAGTATTATCCAGTAGCAATACTGTGAAATAGTGACCAAAAGTGCACAAATAAGTGAACCTATTAAGGGAACAATTAAAAAAAAATGTTATCCAGCCACTCCTTTTCCCAGGAGTTGTTTTTCTTGTGTCTGTTTTCCTAAGATATCTTTCAATAATGTTTTTTTAATAAAAACAAAAAACTTTAAAAAAAGTTGTGTGCAAGTGGCATTTATTTCCCAAGATTCAGCTCTTCTAATTGCAGCCCAAATAATAATCTTAAAAGAGTACAATGTGACCGAGAAAGACTGAACTACGAAATGTGAAGAGAACAAAAGAAAAAAAAACTGTATGTAAGTTGATATCAATCAAATTGCAGTAATTAACAGAGGGCTTTCCATTTATATTCATTCCCTAAGTGATGGGAGAGAGAGGTGGGGGGGGGGAAGAAAGGCTTTCAGCTGTCTTGTCAAAATATCCACTCCAGACTGGTGAGAAGAAATACTGTTGAGCTGAGAAATAACTGCTTGTCCTTTGAAAATTGTATTCCATCAAATATCGCCTTAGGTTTCTCCTTCTCATGGCTGGAGAGCATAATAGATCAGGTGGCCTTCTAAAGAGAATGTATATGGACTAATTCTAATGCTTTTAGCAAGAGCAGGAGGCAAAACACCAGACCAGCAGGAAAAAAATCCCTGCTAGCAGTTCTAAGATTGCAATGCAAGCCATCAGCTATTACACACTACGGTGCTCGGATAGAAGGCTAAAGAAGTTGTACAGAAGTTGTACAGGGCCTCCACTCCACCATCAAATGTTATTCCCAGAAAGATTCTCAGACACTCGTTCCTTTCTACCCCGATCACTCTTGATGGATGACAATGGCAGTTCTTTCTGAAATAAGAACCCAAAAATTTGCTGGGAAGAGAAACCATGTATCTAGGGCAGGGGTGTCAAACTCAGAGGTTGGTTTCAGCAGGTTCTGACCAGTTCTGAAGAACCGGTAGAGGAAATTTTGAGTAGTTCGGAGAACCGGTAGTAAAAATTCTGACTGGCCCCGCCCCCATCTATTCTCTGCTTCCTGAGTTCCAGCTGATCGGGAGGAAATGGGGATTTTGCAGTAACCTTCCCCTGGATTGGGGTGGGAATGAAGATTTTACAGTATCCTTCCCCTGCATGCTCACCAAGCCACACCCACCAAGCCACACCCACAGAACCGGTAGTAAAAAAATTTGAAACCCACCACTGGTCAAACTCAATTTCATGGAGGGCCACATCAGGATTGTGTGTTTGACCTTGGGGGACTGGGTGGGTGTGGACAAGGTGGGCATGGACAGCTTGACATCACTCCTGTCGAGGGTGCCTGTGGTGGCCCGGGTGGGGCTGGGGAGGATCCATTGTCTCCAGCAGAGGAAGGCGAGACCAGGGAGAGCACCAGACAATGACCTCCTGCAGCCCTCTGCCAGCAAAAATGGAGCTCACGAAGCTCACGGCACTCCCGAACTCCATTGTCATTGGCAGAGGCACCGTGGGCTAGTCCTTTCCAGGGCAGCCCCATGGGCCAGATCTAACTACCCCACGGGCCGGATCTGGCCCGCAGGCCTTGAGTTTGACATCCCTGATCTAGGGTAAGGAAATGTGGCCAAGGCCTGTGCAATTCACCCGTGACATGGATCAAGTTTGGTTTGATCATTCATTTGATCATTTGGTTAAAAAAATAATAATAATCCAATTTGGTTCAGGTGTTCGGCACATCACTCAGCTTGATTCCGAAGTGTCTGAATGGATTGCAAAGTATCTGATTCAATGAGCTGAACTCTCTTTCCAATTCTGAAGTCAACAACAGAGCTAAATTGGTGCCCAGCAGAAAAAGTCTATTCTGAAAAGTATTCGTGAATATGTGTCACAATGATGGGCTTGCAGCAATTACATGATTCAAAACTAAAGTTTAGTGTTTGCTGCTCTATGGTACACAATTCTGTCCATTCAGTTATGTGTTTCTCTTGGAAGTCGTTCATTCTATTTTTCCAGTCTCTCAATCACCTGCAAGCATTCTCCTTCCATTGGAACTTGGCTGTGTCTCTCTTGAGATCTGCTTGAGATTTTACCAATTTAAATTTTGGTTAAAACAAAACATCCTGTGATAAGTCATTGGTCCAGCTTACACTTTGAGATAGTTACATCTCTTCCTTGAAAAAGTAAGTAGATTTGGATCTCACTTATTATGTACTATCTCTTCTAGCTACAGTAGAATCTCTGGTCATGAATTCATTCCATAACTTTGGTCGCAAATTGATTTGGTCATGACCTGAACTCAATTTTGGAAATTTGGCACTTACCCAAAAAAAAATTGGCACGGAAGGGGAAATCGGCCACGAAAAAAAATAATAATTTGTGAATTTTTTGTTCTGAATCCGATTTGGTCATGGTGAGACCAGATAAAGTCTTGGTAGAGCATAAGCAGAGTTTTGGACCTAATATCCAAAAAGAAATATCAAATATCTGCTTGCCCTTGATTCCAAAGGTCCTGTTTTCAAAAGTCAACTGGACTTTGTTTTTCCTTGAAGATGTTTCACTTCTCACCCAAGAAGCTTCTTCAGAGAAGAAGCTGAAGAAGCTTCTTGAATGAGAAACGAAATGTCTTCAAGGAAAAACAAAGTCCAGTGGCCTTTTGAAAAAGCATCTTTGGGACAACCATAACCTAGATGATTGAGAATCTCCATAGATGCTCTCCCTTGATATTTTGTCACAGTATTATCATTTCCTATGTTTTTTGGCATGTAAGCCCATTGATTTACTCTTACTTTGACCGCGGCTCTTAAATTTCCTTTGCACTGCAGGCAGAGTCCTTTATTAATCATTGTCACTATAGCACTTATATCTGCCTCCCACATTCATAAAGGTTGATCTCGAAACTTCATTTCTCTTCATTCACAATACATAACACAAACACATTTCTGTGCCTTTCCTTTCACCTCTATGTAGTAAGCCATCTGTTTCTTTCCCTGTTCCTTCTGGTACGATGGAATTCATTCTTTTTGAGCCCGCATTAAACAAGCCTACTTTTTTTTTTCTCACTGACAATCTTGTTTAGGCGTTTGTGAAACTTGGGACCATTTAGCATTTACCAGTAAGGGTAAACAACCTCTTTTGAAACAAATCATTTGCCCGAGGCTACAGTACAAGAAGTATTTCATGTAGAAGGAAGGTGAGAAGGTCTAGAGACTATTAATCAGCTCTTGATTCTGAATCAGAAGTCTTTCCCAGATCTCTTCACAGAAGTCCTTTTAGCTCAAAGGTGGGAACTCTGGTCTCATGAGCTGCAATTTCCAGTAACTTCTCCTGTCCTCAACAGAGGAGAAACGTCAAGATTGAATCTCAGCAACATCTTGGGAGTGGTAGGTTCCCCAACGTCACCATTCCTGACAAACCATGGAAAGTTCAGATTAGTCTAAATCTACCTGAGATGAGTTACACGTGGAGCACGTAAATATGATTCCATTATGCAGGCAGCCGGCAGTCAGCAGAAGCAGCTTGCAGTACTGCACTCTAGCCACTGCGCCACCGCGGCTCTACCAACCTAGAACTAAGGAGAAAATTCCCTGACAGTTAGAACAATTATTTATTTGTTTTAATTTCTATACCGCCCTTCTCCAATATAGGACTCAGGGCGGTGCACAGCCAAAGTAAAATCCAGACATAGAAAGATTAAAAAAGATTAAATTAATCAATGGAACAGCCTGCAAATGTGAAGAGGTGATCATTGTTGTTTAGGAACCCCATTAAGAATACAGGAAATTTATTCTTTCAACTGAGATGGTTTAAACCATAAGGGGAGCCATTCCCGGGCAGAGGATACAAGCATCTTCATAGTTAACTGGTGAGCTTCTATATCCCATCTAGCAGATGCTCAAGTGACTATACAGAGATCTGAATTTAATTTGTTGAAAAACTGAAGGATCATAGTTATTTCCAGCCTTGGAAGCCTGGAATGTGGGGGGTTTGCTTACATGGAGGGCAAGCCTTCATTATTTTGCACGCAGCTGCCTCATTTCACTTGTAAGATTATTTATTTTGATACATAATTATGTGGGTTGATACGTTAGTCAGCCATTAATTAGTTCAAATTGAAGTGGAAATTAATTAAAAGAGCACACTTTGTCACTTGCAATCAGTCTGGATCCAGCTCAGTCCTGGGATAGGTGTGAAAAAGAAGAACAATCCACAGCGGGGGCTCTCGGTGCCTCCCCTAAATGGATAGGAGGCTGCATTTGATCGGAGCAAATTTGGCAAGACTTCATAAGAATGGGAGTCGTTTAATGAGGGTCTTATTTCAGCAGGTGCTCCGCAGAAGCTGTGCTCTTGCGGTTGCAACAAAAGCTACAGCTTTAATTTGGTTTGTTTGGTTTGACTTAATATGTGATGTGTTTGTTTAATCATGGTTTAGGGCTAAAGGTTCCCTGCTAATCCAGCCACCTGTGATCTGTTTAATAACTCACAGTTCCACCAAACTAAGATTGGTTTAGTGTACTGTGTTGTATGGACTGTGAACTGTATCATTCCAAGGCATATCAAGAAAAAAAGAAAAGTGACATTTTCCACTGGATGTTATTTTTGTTTGTATTGAACATTTCGAGTTTTTTGAGACAATGAAAGGTAGTGGTCTTCAGGAAGTTTCTCACAGGAAGGCAGGCAGGGAGGGGGGAGAAGGGAGGGGGGAGGAGAAGGGAGGGAAGGAGGAAGGAAATTCAGTTCAATAAAAATGACATTATATAAATTGTGGCATTGTTGTGTAAGTTATGCATATTGCATCATTTCTATCAGTTGTGCAACTCAATTTGTCCCCCAACTTTTGCCTTCATGGATATCTATGAAAGGGAGGGAGGGAGGGAGGGAGGGAGGGAGGGAGGGAGGGAGGGAGGAAGGAAGGAAGGAAGGAAGGAAGGAAGGAAGGAAGGAAGGAAGGAAGGAAGGAAGGAAGGAAATTCAGTTCAATAAAGATGACATTGTACAAATTGTGGCATTGTTGTGTAAGTTATGCGTATTGCATTATTTCTATCAGTTGTGCAATTCAATTTGTCCCCCAACTTTTCCCTTCATGGATACCTATGGAAGGAAAGAAACAATTAATACGTCAAAGGAAGGCCGAATGAATGCATATAATTGAAATGAGTAAATAATCTAATGGCACAAATGAACAATGAAAGAAAGATACAACCCATTATTTGTCTCCATTAGGGATTACCTGACTTCCTCCTACTGCATAGCACTTACCAACATGTTATATTCAGCTGGCATTTCCCTTACTAATGGGAGAAAATCCATTTCCTTCCATTGCAACCTTTACATTTTTTTTTCTTTTATTGCATTCACAGCTTTAATTACATTGGTTTTCAGAAATGCTGGGTATCTGTAATTGCCAAGGCCCAAAGAACAGTGCATTTCTCAAATGCTGACCACGTGGTCCTTCAAAGAAAAGCCTAGTTTTTCTTTTGTTAAACTAGACATACCCGATTCGTGCTGGGGAGCCAAGAAATATACATTCTATATTGATTTTGACGACATAAAAGAACCGATTCTGCTGCTGAAGAGGACCAAACCTTCCATTGTTAGAAAGAGCCATGTTTGTTTATTTCAATTTAATTCTTAATTGAACATAAAAAGAACAATCAAGCTAGGAGTTTGTACCGATTTAAGCAATATATTTTTTATTTGAGTTTTATTGCGTTTTAAAAATTCTTATTCAACTCTTCTGCATGACTGTGACCATTTACATATCATCACACTAATATTCTCCTATACTCTTTATAATTTTACAAAATCTACTAGCTGTTATTTCCCTTTTTTTTTGATCTTCAATCCAATTATACCATTTCTCCCATATTACGTAAAAGTCCAAATCCAACTGTCCTTTCAGTTCCAATGTCATTTTATCCATCTCAGCGCAATCTAATATCTTTCTAATTATTAGATCTTTGGAGGGTGTGTTCAAACTTCTCCAACATTGTGCAAATGCCAATCTTGCCACCCAGTGGTGGGTTTCAAAATTTTTTACTACCAGTTCTCGGGGCGTGGCTCAGTGAGCATGGCATGGCTCGGTGGGCGTGGCTTGGTAGGCATGGCAGGGGAAGGATACTGTAAAATCTCCATTCCCACCCCACTCCAAGAGAAGGATACTGTAAAATCTTCATTCCCTCTCCACTCCAGGGGGAGGTCACTGCAAAATCCCCATTTCCTCCCGATCATCTGGGACTTGGGAGGCAGAGAGTAGATGGGGGCGGGGCCAGTCAGAATTTTTACTACTGGTTCTCTGAACTACTCAAAATTTCCACTACCGGTTCTCCAGAACTGGTCAGAACCTGCTGAAACCCACCCCTGTTGCCGCTGTTGTCATATGTAGAATAATATATGTTGTCATTTTTTCATATTTCTTTTTCATTATTCCTAGAAGAAACCATTCTGGTGAATATTCTTTTTGGAAGCCTGTTACTTCCTGAATCCAACAATGTATTTTCATCCAAAAAGTTTTTGCCTAATGGATAAGGCATCAGCCTCCAATTTAAACAATCTTAACAGAACACAGAGACAGACAGATGCATTCTTTTTTTTTTCCCTACTAGTGTGTAATTCAGTGACAAATAGATTTCTTAAATATATTACAAAACCAATTATATGAAACTGGATTGTTAAAGCCCAGCATGATTGCATTAAACTATCCGAACAGAATATTGAAACATTTGGTACAGTTACCCATAGATGAGTTGTCATCTTGGATAGCAACAGACCTAAGTCTCTGCTGGATCCAGTGACTCTTCATCCAGTTTGGCATGACACACAGCCCTGGACCCTGTGGCTCAGTGTCTTAATCAGCATCTGCTTAATAGTCATCCAAATGAATGTGTCATGTTTACAGGCAAGGAATGCTGGCTTATGAGGGACTCTGACCAAACGAAGTCCCTGACCAGGTATCAAATCTGTCTGTACCCACAGACAACTAGACACACCATCTTGTTAGCTGAGCATCACACAAATGTCCATTGAATGCACATGGCAGCAGAATGTGATGACAGAAGAGACCAGGGTTAGCGCAGACTGAGATAGGAAATAACCTAGAATTATAATTGTAGATTTGGAAGGGAACATAGACTCAACTGGTGCAACCCATATTCAGAGCAAGAATTCTCTAACTCAGGGGTGTTTATTTGGGATGTCATATTGGCACGGCTGGTGAAAATCCAACTCTGAAAGGCCCAGGGTTTTCCCCACCTAAATCAAAGTCCAAAGCCCCTTCCCTCCAGGTCATAGGTCCATCACATGGTCCAATCAGGTCATCATCCCAACTCCGGCTGGCTTTGGTCCATTCCCTTCCAACACCTGGTCGAGGGTCCTTGGCTCCCACAAGAAAGAATGTTATTTTGGCTACACATCCCCCAGCTATCTCCACCTCCCCCCCTAATGTTCCCACAGCTCTACTCAGCCTCTCTGTGGCAGTCCTGAAGATGTCCCCAAAATGGCTTCAGGGCTGACATCGAACTTGGAAGATCAATTTTTCCCTCAGAGCCATGTTACACATTTCTTGAGTACAACAAGAGGGCCAAAAAGGCAAGATAAAAATCAAATGAATAAATAACAGATCATGGTTCATGGGGAATCCATCTTAAAATGTGTTAAACATTGAAACATAGGAATGTTCCCATTGAATCAGGCCAATACCTAACCTAGTCTTGCATTTTATTTCTTTTAATTACCAACGAAATGCCTGGGTTTCCCTCAGGGGTGAAATCCAGCAGGTTCTGACACATTCTAGAGAACCAATAGTGGAAATTTTGAGTAGTTTGAAGAACTGGCAAATACTACCTCTGGCTGGTCTCAGAGTGGGGTGGGAATGGAGATTTTGCAATATCTTTCCCCTGCAACACCCACCAAGTCGTACTCCCGCCCACCAAGCCACACCCACAGAACCAGTAGTAAAAAAATTTGAATTTCACCACTGGTTTCCCTCCATGTGGAATTTGGAGGCCAAAATGGAGGCAACACCAACGTTCTCACCTTTTTGAAGTAAAAGCTTTCAACATTGCCATCATCCATGGAACCGGTTCTTCTTTTCTTGTGTCTCTCACGAGACGAAATCTATGATATGGTCAGAATGAGTTTTTAAAAGATGACAATATGCAAATCTGACATTTGGGAAGCTTGCGATCATGCCAAGAATCCATGGTGCTGTTGATCTAAGCGGTGTTTATTGAAATGATGACAGGTTTCGGTAGGCCTGCCAATATATTTGGACAGGATATGAAGTGATGGGAAGACTTTAATTGACCCATTTTTCCCCCCTTTCTCTCTGTCTCTTGTTTGTTTCAATTTGGGCAACAATTCTAGAAAATCTTTTCCAAGAGTCTGTTATTTGATTTGACTATCTTTAGGCAAATTTCCACCTTCCTTTTGATCGAGATGTTGTGTTCATTCCTCTTTTTCTGTGGTCTGTTTTCTCAGGAAATCCTTTATTTCAGGGTACAGTTAATCCACTTACCTTACCTACGAGACTAACCTCTCCAATAATCTAACAGGAGACCCAAGGATCACACAAAGTGATTGGCAGTTCATACCCAGGCCACGAAATTCTGATATGAAAGCAAACAAGAATAGCACCAGTTTCTTTGGATCTGTGCTCTTCCCCACCACCCACCCCGAAAAGACAGAACATTGATGAAAAGCAAAGAGTTTACAAGATCAGAAGATACCTCCTTTTTTTAAAGTGTGGGGCTTCTGACAGCAAACTCTTTGGCTGTTCCTGATCAATTGTTTCCATTTCCTTCCTTCACCTGAGAAAATCCATTCTGTATCTGTCAAATATTTGTAAGCCTTTGGCACATGTGTCATATAGACACCAGTGGAGGCAGAGAGTATCTCCACCCCTATATGGAAAGGAGGGGCTTACCCTGAGTATAAAACCCCCTCCAACCTTTTCCACCATGCTCTCTCCATCTCTCTCTTTTCATGTTTGTTCCTCATGAGACTTGATCTCTGTTGTACATAGTTAATATGATTTATCATATGAATAAATACGTTTAAGACATTTATTTATGCATCTGCCTCTGAACTCTTCTATGCTCCTGGGTGTTTCTACAATGCCAATTCCACAGAATCAACTCTGGTCTGTAGAGATTCTCGGTCATCCAAGTCATGGTTGATCCAAAGGTGCTTTTTCAGGAGGCAACTGAACTTTCTTGTTTTTATTTTGAAGATGTTTCGCTTCTCATCCAAGAAGCTTCTTTGGCTCTGATTGGATGGTAGTGGAGAATGGAAGGATTTATATTCCTTGCAGACAGCTGGTCATTTGCATCCTTTTAGAGCAGGGGTGGGCAACTGTGGCCCTTTTGCAACCTGTGGACTTCAACTCCCAGAATTCCTAAGACCGCCATGCTGCCTCAGGAATTCTGGGAGTTGAAGTCCCCAGTTCATAAAGGGACCATAATTGCCCACCTCTGTTTTAGAGGGTTGTTGACCTCCAAGTGCTTCAGTGGCCCTTTAAAAGGATGCAAACGACAATGCAAGGAATGTCGATCCTTCCACTGCCCACTATCCTCTCAGAGCTGAAGAAGCTTCTTGGATGAGAATATCTTCTTTAGAGACAAGATTTTTCCATGAAGTTCCAACCAGTATCTATTCATAAGAACCTTTGAAAAGTCTGGCTCTTCCATTCTTCATTTCCCTCTTCTTATTTCCCAAAAGACAGGGTGTTTTTTTTAAAAAAAAAAATACTATAATATTCTGAAGAGAGTCCACAATGTTAGAATTGTTAAACTCCATCCAATAAGCATCCGGTACAAGACCAACCATCATTCAGGTTGATATTAGGAGATATTCCTTTCCTTTAGATTTCACTTTCAACTTTTCTCTTTAAAAAGATCCCTTCCTTCTCCAAATATTTGAATTTAATGCGATATATTATCCATAAAAGCAAGGGAGTGGGGGGAAAATACTTAAAAGGAATTGTACATGGAATGCTATTCCCATCTCCTGGTAGTCAGTGAAATTGCACTTTCTGCAATTTAAAAACATATTATACTAGTTTGACATAATCCCAAATCATCATAGCTGAACCTGATTTAAGTGTTTGAAGCGGACTAAGCATCATTGTCGTTTACAGCACAGAGTTTGTGGCTTGGTGTGTGCTGAGAACTCAAGTAATTATACATTTTTTTATATTATTGCAATGGGAGAACCAAGCCTGGTCTTTAGCAAGCCAGGTCTACAGAGATTCTATGCAAATTCCAGGAAAATATGCATTTAGATTAAGGATTCTTGTAAAGTTACTTTTTCATTGCCGTTGTAAACGTGAGTGATCGCTAAACAGGCAGTTGCTAAGCAAGGACATTGTCACATGTCACAATCACTACGACTAAATCAATAGAATTTCAGAGATGAAAGCAGTTATGAGTGTCCTCAACTACACCTCTCTATTTAGCATAAGAATCTACACTCCATTATTTCCATCTCCGCCCCAATGTGTATCAAATTAATGCTGGAAGACTTCCTATGAAAAGGAGTCTACCATTGAGTAAAATAGTATGCCATTCCTTAGAGCAGAACAGTATTTGATAGCCTGAAATGCTATTAGCTGAGCTTATCGGTTAAGTCAGCAGTCTCCCAACCTTTTGAATGCCAGGCAGTGGTGAAATTCAATTTTTTTTACTACTGGTTCTGTGGGCTTGGCTTGGTGGGTGTGGCATAGCATGGCTTGGTGGGCGTGGCAGGGGAAGGATACTGCAAAATCTCCATTCCCTCCCCACTCCAGGGGAAGGATACTGCAAAATCCCCATTCCCTCCCCACTCCAGGGGAAGGATACTGAAAAATCTGCATTCCATCCCCACTCCAAAGGAAGAATACTGCAAAATCCCCATTCCTTCCCCACTCCTGGGGGAAGGATATTGCAAAATCTCCATTCCCACCCCACTCTGGGGCCAGACAGAGGTGGTATCTGCCAGTTCTCCGAACTGCTCAAAATTTTTTACAATATTTGAAGAATTAGAAACCTATGAAATGAGACCTCATTAATCACAACAGCTTGCTGACAATGCTTTAGGAAGAGATGGCGAACCTTCTTTGCCTTTGTTTTGTTTTGTTTTGTTTTTTACAGCCAAATCCATTGTTTTGAAAACAATGCTTCTTTCCTGCTTTCAGTCAAGGGCTCTATTAATTAAACCTAGCAGGAGAAACATCTTGTGTGGTACCATAAAGACGTACAGATTAAACTCTGAAGCAAAACTCTGTTCAGAAACTTAAGAGGAGCCAGGTGTTGTGGCCCGCCAGTGGCCAGCAGAGCTGGCAACAAATTCAGATAGTGAGGAGGTTGGGGAGGAACATGGGCCAGCCCTGGAATCTGGGGAAGGTTCTGATGAGGGCTCTGCATCGAAGGCAGAGTGGGGGCCAGGGCCAGATGCCAGTTATCAGCTGCCTTCAGAGGCAGACATCAGTGAGGCAGATGAACAGCTGGAGCCTGTTCCCAGTGTGTGCATGCGCCGAGTTGCCAGATGAAGGGAACAGCTAAAGAACAAGGGTCGACTTGGAAGTAAGGCCACAGGTGGACGATGAATGGCCCCACCCAGAGGGAATAAAAGAGAAGCAAAAGGGGAGTGGAGTTTGCAGGAGACACTTAGTTCGCTTAATTGGTTCGTGACTCTCGGAGACTCCTTGCCAAGTTTTGAAGATATCAGCCTGGCAGCTCTCCAAGCCAGGTAAGGTCTGTGACTGTAAATTCTCCCTTGAAAGACTTTGCTAAAGGTGAATGAGAGGAATTCACTGTTTGTTTAATAAAAGGGGTTTTGTCGGGACCAGGAATCTGCTTTGTGCTTTTTGGGGAAGCCTAGGTCAGAACACCAGGTGACTGCTCCCATGGGTCTGTCAAGTATTCCAGGTGCATCAACATAAAATAATTTGAAGTATAGAAAAAAAGGAGTTACATACTAGAAGGGAGACTGAGGTGTATACCAGGTGATAGGATCTGCCCAAGAGCTCCTCGAACAATCAGGGCTAAATAAATGCACTTCAGCCACAAATACCGGGGCTGTCACAATCATAGGCCTTAAGCTTTTCTTGAAAAGAGAAAATAATGGCTCCTAATAGCTAGAAGAGGCCAGTTTGTGGGAATAAATGTTTAGGAGTGATATCTTGATTTAGAGATCTCCCAGCATGGTGCAGGCAATCAGAGACTTCACTTCCCATTAATGGTAGAAGGAAAATAAAAGAAAGGAAAGGAAAGGAATCAGCCAAAAGCTGCAGATCTTTTGAATTTTATCTAAATTTTAACCAAAAAAAAGGGAGAGGACATCAATGGACATATGCCAAAAATTTGAGAAAGAGAGACTCAAATCATCAATAGACAGACCACTCTCTGCACAGCCTTCCTGTCCAAATCAGTAATGCTCCCAAACCAGACAGTAATGCAATATGACAGGATGCTCTCAATTGTCCCTCTAAGTCAGGGGTGTCAAACTCAATTTCATTGTGGGCCGCATCAGGGTTGTATTTGACCTCAGAGGGGAGAGCAGGAGGGGCGTGGCTAACTCAATGTCACTCCTGTTGGGGATGCCTGTGGGGCTCGAGCCCCCTGCCAGTGAAAACGGGCCCCCCGAGCTTCATTTTCGGCTGCAACGGCCTTCTGCAACCCTCTGCCAAGGAAAACAAAGCTCGGGGGGGCTGCAGGCGGCCCCCCGAGCTCCATTTTCGCTGGCAGAGACACCATGGGCATGTCCTTTTCTGTTTCCAGGGCAGCCCCACAGACCAGATATAAGCACCCTGTGGGTCGCATCCAGCCCCCAGGCCTTGAGTTTGACCCCGCTGCTCTAAGTGGTAAGGAAAAGGGAAGGAAGTTGTAATAGCAAGACCACACCCTCTCTATGGCCTACAACCAGCTCAGCAGAGAGTAAAATGTAGGAAAAGCTTCCTTAAGCCAATGGAGGATTCTGAAGAATTTGAAAGCAGGGTGGACCTATGGAAAGCTACAAAGAACCAACCCTGGATGGAACCAACAGAGGAGCTGGATCTGACAAAAGCTGGGAAGTGTGGACATCGTTGAATAGACTACGCACAGGTACAGCAATATCCAGAGACAGTCTGAACAAATAGGGTTCTGTTCTTTGCAATTGTGGAGCCATGCAGATAACAACACGTGTGTGTATACCTGCCCTTTGTGTCCCAATCTGTGTACACTTGAGGACCTCATGGCAGCACAATCTTGCTGTCAACAGCCAGCTTGAGTATCCAAATGAAAGTCCAAGATCATGTCTTTTCAGGCATGCTACGTGCCTCATCATTTCAACTTGTCAGTTGCTAATATCTGGGCAAGATCTGTTTAATTTATACATATTTTAATCTTGTATTTTATATTTTAAATTTTATGTCATATTAAGGTGACCAACTTTTTTACAATCAGGAGGGCACAAATAAATTGAAGGAAAAAAAGAAGTGAGTCTAAGGCATGTGTGTGTGCTGTGTCGTGTTTCAGTAAGGAGTAAACAAAGCCACTTGCACGCGGCGCACTCTCTCAAAACAATTCTTTTGTGCGGAGCACATGCATCTCATAATCACGTCTTGCCGCACTGTACCGAGCCTTGACGAATCATCATGTCAAATACAAATATGTCACATCGCACACAATGGATCAGATCGGCATCGATCGAATACGGAGATTTACAGATTATTCTTCAAATATTGAAAAGGAGGACATGTAGGAGGACATTTTTCGAGAGAGGACAGAACTTACAAAAGAAGGACTGTCCTCCCTAAAGAAGGACGATTGGTCACCTTAGTCATATAGTATCCTTATTTTAATTAGGATACCTCTCATACAAATAAACAAAGCTGAAATCTGGGGGCAGGGGGAAGAGGTTGGGATAGGGCAGGAGTCAGCAACCCACAGCTCTGGAGCCTCATGTGGCTGTTTCATCCCTCTGCTGCGGCTCCCTGTCGCTCAAAATATGTGTCACAACCGCCAATGTGTGACACCTGCTGGCACGTTATTTATTGAGCTTTTCGACCATTGGTAGGCCAACCATGGATAAATCCAAGAAAAGAAAAGTTTCAGAAGAAAACAGAACATTTAATTCAACTACATATGCTAGTTTTCTGGCCACTCAAGAAATAGCCAGGCACGGGTTTTGTGGCTCCCGGTGTTTTCTTTTCTGTGGGAAATGGGTCCAAATGGTTCTTTGAGTGTTTAAGGTTGCTGACCCTTGGGATAGGGGATCAAATATATTTAGAAATGTATTCTTTCCTAAGGAAATTTCTTTCCTAAGGAAAGTACTTTGGAGCACTTGTGGGAATGCAATGACTCTAAACTAATCATGCATTTAACTCCGCTTGCCCACCTCTGCCTGCTCCTCTCCTTTAGATATACAGAGAAAAGGTATTGTAGAAAGTTAGCACCCGCCTTTCTCCTAGAAGAATGAAATATTCTAGGAAATATTAAAAAGGCAGAATATTATATTTCCCTGGATGAGAAAAGGAGAAACATGTTTTTAAAGACAGAGAGCAGCTTCCTGCCCCCAGCAGATATTTGGTGCACATTAAGACTGGGCCAGCCTATCTACAAGACAAAAGTCCTCCAGCTCCAGGGTGATGGGATTAAGACATGACCCTTCAGGACATAATAGGATTAGCCCTCTACCCATCTAACAGCAGGGTTCACTGCATTGCAAAATCACCTGTGGATTTTACATAGCCCAAGGTTCCACAAAACTTGATTCAGACAAACATGACTCCACATGGGAGTCTGACTACAGCCAATAGACTACATGCTCTTGCCACAGGAACAAGGGCAAGGGCCAAGAGAGGGTTTAAATAACCCTCACTCTCCATTCCTTGTGTTCAGCTGCACCAGGATTTCAAACCCATGTGGTCCTGTCCATCAATAACCATCTTTCCAATCAGCCTCCATGTTTCCAGTGTATTTCTCTCCACTTGGAACTGAACCCAGATGGATATTTCTTCCAACAGTATGAAGAAGAAAAAAAGAATAATTGTACCCCTACAACTTCTGCATGAGTTGTCTCACTCACAATATTAGCAGGCAGTTGGAAATTAGCAGGAAATGCTCAAGCTGGATGCTACATAAAAGGACATGTTTTCCCTAAACAGAAAAAGATTATTTCTCAGCAACAACCAATTAAACCTCAGGGTGTATATCTTTGCCTAAGTATAAGTAAAATCCTTGCAACCTTACACAATATGGTCACCTTATTCTGAGCTTTTGCCAAAGATTTCCTTAAAATCACCAATGGGTGCCACTTATCTTTCCCCAGATTGCATGATGGATTAAAGCTGGATAGATTGTACATAAAAGCCTGATTTTCAATCTGTAAATAGCTTGTAATTTGGGATAAAGCATGTTATTACCTAGATCAAAGCCTCTGTTTAGTTGCCTGCTTAAGATATCAATTAAGGAAAGTGTCTGGCGGAGGCACATGAAACAATTAGAAACTAAACTCATAACTCAGATCACCTGTAGATTTCAGAGACACCATCAATGAAACTATGATAGGTTACTACTTCTCCCATCCTACTAGGGATGGGTTCTACTTACCTTTACTACTGGTTCACAACAGAGCCGAGTGCGTGCACTCGCTTCACTCGCTTCGCCTGCGCAGAAGCATTTTGATGATGTCTGGGTCGGTGGGCAGAGCCTCCCGCCGGTTTTACTACCAGTTCTATAGAACCGGTGCGAACCGGGGGCACCCAACCACTGCACCCCACCATCTCTGTTTTAGCATTTTCATCCATTGCTATAGCACCCCTTTTGCAAATTAGGTGGCATCAAATCAGTGTTTGCATATAATTTGATCCTGGTTATTTAGGCCTCTAATGTCAGCTACAAAAGACTAGGTCCATACATGAAGGTTCATTTAGGCTGATTCATTGCTAAAAACCTATGCACCGGATCTTCTCAACTAACTGTCAGCACCTATTTAGAATTAAATAAGGCCCAGCAGGACTCAAGAGAAACTGGACTTAGTTCACTTGTGACTATGTATGAATTCTAGGCTAACCCCCCTTTTTACTCCACCCCCAGGTTCTGCCATTCCTGCTCCTGCATCAAATGAAAACTGCTCAGCTTGGATTCATCTTGGATCTCCAACAATAAAGTTCAAGAAATTTCTATCCTGCTATAAACAAGTACAGTAGTGGCCAAAATTTTGGAAACCTTTGGGGAAAGTGTATTTTTGAGGTTTGATGGCTAATAACACCACTTTTTTTGGAGAGTTTCAAAATAATCCTATTCCACTGCTGGAATGGCCTGGGAATAAATAGCCAGATTTTAACCCAATTGAAAATCTATGGAACCAACTAAAGAAACTTGTTAGTCAGAAGCGACCCAGCAATAAAACCCAGTTAATAGAAGCCATCATTCAATCTTGGTTTCACATTATAACAGCTGCAGAACTAAAAGACTCCATGGAAAGACATTGTAAGGCCGTAATTCATGCTAAAGGTTACGCAACTAAGTATTAACTGACATGGTGATAATTTTTGTATATCTCGTTTTTTCTATGATGATCATTTTTGTATATCTCGTTTTTTTCTACATGTTTCACTTTTCTTCTTTATACTGTAACTGCTATTCTAATAGCAAATCCTTCATAAAAAGTTATTGCATTACATTCTAGATTAAATTATCTTTCTATTGATATAAAATTTTATGGTACTTCTCCAAAGAAAAAAGTGGTGTTATTAGCTAGTTTTAGAAAATACACTTTTCCCAAAAGGTTTCCACAATTTTGGCCATTACTTAGATAGATAGATGAATAAATATTTCTAATAGCTTCCATTAAAAAGGGGGAGGGGGGTTTCCATAACATTCTTTGGCAGACCATTTGTGGCAAGACTGAAGCCATATTCTTCTTTATCTGACTAATTCTTCACCGCCACCACCTCACAGGCTGCAGCCTGAGATCATTCAAAAGTTTCTCTTCAAAGCATCCAAGGTTTTTTGGTTTTTTGTTTTGTTTTTGTTTTTGTTTTTATTAAAGATAGCTGTAAAACAAAGCTGGGGAGAAGAATGAAAAGGCACTTAGAAGTAGCACAATTGTATTTGGTAGCAAACTATCTTGTTTGTTCTTTTTTTTTCCCCCAACCGCAGATACATATCAGAGGATTGATTTGTGGTGGTTATGTTGACTTTTATAGAACGCAAGGTTCTTTTGTAGGTGTGGGTGAATACATGAGAGATCTGCCTAACCGTTGTGAAAGCAAAGATGGGAACGTTCGCCTCAGAAGTGAATTTTGAAAATTCCACAAAAAGGCGTATTTCAAACGAGCTGCATGTCTTGGGCAGATTGGCCAAAAAAGAAAACTCTGTGATTTCTGTCACAACAAAAGATCTTATTCCTGTTGACAATAAAACTTCATAAGGGAGCAAAAGGATATCACATAGAAAGATTGAAGACCGTAGAGATATTTTTCTGTGTTTGGTCAATAATATTGACTTTGTTCTCTCTCTGTTCTAAAGAGAAAAGTGAAGAAAAAAGATGTTTTTTCATCTGTTCAAACATGTCCCATTTTTTTGGAGACAGCCTAGACAAGCACCTGAGGATTTCTTGGTCTTTCAAGTTTTTTCAAAATTGGTTTGCCATTTTGCCTCTCTCCTAGGGCTGAGAGAGAGGGGGACATGGCCAAGGTCACCCAGCTAGCTTTGGGCCTAGGGCAAGACTAGAACTCATGGTCTCCCTGATGCCTTAGCTTCTACACCAAAACTGACTCTGTGGGGGAAAAAATCAGAAATAAGCAAATTTAGCAATTGACTCTCAAGCAAAATGAAACTGTCTCTCAAACAAAATTAGAAGGAAGCCAATGGCCCTTTGAGAAGGCCATTAAATTAATTAAGTGGTGCTAAACAAACCACTTTCTTCAAGCAGGGGTCCTCTTGATCTTGCATTGAAGCCGAGTCTCATTTTCCAACCAAGTTGCTCATGTGTTAGAATACAGCTACTGTCAGCCTTGGAAGCCATATTAGGCCGGAAGCTCCAATGCTGCCACCTTCTCATGTGTGGGAAAGTAGGAGGGGGGATTAAGGAGGGGGGTTGTTAGTAGACATAATAGCATTCTTCCTGCTGGTCAAGATCAAGGCGAACCAGCATCTGGAGAAGGAGTGGTCAGGGAGCTGGATCGAGATGGAGCGGACGTTGATTGGAGCATGTGATCGATTGGGGGGGAAAGGGGATGGTTTTGGGAGCTTCGACTTATTGAAGGAAAACCCGGGCTTTTCAGATTCGGCTTTTCCCAGATGTGCCAGTTTACCTAGTCTAGTAAAGAGAACTTTGGGGAAATGCTTGCTTCCGCATCTTTACTTGGAGTGGGGGTTTTCTGGAACGCTGACAGCAAAATATGCATTGCACTTACAATTGGGTGAGAGGCAGTAGGCATCATAGCTCAGCATTTCTGGTGAGCACCAAGTTGAGGGAGGGAGGGAGGGAGGGAGGGAGGGAGGGAGGGAGGAAGGAACAAAGGAAGGAAGGAAGGAAGGAAGGAAGGAAGGAAGGAAGGAAGGAAGGAAGGAAGGAAGGAAGGCCCCTAATGGCTTCAGGGACATAACCCTGCCATTTTCTTGGCAAGAGAAGAAAAGTTTGCTAGTAACTTTTTCTGGGAAGCGTTCTGACTCCCCACCCCAGCCTACATCCTTGAATTCCCTGATAATGTCTCCTTCAGTAACAAACCAGGCACAGCCCTACTTAGTATCTGGAGTCAGATAAAGTCAGCCATACCGCTGATCAAATCCATAAGACTTTAAAAACAAATATGGAAGACGGCCACAGAGGGAATCTCTCTTGTGCCAAGGGCCCTGCCCTCAAGACAGGATTTTGCTAAGCGGCCCTTCGTCAAAAAAGCACAACAAAGAATGTTCTTTCTGCGCCACCTCAGGAAGCTCAAACTGCCCAAGGAGCTGCTGATACAGTTCTATGGAGGAATTATTGAGTATGTCATCTGCACCTCTATAACTGTCTGGTTTGGTTCTGTAACCCAACAAGACAGACACAGACTTCAGAGGATAATTAGAACTGCAGAAAAAACAATTGCTACCAACCTGCCTTCCATTGAAGACCTGTATACTGCACAAGTCAAAAAGAGGGCTGTGAAAATATCTACAGACCCCTCTCACCCTGGACATTAATTGTTTCAACTCCTACCCTCAAAACAACGCTGTAGAGCACTGAACACCAGAACAACTAGATGCAAGAACAGTTTTTTCCCGAACGCTATCACTCTGTTAAATAAATAATTCCCTCAACACTGTCAAACTATTCACTAAATCTGCATTACTATTACTATTAATCTGCTCATTGTTCCTATCATCAATCTCCTCCCACTTATGACTGCATGACTGTAACTTTGTTGTTTGTATCCTTACGATTTATATTGATATTGTTTCCTGATTGTACCCTATGTCTATCATTAAGTGTTGTACCTTATGATTCTTGACAAATGTATCTTGTCTTTTTATGTACACTGAGAGCATATGCACCAAAGACAAATTCCTTGTGTGTCCAATCACACTTGGCCAATAAAGAATTGTATAGTATTGTATTCCAAGCCCGACTCTCTTGATTTTTGCTCTCATTCGAGCCAGGCAACCATATTCGCCTTTTGTCTCATCACTTCCTGTCTTCTTCTGACTGGCAGTCATTAAAGCTGGCTGCTTGCAATGCACCAGGCGTATTGCTGCTGACAAATGTGATTGTGCATCCTTTCATGTGTAACTGCCGTATTCTCAGCAACATGTTCTTTCATCGTGATCGTTAATAACAAGATGTGAATACGATAACACTGCCTGCCGTTCCCTGGGTCTGCCTACAAATTGGTGGCACAGATAGGGAGATTGCTACCAGAGGCCTTAAACAATTTCCTCGTGCGTCTGGTTATATTTACTCAACCTGAGCTACCCTAAGCCAAACAAACACACTAAAATAGCTCTCAGCAGGCTTGGTTTCAACAAATATTCATACATGGCAAAGACAGTGATGGATACAGACTAAAGAAGCACCCTGCATGGGGGAAAATGTAAATAAAACATTGATTGGAAAAGCAAATACTTCCTAGCTTCGACACACATAGGATTAAACTTGGAAATGAGTCTAAGGCACCTATTGCATCTTCCCTGGGCTCTCCTTCCATTCAGGGTCTAGAGCCAACATTAAAAGGATGTCGAGAGCTAAAAGAAAATTTCAAACTGTCAAGAGGAAAAGAAGCGGTGGTGGTATTCTGCCAGTTCTAACCGGTTTTGGCAAACCCGTAGCAGCGGTGATGGGAGGCTCAGCCCACCCCCCCAGACGTCATCATGTTGCATTTTTGACACTCTGCACATGCACAGAAGCTCTTGTGCATGCGTGGAGGTGGCTGGTGCAAGTGAAGCAAGCGAGCACGCATGCACACTCCTATTTGCAAACCGGTAGTGAATGTAAATGAATACCACCACTGAAAAGAAGGGAATGGAGAAACAAGTCAGATGGTAAGACATTATCTGAATAAAGATCTGTATAGGTAGTCCTCGGCTTATGACCACAATTCAGCTCAACAATCCTGCTGCTAAGTGACACAATTGTTAACTGAATTTTATGACCTTTCTTGCCACCATTGTTAAGTGAATCACTGCAGTTGTTAAGTTAGTCACACGGGTTTGTTAAATGAATCTGACTCCCCCATTGGCTTTGCTTGTCACAAAAGGTGATCACATGACCCCAGGACACTGCCACCGTCATAAATATGAGTGAATTGCCAAGCATCTGGATTTTGGTCATTTGACCATCAGAAGGCTGCAGTGGACATAAGTGTGAAAAATGGTCATAAATCACTTTTTCCAGTGTTGTAGTAAGTTCAAATGGTCACTAAACAAACTGTTGTAAGTCGAGGACTAGCTGCAATGGAAAAGAAAGATGCATGGAAAAATTCTGAAAGAATAATTTGAGAGAGTTGAACAGGACTGAGGAAGCTCAGCACCAACTCTCCTTTTCCAAAAAAAAAAAAATAAACCAAGTCATAAATAAGGCAGTGTGAATGGTAAATTATATCAAAATTGAAGAGACATCCATTAGGCACAAAACACAAGGTCCACACATGAAAATTCAATTAAAATGATTTATTGCTAAAAGCTTATGCACAGAAATCTTCTCAATGATCCGTCAGCACTTGCTTACTTACATAGAGACAGCAGCATTTGAGGAGGCTTGGACTTAGTTCTCTTATGGCTACATAAGGATTCTAGGCTGATCCCTCTTTTTACTCCACCCCCAGGTTCTGCCATCCCTTCTCCTATATAAGCCTCGGTGGCACAGTGGTTAGAGTCCAGTACTGCAGGCTAATTCTGCTGATTGCCGGCTGCCTGCAATTTGGCAGTTCAAATCCCACCAGGCTCAAGGTTGACTCAGTCTTCCATCCTTCCCAAATGGGTAAACTGAGACCCAGATGGTTGGGGGCAATAGGATGAGTCTGTAAACTGCTTAGAGAGGGCTCTAAAGCACTGTAAAGCGCAGGAGTGGGATTCAGCTGGTTTGGACCAGTTCAGGCAAACCGGTAGCTCTGATAATCAAGTGGGAAGAACCGGTTCACTCCGACTATCAGGTGGATCTGCCTGCCCGCACCTGCACTTTCCTTACCTTTATCCTCTCAGCTGATTCGGGCAGCAGAGCAGATTGCCGTGCCTCAGCTGTGTTACTCCCCAGAAGTAATGTGAAAGGTTAGTTTTGTTAAAACTGCGCACACAGCAAAACACGCAATCACCGAACCGGTTGTTAAACTGGCAGGAACCCACCACTGGTAAAGCGGTATATAAGTCTAAGTGCTACTGCTATTGCTACATCAAGGGAAATTGGATGGCAGAAACAGAGAAGATGAAGAAGAATGTAGTGAGTGAAAGGTACAATTCAAGGTCAAAAAAAAAAAAAGCAAAGGGAAATAGCTAAACCGGAAAAAGACAATTTCCTCAGCTCTCTCTGCAGATCAAGGAGAGATGGCATTGTATTTCCGACTGAGCCCATAGATGCCAGCTTGATTTACAAGTGATCTATTGCAGTGTGATATTACCAAGTCCAGTTTAATACTATTCGAACAGATAAACAAGCAGCTGTAGCTGGATTTTATATGCATATATGTGTAATATGAGATACGGTGGCTCAGTGGCTAAGATGCTGAGCTTGTCGATCGAAAGGTCGGCAGTTCAGCGGTTCGAATCCCTAGTGCCGTGTAATGGAGTGAGCTCCCATTACTTGTCCCAGCTTCTGCCAACCTAGCAGTTCGAAAGCACGTAAAAAATGCAAGTAGAAAAAATAGAGACCACCTTTGATGGGAAGGTAACAGCGTTCCGTGCACCTCTGGCATTCAGTCATGCTGGCCACATGACCACGGAGACATCTTTGGACAGCGCTGACTCTTCGGCTTTGAAACGGAGATGAGCATCGTCCCCTAGAGTTAGGAACAACTAGCACATATGTGTGAGGGGAATCTTTACCGTTACCTTTTATGTGTAATATGCAATTGAGCCCTGGGTTTTGTTGATTGAAAGAGAAATGAAACCTCTTAATAAAACAAGAGTAAGTACCAACCATTCTCAGAGATTGCCAGAAATGTGTCTATGCACATTTGGGAATCACAAGTACTGCAAGAAACCAAAAAGGAATCCTCCCTGAGCCTCAAATGGAGTTTATCAAATAAGAATCAATAAGTTGCTTGTAGGTTCCTGAGGCTTTCACCTGCGTTGCTCTGATTCAGTGCAACTGGGAATTTTTTTCATTCAGCAGAGCAAGGAAACAACATGTTGAAAGATGCAAGAAGCAGAAAAATGAGGCACGTATGTTACCCAGATTCACCTGCACAAAAATGCACACACCCCCAAAACGTTAACTGGTTCACCCCAAATCACAGGAGGCTAAATGGTATTATTCTCAATTATTATCAATGTCAGGAAAAATCAAGATAAATCTAGCAAAAAAGAAAGAAGAAATGGAAGCCTGTTTATCAAAACTGAGAAGTGGGAGGAGGGGAGGAAATAATTAGTACCAGCTACTTGATTTTCATTCCAAGAGTACCATCTAGTGGTTAGTGTGAAACAGGGGATGTTGGTTGAGGAGGAAAGTGATTTGCAAAGCTTTTTATAAAAGTAACCTGAAGATGTTTGCTTGTTATGTTAATGCTCTTGAGAAGAATTATTTGCAAACCTCATCTTGGTGGTTTGTAGAGTATTTTGCATTTTTATTTTTCTATATCAGCAGAATTCTGGCTGGGTTTGGACGAGATGTTTCTTGCATGCAAAAGTTATTAAAAGCAGGAAGGCTGCAATGAAGGTGCCTCTATGGATATAATAATAAAAGATAATGCAGGGGTGAAATCTACTTATCTTCCTTACCAGTTCGGAAGTGCACGCACTTAAAATCAGGAAGCAATGACACCTGGGTGGGTGGGCAGAGCTTTGCTCCGCCATCACTACCAGATCGCCAAACCACCGGCCAAGATCACTACCGGATTGGGCGATCCGGTCTGATCCGGGAGCATTTCACCCCTGAGATAATGGAATTAGGATGCTGTGGAAGGAGAAACAAAGGCAGCTAGGCCAGACTCAATGACCTTGGAGGTCTTCTAGTCCAACCCCCTGCCTAGGCAGGAAACCCTACACCACTTCAGACAAATGGTTAACCAACCTCTTCTTAAAAACTTCCAGTGTTGGAGCATTCACAACTTTTGCAGGCAAGTTGTTCCACTGATTCATTGTTCTTACTGTCAGGAAATTTCTCCTTAGTTGTAGGTTGCTTCTCTTCTTGATTAGTTTCCACCCATTGCTTCTTGTCCTGCCCTCAGGTGCTTTGGAGAGTAGCTTGACTCCCTCTTCGTTGTGGCAGCCCCTGAGATATTGGAACATTGCTATCATGTCTCCCCTAGTCCTTCTTTTCATGAAACTAGACATACCCAGTTCCTGCAACCGTTCTTTATATGTTTTAGCCTCCAGTCATCTTTGTTGCTCTTCTCTGCACTCTTTCTAGACAGAGAAGGCAGCAATATCTAAATGAAGAGACCTGAAATAGTCCTCCTTCCAACACTTATTGGCTGGGAAAAACAAATTAGGAGAAGGTGATCCTGGAGACATTCAAATCCTACATCAATAAAACAATAACCATCACCTTGATTAGCATCCAGTAACCATTTTATTTATTTATTTATTTATCAGATTTCTATACCGCCCTTCTCCTTTCGGACTCAGGGCAGTGAACAGCCAAGATAAAAAAACATTTATACATAAAAGTTAAAAAGAGATTTAAAATAATTAAATAAATTTGGCCCGTAATTTAAAACTTTTCAATTAAAATCCATATCAAATTTTAAAACCAACCATAAAATCAAGACAGCCTGGCTAACTGAAAAAATAGGTTTTTAGGGCCCGACGAAAAGTCCGGAGGTCGGAGATCACTCGTATCTCTGGGGGTAGATTGTTCCAAAGGGTAGGTGCCACCACAGAGAAGGCTCTCCCCCTGGGGGTCGCCAGCCGACATTGTCTGGCCGACGGCACCCTGAGGAGGCCCTCTCTGTGGGAGCGAACTGGCTGGTGGGAGGCAATTGGTGGCAGAAGGTGGTCCCATAAGTACCCCAGCCCTAAGCCATGGAGCGCTTTAAAGGTGGTCACCAACATCTGGTATCTGGTAATCAGTGCAGCCAAGTCACATTCTGGATCAGCTGCAGCTTCCAGGTGCTTTCAAGAACATCGTCATACAGATATATTTGACTTGTCTTCCATTTTGTTGGTAAATTCCTTATGAAATAAAAACGTGCAGTCAAGCAATTTACACTATTTCTTCAGAAACCAGTACACAGCTTCTTGGTTGTCTTTCAAACTTCAAGTTTTACATTATGGAGGGAGGGGGTCATTTGTTAACTTAGAAAATGCCTGATAAGGGATGCACATTCTACAAGTATTTTAAATCCATATCTTTTAGAATGCAGTCATTTCTAAATCACGGCCTTCCCATCAGCAGCATATGGTTAAATTCAACATTGCATCTTTTATTGCGCCACCTTTATTTCTATGTAATTAATGCGGATTGTTTAATTAAAAGATTAAGAGTGTGTCTGGAATGAAGGGCATACCTCTTTGCAGTTGGCATCAGAAGCTGGCTTGAATCTTTTCAGAAAGTCTAATTACATTGCCAAACATTGTTGCCTATCTAATGTCTAATTAACATTGGAGCCAAGAATGCAACTTTTCATATTTTAAACTGGTACAAGAAGAGAAAAGAGAGTTAATTAATGTTTCTGTCTATTCAATTGACCCAAAACAAAGCAGAAAGTAGTTTTCTGACTGCTAATATTGCTTAATACATTGTAAGCCCTGAGTCTCTGGAGAAGGGCGGCATATATAAACTGAACAAACAAACAAACAAACAAATAAATAAATAAATAAATAAATAAATAAATAAATAAATAAATAAAAAATAAAAATATATTCTAGCTTTCTGGGCTCTTATGTAGCAAAATTGCTGGAGTATCCATATATTGGCACTGAATTTGGCTCACAAAATTATCACAATGTGTTGTGCTTGGGTCCTTAAAGACTGTATATATGTCTTGCGCTATATATGAGAAGCTGACCAGATATTCATATCCATGACCTTGAAGAAACATCTCAATTCTAAGCTGAAAGACATAAATATAAATCATGTCTGGTCCAATATCTTTGCCACCCACTTCAAGATTCAGAAGTTCATCAGTTGGCAATTACATCTTATTCCAGTTGGCATATGGACCCAGCATTTTCTTAAAGGCAGCAAGGAGCTTTGAGGAGCTTAACTAATTCTCCATTCCATGTGGCTACCACCCAAGTCTATAAGCCATTGTGAATGCTGAGAAAGTCATGCCACTCTGCTTAATGATTTGTCCGTGAATATAGCAATAGCAATAACATTTAGACTTACATACAGCCCCATAGTGGTATATTTAGATTTTAGAAAGAGTGCAGAGAAGAGCAACAAAGATGATTAGGGGACTGGAGGCTAAAACAAATGAAGAACAGTTGCTGGAACTGGGTATGTCTAGTCTGATGAAAAGAAGGACTAGGGGTGACATAATAGCAGTGTTCCAATATCTCAGGGGTTGCCACAAAGAAGAGGGAGTCAAGCTGTTCTATTCTATTTACAGCACTCTCTAAGCAGTTTACAATGTCAGCATTATTTTCATATTTTCTCCAACAATCTGGGTTCTCATTTTACCGAAGGATGGAAGGTTGAATCAAGCTTGAGCCCCATCAAGATCAAACTCCAGGCTTTGGGCAGAGTTTGCCTGTAATAGTGCACTTAACCACTGCACCTCTAGGACGACAAACTGTTTAGGAATGCACAAAAGCTGACTACTTCCTGAAGATTTTCATCCAATCAAGCTTGGCTTTTTATCTTTTTGACATTCCTTTACTTTGGAATACTTTTCATTTTTAAATCAGAAAAATAAGATTAAAATATGAAGAAGAGAGAGACCATCAGCATAAGCCACAAAACTCTTCAGTGATTTTTATTTTATTTTTTTTTCACACAAAACAACATTCTTTTAGCATGATATTTCTGCAAAGACCATTTATATATCCTCAAGTATAAATATTTTGGTACAAACTCTTTGAAAGAAAAAAAAACTGAACTCAAGTTCAACCACTTGTGCTCACACTGGAAAGGGTGCAGTGGTGATAAACAGATGCAAGATAGATGGCATAGCTTGGGACTTGGTTTTTAGTCTTCTAAAGCCACTAGGAATTGTCATATCCCTGGGTGGGCTCAGACTGCCCTGTAGATATGGTAACATCTAAATAGAGATCATATTAATGTACCACATAGTCAATAATAACATTCAGGAATGTCTGCAGGATTTGGTCAAAAAAAAGTCAAGATAATGGCCCAGCCATGGAATTGAAGGTATGCCATAAAAAAGGATGGAGCTTCAATCAGATCATAATGGCTACTGTCTTGACTTTTGATTGCACCCTAGGAATATCCTTGTGTTAGAAATTCTGTTTATATAAAGCACCACATAGAGCAAATAAGGAGTACAATCACCATGTGCCTTACTGCTTAACTATACTACTATAACAGGAAACAGGAAACTACTTAGAACAAAAAAGCATAGAGTATGTACCATAGATCCAAACTTGTAAACACTGCCATCTACTGGCTGAATACCACTGTGGTTATTGCATAGAAATATGTTCCAACAATGAATTCCAACACCTTGGTACATTAGAAGCTATCTAGCTATATAGAAGCTAATGATAACAGTATAATTGCTATCATTATCATTACATTCATAGATTAATTCATTATTGAAAACTTTTAATACCAGGGGTTATGCTTCTAGGAGCAGAAAAGTCAGTCTTTACTATTATTATTCTTGTTATTATCATTATTAGATATCAAAACTCACCTTTTTTCAGGTCTGTAGCAGATGCATTGTATTCTAACATATCCAAACAAGTTTGATATAATTCTTTCATCTACTTGCAGGTAATTCATAGATATTTACCATTTTAAAAGAAAAAAACCCGTAATATTCAAAAACACATCAATCAAATTATGTTCCTTTAAAAAAAAAAACACAATGATCCCCACCACCCCAAAAATACAAAAAATCCCAATTAGCATCCACAGCACTTGCAAGATGATGCATTAAAATATAGAAACTGTATATATTAAGGTTTGGTTAAAACAATTCTCCGGGTAATTAATGCATGCATATTCGGTGAGGTAAGGAAAGTTTAGTGACATTCAATAAACAATTACATAAGCTTTTGCTATGGTTTTTCATTTCCCAAGACACTTCCAATAGTTGAATTTTGGGTACCATCAGAAAGACATATCCATCCGCAAAAGTCTTCTGGTACATTCGTTTTAAGTTGGAAAGGAGCCACAGACAGTATCCAACTTTTTAAACACTGATCTTGTTTTCTAGAATGGCAAGCTTTTTTGATACAACTTCTAGTGAGCAAGACTTAAGGAATAACATACACAGAAAGAAGATGGACATATATTTTCAGTGGTTTCAATTCAATGGGATGGACTGAATAAAAATCATTGAAATACTGTACAAAGAACAAAAATAAGTAAAAAAAAACCAAACCCCAAACAAAATTGTTGGCTACAGATATGAATCAATCTCAGCAATTTTAAGATGTGCGGACTTCAACTCCCAGAATTCATCAGACAGCAAGGGAGTTAAGTCCGCACATCTTAAAAAGTTGCTCAGGTTGGGAAACATCATTCTAAGCAAAATAGAACTATCAGCTCTCCAGAAAAGGTCTTGGTCAGTTGTATCCCCATCACCACCAAGTTTCTGCTGCTGATCCTAGATATTTTAAATATCCCTGAATATAATCCATGGATTATATTGGATGAACATTCAATTTCTGCTTAAAGTCACATTCTTTTAAGAATGATTTGTTCAAGGTTCTAATAACTGCCAAGAATAGAAGTTACTTAAGCAAAAAATGGAAAGAGGTGAGTACAGCATCTTTCTCCTTTTTGACTTCCTCATTCTCCAGTATCATTTTTCACCACACCACTCCTGTATATCTACCTCTATCTATCTATCTATCTATCTATCTATCTATCTATCTATCTATCTATTATCTATCTATCTATCTATCTATCTATCTATCTATCTATCTATCTATCATCTACCTATCCATCAATATCTAAATCTGTTTCTCTCTGTGTGTGTCACATCTATCTTATCTGTCTGTCTGTCTGTCTGTCTGTCTCTTTCTTTCTTTCTTTCTATCTCCATCCATCCATCTTTATCTATCTATCTATCTATCTATCTATCTATCTATCTATATCTATCTATCTATCATCTATCTATTTATTTATCTATCTATTCATCCATATCTCCATCCATCCATCTATCCATCCATCCATCCATCCATTTATAGATCGATTGATCTATCTATCTATCTATCTATCTATCTATCTATCTATCCATCTATCTATCTACCTATCCATTAATATCTCAATCTCTGTTTCTCTCTGTGTGTGTCTCATCTCTTATCTGTCTCTCCGTGTCTCTATCTATCTATCTATCTATCTATCTATCTATCTATCTATCTATCTATCATCTATCTATCTATCTATCTATCTATCTATCTATCTATCTATCCATCCATCCATCCATATCTCCATCCATCCATCCAGCTATCTATCTATCTGTCTGTCTGTCTGTCTGTCTGTCTGTCTATCTCTCTATCTATCATCTATCGCTACATCACAGCAGGAGATATGAGGAATATTCTATGCATTGTGGGTAGAGAGTTAGTTTTGAAATAAGATCAGTAGCTACATAAAATAATCCTAAACAACACATGCAGCAATCACTCATTTTTCATTGCTTAGGAAGAACCATAAATATCCTCCTCTTCAAATCTCAAGCACAGCGGACAAGTGCATCACCTGGTGTAAATCAGGTTTCTGCTTTCCATGATCGCTTCAAGCCCAAAAGATGCCCTAATGTAGCCTATTCCAAGTGGCTGCCAAAGGATATGTTTTCGTGTCAATGCCTTTATGAGATTGTCTACTTTCCTCTGGAATTTGACAACAGCTTCACATTCACATGGATCTTCCTCTGAAGAGACAAGACAAAATGGTTCAGTCAATAAAATATCGGAAGAAGATCTTGAGTATTATGAAATGATGGAAGCTTATGAAATATATTTTGTCTAGTCCACAGACAGGCAACCTGTGATTGTAGATTGCAAACATTTTCAGAGCACTCTATTTTCGGTCCTGAGATTGCAACGTTGCATCATTGAAATTCAGCAATAACTAATTCTCAGCAGCACCATTTGTGTGTTTTATTTCTTCAAAAGTCAAGGTGCAATACGACCAAGAAGCCTATTCAAACCAATTTTCTTTCAAAGAGCCCCAAATTGTACTGCTGAAATTCTGTCATTTGAAAACTGAATTTCCGAAGAACAATTTTGGATCATTTGGAAGAAATGTTGATGTGTGTGTGTGTGTTTAAGAATGGAAAGAGAAACAATTTGACTTCCAGAGATTTCTCGTACTGACTTCTACCCCTAACTCCTTTTTAAAACAATGAAAAGTATGAAGGGTTACGGGTGACATGATAGCAGTGATAGCAATATTTGAGGGGTTACCACAAAGAGTAGGGGGTCAACCTATTCTCCAAAACACCTGAAAGCAGGACAAGAAGCAATGGATGGAAACTAATCAAGGAGAGATCCTACTAAGGAGAGATTTCCTGACAGTTAGGACAATTAATCAGTGGAACAACTTGCCTCCAGAAGTTGTAGGTGCTCCATCACTAGAAGCTTTTAAAAGAAACTGGACAGCCATTTGTCTGAAATGGTATAGGGTCTCCTGCTTGAGCGGGGGCGTGGGGGTGGGGGTGGACTAGATGACCTCCAATGTCCCTTCCAACTCTGTCATTCTGATAGTTTGTTAATAGTTCCCAACCCCTTTCTTTGACACATTGATTCATCTGGTATCTTTATGGGTGGATCTGCAATGGGTTGAGAAAGCCAATTGCAGCCCTCATTTTTGGAAATGTTTTTGCCATGTTCGAGCCCCTACTTACATTGTTTCGCAGAAAGAGACTGATTGTAAGCATTGGGTATATTCTAACTCAAGATGCATGAACAGTCTAAAATGCTTGCTGAGAAAATGAATTGAGCTCTTTGAGCATTCAACTGACTGGCTGGACCATCCTCAAGGAGGTTAATGGAGCATTTCAAATAATAGCTTTCAAGTAACTCTTGAAGGGGTTGATTCTTTCTACCATCTGTTCAGGGTCAGACTGAAGCACTTTGAAATGTGAGACACAACAAGGGATGTGAGACTCTCCACCAACATCACTTTCATGGAGAAGTTCACCAGTTGAGCAATTTAATCTTACTTCAACATTGATCATGACAATGTTCTCTGCCTTCCTTGAGGGGAAACAGGTTTGAAAAATAATAGACAAGACTGCATGACATGAGTTGCTATGTCCTCTAACAGGTTGTCTTCCCTTTGCTGGAAATCAGTGCTTAATTTTACATAATGGTAAAGCCAGTTTTGTGTCTGCTTGACGGTCGTCAGCTTTAAGAAACTCACCCTAATGGAAGAATGGGATGATAAGTAGTGAAGACTGCTTCCTCAAATAGAGATAAAGCCAGTGGTGGGATTCAAATAAATTAACAACTGGTTCTCTGCCCTACTGATGGGGTGGGTGGGTGGGCGTGGCCATGGTGGGCATGGCCAGGGGGTGTGACAGGCAGCAGTCAGCCTCCTGCACTCTCTGGGAGCAAAAACAGACCATGGGGGGCACCTCACCCCCGCATTCTATTTTGGGCCTAGTAGGCCTCCCTGCATCCTCCTGGGAGCAAAAATAGGCTGTGGAGGGCCTGTTTTCCACTTCCCCGGGCTCCGGAGGCTCTCTGGAGGCTGGAAATAGGCCCATTTTCCACCTCCCTGGGCTCCATGCGCCCCCTGCATTTCCCTGGGATCCAAAATGGGCCACATGGGGACTCCTGGGAGGGGCAGGGTGGGGTGGGGTCATCCAGTCATTGGAACTACCAGTTCACCGAACCAGACGTAAAATTAACATCCGTTTCATGTGAATCAGTCCAAACCGGCTGAATCCCCCCTCTGGATAAAGCCTCTAGGTTTCTAACTCCTTCCCCCCAGTTGTTGATAGAGCAAAGGCATTGGCAGCAGTTCTTCCATGCAGGCACCATGAGAGGTTGTATACATATGATACTCAGTGGGATATGGTGCTACTAGTCCATTGAGGTTTATATAATTGTGGAACAAGCACGAAGCCTCTGCTCTGAAGGTCTTAATCCCCAAGGAGTGAGGGTGATAACAATACAATAAACATAATGTGAACCGCTTTGGAATGGGTATCCCACAATGAAGGCCTACCTGTCAGGCCAGGAAGCCATCTTTTGCCTTGGGCCTCCAAGCCTGCCACATTTACTACTGTGGGAAATTGGGAAGGGGGATTGTATGGAGCATGGGTGATATATAGCCATAATAAAATTCCTTTGTCAGGGAGTCAAGTACATCTTGCCCTGCACCTGGAGGGTTGGAACTGGGAGGCATCTCCAGTTGGGATGGTGCTTTGATGGGACCATGTGATGGATATGTGGGTGCTGGGCAGGGATTTGAAGTTTTCTTTGGGTGGGGAAAACCTGGAAACTTTCAAATTTGGGTTTTTCCCAGATGTGCCAATATGACATCTTTAATAAAATGGAACTTTGAGGAACTTCAAGCCTCAGAGTCTTCTTTTGTTGGGGGTGTTACTTGGAAGCCTGATATTATCATTAAGAAACATTCTTTGGGATCCGTAGCTGGGGCAGAACAGCTCTGCCTTAGAAACTGTTTTTTTATCCCAAGCAGAGGATAAAAAACCAGCAAACTAATGTGCTGAAGCTGATCAGACTAAGGACGCTAGCCAGATGAATACCTGGCAGGCAGATTTTTTTTCCTATTTTCCTCCCCAAAAACTAAGCTGCATCTTATACTCCAGTGCATCTTATACTCTGAAAAATATGGTAAGTGGAATCTGCAACTAGTCACAAGTATCACACTATTGATATCCTATGCACAACTTCACCTACCAACACATATTTTAGTCTGCAGCTTCTTTCCAATTTGATTGATGGTTCGGAAATCAGCTGTGTAGAAGTAGTGCTCTGCCACCGGTTCAGAGGCAATTGCCTTGAGTTCATCTTCAATGGCATTGCCCACCCCAATCGCAAACATCTTGTACCCTGAAACAAACAAGATCTAATCATTTGTGTCTTGCTCTGTTCATGAAAGCACAATAAAAGCATTATTGATCAAAAGGCATTGCGCCGGTGTGTATGTAAAGATTTTTTTTTAATTTTTAAAAAAGAAAAGCCTGGAAAACATGGAGGCATTATAAATGAAAAGCTTTCATCTGGTCTGTTCCTCTCCAGGGGCCATCAACTTATCTTCTGACAATGATGTTCAGGCATTGCATCAGGAAAATGACTTTGTTATGTCTCTCCTGGCTTTGTCAAGTTCACATCTAGCTTTGTAAACATTATGAAATCATAGTTGCATGAGTTGGATGCAACAGGAAAGAGAGGGTTGATCAACCCCAGAAGAGAAAAAGAGAATGTACTACTATAGAAATATAATCCTCATTGATATAATAAAGGTAAAGGTTCCCCTTGCACATATGTGTTAGTCGTTCCCAACTCTAGGAGGCAGTGCTGATCTCTGTTTCAAAGCCGAAGAGCCAGCACTGTCCGAAGACGTCTCCGTGGTCATGTGGCCAGCATAACTAAGCACCAAAGGTGCACAGAACGCTGTTACCTTCCCACCAAAGGTGGTCCCTATTTTTCTACTTGCATTTTTTATGTGCCTTCGAACTGCTAGGTTGGCAGGAGCTGGGACAAGTAACAGGAGCTCACCCCATTACACAGCATTAGGGATTCGAACAGCTGAACTGTCGAACTTCTAATCGACAAGCTCAGTGTCTTAGCCACTGAGCCACCCTGTCCCCCTATTGATATAATACAATGGACCAATAAAGGAGAATATTTGCAGCTCAGGGTTGAAATGAGGGGTTCTTGGTGCTCTCTGAGCTTGGTTGTTTCCTTGCAAACGTTTCATTACCCAAGCTAGGGAACTTCATCAGTATCACAAACAACCAAGCTCAGAGAGCACCAAGGATCCTCTCATAGCACAATGTTATCAATTTATGAGATTCAGCAGTCAACTTAACTGAGCCAGTGGCGGGATTCAAATAATTTAACAACAGGTCGTCTGCCCTAATGACCAGCTGGGTAGGCGTGGCTCGGTGGTCATGTGACCGTGTGGGCTTGCCCAACTCAACGTCACTCATGGCGATGGGTGCTTCGCCTTAGCAATTACAATGTAATAAGGGTTAACCAGAGAAGCAGTTTCTGTAAGCAGGGCAATAAAGATTAGGCTAGAAACAACACCAGAATGTTTCCTTCCTGCCTTCCTTACAGGATTAGCCCTGTAAAGTGGGAAAAAAACAAAATAAGATTTCTTCCAACAACCGATTCTCCGAATTGCTTAAAAAGTTAATAACTGGTTCTCCCGAATAGGTGCGAACTGGCTGAATCCCACCACTGAACTGAGCTCTCATCAAACTGCTGTCCTAATTTCCAAATGCTTACCTAATTCTTTAGCTTTCTTGGCTGCATCATTGATGTAATCTTGGGAACGTCCATCAGTAAATACAATGGCCACCTTGGGGACACCAGGCCTTGCTCCACTAGAGCTGGCGAAGGAATTGTCTACGAGGTATTTCAAAGCCTGGCCAGTCATGGTGCCCTTTTCCATATATGTCATCTTTCTCACTGCTGTTTTGATATCCTTCTTGTTCTTGTATCGCCCCAGGGGGAACTCCTGCTTGACTGAACTAGAGTACTGGACCAGGCCCACCTGAGTGGTTTTATCTGACACCTCCAGAGAATCCACAATCTGGTTAATGAATCTCTTCACCAATTCGAAGTTCTCGGGCCTCACGCTCTTCGACCCGTCTATCAGAAAGATGAGATCTGTGGCAGCTCCTCCATTGCAAACTGTAGGAAAGTGGAAAAGCAGAAAACAGGAAGAAAGCCACTACTGGGGGGGGGGGGGGGGAGAGATCACTTCTTCCATTTAGATAGCAACACTTCTTTAAAAACTGATTTTAATAAGCATTTTGAGCCAGATCAGTGTGCTTAGAGTGGTGTGTCCTCACTACAAGAAGTAAAATAAGTAAAAGAGCCTTGGTAGTACAGTGGTCTAAAGCACCCTGTTATTAAGACCAGCTGCCTGCAATTACTGCAGGTTCGAATCTCGCCAGGCTCAAGGTTGACTCAGCTTTCCATTCTTTCTAAGGTAGGTAAATTGAGGACCCAGTTGTGGGGGCAATAAGCTGACTTTGTATAAATATACAAAAAGGATGAAGGCTATTGCTTAGCGCATTGTAAGCCACCCTGAGTCTCCAGAGAAGGGCAGCATATAAATCAAATTTTAAAAAATAAATAAAAATTAAAATAAAAAAAAAATAAGTCGTTATGTTTAAGCATTATAATTTCTGCTTTGCCCCACTATTTTCAAGAACGGGTTATTCTACTATACACCATAGTCAGTGGTGGGTTGCCCCGATTCGGACCGATTCTATAGAACCAGTAGTAAAACCAGTGGGAGGCTCCGCCCACTGACCCTGATGTCATTAGAAGCAATCTGCACATGCGCAGAAGCAAGGAGCATGCACGAGTGAATCGAGCACGTGCGCGCAATCCCGTTGCAAACCGGTAGTAAAGGTAAGTAGAACCCACCCCTGACCATAGTATATAGTAATAAACTACTGAACTAGACCAGTGGCCCCCAACCTTCTGGGCACCAGGGACTGGTTCCATGGAGAGAGGTTTTTCTGGGGTCCACAGGGGGCATAGTTTCATGTACTGCCTGCAGATGGGTCTTTGCTTATTTATGAGTCACTGTGGCACAGTGGTTAGAATGCAGAACTGCAGGCTGCTTCTGCTGATCACCGGCTGCCTGCAATTTGGCAGTTCAAATCTCATCAGCCTCAAGGTTGACTCAGCCTTCCGTCCTTCCGAGGTGGGTAAAATGAGGACCCAGGTTGTTGGGAGCAATAGGCTGACTCTGTAAATAGTTTAGAGAGGGCTGTAAGCAGTGGTGGGTTGCCCCCAGTTCGGACCGATTCGCAAGAATCGGTAGTAAAACCGGTGGGAGGCCCCGCCCACTGCCCCGGATGTTATCATCGGCGATCTGTGCATGTGATCCCATTGTGAACCAGTAGTAAATGTAAGTAGAACCCACCCCTGCTGTAAAGCACTGTAAAGTGGTATATAAGTCTAAGTGCTATTGTGCAAACCAATTTCTGGCATGCCATGGACCAGTGACAGTTCACGGACTGGGGTTGGAGACCCCTCCACTAGACAAGAGGAAGTCAGAAGCTAAGATTCATGTCTGAAAGCATTTTTCTTTGTTCTCTTTGGCTGTTTCACAGAATGGTAGTTTATCCTCAAAAGAATGAGGTATTTCACACGTTGTGAATTGGGCACGTCTTTCCATGACTTCGAATCAACTTTGGTTCCCTATACAAAGTTTTGAATTAAAATCTATTTACCACTGCAGGTCTTCCCATCATTGTTAAGAATGAAACCCACTTCACAAGCACAGGCGTACGAGGCTCCTGTACTGACACAAATCTGCTGGCAATCATGGTCTCCGGTGGCACACAAATCTGACACAACTATAAAGTAATAAAATAATAAACACAGTAAACAAGCAGGTTTGACTTTAGCTTGCAGTATCATTCTTCTTTTTTGGTTTAACCTTTTTATCGAGCTATAAGATAAAATAAGACACAAAATACAAAAGTAAATAGGAAAACGGTGGGGAGGAAGAGGGGGAAGAGAAGTGAGGAAGGATTGAGAAAAGAAACATTGACTTCCAACTCTCTCTCTGTTGCAGTAAAATGTGGCATTAATATCAAATCCCAACTTTTTGTTTTTTCATAATAATACGAACAAGCCATTTCTGTCTAAAATCAAGTTTCATTCTTTTCCACTTCAAGCACAAAGCTGAGAAGCGGTCTCCATGTGGAAACAAAAGCACTTATATTCTTTTCTTTTAGCAAAATGTTTTGACTCCAGTATCATTCGTCTTGAGTAGATCACCTAGAAGACAGGTGTCAAACTCGTGGCGTCACTTTGCCATCACATGACGTATCACGACACTTTTCCCTTTGTGGAGCTGGGGTGGCCTTGGCCTATGCATGATGCATCCAGCCCACGATCTGCCAGTTTGACACCCCTGAGTGCTAGAAACTTTAGCAATTCCAATTTCCAGGAATCAACATCTGACCTTATAAACCATCTGAATGTTCTTTTCTTCATAAGCCTTTTAACCAGGATCACTACTTAACAGCCCAGGAGCCTTCTGCATCCTTAGAAACGCCTGAACAAAGAAGGTGCATCAGCCCCCAGAACAGGGGTGAAATGCTACCAGTTTACTCCGGTTCGGGAGAACCAGTAGTGATTAAAACCTACCGGTTTCAGAAAACCGGTAGTAAAAAAAATGCTTTAAAAAAGTAAAAAAAAAAAAAAAAGGTTCCGATAATCACAGCTGTGCTGTGCGATTGTTGGAACTTTTAAAAAACTTTTTAAAGCATTTTTTTACTACCTATTCACCCAACCGGTAGTAAAAAAATGCTTTAAAAAGTTTTAAAAAAAGATTCTGACGATCGCACAGCACAGCTGTGAGCGCCAGATCCTTTTTTTTTTTTTTTTTTACTTTTTTAAAGCATTTTTTTATTATCAGTCGGGTGAATAGGTAGTAAAAAAATGCTTTGAAAAGTAAAAAAAAAAAGTTGGCCGTGCCCACCCAGTCACATAACCCCACCACCACCAAGCCACGCCCACCAAGCCACACCCACAGAACTGGTAACAAAAAAATTTGCATTTCACCACTGCCCCAGAACCTAGGCAAAAGGCACTTTATGGTACACTGTATTTAATTAGGCTCAGCAGGTGACAGAATGTGGCCGATTTTATCTAGTCTCCAAAGATAAGTAGGATCGTATATGGTGACTATTTGGATGGGACACTACCAAAGAATATCAAGACTGGGCAAAGACAAGCATTTTCTCTACAGGTGCCAAGAATGCTGCATGTATTTCAGGATAGTATCCCCCCACAATTTTTGATCACAATATAGTATTAGGGCTGGGCTTCTGCGCATGCATAGATCACTGATGACGACATCCGGGGTGGTGGGCGGAGCCTCCTGCCTGTTTTACTACCAGTTCTTGCGAACTGGTCCGAACTGGGGGCAACCCACCACTGGGGCTGGGTGAGCTACTATAGACTAAGCTACTTATAAAATGCCCCATGTGAATTCTCTTTGCCTTCTAGTTAATTCTAATCAGATGCTTATTTTTAACAATGAAATATGCAGGAACATCTTGTAGTTGGGAAAGGACCATTTCTCGTAGGTGTTTCCTTCAGGAAAATTTCAGACTTACCGCAGAAAGCTTCCTGAAACTTTCTGCTTAGCTTCTCAATGACACTATAACTTTCAACATAATCCACATGGTCATCCAAGGGCTGGCTGGCTATCTGTTGCAAAGTGTGCATGTCGACGCGGCCCACACCAATGGCAAAGATTTCGATCCCAAGAGCTCTTGCCCTTGCTGATACGTCTTTCACCCCATCCTGGGGGTGACCGTCAGTCACTACGATAGCCACCTGGGAATGAGAAAACGAAGACTTCATTGATTTTTTTTTCCAACTGGGCCAAGCAACAGTTGGGATGGATGATGATGTTTATCTTCCTCTGATAGTGTTTATCATACCAAGTGAGATTAATAACTCATGTTCAGCTAGCTCAACCACAAATAGAAACAAAGGATCCTATTCCCTAGATATTGTAATAATCTCTTGCTCCTTTATTAAAAGGCTCTTTGGCGCAAGGAAGGGTCCCCAGAGTACATCATAAAAAGAGAAAGTGTATCTGGGCCTTAAAAGTGATGAACAATAATACAAAGCAGTGCTGCATGATTGCCAGGAGGGAGAGACATATATTTGAATAGAAAGAAAGAAAGAAAGAAAGAAAGAAAGAAAGAAAGAAAGAAAGAAAGAAAGAAAGAAAGAAAGAAAGAAAGAAAGAAAGAAAGAAAGAAGAAAGAAAGAGAGAAGGAAGGAAGGAAGGAAATAAAGAAAGAGAAAAAGAGAGAGAAAAAGAAAAAGAAAGAAAGAAAGGAAAGAAAGAAAGGAAGGAAGGAAAGAAGGAAGGAAGGAAGGAAGGAAGGAAGGAAGGAAGGAAGGAAGGAAGGAAGGAAGGAAGGAAGGAAGGGTAACAGAGTAGTTCTTTGACTCTTATTTTCTCTCTCTCTCTAAAAGACTCATAATTGAATTTTTCTGGTCAGAATCTGGTACAATTATTCCTCATCTTAAAATTACTTTCTGTCTGTTCTCTCCAGTTCTTTAAACATTTTCATTTTCAGCTGGATAAATTTCATCTAGTTATCTGAATCCCCAAATGAAGGACTGTTTCCTAATATTTCACAGCAAAAAAACAACAAAAACAAATTATCCTCTCATATAGATACAAATGCCTGCAAAAGGTGAGGGATTAAGATGCTGGCTACAAAACTCCACCCCTGTTTAATGTGATTCATAAAAAGGAGTAGAGCATCAATCATGCTGTTGACCCACCCTCGACAGATGTCCCCTTATATAAACATTTGTCATGTGACTCTAAAAGGCCATAGGCAGACCTGATACCCCCCATTCAGCTTACTCTGTGCCTCTTCTCTTCATAGGGTTGCAACCTGTTGAACCCTCATTATGTTCAGAGTTAAATGCAGCTACATCTGTTCAAATTGCTGGACATCCGCCTAGCTAAGTTAGGTGAATAAAAGGTGAAGCATTGTAATCAATTGAAGAACAACAAGAGGGGGAGAAAGAGATCTGAAAGGGGAGAGATCCAAATTTCTTCTATTGCATGCAAGTGCTTGGCTAGAATAGAATAGAATAGAATAGAATAGAATAGAATAGAATAGAATAGAATAGAATAGAATAGAATAGAATAGAATAGAATAACAGACTTGGAAGGGACCTTGGAAGTCTTCTAGTCCAAACCCCTGCTTAGGCTGGAAACCCTACACCATTGCAGACAAATGGTTATCCAATCTCTTCTTTAAAACTTCCAGTGTTGGAGCATTCGCAACTTCTGGAGGCAAGTTGTTCCACTGATTAATTGTTCTAACTGTCAGGAAATTTCTCCTTAGTTCTATGTTGCTTCTCTCCTTGATTAGTTTCCACTCATTGCTTCTTGTCCTTGCGAGATTCTGTTAATATAACCTTACAATAGAGTTAGTATTCCTGGTTATGCTTCTTGTCCAGATTACCCTGAAGGGGTAAGGTGTCCTGCCCTCAAGGTGCTTTGCAGAATAGCTTGACTCCAGGGGTGGTATTCACTTACCTTCCCTACTGGTTTACAAATGTGACCAACTCTGTGTATGCGCACTCCCTTCCATGCATGTACACAGCCTCAAAAACGTGCCTAAAAAGCACGTCCTAGAACCAGGGCGGGTGGGTGGAGCCACCCATAATTTCCATTACCAGTTTGGGCGATCCGGACAGAACTGGCTAAATACCACCTCTGCTTGACTCCCTCTTCTTTGGGGCAGCCCCTGAGATATTGGAAGACTGCTATCATGTCTCCCCTAGTCCTTCTTTTCATTAAACTAGGCATACCCAATTCCTGCAACGGTTCTTCATATGTTTTAGCCTCCAGTCCCCTAATCATCTTTGTTGCTCTTCTCTGAACTCTTTCTAGACTGCCCCATTCAGTTTCATGGTATCATTTGCTTTAAAGATACCTTCATTGCTTCTGCTGTAGAAGTGTCAGATCATACAATGCACCTGATTCATAGGCTCAGTTACATCCAGGGCTTTTCTCAAGAGCTCAGTGGCAAAAATGCAAGAGCAGCAGCACGAACGATTTTGAAAGTAGGGCACCGGCCAGCGTATTTTTGAATCACATTCAGCTGCTGAAGAAATGAGGCTAGCAAGGAATATCACTTGCAAAGGACACGGATCTCATTGTTAGCCCTTCAGGGTAATCTGGACAAGAAGCATAACCAGGAATACTAACTCTATTGTAAGGTTATATTAACAGAATCTCGCAAGACTGAAAACATTACCAATAAAGGGGAATATTTGTAGCTCAGGGTTGAAATGTGGGGTCCTTGGTGCTCTCTGAGCTTGCTTGTTTAAACTAGCAGGGGTGAAATTTGACCGGTTTGGACCGGTTCAGACGAGCCGGTTGGGACGATTTGAACTGGTTAGCTGAACCAGTACAAACCACCCCTGGTTGGCCCCTCCCATGCCTGCCCAGTCGCCCAGTCGCCACTCACCCCTTCCCGCCACTCGACCCATTCAACGTTAAGTATAAGTATAAGTATAATTTTATTTCTATACCGCCCTTCTCCCGAAGGACTCAGGGCGGTGCACAGCCTATTTAAAAACACAAGACAAACATCAATTAAAAATTTTAAATTATTAAATAAATTCGGCTCAATTTAAAACCCCAGAAATTTAAAATACCCCAATTTAAAATTATTATGTTGATAGCCCAGCCTGGCAGAACAACAGGGTCTTCAGTGCACAGCGAAATACCCGGAGGTTGGACATCTTATGTATTTCCGGGGGCAGTTCATTCCACAGGGCTGGGGCTCCCACAGAGAAGGCCCTCCCCCTGGGTGTCGCCAGCCGACATAACTTGGCCGATGGCACCCTGAGGAGACCCTCTCTGTGGGAGCGAACTGGCCGGTGGGAGGCTACTGGTGGCAGAAGTCGGTCTCAAAGGTACCCGGGTCCTGTGCCATAGAGCGCTTTAAAGGTGGTGACCAACGCATGCGCAGATCAACGTTAAATGCTGCAGCAGACAGAATCCAAACTTTTCTCCCTCCATTCACAGTGTAACTGCTGCAGCCTGTCCCTTTAAGGTACTTCGATGCCTGGGAGGGAGGGGGCCAGAAGGGGACCATAAAAGGATCAGCAGCTCTGCTGTGAATGAAGGGAGAAAAGTTCGGATTCTCTCTGCTGCAGCATTGTCTATGAGCCCTTCTGGTGCTCATACGCACATTTTTTCCTACCGGGTTCTGTGGGTGTGGCTCGGTGGGGGGTGTCATATGACTGAGTGGGCGTGGCTATGAGTGACATTGAGTTGGCCACACCCACTCAGTCACAGGACCCACCACCACCACCAAGCCACACCCACAGAACCGGTAGGTTCTTTGGTTGGGCTGTTTAAGGAAGGCTCTTTGGCAGTTTCTTGATTGGGATATTGCTTATTTGATTGCTGGTCTGAAATCAACCTTGTAGTTAATCTATGCTGATCTCAGCGCTGATTACTGGTGGAGAGGTGCTGGAGTTTTTTTTTTCTCTTTGGGGCTGGTTGATTATCTCTTTTGCATAGTCTATAGATGTTGTTAATAGCTATGTGTCTATGGATTCGTCAGAGTGCCAAGCTTCTAGAAACATTTCTACTGAACATTAACTGAAAACATTTCTCCCTTGTTTCAAAGGTGCTTTTTTCAAAAGGCAACTGGACTATGTTGTTGTTGTTTTTCTGGAGGAAGAAATGTTTTCTCTTTGAAGGAGGTGTTTGCTTCTCATCTAAGAAGCTGATGAAGGTCAGAACTGATGAAGCTTCTTGAATAAAAAGTGATATGTCTTCTACTTTAGAAGACATTTCTTCCTAAAAAAAAAAAAAAAACCAACATAGCCCAATTGCCTTTTGAAAAAGCACCTTTGACCTGGATTAGGGGTGGGTTCTACTTACCTTTACTACCGATTCGCATCACACCTGCATGTACATGCTTTTCTGCGTATATGCAGATCATCTATGATAACATCCGGATCAGTGGGCGGAGCCTCCCGCTGGTTTTACTACCGGTTCTTGCGAACCGGTCCGAACCAGGGGCAACCCACCACTGACCTGGATGTTTTAAAATCTCCCTAGACATTTCTTCCATTCTTTCCTTTTACTTTCTGGAAACTGGGGAGGGTCTTTTTTGAAATGCATCCCACACCTGTTCTCCTTCTGTAGGCTGAGAAATCTTTTACATACCCTCCGAGGTTCTTCCTCCCGTTAGCCAAGGTCCTTCTCACATACCATTACACTAATTCTTTCTGTCTAATGTTAGCTTTTAAAGCCCACACAGACTCCTTTTAAGTTCATTGTGCATTGGTGTCAATAAGTTGAGTTTCTTGAAATAAATAAAGAAATTGAGAAATAAAAGGTCCACATAGAACTGGGTCTTAACTGGATTGGTATGCAAATACTATTTAGACATTTGGTGTGTTCCAAATGGTGCAACATGCCAATTTCAGCAATAGGTGGAGCTGTAAAATCTCTTATACCTCCCTCTTGCTTTAAGAAATCAAGACTGTGTGGTATATTTGCAACCTCGTAGCTTCACTAACAAACCTTTTGTGCCTTCAACGATTCATTTATATAGTCCAAGAAATGTTGCAGAGAAAGAAATCTCCCTAGGAAGCACCTTCCACTGGTGTAAATAAGCAGGAGATCAAAGAAGCGTGAACAGATTTCTTGGTCATGTCATATGTTGAGAAAAACAAGTGAAAATTCCTACCCATCTATTTTTTTTAATAAAAAAAAATGTAAGAAGATTCTGAACCAGCCTAACCTGGACTGCCAAAGCAGACGATCAGATTTTGAGTTTCATTCTAAACAGACCAGAATTTCTGAACCTTGATCCCAAATGAAAAGAATGACTTCATTAGGAATTAGAGATTTAAACACTAGAACCTAAATAAACTGTGATTATCCAAGCAGAAGAAAAGAGAGTGTCCCAGATAAATAAATATTTAGTCTTGATTCCCACACATAGAACGATGACAGATGGGACCTGCGATAATCAGCTTCCATCTTTAGGCATTCCTAGTCAAACACTATAAAAAGACTTCACACATACAACTTTATGTACAAATGTTTCTTACAAGTGTTGAATGAACATCTGTAGTCATGAATCAGAGCGTGACATCCAGTTCCCCATGTACATTGACTTGACATGAATCAATATTTGGAAACAGAAAGCGTAGATCATGTTGCACAAACCGTTCTTATATGAAGAAGAAGAGAATAAGAAGAACTGCTCTTTTCAGCTTGTGAAAGAAACTGAACCTCGGTTTGGTTTCAAAACAATGAGAGGCTAGCTAAATTGTGGTCTACCATTTCTGTACTTAAGGTCAAAGGACTTCATGATCCATAAGGTTCTTTTAATGAAGTTGAAAAAGCCTTCCATTTGAGGTAACTTTTTTCCCTGCACCAGAAATAGTCATAACAACAAAAACAATATCAATAACAGGTACCTTTGTGAAAATGTTAAGGACTTGAAAGGAACCTTTAATTTATAGTATTTCAAGCTCTTTCCCACAAGAGAGATTTTTTTCTCTCATTGACCTATGGCTCTCCCCAAAGAATACCTGCAAATATATTTTTAGTATATATTTAGCTTCTAGCCCACCTGCGAGTGAAATTCAAGGTGGTGAAGTCAACTACATTTAGCTAATTTTACATCCTTCCAAGAATAAAATGCTCATAGAAAAGGGCATTTATGCCTAAAAAAACCCTAAATGCTCCGAAGGGCTCCTCACTTTCATCCAACTCTGTTCTTCAAAGAACCACATTTTTATAGCCTATCTTAACAAGTAGAGCATCATGGCTTGATAAATTTGTTGATCCCATTCAGAGGTGGGTTCTATTTTTTTTTTACTACCGGTTCTGTGGGCGTGACTTATTTTGTGGGCGTGGTTTGATGGTCATGTGACAATTCTTTAGGATTTAGCAGAGGTACTGGTCTACCAGGCTTTTAACTACTTGCAGAGCTGTATCGGTCTACTCATTTGTTTTTGCAGGCACTGGTCTACTCATCTGTTTTTGGAGGCACCAGTCTACCACCACACTGCCTTTTAACATTGATCAGCTGTAGCCCCGCGGCAAGAATTTAAACAGTTTTTTTCCTTCTAGCCAATCAGCTGGGACTCGGGAGGCAGCAAATAGATTGGGGGTGAGGCCAAATAAAAGGTAAGAATAATGCAGGGGGAGTGGGGGGGCGGGGGGTAGAACCGGTTCGGTGACGTCATATTGTCACCGCTACCGGCTCAGCAGAACTGGGCCAAACCAGGAGGAACCCACCACTGATCCCATCCCACAAAGCTGAGGTGTACCAATTCTTCAAACTGTAGGCCTTATGGCTTTGTGACTAGTTCTACGCGGTCAGGGAATCTGAAGTGGTGCCTCACAAAACAACCAAGACAAGCGGGAAGGAACTTATGGAAGAAGGTAATCTTTTTTCCCTCTGAAGGACTTTGTGAGGAAACATTTCATCAAAAGGTTGTTACCCTGAGTTGTGACTAAGCGTCAGTTAGGTAACTGAGAAGCAGGAGAGCAGTTGAGGAAAGAGAAGGATGTTATGAAATTAAACATGACAAATAAAAAGGATGAAAGCATTTGTTCAAGGATAAACGTGTATTCCTCTTGGGTGTTAGTGATCAACTGCAGGTCTGCAGGCCTCAAATGACCTTCCGGGGCTTGTTAGATATGGTGTGCATAAAGGTGGGAACTCTACCCATTTCTCTGTGTAAGCAGGGGGTTGGACTAGAAGACCTCCAAGGTCCCTTCCAACTCTGTTGTTCTATTCTGTTCCTAGTAGCTAATAACAGTGGAAAAGCAAATATCTCATTAACTTGCTGAGAGGAGGTGAGGCCCGTAGGATGGGAGAAATCACAGTTAGTTGCCGTGAGACATGTCAGGAACATTAAGTTAACACACTTTCCATTTGCCCTGCAGTTAAATGGTTCAAATCTTATATGACAACATGAGATATTATTATGATTCTTTGCGCAGTCAGTCAGATGTTCAAACTGGATTTGGCCTTTTTGTTCGCCTATTGAGTCCTTCCCAAGGACCTGGGATAGGCAGAAGTGGGTATTTAATGGTGTTCCAGAAATCGTCACAGGATGTAAACTCTTCTGAGTGAAGCTGCCTTTTGCAATTGACTGATGGTGGATTTGTCGATGCCAATGGTATTCAAGTGGTGCTATTAGAACTATTAGATTTCCAACAATTATGCCAAATCTCATTAGATTTTTTTTAAAAAAATCATCTAAGCAGCCATAAAATGCACCTACCGAACTCTGAGGACCACCAGTGCTCCTGAAAACACAGGTTGCAAACAAAAGAGACGGGGAGAACTAAGTTCATGGAATGATTGCCACAAAACAAAGCAAGAAGAAAATAAAATAAAGCTTCTTGACAATCTCACCTTGTTGATCTCTGGGGATCTCACTCTGGCTCCTTCCCCTTCACTGAATGCTCTGTTGATGGCAAACTGTATAGCCAGGCCTGTCATGGTCCCAGTGGAGAGAGGCTCAATTTTGCGAACCGCTTGTAACAGGCTGGTCTTTGTTTGATGCGTTCTTAGGGACAGTTCATTCTTGACAGCACTGGCATAGTTGATGACTCCAACCCGTGTTGTATTAGGACCTACATCAAGGGCCTCAATGACCTGAGACACAAAAATCTTGACTTTGTCAAATTCATTGGGGCGCACACTTCGGGAGCTGTCCACAATGAACACCAGATCTGTAGGCCTTGTCCTGCACTGGGCACCTATTTGAGAGAAGGGAACAGCTTTTTCTTTTCAAAAATTAGAAATGTGACAACTCAGAAATAGGTCCCACTGAATTCATTTGGATTTCCTCTCAACTAGATGGAGATAGAATTCCAACCTTATGATCATTTCAAAGGTGCTTTTTCCAAAAGGCAACTAGACTTCCTTGGGTTTTATTTTTCCTTTGAAAATGTTTCGCTTCTCAACCAAGAAGTTTCTTCACTCCTTCAGAAACACTTTCAAAGGGAAAAACAAAACAAAAATGGCCAGTTGCCTTTTGGAAAAGTACCTTTAGGACAACCATGACCTGGATGATTGAGAATTTCCATAGACATTCATCCTCATGATTTTTTCCCATATGAAAACGACACAATTTCTTCCAATGATGGCTCCTTCTATGCTACAATCTTATGACCTCTAGTGTAGACAATTCCATATGTTGCATTTTCCCCTGTGAAGTTAGTACTGGAATTCTCTTGGAGAGACAAATCCCAGAACTTGTTTCTCCTCCTCATTCCTCATCAGTCTCTATTGCTGACGTCGGTCAATTGTGGGAAATTCAGACACTGGAATAATTTAAAATGTGGTATGAGAACTCGGAGCTGTTCAGAGGTGGGTGTCACACACTGTAACAACTGGTTTGCCCAGCACCGTAAATGTAAGTGCGCGCCATCCACACATGTGTGCAGCATCACAAAACACGGCAATTCTCTCACATGTGCCGTCCGCGCATGTGTGCTGTGTCAATAAATATGTCAATTCACTCGCACGTTCCTTTGATGCGTGCGGCATCAAATACACAGCAATATAGGATGGGATTGCGCCTGGGCAAGTGGGTGGGGCCACCCGCAGGTCGCAACTACCGGTTCGCCTGAACCAGTTCGAACCGTCAGCGGCCCACCACTGGAGCTGTTGTCAGAACAGGAAGTGGTTTTATCCCAAACTATCCAAGATTCTCACCATACCCTAAATAGGGAAGATATATATATAAACCCTCAACCAGACTTAATTCCCCCTTCCCATTTTTTTACTGCTGGTCTGTTGGCATCAGACTTATAGTATGTCAGATGACGCCAATAACTTATGTGTTTTTCTTTAGGACTATATTCCCTCCAAAACAACAAAACCACTGGGGTATATATTTCAATCCACTTTGACTATTCAGTGTTTAACACACTCACTAATGTTACACATAAATCTTTGACCAAGTCTGAGGGTGGGTTGAAGGTTTTTTGGCTTAACTGGGAGCATTTCACTCTAATAGGACTTGAAATGTTAAATGGGATTACTTTTCTGGGATTTACATTAACGATGGAGGCTCTGCCTTTGTTCTGATTTGCCTTCAGGTCTGATCTGCAGCCATTATAATAAAACCAAAAGGAAATTAATGGCATCGTTTTTGTCCTGACATTGGTGGCTTGCAGAGAAAAAGAAAAAAACAAGATTGTATTTTTGCCTCTTTCACACCATTCTCCAAAAATTCCAGAAATCTACACCCTGCAGCCTGAACAGTCAACGATGGGCCAGTGGATGGGGGCTATTTTGGCCTAGTGATTGCTTATTTATCTATCTACCTATCCAGTGGTGGGATTCAAATAATTTAACAACCAGTTCTCTGCCCTAATGATTTCTTCCAGCAACCAGTTCACCAAACTGCTCAGAAAGTTAACAACCGGTTCTCCCGAAGTGGTGCGAACTGGCTGAATCCCACCACTGTATCTATCTATCAAATTTATAGAGCCACCCACTTCACAAGGAATGAGCCTTTACAAAAACCATACAGCAAAAAGATGTATAAAAATTAATATCTCAAATGCAGTTCTATTACATAAATCATACACACACATTGTATATACAGTATGCATGCGTGTGTGTGTGTGTATGTATCAAGAGAGAAATTATATTAAATCCTCTTGCAAACCAGAGGAAATGTTGAAATATTGGACAAATCTATCATGTCTTTACATTGCAGTAAAATATGTTTACTACCCATCACACGTATTTGCTCCATTCTGTGATTCCCTAGAGATTGTAAGCAAATACAGTAACTGCCTGAAATCTTCTGCCAAAGCAGTGTTGGTAGAATAGCTAACTTCAAGGTCAAAAGAAAATTTGATCTTAAGAAGCAAGAAAAGTGTGAGAGTCAAAGTAATTCCATTACGTCTTCTGAAAAACCGTCTCCCTTTGCTTTTCCTCCAGCTGTCACTGAATTGACTGCTGTTTTCGGTTCAGCAAGACAGAACAAAAACTATAATTTTAACCGTCAGTGTCTGAATTTTGCCTTGTTTCTTCTTTTTTTTTTTTCTGTCTCTGTTTCTTGTGGATCCAGAATTTGAGATTGCAAGCTCAAGAGCTGGAAAATATTCAGGGCTGTAACTGATGGATACAATAAGCCTGAAAACATGCCAGAAAGAGGGTCGAGAGAGAAATAACGGCTGTGCCTAATAGCCATTGATAGATCTTTTAGATTATGACTTTCTTCTGCATTGGTAGAAAAGAAAACTAAAAATGCATCAGTATGTAAATAAATACTTTTATGCATTGTTTGCATATACACTGAGGCTTATCACTTTCTTGTTTGCATGTACACTGAGAGCTTATGCACCAGAGACAAATTCCTTGTATATCTAATCACACTCGGCCAATAAGGAATTCTAGTCTAATCCATCCCATCCCATCCCATCCTATCCCATCCCATCCCATCCCATCCCATTATTTCTATTCTATTCTATTCTATTCTATTCTATTCTATTCTATTCTACTCTCTCTACTCTATTCCATTCCATTCCATTCCATTCCATTCCGTCCCATCCCATCCTATTAGTTACATTCTATTCTATTCCATTCCATCCATCCTATCCTATCCCAACCCATCCCATTAATTCTATTCTGTTCTGTTCTGTTCTGTTCTGTTCCATTCTGTTCCGTTCCGTTCCGTTCCATTCCGTCCTGTCTCATCCCATCCCAACCCAACCCAACCCATACCATTAGTTCTGTTCTGTTCTGTTCCGTTCCGTTCCATTCCGTTCCATTCCGTTCTGTTCCATTCCGTTCCGTTCCATTCCGTTCCGTTCCGTTCTGTTCCATCCCATCCCATCCCATCCCATCCCATCCCATCCCATCCCAATGCATCCCGTCCCGTCCCGTCCCGACCCGTCCCGTCCCGTCCCATCCCATCCCATCCCATTCTATTCTATTCTATCCTCTTGGATCTGACCTATTCTCTTTGGATCAGATACACTCCAAAAAGAATCTCTCCATCCTATTTGCACTAAAGGCTTCCTATTACAAGGAGTTCCACAGATTAAATAATAACATAGCTTTCTATCCTCCTGGCTACTTCTTTCTTACTCCGTTGATAAACCTTTTCATTATATCTCCTTCAGTGCAATCTTTGAAAATAGATTTTAATTGACAAGACAGGCAGCTATCCCCTGCTTACAGGAGCAAGAAATCAGTTGAGAAGGCTAAATAGGACATTGGAAGCTTGGGCAGAATCCTAGAAAACCCATTTCACTGAGCTCCACCATAGCATTATCGATTCTCTCCCAGTTCTCCTATGAGAATTTCAGGCTGCAACTTGCTCTCCGGAAGCAGAGTAAAGTTGCAATCCCCCCCAGCCAGAAAAGGCTCCGGGATCAAATGTCAGGGATTCATGAAATTATTTCTTTCAAAAGGATGCTCTGCAGCCAAGTTATTGGAGACTGGGAAGAGTGTAGTGCATGTTTAATTTCTACATATCCTACCTGGGCACCCAATTCCTTTCCTGGACTCAAAGAACTGATTGAGGACAGAAGCTCTCAGACTGGGATTATAAAACTGGCATTCACAATAGTGTTGCAGTACTAAGGCAAAGTTGATCTTGATGCTAGGTTAGTGGTGAAGGTGAGGAATCCAATATTAAGACTGAAGCATCAGCTGGGAAGAAAGCTTTATAGTGTGATTGGATAAGGGATATATAATCATATAAATATTTAAGCCACAAATATTCAGACGGCTGCCTCTTTCTGGGTTGCCTTTCTGCATGGCTGCTCTAACCTGGCAAACGTTTTGCAAAAGCTAACCAAGACATTCTATGACTCACCTCTCAGTTGAGGACGGACCCCATCTACAGAACCCTGGTTCTGGAAAAGAAGCAGGAGCAAGAATAGGGAGGCAGAAACGGGCATCATGATGGCTGCTAGGATGGAAAGCGAAGTGGGATTGTCTCGGTGGTGGCTTTGAGGTATTAATTTAAGGGGCCTTTCCCCAGGAAGGCAGGGGGGCCAACCTCTAAGACGCAGGAATGATGGGGAGCGGGAGGGAGGAGATGGAAAAAGGATGTGTGGAAGGATGGCAATTGACAAGGAGAGGTCCCAAGGCCTTTCCCAGTACCTGAAATCGCCACAACGGCTTCATTGCTAAACTAGGAAGTGGGAGGTTATAAAAAGACCAGCGACAGGCTCGGAATGCAGGGAATTTGAGCCCTGAACAGTGAAAGCAGTCAACTAAGGCTGAAGAAAAGAGTTTATCTGCCAATCACCAACTTTAATCTGGCCCAGGGTCGGCCACAGTAAGTAAACTGCTTCTACTGTCTTGGACCAATGGCCTTTTCTAAGTTCTGGAACACTGAGGACCATAAATAACGACATAAGCACATGGAACATTTCTCAAAAAAGGTATTAGGAAACAGTAACGCTCTTATTCATTTTTGTTAATATGCCTGGTGGTTGGGGTTTTTTTTGGTTTGTTTGTTTTTAGCATTGATTTGAAAGGTAAGAGAACTAAAAGTCACAGAGGAGATATACAACAACAACAACAATTTATTATTACAGTCTTAGACCAGAAACCAGAACAAATAAAAGCACTCAGTGTGTGTGTGTGTGTGTGTGTGTATGCTAGTCATTCCTGACTCTAGGGGGCGGTGCTCATCTCTGTTTCAAAGCTGAAGAGCCAGAGCTGTCCGAAGACGTCTCCGTGGTTATGTGGTCGGCATGACTCAACACCAAAGGTGCATGGAATGCTGTTACCTTCCCACCAAAGGTGGTCCCTATTTTTCCACTTGCATTTTTTACGTGCTTTCGAACTGCTAGGTTGGCAGAAGCTGGGACAAGTAACAGGAGCTCACTCCGTTACATAGCACTAGGGATTCGAACCACTGAACCGCTGACCTTTCCATCGACAAGCTCAGTGTTTTAACCACTGAGCCACCACTCAGTGGCTAAGTATAAATTCTAGTATAAAATAATAAATAACTAAAATCTATAATAAAATCCAGTGTCAATTATACATGGTCTGACTATACGATAGTTGCAATCCCTAAACTGTGTGGCCCCTTGTAGGTTCAACACTAAAAGGGAAAGGACTAAGCAGTGCAAAAGGTTTGCCACAATTGTTATATAACATCGCTACGGTGGAGAAGACATGTGTTTGCAACGAATCTCACAGGAGGAGATATAAAACTGAAAATTCAAAAAATGAAAATGAATTTTACATTTTAAAGCAGTCCTCAATCAGAACATTCCTCCCGATGGTTAGGGAAAAAATACAGCAATAGAAAGTGAGGAAGAAAAATGCATTGGCTAGAGAAGTGCCTTTTTATTCCATAATAACATCAACAAAATTTTCCTTTGTTGATGACTTTCTGAGGACAATCCAGCATGGAGAATTCTAGAAGTTGATATGCACATACTTTAAAGTTGTGAAGCTTGAGAAGCACTTGTTCCTATCCTTGAGAAATGGCTGAAGACTCTTCAATTTCCCTGTAAATTTTAGCAAAATATCTAACCTTCTATCTTTGCCCGCCGACTTGCCCCCTCCCCCCCCACATCCCAAAAAACTCCAGCCCTTATCTAACATTCATGGATACATCTAATGCACACATCTCTACGCTTTATAAGGAAACCTATATTTGAACTACCTCTAGAATAAAATACACATTTTATTCTAATTCATTTAAAACGGCCCTCATTCCTAGGTAAATATTACACGGCCACATTATTAGGGAACAGAGTGGATTTTAAACAGCCAAGTAACTCTTGGCTGGTGGCACGGCAGACTAAAAGCACTGTTATTAACATCAGCTGCCTGCAATTACTGCAAGTTCAAATCTCACCAGGCTCAAGGTTGACTCAGCCTTCCATCCTTTCTAAGGTAGGTGAAATGAGGACCCGGATTGTGGGGGCAATAAGCTGACTTTGTATAAATATACAAAAGTATGAAGGCTATTGCTTAACGCATTGTAAGCCGCCCTGAGTCTCTGGAGAAGGGCGGCATATAAATCAAATTTAAAAAAAAAAAAAACCCTCTCCCAAACTGTATTTTTTTTTTCATGCATTGGCCTTTACACAAAGCTCTTTTGGTATAGACAAGTCCATATAGTCATGAAAGGGATTCATTCACAGCCTTCAGTAAATGAACTCTCTATGGCTGTTCTTAATGTGAAGAAGGGGGAAAAAAGTCTGAATTTTCTCTGTGCCATTTTTCTGTTTAAAAAAAACCTGTGAAACTGTGGTATAGAAGGAACATTAATATTCTAAAAACACAGCAAGGCGTCTTTAGATTTTGTACATCAGTATTTATAGCTATGTGCAAGATAAAGAGACAGCAAGCATGTTTGGTATCAAAGCATAAATCGTTTCCACCCCTGAGCTTCAAAGAGGAAGAGCCTAGCATTTTATTTACCCAAAGGAAAAAAATGCATTCCTGGATTCGTCCCATGTCCATTTATAACAAAATGTATGAACTTTGAAGAGACCATTAAAAAAAGAACATGTCCCACCAGACAGTATAATTTCAAAGCAACCTCCTGTGCATCTGGAATTGACTTAGCACCTGCATTTGCTGGAGTTTGTTGTTTTGCCAGTGAAATATAGTTTGCTTTAGAGGCCTGGTTCCTTCTGTTCTTGACTTCTGAGCCTAACCAGCTGGCTTAGTAGACAGAAGGCCTTTTCTGCAATGACATCAAATTGTGGAGCTACAAAAACTGTGTGGTTGTCCACAGGAAAGAGAAACTATTGCTCTAGAATCGTGATGGTGAACCTATGGCACTGTTCTAGAAGTTGCTTAGATATATGTCCTTTTTTTCTACCAACACTTGGGCAGTGATTAGATCTTCCTACTGCATTGAAAGCTACACATCAACTATTGCGCTATCCAAAACAGGGAACGAGCAAAAATGTAGTCCAGTAAAGAAAGATCAATGAACAAGAAACTCTCAAAACAAAGGGAAGGCAACAAGGTTAGGTAAAATCTTGTAGACTGTTCAAAATAGCAGAGGAAGAACCACAAACCTAGAAGAGCAAGCACAGAGCATAGTCAAAGAAAGATTGAGATCTAGGAGTTCAAGTGAACAAGCAGTAGCAAGTTCAAGTGAAGCTGCACTGCAAATCGAACATAAATACAATTCTGAGATATTTTACGAGGAGAGTCCTCCATTCCTCTAACTGCAATAAAATACTTTATGCCACCAGACTTCAAATTTTGGGCTTAGACAACTTAGAACTATGCTGACTTCAGTCTGACCTAAGCATAGTACATAAAATTATCTGCCACAATGTCCTTCCTATCAATGACTACTTCAGCTTCAACCACAACAATACACGAGCAAATAATAGATACAAACTCAAGGTAAACCGTTCCAAACTCGATTGCAGAAAATAAGACTTCAGTAACAGAGTGGTCAATGCCTGGAATGCACTAGCTGACTCTGTGCTTTCTTCTCCAAACCCCCAAAACTTTAACCTTAAACTGTCTATTGTTGACCTCACCCCATTCCTAAAAGGTCTGTAAGGGGCGTGCATAAGCGCACCAGCGTGCCTACCATTCCTGTCCTAATATTCCTTTTTACTTACTCTTTTCATGTATTCAAATTATGTTTATACTGTTACCTGTTATCTTACACTGTATATGCTTAACAAATAAACTTATGATTATGATTATGAATTCCAGGTGCACAAGTGACAGGAAAGGCTATAATCAACATTACTAAGAAGTTGATTCTCTTCTGCTCAAGATCTTTAGGCTGAATCCAGCTGGAACTTCTTAAGAGAGCATGGCCTCAAGGAAATCAGCCTTGAAGCCTGGACCATTCTATTTGTTGCCCTAGACTCAGCAACAAGCCTCTTCTCACTAGCTTGAGGGCTGTCAGATATCTCCTAAACTGCAGATCCAAAAGAGATTGAAAGAGCTACTTTGGAGACACAAGTCCCTGCTCAAATCTCCCTTGGTTCTTTCTCCAATGTTTCTATCCTTTCCATCTTCATATGAAAGATTCATCCAAACAGGCTATGAACACACACTATGCATGTGAATACCTTTCCCTCCCAGAAGCTGCATGACAACACAGGACAACTGTAGGCAGATGTTGTAGATATCCAGGCAGATAAGGATTCAGTTTAAGTTTTATATTCATCCCTGTTAAGGATGAAGAGGGCTGCCAGTTCATCAAAAGCCATTCCTTTGGTAGAATTCTTGTAACCCCCATATTGTTTCTTCTGGGTAAATTTAGTGAAAGAATAAATCAAGTTCCTGATGTTCATTTTTGTCAGAATCTACAGATGTCTCAACTATGGATTTGATGTAACCTGCTCTGCAGAAGACCGATAAAATCACACCACAGTCCCAAACTCAGACTAGGAACACAAGAGGTTGAAGGACAAAACACAACTTGTTCCCAATTCTTTGTCCTCATAGCCCAAGACAACAAGAGCAAAGTCAATATAAAATGATGCCAAAGCCAAGTAAATGAGCTTTGAATTGCTATTTTCACACCCTATGCTAACCATGTTATATAAATAATCCATATTCTGAGCTGGCACAATACACTGAACCATAAATTAACCCAACCCATAAATTAACTCAATTTCACAGCACCCTAAGCAACAACAACAAACGTATCAGGTTTAATGTGTACCAATACATCAACACTTGGGTTTGTTAAGTGTGTTTTGCAAACAGAGCTTAAAAAGTAGCAATTATGGAAAACGCTTTCTTGATATATTTATATTCCAAGAACATCAAGTACTTATTATAACGTACAAGTCTTTATTGTAATGCACCGGTTGTTGGGACTTAGTTGAGAACTGCAAATACATGGCCTTGAAATCCTGCTTAATGAAGCAGAAATGGTTCTGCCATCTTGAAAGTCAGAATCCAAGGAGTGACGAATAGTGACAAGGTATGGGAGGCCTGAATTATGGACGCCCTGTGGCACAAAATCATCAATATTGTCTTGGCGATTGTGCTGTCTATAGAAGAGTTCTGAGTCTCCGTTTCATACACCAGGAAATTGGCTGAGCCTACTTTGTCCTCATCTCAACCGGGCACGCAATCTCATGGATAGACAAATGAATACCCAGCCTCACAGAGAAGAGCTTTTCATAGCTCAAGTTTTTCATAGCTTTATGCCAGACCAAACATTTTTTTGGACATATTAACTGGATTTAATGTGTCTTGTCCTCCTTCCAACCATAGAAAAATGACTCTGAGTATATAGGAACGCATCCCAAATGGTGCGGAAGCAACCAAACGTTATGTCACACCAACAAACAAAGGTGAGAATAAACAGAGATGAAAGAACCTACCTAGGAATTCATTATATCTGTGAGCTATCAATTCCCTCTCTCTCCTGAGTTTTCTCTTAGGAGCAGGACACTGTCATATTCCAATTTAGTTTTTTTTTCCCCCTCCAATCCAATCATATTTGCTCTGACTGACTATATTGATCCAGGATTTTAGGCAAAGCAATGGTCTTATCTGGCACCTTCTACTTGATCCTTCTAATGAAGTCTTCTGAGCTAAACATGACATCTTCTGAAAGGCTCTGCCATCGGGCTATGCTTTTTCACTTTATACTGGCAATAAAGAATGAAACCAGTGGGATATTACTGGAATGGTGTCAGAATTACCGTATTTTTCAGAGTATAAGACGCACCTTTTTCCTCCATAAAAGGGGGTGAAAATTTAGGTACATCTTATACACCGAATGTAGCCCCCCCTCATCCTTTGGCCTCTGCCTCCCAGCAGTTACCTCCTTGCAGCAAGCAGCAAGAAGAAACAGCTCCTTTCAGCCTAATTAGCACAAGTTGATTGGATCGGCCTCCCAACTCTCAGCTGTTTTGCTCTCAGTTGATTTCCGCAGGTCTCTGCTGCTTGCTGCATGGAGATAAATTGCTGGAGCAGATTTTTTTTTTCTTGTGCTAATCAAGCTATGCTGAAAATGAAAATGAAAGTAAAGCAGGCTGTTTGCTGTTTGCTGCAACGAGGCAAAACTGCTGGGAGGCAGAGGCAGAGGCAGATTTCTTTTTCTTGTTTTCTTCACCAAAAAAGGTAGGTGCGTCTTATAGTCCACTGCATCTTATACTCCGAAAAATACAGTAATCAAGGGGAAGGATACTTTCCCCCTATAAAAACTGGTGAAACTAGAATTGATATTTATGCCCTTGTTCTCCAAGTGTCTGAACCAGAGGTGGTATTCAGCAGGTTCTGACCAGTTCTGGAGAACCTGTAGCAGAAATTTTGAGTAGTTCTGAGAACTGGTAAATACCACCTCTGACTGGCCCCGCCCCCATCTATTTTCTGCCTCCCAAGTCCCAGCTGATCGGGAGGAAATGGGGATTTTACAGTATCTTTCCCCTGGAGTGGGGTGAGAATGGAGATTTTGTAATATCCTTCCCCTGCCATGCCCACCAAGCCATGCCATGCCCACCATGCCATGCCCACAGAACCTGTAATAAAAATTTTTGAATCCCACCACTGGTCTGAACTGACATGAGGATAAAACCCATCCTAAGGACATTACTAGGTTTACAAAAGACAAAGCCAATTTCACTATACTTTTCGTAACACCCCATTACTTTGAATTAGGGGATACATACACCGATAATGCCTTAGAACAGTCTTGTGATTTTTTTTTTTAATTTGATTTATATGCCACCCTTCTCCGGAGACTCAGGGCGGCTTACAATGCGTTAAGCAATAGCCTTCATTCTTTTGTATATTTTATACAAAGTCAGCTTATTGCCCCCACAAACTGGGTCCTCATTTCACCTACCTTAGAAAGGATGGAAGGCTGAGTCAACCTTGAGCCTGGTGAGATTTGAACTTGCAGTAATTGCAAGCAGCAGATGTTAACAACAGTGCTTTAGTCCACTGTACTAACCAAGGCTCATTTCTGTTGGTCCAGTGGGTGAAACAAACACGCTTGATTGATTATATGCCAGGTGTAGAAATTCATAAACATGCTAATCAGGTGCCTGAAGAATCATCCTATACTTATTTATCAGAATTATCAATATTCCCAAACATCAAAATGATTTGTGTCCAAGGCTTGGCAATTGCATGTAATCATAATGAATGAGCCAGCAGCTGCCCATTCATCACTTCCCAAATCCACCACCTGAGGTGACCTCCTCACTCTGTCTAATGGTATTGCTCAGCCAACGAGCCAGGATTTGAGAGAGATGGCAGCAGTTGGTCTGTGCATATGAACCAGTGGTGGAATTCCAATTTTTTTTTTACTACTGGTTCTGTGGGCGTGGCTTGGTGGGCGTGGTGTGGCTTGATGAGTGTGGCTTGGTGGGTGTGGCAGGGGAAGGATACTGCAAAATCTCCATTCCCTCCCCACTCCTGGGAGAAGGATTCTCCAAACTGCACAGAATCTTTCTTTTCTTTTTTTCTTTTCTTTTTATTGAATTTCTATACCGCCCTTCTCCCTGAGGACTCAGGGCGGTGTACAGCCAAAATTAAAAAAACATGCAGGACAAATATTAAAAAAACAATTAAAAGATATATAAATTTGACCCAATTAAAACTCATTACCAATTAAAACGTTTAAAACATTTAAAACAGTTAAAAAATTCATCTTAAGCCAGCCCGGCTTGTTTAAATAAATGGGTTTTAAGGGCACGACGGAAGGCACTGAGGTCCTGGATTCTCCTTATCTCTGTGGGGAGCTGATTCCAGAGGGTAGGTGCCCCCACAGAGAAGGCTCTCCCCCTGGGGGTCACCAGCCTACACTGTCTGGCTGATGGCACCCTGAGGAGGCCCTCTCTGTGGGAGCGCACGGGTCGATGGGAGGTCGTCGGTAGCAGCAGGCGGTCTCGAAGATAGCTAGGCCCTATGCCATGGAGCGCTTTGAAGGTGACAACCAGCACCTTGAAGCGCACCCGGAAGACCTTAACTAGAGGTTCTCCCGAACCCCTTCAAACCCCCAGCAGTCCACTCCTTGCTTTATGGATTCTGAATCCAGCACTAGAAAAGAGAATCCATTCAGGTCTTCATAATATATCCTTTGGCTGAGTTGTGGGGGCGGGGATCTTTTTTCCCCCCAGGAACTAACTAACGTTGCAAATGAATTGCTCTCACAAGGTGGCTAAGTCTTTATCAGGAACACCTTCTCCTCCTCAAATATAATCAGATCTTTGTGGTGGTTTCGTGAATTAGACAAGCAATTCTTTGGGCCTATAGCCAAACCACAAGGCCAATTTTCATGCCAGAATGTCAATGAAGTTTGACACCAGGCCTCAGGGGGTATAAAACCTACAATCCTGGACTCTTTGAGGATCTGAGCCACAGCTATGTGGAAATATTTAAAATCTACCATTCCCCTCTCCCACCTCTGTAAGACAAGTTTCTATAGACAGTGCTTCTGCCCCTGAATTAAGTCTTATTTTACAGGAAATCTTAAATAAAAATGAGGCAGCGGGTATAAATCGAATACACTTTTTTAAAAAAATAAAACCAACAGAGTCTGGGTGGGCCCTAATTACTCGAATTGCATTGGTCTCCAAAATTGGTCTATGAGAGTGATAAGAAATATTCCAAAAATTGTTCACAGTGGGTTTATTCAAAATGTTTTTAAGGGGGGAAAAAACGACAGTGTTATTGTTTCCTCACTTGTTTCCATTTCTGCTCCCCCAAAGCAACAACAACAATTTATTATTACAGTCTTAGACCAGAGACCAGAACAAATAAAAGCACTCAGTATCAGGGGTGAAATCCAGCAGGTTCTGACAGGTTCTGGAGAACCGGTAGCGGAAATTTTGAGTAGTTTGGAGAACCAGCAAATACCACCTCTTTTACTACCAGTTTGCAAGAACCGGACAGAACCGGGAGCAACCCACCACTCCAACAGAGGGTATAAATCTCTCTCTCTCTCTCCACTCCATGTGCCTTTTTGTCCAGGACCTCAAAACCACATGGTCCTGTCCACCATTAAATCATCTTTTCAAGCAGTCTCCATGTTTCCAGTGTCTTTCTCCCCACTTGGAACTGAACCCAGGTGGACATTTCTTCCAACAGTGGGTAGCAAACTTTTTTTTTCAAACACCACCAGCCTGAAGAGACCTGTGTTTAGTCACTGATTTGCTAACTAAGCGCTCCTCTCTTCTCAGACAAATAAGCAATGAATCGGGTTCTGTGATTGGCACTTCCCTAAGGATATCATGCTACCTTGGATCACAATGTCCCTGGGGCCTTAACCTTATCACTGGCAATCCCAGCCTGTTGAAAAACAGAGGCATGGGTTGTTCTTTTGTGATAATTTATCACTTCTGGTTTGGATGTCTGCAGCTGAATGAGAGAACAAGGAGGTAGCTCATAAACAGATTTTTATACATGTACAAGTATTGGAAAGATCAGTCAGGCAATTATACATTATGTTCTGCCAAGTGTTTTGGGGAAGGTGTCCATATTTCTCCCTCTCCCTCTCTCTCTTCCTCTCTCTCTCTCTCTCTCTCTCTCTCTCTCCTTTTTCAGCATCTCCTAATAAATTTATATTAATATAAATAGATAAATTTGGAGGAAGAAACTCGTATATCAACCCATCTCTTATCAACTAAATATGCTGAAGTTCTGAGCAATGTTCCTAAGTGTAGCTTAATAGCCATCTGTAGCCAGGGATTGCTCAGAGTGGTTTAAGTGTATTAACATTCTGTTTGTTGCTAATTGATTGATTGTGGGTTGCCTTTTGTAAATTTTTAATATGCTTGTCGATCTTGATTTGTAGATTGGACTTTTACTTAAGTCTCCTTTTCTTTCTTCAAAGGATGTTACAAACTCTTCCTTTCCAGGAATTAATTCTTCTGAGAGATTTTTGTGAGCCACTTGCATTCAAAGACACACACACACACACACACGCATACGCACACACACACACTTTCCTTCTCTTGGCTTGCTTTTGTACAAACACAACTTGGAATGCAGACTTCAGAGCAACAACACTGACTTCTTAATTGGAGACAGAATGAGGAATTCACTAACCTTTAATGTCTCCTTACGTTAAATTATGATACATGTATAATGTTAAACATATATTCTGTGTAGATATCCCCATAATTATTTAAAGAAGGCTAGCTGAAGAGTAGCATAGAGAAAGGGAGGGTATGTTCATAATTCATATCCTTCTTACTTTTTTTTTTTGCAGCTACATATGTAATAGCATTTTAGAGACTTAATATCTACAGTAAAAGAAATTATAGATTCAACCAATATTATGTTCAGCCCATAGAATAGAATAACAGAGTTGGAACCAATCTTGGAGGTCTTCTAGTCCAACCCCCTGTTTAGGCAGGAAACCCTACACCACTTTAGACAAATGGTTATCCAATCTCTTCTTTAAAACATCCAAAGTTGGAGCATTTACAACTTCTGGAGGCAAGTTGATTAATTGTTCCGACTGTCAGGAAATTTCTCCTTAGTTCTAGGTTGCTTCTCTCCTTGATTAGTTTCCACCCATTGCTTCTTGTCCTACACTCAGGTGCTTTGGAGAATAGCTTGACTCCCTCTTCTTTGTGGCAGCCCCTGAGATATCAGAAGTCCTCCTCTTCACTAGACAAGCCATGCCCAGTTCCTGCAACCGTTCTTCATATGTTTTAGCCTCCAGTCCCCTAATCACCTTTGTTGCTCTTCTCTGCACTCTTTCTAGAGTCTCAACAGAATCATAGAAAAACAAGTTGCAACAATAGGAGAATTTCCTTAACTTCGCAGCTTTCTTTGAGGATTTGCAAAGTGATCTGGCTGAGATCACTGGGATCTCAAATGCAAGAACCATGAATCTACGAGAAACTCTCAGCTAAATTGCCTATTCCGACTATTTTACATTCTAGATTGCAAGAAAGGGACAATATAGATAGTCCTTGACTTATGACTACAATTGAGCCCAAAATTTCCATTGCTAAGCGACGCAGATAAGTGAGCTTCACCCCATTTTACAACCTCACTTGCCATAGTTGTTCGAGCGGATTGCTGCAGTTGTTCAGTTAGTTAAATGGTTGTAAAGTGAATCTGGCTTCCCGATTGATTTTGCTTGTCAGAAGGTGGCAAAAAGTGATCATGTGACCCCAGGATGCTGCAACCATCATAAATATGAGTCAGTTGCCAAATGGCTGAAGTCATGTGACCATGGGGATGCTGCAATGGTCATAAGGGTAAAACATTATTATTTATAGGTGAATTTTTTCAGTGCTGTTGTAACTTCAAATGGTCACTAAATGAAAGGTTGTAAAAAAAAATAGCAGTAACTATAACAGTTGTAAACAAGGTTGTAAAAAATAGCAGGAACCTTGGAGTCTTGGTAGACAACCAATTAAATAAGAGCCAACAGTGTGCGGTGGCAGCCAAAGAAGCCAATGCAATCCTAAATGGCATTAACAGAGGGATACAATCAAGATCAAGTGAGGTACTCATACCACTCTATAAAGCCTTAGTAAGACCACACCTAGAATACTGCATCCAGTTTTGGTCACCACACTATAAAAAGGATGTTGAGACTCTAGAAAGAGTGCAGAGAAGAGCAACCAGGTTGATTAGGGGACCAGAGGCTAAAACATACGATGAACGGTTGCAGGAACTGGGCATAGCTAGTCTAGTGAGGAGAAGGACCAGGGGAGACATGATAGCCGTCTTCCAATATTTGAGGTGCTGCTACAGAGAGGAGTGGGGGACAAGCTATTTTCCAAAGCACCCGAAGGCCAGATAAGGAATAATGGATGGAAACTAATCAAGGAGAGATTCAACCTGGAAATGAGGAGAAATTTTCTGACATGAGAACAATCAACCCATGGAAAAAAAGTTGCCTTCAGAAGTTGTGGGAGCTTCATCACTGGAAGTTTTCAAGAAGAGACTGGACTGCCATCTGTCAGAAATGGGGTACATTCTGCTTGGACGGCGGGGGTGGCGGTGTTGGACTAGATGACCTACAAGGTACCTTCCAACCAGTGGTGAAATTCAAATTTTTTTACTACCGGTTCTGCAGCTGTGGCTTGGTGGGCATGGTGTGGCTTGGTGGGCGTGGCTTGGTGGGCATGGCAGGGGTAAAATACTGCAAAATCTCCATTCCCACACCATTCCAGAGGAAGGATACTCCATTCCCACCCCACTCTGGGACCAGCCAGAGGTGCTATTTGCCGGTTCTCCAAACTACTCAAAATTTATACTACCGGTTCTCGAGAACCTGTCAGAGCCTGCTGGATTTCACCCCTGCTTCCAACTCTGTTAATCTGTATCTGTGTCTGTATCTGTAAAATCAGCAGAAGGTTACAGGGAGCAAATAATATCACAGCCGTGTATGCTATCTAGGAAAGTATTGCAACCTTTCATCTCATACTTCTAATGTGGTAGTGGTTGTTTAAAACATACATTTCCATATGATTGATTGAATAATGGAGCAGGCAACTTACAGGGCAAAATCTATCAGCCATTTCTGGTTTGTAATCAAAACATTTACAGCCGTTATGATTGACACAAACCACTCTGTTTCCTTTCCTGGAGGATTTTGCAACAATCCTAAATGCGCTTGCTCGCACATATTTGAACTGCCAATTATTTCTACCTAGATCGCCTGTCACTTCTCAGAGGACAAGTTTCTACTTTTCCTTCAGCGATAGCACTCCGAGCATTTACATTTCAAAGAATCCACTGAATTAATTTCAGACAAAATGTAAATAAGGCACCTGGATTTTAATCAAGAGAATAAACAGCAATCTTTTTCTTTTTTTGCATGAATAAAATAATATGCAAAGTTGGGGAGATCACGGCGTATCTCTGAACATGAGCTACCTTGCAAACTTCTTTCATTAAGTCCTTTGTGGCTTGGGACCAGGTTATGCGAGGAACCAAGGAGCACGGTGGCTCGTAATTTTAAGGATGCTGGGCTGGAGTTTAGCAAGTCCACATTCGAGACCCGAGTGCTACCTGGGGGCGGGGTGAGCTCCCATCCTTCACTCCAGCTCCTCCTGGGGACATGAAAGGAGCCCCCACCCAGGTGTTCCCTGGGCAATGGTGATTCACTGGCTAATCCTTTCAACCAGTGTGTGGGGGATTCAAATAATTTAACAACCAGTTCGCCCAGGTTGGCTGTCGTGGGAGGCGTAGCCCATCCCTGTCCTCCAGCTCCACCACACATATGTGACAAGCCTCCCGCATCAGCCAACCTGACCCTGGGTGAACTGATTGTTAAATTACACACACACACATCCACTATCAAAGTGGATCCTGGGTGCTGTACTGCAATGGAGAAACAGATAACGGAGCGGCTGGCACGAGGGAAGGAGGAGAAGCAGAAAGAAGAAAGAGGGAAAGCGGCCTTCTCCTTCCCTTGCGCCAACTGCTCCATTACCCATTTCTCCATTCCAGCACAATGCAGTGCCCAGGATCCACTTTGATAGCGTGGGAGTGTGTGTGTGTTATTTAACAACCAGTTCGTCTGAACCAATGCGAACCGGCTGAATCCCACCACTGCTTTCAACCCGGAAGTGCCTCGGTACTTCCAACATGAGCGCGAGGCAGTAACAGTAACAGAGTTGGAAGGGACTTTGGAAGTCATCTAGTCCAACCCCCTGCTCACACAGGAGACCTATACTAGGAATTTGAACCGCCAACCTTTCTGATCAACAAGCTCAGTGTCTTAGCCACTGCAATTTGAGGAACCATCTTGTCTCTATGGAATTGGCTCACCCGGTTTATTCTATCAGAAGAAGCATACTGCAGACCCTACTGGTCAAGGAATTTTGGCTGACGGTGTCTAAGAGAACAGCCTTTTCTGCTATGCCCACTCCCTTTGGAACATCTTGCCACCAGAAGTGAGATCCACCCCACCTTCTGGCCTTCCGGACGTGCCTTAAAACTTAGCCCTGCTGGTTGACTTGGGGCCCCTGGCAAAAGTTGGTGTGGAGGGTGAACTTCTTGAGAGGAGCCAGCCCAATGCTCAGTGCATTTATCACTAAGGTTTGTCAACCCTACTGAAGGAAAAGTAAACAACTATTCCCTTTTCTCTGTAGGGAGTTAAAACCCACCCCTTTCCTAGAAAAATGAAATATTTTAGGAAATATTAAAAGGGAAGAATATCTTCCCTAAAAGGGAGGCAGAAACTCAACCCCCGCCCCCATCTTTGTCAATGGGCCATTAAGGCCTGAGCCAGTCCATTCTACATAACAAAGATCTACCTCCTTCAGGCATAGCCATTTAATTGCCCTTCATTGCATCACCCAACAAGATTAAACCAAACGTAGCACACAGGCAACCTACAAAGCTAGTCATGACCTCTGACAGCAACCAATCAGGATACTCTTCCTGTGCCCCAGGAAGTTCAAAGCCAGAGAGGGTATAAACCCCAGAGACTCTCAGCATCTCTTCCCATTTTTTCACCCAAGATCTCCAAGGCATGTGATCCTGTTCATCAATAAATTTTCTTTCCAAGCACCTTCCATGAATCCAGTGTCTTTTTCCCCACTTGGAACTGAACCCAGAAGGATATTTCTTCCAACATCTCCTTATCCCCATAAGATGTAATGTAGACATGGGTTCAATGGCAGAAAAGCTTCTCAAACTAAGCCATACAATATGGCAACCGTACACTATGCTTAAAACTACAGTGGCTGGAGCAAGCTAATCGCCACTTAAGACTCAAGTTCTATGAAGCGATGTTTAATTTTAAGAAGTGTAGACTAGGAGATCCTGGGAGTGGAAATCCACACATCTTAAAGTTGTTGAAGTTGAGAAACCTTAGTATAAAGCAATCATCATCATATGATTTGCTTGTTTTGAGGGGAATTATGGGAAGATGGCTGCTGAGTGTCAGCCTTTTTACCGAGCTTTGCTTTGACTTAAGAGTGTCAAACATGCACAGTGATTTGGTACCATGGCCGATATATTAATTGCAATTATTGTAGATGGCAAATCATTGATGGTCTGGGAGTTGGAATATACTACTTCTGTCCTCCTGGTGATCTTTCGTGTTGAAAAGTCCAGCATTCCAACCTGCGGGTGGACTTGGGGATTTGGCAACCAACAACCATGCGAGGTTACTCCACTTAGATACAATGTGCTAGTATGCCATCTAAAAATAAGCTAGGACATCCTAACTATTAAATCTAGGGGAAATCTATCAGGAAATCAATAAAGAGAATTAGCTTTCTGCAGGTGAATCACACTTCTGAGAACAATTCAGCCAGGACAAAAGCTATATTTGATTTAACGAATTTCAACAAAATTGAATGCAGCTAATAGGTTCACACACATGGACTGGTTGCATTGCAAGAGGTAATTCATTGGCTATTATTGGAGGACTCCTGGGGATCCTATGCAAAGGTTTGGAAATGTGTCTCTGGGGTTTAAAATTATTATCAAGTGTGTTAGAGCTATTGAGCAATGGCCATTTCAAACTACTGAAGAATGTTTTTAAAATATTTAACTTCTGGGATTCATAAAGAAATCTAGAGTGGCTCTATTTTTCCCAATCTCTGGCCCTTCCTCCTTCTCCTTCTCCTTCTCTTCTTCCTTCACCATCTCCCTTAAGCCCCCTTTAGGACTGTCAGTTGCTGTCCCTGGCTCAATTGCTCCCTCTACTGAGTGAAGCTAGAAATATTCTGAGCCCAGTACAGTTGAGGTTAATTTTGCAGGCTCAAAAATAGGTTGTTTCATTAAAAAGTCTTTCCCAGGAGTTCTTGCTCTTTGAGACCCGAATTGTAGAACCAAGGCAAGCTTTATAATTAAACAAAAAGTAAATAAATATATTATTCCATATCCATTCTTTTTTTTCTTGCAATTTTTTTTTATTTTTATTTCTCATAAACATATTTAAGTCATATTTCAACATATTTAAGAGTCTCTTATCCATCATTAATCATTCACCATTCATCTCATCCTTTAACTTTCATTTTTATTTGTTTGGGGCTGCTCTTTTACCATTTCTTCTTCTTTGTTTGTACCACAATCTTCCCTCTTCTTCCTTCCTCTTTCTTCTTCTGTCCCTTTCTACTTTCTTCATTCCTCCTCTCCTCCCCTTCTCCTTCCTCTCCCCTTCCCCCACTCCTCTCTTCTTCCTTCCTTTCTAACCCTCTCTCCTACTCTTCTTTCCCCTCCCATTTCTTCCTGTGTTTCTTCTTGTGCTGTTGAATAAATCACAATTAGAAGAGGGGTGGGTTCCACTTACCTTTACTACCGGTTCGCAATGGGAGAATGCATATTCACATGCTTCGCATGCATGCACTTCTGCAAATGCGCAGAAGCTTCTGCGCATGTGCAGATCATCAGTGATGATGTCGGGATGGGTGGGCGGAGCCTCCACCGCCATTACTACCAGTTCTCAAGAACCGGACCGAACCGGGAGCACCCCACCACTGAATTAGAGGTTTTATATGTGATAAACCATGGTTTATGAGACAACAATGGCTGGATTAACATATTATGCCAAACCCCAAATCAAATAAACATAGAGGTTTTGTGTGAACAGAGTTTGTCTTCCTGATGATAGTTATCCCTTTTTGCTTTGCATCATCTGCAAATTGTATAACATCCCCTCTCCCAAATCATTTATTAAAAATGTTGGTGAGTGCAGGGCAAGTTCTCCAAATAGATGCAGCTCTGATGTCACCACGAGTCCATTCACATTTTTCCAACCTGTCAAAAACAATGTGCAACCATAACAACTGCTTTGCTTAAATTACATTGTATGGTTTTGACACAAAATTCACACTTACGTCAGCTCTATTGACCAATGTATCAGTTTATACTGTGGGAAGTATACCCTAAAACAGAGGTCCTCAAACTTTTTTAAACAGGGGGCCAATTCACAGTCCCTCAGACTGTTGAGGGGACCGGACCGGCTGGGTGGGTGTGGCTAGGCCATGTGACTAGATGGGTGTGGCCAATTTAACAGTCCATTAAACAACACACACAAATTAAATTCTAATTTGTTTTGCTTTTGGAAGTGTTTTATTTGCTTTTGTTTGCATGTTGGTCTTTTGGTTGACTTTTCTTTCTACTAGATCATTTTTTTTCAGTTATATAGGAGTCATAGTGCTCCACTTCAGGAAACTCAGTTTTGCAGCAATTCTTCTTAGCCCTAAGAAACTTGAGAAATCTCTGTGTGTGTGTGTGTGTGTGTCTCTTTCTGTCTGTCTGTCTGTCTGTCTGTCTGTCTCTTTCTCTGTCTATCTTCTGGAGGTGGGGGAGGTGAAAAACAGGCACATTTTTGGCCTCCTGGGGCATCCATGCGCCCCATTTTTCATCTCCTCTGCTTTGAGAAGCATTCTGCAGGCCAAAATTGTTGGCCTTACCTTTCAGTTCCAGCCCGCGGGGCTCGCGAAAGTAAGTCCTGCAATCGGCCAAAGGGTGGGCAGGGCAATGTGGCAGTCTCATGGTCCTGCATGGGCCAAATTAATGGCTTTGGCGGGCCACATGCGGCCCTCGGGCCATAGTTTGAGGACCCTTGCCCTAAAAGGACAGTGCCAGAAACCTCACAGCACCAGAAACCTCAGAAAATAGTGCCAAGAGACTCAAGCCAGCCCTTTCCCCTTTAAGAAAACCCGAGGCAAAAGCACCATCTGAAAGGAACACTTAAGTAGAGCCATTAAGATAAGGGGAATCAGGCTAAAAATAAGCTCTCCAAGGTAAACCGAAACTCCCTTTTTCCTACCTCCCTAACAGGATTAACTCCTAGGACAGGAAAAACAAAAGACCTGGGACCAAGATTAACACATCAAAACCCAACAAGTTGCAGGAGCTTCAAAGGGGAATTAAGCATAAAAGGCTCAGTCACAGCAAGTTTGCTTGCAAGCCAGGAACCATCAAGCTGCCTGAATTAAACAATCCCTTTTCTGGCAGCTGGCTTCAGTGTCTATTTCTTCTCAGCATCGGTGACTGCTTCCCAGCTGGAAACGAACCAAGGAAATTTCTTCCAACACTACATGTTCATAATCCTTTCCTCTTAATAATCTGTTCTAGAATTTTACCTGGTATATGGCAGAGGTGAAATCCAGCAGGTTCTGGAGATCTGGTAGCAGAAATTTTGAGTAGTTCAGAGAACCAGTAGTGGAAATTTTGAGTGGTTTGGAGAATTGGCAAATACCACCTCTGGCTGGTCCCAGAGTGGGGTGGGAATGGAGATTTTGCAGTATCCTTCCCCTGGAGTGGGGTGGAAATGGAGATTTTGCAATATCCTTCCCCCAGGAGTAGGGAGGGAATGGGGATTTTGCAGTGTCCTTCCCCTGGAGTAGGGTGGGAATGGAGATTTTGCAGCATCCTTCCCCTGCCATGCACACCAAACCACACCATGCCCACCAAGCCACGCCTACAGAACCGGTAGTTTAAAAAAATTGAATTTCACCACTGGTATATGGAAATGTTTGATTTGCAGCTTGAGGGCTCCTTGGTGCTCTCTGAGCTTGGTTATTTTCTCGCAGAAATTTTGTTACCCAAACTAGGTAACACCGACAATGTTACCTAGTTTGGGGTAATGAAACTTCTGCAAGAAATCAACCAAGCTCGGAGAGTACCAAGGACTCCTTCATTTCAATCCCAAACTACAAATATTCTCCTTCATTAATTCGCAGCTTGTTCCTCTTCCTGAAGATGGCAATATTTATCTCTGCTCTCCTGGAGCTCATATGTTCTCTGCTCAGCTGCTCCAAGTCAGCTACTCAAGTCCTCAGCACCCTGGAGTATAAATTATCTGCCCCTGGAGTCTTACAGTCTAAACAACCTAGACTTACAATCTTAGCATCGGTTCCATTTGTCCCCAGCTGGAAACAATTGCTCTTGTAAGAGAAGATGATGGCAAATTATATGTTGATTCCCTCCATGGCTGATTGCATTTTCACATTTGCGTGTTTGAACTCTGAAACATTAACCTTCATGGCCCAGTGGCTTTGTTAACCATGAGAAATCATCCTGGTAAATTAATTTGCAAGTTTATACATTTTTACCTGGAATCAAGCCTCAAATCAGTCTTTCTTTTTCAAGCCAATAACTACAAACTGATTAGGCAGTGAAACTCAGAATTCTGAACCAGTCTTGGCATTATTGCTGGAACAAATTCATCTTAATACGAATGATTCTGCAACAGAGGGTTAAATCAACCCCCCCCTTTTTTATTTTGATTTATATGCCGCCCTTCTCCGAAGACTCAGGGCGGCTTACAATGCGCTAAGCAATAGCCTTCATCCTTTTGTATATTTATACAAAGTCAGCTTATTGCCCCCACAAACTGGGTCCTCAATTTACCTACCTTAGAAAGGATGGAAGGCTGAGTCAACCTTGAGCCTGGCGAGATTCGAATCTGCAGTAATTGCAGGCAGCTGGTCTTAATAACAGGGTGCTTTAGACCACTGTACTACCAAGGCTCTTGTAGCTTCTTCCCATTTTTTTTTTTTAAAAAGGACAAACCAAAGACTCCAAGTCAGCATTTGTGTTTATTTTGGCTCCTTTTTATAAATGGGCACAACACAGGAGTAATTAAAAAAAATAGACATTACCATTACAATGTTACATTGGCAAAAAAAAAATTTTTTTTTTAATAATTTTTAAGTTTTGGCCATAGATTCTGGTCAAAAACAATTAAACATGTGTGGTTCTTTTTAAAAGAAATTTGTCATTCATTTTCCTTTTTTTTTTTAAACAGACACTAAATAGCCATTTTGATACTAATCTCTAGAAGTTATATACATTCTTGTTTTATTTTAAGACATTTTACCCTTTAAAATATTTACACGCTTTGCTCCCCGGAGTTAATAGCACAGAATATCATTTGAGCTATTTTATCTAAATTCTGATGAAATTTTTCACTGCCATTTCAATTCTTCTTGAGAGTTAATTGGGGAGATAGAACGTCTCGATGCTTTCTTTCTGAAATTTTATACACGTTTTGTTTCCTATTTACAAAACTGGTAGATTGGATTTTTCTTTTTTTTTTTTGTCGAGAGACACAACGGTGAAGTCACTGCAGCAAGCAAGCTGTTTTACTGATAAAAGGAAAAATTTTTTAGAAAAAAGTTGTATAAAACCGTGTATGAATATGGTATTGTTTTTTTGCTTTTTTCTGATTGTCAGTTTTAAAGAAGCTATTTCTGATTTCTCGCTCACACAAAACACACGTCTAGATGAATCACAGAAAAAATTATCTGCATCTAAACACACCTTAGTGGAGTACAAAGAATGCTGTTTCTAAAGCCATTTATCTCAGACTTCTACTCTGATTAAGTAGCAACTGTCCAGATATATTTCAGCCCTACCTTGGAGTTACTAATCATTAAACTTGAAGCTTTTTCTCTACAAGGCAAGGGGTTCTGCAACTGAACTATGATTCTTCCAAAGCACAGTCCTCAAACCGGTCTAGAATGCTGAACATACTGTATTTTTCGGAGTATAAGATGCACCTTAGTTTTTGGGGAGGAAAATAAGAAAAAAGCTGATTGGCAGGTGGATCGGCCTCCGGAATACCTCCAATCAGCTGTTCCCAGAGGTGACTTTTAACAAAAGGTTCCTTGGTTGTGAGCTCTGTGTCTTGCTTTTATTTTTATTTTATTTTTTTGCCTCTGAAACTTCTGAAACTCTGTTTCAGAAAAAACTTTTTTTCCTGCCTCTGAAAGCCTCCGAAACAGAGCTTCGGAAAAAAAGCCTCTGAAAGGCTTTTTTTTTCTTTTCTGAAGCTCTGTTTTGGAAACTTTTTTTCTGAAGCTTCCTTTCAGAGGCTTTTTTTTAAAGCTCTGTTTGGAGGCTTTTTTTTTCTGAAGCTTCGTTTCTGAGGCTTTTTTCAGCCTCTGAAACCTCTGTTTGAGAAACTGGGCAGAGCTACATTCGGAGTATAAGACGCACCCAGATTTTCACCCTCTTTTTTGGGGGGGAAAGGTGTGTCTTATACTCTGAAAAATACGATAATTAGAAAAGAACTAAACTCACAACTATATCATTGAACTTGAAGACACTACTAAAGAGAAATGGCAATTTGTTCAAAGGTGAGAGTTTGTAAGGCTTTCTCTTCAAAATAATCTTTCACCAGAGTGATTGGCTGGGTCCCTTGTGCTAGTCCTGACATGAGTAAGATTTAAGGCAGTTCATTCTGAAAGATTTCTCGGTGGCATGTTCAGGGCAAGGGATGACGGCAAGAGAAGCTCCTTTTGAAGAGCTCTGGGAAGGAGGGAAGAACATTTTTGTTACTACAGTAGTATTTCTGCAGAAGGATATCATTTCTTGCCTTGTTAGCCTCACCTTCCAAAATAGCTTAGCCTTCAAGGCACAAAATTAAGCCTCAACTCAGTTGAATGTTTGGTTGCTCAAGCCCAGAGGCAAAGAACTGGTGCTATCCAGATGTTGGTCCCAGCATCTCACATTATTCCCCATGCTAGATGAGGCTGGTGAGGTGTAGCAACATCTGGAGGACCATAAGGTTTCCATCTCTTACTTGGTTCATCATCACCTCTTAGAATTGCCAGCCATTGGCTATCTTATTTGAAAACAAAATACAGAGTTGTATTCTGCTCCACATCTAGAAGGTATCAAACTAGAGAAAGTGTTCTAGAACTTAAGAGCCTCAATCCTAGATTTCTGTTACCTGGTGATACCACAGATTGGTGTTTCTCAATCTCAGCCATTTTAAGATGTGTGGACTTCAACAGCCATGCCTGACTGGGGAATTCCGGGAGTCAAAGTTCACACATCTTGTAATGGCTGAGATTGAGAAACACTGCCATTGCAGTGTTTCCTACCATCCAGGAAAACACAGAAGCTTTTTTTTTGAGGTTGAGAAGCAAAGACAGCCAGAAACATTACAGAATGGGACAACTTCCCACAGCCAACTCACCACGGCCAACGTGCTGTGGAACAACTTGCCATGGCCAACTTTACCGCTGGACAATTCGCCACAGGACAATTTAACAATTCAATTTAATTCAAAATAAATTAAAAAAATAGTTTTCATTTTTGTCATTCACATTTCATTCAGTCCCTCCTTTTGCATCCTTTCTTTCATTATTCTAATCCACCTTTTCTTTGACATTAGTGTAACTCTTGTCCCACAATGAATTGTCCCATGGCAAGTTGGTCATGGCAAGTTGTCATAGACCCAAAACATTACTGTTTGATAGGAAATCTGGAATTGGAAATGTGTGGCTTCATCCCTCTATAAGTGGGAGGCTTCAGACAACTATGTGTTTGCTGACTGCAAAGCTCCCCAACTTGGTGACTACAGATATATTGGGATGTGAATGCCATAATTTATAGTCATGAAGTGTCTCTACTTGGGAATGATGTATTATATCCAACAAAACTATAAAGTGCTGATTGAAAAATGCTTACACGGTAACACCAAAATTCAACAGCTCATAAGCGGTATATTCAAGTTGACAAGCAGAGAGATTAGCTCTCTTTCTATCATTAAAAGGAACTAAGTTAGAGTTAACTAGTTAACTGCAGTCAGAGTTAACCAGCTGACTAAAGTCTTTTAAGAAGAGATTGGACAAGCATTTGTCTGAAATGTGTAGGATTTCCTGCTTGAGCAGGAGATTGGACTAGAAGACTTCCAAGGTCCCTTCCGACTCTGTTATTCTGTTAGAATTGGATTTCAGCATCTTAACAGCTCAGCCTCTTTTCATGTTATTCTGTTATTCTCTTAAAGCAGGCTATTCAACTTCTCAACTTCAAACCCTTTTGGTTACAATTCCTTAAGAGGCACCACTAATTCCATCTCCCACCATTGAGTCAAGCAATAACAAGACTCCAACAGATTTTTGTTTTCTTTAGAATAACCACATTTATCCTTTTATCTCTGGAGGGGGAATATAAGCCTAACATTTTCTTCTGTTTTTCCTTCCCTTTCTCCCTGTTGATTTACCTTCCTTCCTGGTGAGACTAAAGCCATTAAATCAAACCTGTCCATTCTCCCTCTCAACTGTTATGACTAAAGAGTGGAGGGTTTTCTGTTCACTTTTAAAGAAAGGCTCATAAAATCTCCTTCAAAACCTCTAGAGGCAATTTCCCATGTCCTGACATCAAACAACTCTTAAAATGGAGCCTATATCTTCTTGATATCTACAGCTGCAATTCTTTGCATATTTTCCGTGGAATAAATCTCTCTCAACCCACTGGAACAAACTAAAAAAAAAGTCTCTTGAATCGACTGAAATCTTTATTAGAGTGCCATAAACGGATTCAGACATATTTGCCGAGTCATTTAAATCAGGGGTCTCCAACCTTGGCAACTTTAAGACTTGTGGACTTCAACTCCCAGAATTCTCCAGGCAGCAAAGCTGGCTGAGGAACTCTTGAGAGTTGAAGTCCACAAGTCTTAAAGTTGCCAAGGTTGGAGACCCCTGGTTTAAATCATCATTTGCTGAACAATCCAAATGACTGCTAAATTTAGCAACATTTTCAGGACTCAGGAGATCTCCCACTCTGTACACAAGATCTGGTATAGAGAGATGTGGGGTTTAGAGTGGGATGAGACACAGCAACAGCAAGCCAATCAGTATTGTGGCTTAAAAAACTGGACTAGGAACAGGGAGAACCAGCTTCTAGTTCTTCATCCAACCAGATGGATCACTTGGAGGCAACAACTTTCTCCCAAGTCCTAGAGAGGTCAAAAAACATCTTTCTACCAACCTGCACTGCACCGATAGAAAATGGTCCATAATAACTTTCAATGGGATTGTCCCTCAGTGGATTAATATGGGCTGAGAATAAAAATACGCATATGCCCTCACCAACTTTAAGTTTGAACATACAATATACATGGACACACACACACACACATATACACACACACGTGTGTAATTTCAACATTTTCCTTTTTACCTTTTGGGTTTTTTTAATTCAACAAATTTAAATGTCTCTCAAGTCAGGCTCCCCTCCTGATGACTGTTCTGAATTTGACAATCATTCAGAAACCAGTCTTCCCATCTGGTCTTCTTCTCAGATGTTTTTTGGACCGGATTCCCATCTAAATACTAAGCAGGCCTCATCCTTCTTAGCTTGTTCAAATTCAAAGTTGGCAAATGTTGAATCTATCAATCTATCTATCTATCTATCTATCTATCTATCTATCTATCTATTTCTTTTTCGTAGGCTTTTATGTGCATATTCTTTCTAGCCAGGTTTTACCTACGTAAGCTAAGATGTTCTACAGCCCTAGTTCTGTGAAATCTCATTCACAAGTTTCTGGGACTTTTGTATCTTGCTGAAAAGATACAAAATTGCAGCACAGAGTTGTTGCTTTTCAGCAAGATACAAAAAGCCCAGAAACTTGTGAATGAGATTTCACAGAACTAGGGCTGTAGAACATCTTAGCTTAGGTAGGTAAAACCTGGCTAGAAAGAATATGCATATATATATATAGCTATCTTGCACAATGAACCCATCAGGTCCATAAAATTTAGTTCAAACATCCGCCCACTCAGACATGCCCAATAATAATTGCATGAAGGAGAGATGAGGGATGAAAGTATTGCTTCTACTCCATCTGTTGGACCTTGCCCTCTGTACATGAAAGGAAACCTCTGTAACAAATTCATTTTCACTTGACTCATTTGGCCTACGCCAGTGATGGCGAACCTTTTTGGCACTGAGTGCCCAAACTGGAACGTGCGCACAAGGGCCCTGAAGCACCGGAAACCCAAAGACCATCTGGACTTGTGTGCACATGAATGCACTGGAAACCAGAAAAACAGCTGGCGATGGCGCGCGTGTCCACAGAGAGGACTCTGCGTGCCACCTCTGGCACGCATGCCGTAGGGTCGCCATCCCTGGCCTACCCGATCAACTGAAAGTCTTGAATTTTCAGATTCTTCTAATCCACATGTTGGGAGACCTTGAGGGCAAATCAACATATGGATGCTGAATGTAGATGTAGAAGGAATGGATTTTTATCCGTTTTCCCATTCAAATGATTGTAATATTATGTGATAGATAGGATTTTAACCAACCATTGGTGTTTTGATTTCTTTCATTTTGTTTTGAACAGCTAATTCTTTTTTTCTTCCCTCAAGTTTAGGAATGTTAATAAGTTACAGGTTGTTCTCCACTTACAACAGTTCGTTTAGTGACTTTTCAAAGTTACAACTGGGAAAAGGGATTTAGGATCGTTTTTCACACTAACAACCATGGCAGCATCCTCGGGGGGTCACACGATCAAACTTCAGATGCTTGGCAACTGACATGTACTTATACCGGTTGCAGTGTCCCCCTAGGGTTATGGAATCCCCTTCTGCAACCTTCTGACAAGCAAAGGCCATGGGGAAGCCAGATTCACTTAACAACCAGGTCACTAACTTAATAACCGCAGTGATTCAGTTCACAACGTTGGCAAGAAAAGTCGTAAAATGGGGCAAAACTACCTTAACAACTGTCATTTAGCAACAGAACTCTGGGGCTCAATTGTGGTCGTAAATCAAGGACTAACCTGTACTTTCCAAAAGTCTGAACATGCTGTATCTGTAAAAAGGTTTGGATACATCAAATCTGAACTGTTATTTTTTTTCCTTTTTAAGTGATTCTGATATATTACTAGAAGGAGACATCAAAGCATAACTTAATGAAATTTGTGAGCTCTCCAACTTTTGTAGCAATGAAGAGGCAGTATTGGACAATATGATTCTGGATGCTCCAGGTTTAACAGGAAGTTTAAAAACGAATCTGTAACAATTTGAATAAACACCATACAATACTATTACTTTGACATAATAGAAAAGTACTAAGTTTTCACAATGTTTAGTGTTTTTTTAAATATTTTTTCATTCTTTTTTTCTTTTGTGCTGTTTAATTTTTTTTTAAAGATATATATAATTTACTCAAAAAGGCTGAAATGAAATGTATTGATTTGGTTCTTAACCATTATTAATTCTATTATTACTAGTACTACTACTATAATTAACTGTATTGGTTTGAAAATTCAATAACCATTGCTATTGTTCAAAAAACAACACTCCCCTTTTTTTTTTCCCCTTCCGTGGCTTTGATAAACTTTTAGATACCAGAATCTGCACCACTGATATTTTTTTAAAACTTTCTCTCCTTTTTTAAAAGCAAAACAGAATTCCCAGCTTTTCTCCATATGTATTTGTCAGGAGCGTGTTAATGTACAACTCTACATCCTTCCTACTTTCTTCTTACAACCATAAATAATATGATCACAGCTTCTGGTCATTGCATTCTACTCAAGGTGCATGTGTACAACATTCAGTTAATGCAACAGGAATTATCAATTACCAAGAGCAACAAGCATCTTGTAACAACATTCTATCACTGACATAATTACAGCACATTTATCATTCACATGTCTTTTTTTTTTTCTCCAAACAATTACTACAGATTTGTTATTCTAACTTCACCTTCCAATAGGTTAAAACACTGGTCTTTCCATTGTTTGATTTTATTGCATGGTATCCAACAATCCAATTATCTGGTTCATTTACTGTTTTTATTCTCATTCTTTGTTCAGACTGGGGTTTATAACGTCCTTATAACTCTTTGGGGTCAGCACGGGTCACCTCTCCTACTTCGTTATGAAATATGAACTTTCCCAACAAACTTGACAGAAACATTTCTTTTGTATGCTTGCTGTTTACTCTACAACTTACTGCTTCAAAAGAATCAGGATTCTCCCCCACTCAAGTTCGCTATATACTTATTTCATTTTTTTAAAATCCATCTATTTACAGAGTCTCATGGAATCAAAGAACTAGGCTCACATCATTCTACTCTTCCCCAATAAACCTCCCACCAGTCCCCAACCAATGAAGAAATGACCACACCATTCATCAAGATATGTGAAATATGATCTATTTCCTACATGATTTTAGAAGATAGCTTGACTTTCTTTAAAAAAAAAAAGGGTACTGCCATCTCCTCCTCACGATCAATATCTTAGAAAAAATGCTCTTCGGCCTCTTGCCTAGACTTGGAATACTGTGCTAATCAAGGTTTAACATCACAGTGGATCCCAATAAATCTGGGCACAAGCTTCAGTTGGAAACCAAGGCAAACTTAGGCTGGGTTTGCAAATGGGAAAGGTAGCATCTGAGGTCTTTTGGCTGTTGAACAGGTATGAGATGAAGGGAGAAAGGAAGCAAGACACGAGTGTTAAGGAGTGCCCCCTGAAGACCAGGTGATATCTTCAAAGAAGCAATCCCAAGGGTCAACTCCAGCACAGTTGCTCAGTCGGAAGAGACGATGGCTCGTGAGCAGCCCGGTCGATCAAATATTGCATCTTCTAGCACATGACATTAAACCCTCGTCTTGAAGAGTATCAGAAAGTATTGACAACCAAAAGTGTCCACTTAATTTTTAAAAAAGATCAGTGCTCTAGTCCTGAGTTAGGTATGAGTCCAGGACTTCCTGTTAATTCCAGAAGATCTTCCAGGAGAACAGCCGAAAAGGTCTACCTCTTGGGTCCCCCACATCGGCACTCCTTTCAGGATCTCCTGTGCTACTATGTGAGTCAGCTCTGTTGCCTTGTAAAAATGTGCAACCCTTTTCAAAATGGTTGGTTTCTTCAATCTTTCAGGTTAAACTTGATGAGACTCGATTAGAAAGAGACGGGTTGAATTAGAGATGGGTTTGTGTTGTTGTTGTTGTTGTTGTTGTTGTTTTAAAAAAAGGACAGCATTGAGACCGAAAAAGAGATAGCGAGGCACTCGAGGTTCCAGTCTATGCATAAAATTCCTCCTGCTTGTCAGGTTTTTGGTATGTGACACTTGCCTGCTTGGGCTCTTCCAGCGTGTAGCTTCCTTCGTCTTTCTTCTTCATCCGGTAGATCAAGAGCATCACCAGGAAAGCGGCGAAGAGGGCCCCAACGACCCCTCCCACAATCACAGCTGCAAAGGGACGACAGAGGAAAGTTAGTGAGATTTGTATCTGCTTACCTTTTGTATAAAAACAATTTTTTTAAAAAAAATAATAATTTTAATATTAGTAAAAGCCTGAGGAAGTAGGGGGGAATGGGCAAGTGAAGGGAGGGAGGGAGGGAGGGACAGGTGAGTGGATGGATGGATGGATGGACAGGTGGGTGGGTGGGTGGATGGATGGATGGATATCAGGAGGAAGAAAAAATAATTGAATATTAAAAGCTTGAGGAAGCAGGGAGGAATGGATGGATGGATGGGTGGGTGGGTAAGTGGGTTGGTGGATGGACAGGTGGGTGGATGGACAGGTGGGTGGATGGATGGACAGGTGGATGGATGGATGGATGGATGGATATCAGGAATGTCTACAGAGGAAGAAAAAACAATTGAATATTAAAAGCCTAAGGAAATAGGGGAGAATGGGCAAGTAGGTGGATGGATGGATGGATGGATGGATGGATGGGTGTGTGAGTGGAAAGATAGATGGACAGATGGATATCAGGAATGTCTAGAGGTAGAAAAAAATAACTGAATATTAAAAGCCTGAGGAAGTAGGGAAGAATGGGCAAGTAGGTGGATGGATGGATGGATGAATAGATGGATGGATGGATGGATGGATGGATGGACGGACAGATGGACAGATGGGCAGATGGGCAGATGACAGATGGACAGATGGATATCAGGAATGTCTACAGAAGTAGAAAAAAATAATTGAATATTAAAAGCCTGAGGAAGTAGGGAAGAATGGGCAAGTAGGTGGATGGATGGATGGATGAATAGATGGATGGATGGATGGATGGATGGATGGATGGATGGACGGACAGATGGACAGATGGGCAGATGGGCAGATGACAGATGGACAGATGGATATCAGGAATGTCTACAGAAGTAGAAAAAAATAATTGAATATTAAAAGCCTGAGGAAGCAGGGAAGAATGGGCAAGTAGGTGGATGGATGGATGGAGGGAGGGAGGGAGGGATGGGCGGACGGACAGATGGACAGGTGGACAGATGGCTATCAGGAATGTCTACAGAGGAAGAAAAAAAATAATTGAATATTAAAAGCCTGAGGAAGTAGGGAAGAATGAGCAGGTAGATGGAAGGATGGATGGACGGACAGGTGGCTGGATGGAGTGTCTACAGAGGAAGAAGCAAAATAGTCAAGAGTGTGGCTACAACTGCACTACTGAAGCCTCATCTCCTTTTTAACATGCCGCATGCATAGAAATGGAGTGAATCTTTGATTGTACGGCTGTGCACACATCTTGACTTTTTTTCATCATCCTACCCCCAACCGCAGCTACCTCTGATGTATTATATATTTCACTGGTTCTAAAGAAGGGGTTTCATGCTCCCAAAACTGTTAGCTTTATGTTTCAAAACATGAAGCTTTGAAAAACTGGTTTTCTCCCAAGGGACTGGATCAGAGCATTGGATAGCCAGTGCTGAAAGGATAGCCAGTTATGAGAATGATTGTGGTTGGCTTTGGATGTATATAAGAACATAAGCAGGGGGGCTCTGCTGGATTGGACCCCTGACGCATTCTAGTCTAGCAGCCTTTTGAAAGTTGAAATTTGGAATTTATTTCTATTTATTTATGGTCAGTGACCAGAGAAGTCGCTGCAACAATAAAAACAGCACATAAAAGCAGGCTCAGATACAATAAGAGCAAGGTGCTGCACAATAAATCAAGCATAGCAGCGGGAGAACTGTAAGGAAACTCTGTTTTAAAAACCAGCAGGAGAAAAACAAAAGGGAAAAGGCCATAAAGTTGCGTCCCTTTCTGGATCGGGACTCCTTACGCACAGTCACTCAGGTGCTCGTCACTTCCCGCCTGGACTACTGCAATGCTCTCTACATGGGGCTCCCCTTGAGGAGCACCCGGAGGCTCCAACTGGTGCAGAATGCGGCTGCGCGGGGGATTATGGGAACGAGGGGGCGCTCCCATGTGACGCCTCTCCTGCGTGAGCTGCATTGGCTTCCAGTGGTCTTCCGGGTGCACTTCAAGGTGTTGGTCACCACCTTTAAAGTGCTCCATGGCATCGGACCTGGGTATTTGCGGGACCGCCTTCTGCTGCCGATAGCCTCCCACCGACCAGTACGCTCCCACAAAGAGGGACTCCTCAGGGTGCCGTCAGCCAGGCAATGTCGGCTGGCGACCCCCAGGGGGAGGGCCTTCTCTGTGGCAGCACCTGCCCTCTGGAACGATTTGCCCCCGGAGATACGAAGGATATCGGATCTCAGGGTTTTTCGCCGTGCCCTAAAAAATTTTCTTTTCCATCAAGCAGGGCTGGCGTGAAACCCCCCCCCCTTTTTTTTTGTGTCTTTTTTAGCTTTTTAAATTGTCAAATGGGTTTTAGTTTTCAATGTTTTAAATTTTGGGGCCACAGTTATTTAATTCTTGTAATAATTTTAAATTTTGTATTGATATGTGTTTTAGTTCTGGCTGTGCACCGCCCTGAGTCCACTAGGAGAAGGGCGGGATATAAATTGAATAAATAAATAAATAAATAAATAAAAACAAGGACTGTGGAAAGTTTGGTTTAGAAGGGCGTTTGGAGAGCAAGACTCTGAATCAAATCTAGCTTTTGAAACGAATCAGATAACATCAAATCACTGAACTGAATGCCTCGAAAATGATCATGAATCAATTTGACGTGAGATATTTATGCTAAACATTATGCACACGTAGGGAAATTACAAAGAAATGCTTTGAGTTAGGGAAAGTTGAAAACGGAAAGTGAATGTGGATTTTTACAGTCTATTTTTTTAAAAAAAAAACCACTAGAAAGTTAGGCAATGATGGCTCACAAATAGAGCACGTTTAGGTATATGAACTTTTCTCTTTAACTGTTATGTTTCTCCTTCCAGTTTCTAAGTGTCTTCTTTAACATTTATTGAGATTAAAGGGCTGGGAAGTGGTTATCAAAATTCTAGCCATGGAACCAGGGGTGAAATTCAGCAGCTTCTGACAGGTTCTGGAGAACCGGTAGCAGAAATTTTGAGTAGTTCAGAGAACCGGCAAATACCACCTCTGGCTGGCCCCAGAGTGGGGAGAGAATGGAGATTTTGCAGTATCCTTCCCCTCCATGCCCATCAACCCATGCCCACAGAACCGGTAGTAAAAAAAATTTGAATTCACCACTGCATGGAACTATTTCCTGTTAAGAACCATTGTATACCCACATGTGTTAGGCTGGAGACTTTCTCTCTCTTTGTGAGGCAGCCACAGATAAGAGGGGCTCAATCTATTTTCCAAAACACCAGAAGGTAGGACAAGAAGCAATGGATGGAAACTAATCAAGGAGAGAAGCAACCATAGAGCTAAGGAGAAATTTCCTGACAGTGAGAACAAGAAACCAACGAAATGGTTTGCTTTCAGAAGTTGTGGGTGCTGCATCACTGGAGGCTTTTAAAAAGACACTGGACAGACATTTGTGTGAAATGGTATTGGGTCTGCTGCTTGAGCAGGGGGCTGGACTAGAAGACCTCCAAGGTCCCTTCCAACTCTGTTATTCTGTGTATTCTTTCTAACAGCCTTCCAGTGATCCAGCGACGTGATGAGTCTTTTCATGGATAATGGAGAAGCTTGTACTCTCTGTTGTACTCTCCATACAACGCCTCTTGAATCTTGATCAGTCTGGCAACTAAGCAATGTAATACAGTAAATTTCTCAAGGCAACATTTTGCTTTTAGCCAGGTGTCAGCAACCCGCAGCTCTGGAGCTGCATGTGGCTCTTTCATCCCTCTGCTGTGGCTCCTTGTCGCCGGTCAGCTCCACAATTGATAGGGCTTTCAGTCAGGATAGGTCGAGGAAAAAGGACGCCATGCTAGGAGGAGACTCTATGGTGGGGGAACCGGACTTCTGGTCGGTTCCAGAATTGAACAGGGGGGCTTCCGGTTAGGACCTTTGTGGCTCTTTGAGTGTTTAAGGTTGCCGACCCCTGCTTTTAGCACTCTGGAAAGCCGCATCATGTGCGCTGATGCAAGGAGACCAAATACCCTCATTTCATTCCCTCCTTCACACATGGCTTTGGAGCCAGATTGGCAATCTGTAATACATCTTACCTATGAGCACTTCTTTCCTTTCCAATATGTTTTTCTGGGGGAGTTGTGCTGCTGAATTCCCAGACTCTATTGTATTGTCCAGGAGCCCTGGTTCCATTTTCTTTTTCAACCCTGGCCCAGTTGCAGGGGTGACCAGAGGCACCACTTCATTGCCAAGATCGGTCGGAGCGACCTCTTCCTCCTCGTGGATTTCGAAGTCCCCACTGATGGGAACTTCAAGTTCATTCATTGTAACTGTGGAAAGGGTCGTTTCCATGGGTTCCGCCTGGAAGAGAAAGAAAAGAAAATACAGAAAGCAAGGAAAATGAAATAATGCATGTCTATCCAGCACTCAGCCAGGTTGATGAGATGTTACCTGCCCACAACCTGGATTGGCCTGAGATATAAGATGACAGACATAGATGACCCTCAGCTTAAAAGCTGGAATGGATTGCCCACCAAGCAATCCATCTGGAATGGATCCATCTCGATGGGCAATCCTCTGGAATGGATTGCCCACCGAGCTCAGGACAGCCCCCGACCTCCTTTCCTTCCCTCGCGAGCTGAAGACGTAGCTCTTCCGTCAACTCAACTGATCCGTTGGGTGTACACTGTTATAATTTTAAACTGTTTTAATGGGGTGTTGATTTTAATTTTATTTCGTTGTGATTTGTATTGGAAATTGTCATTTTGTAAGCTGCCTTGAGTCCCTCGGGAGAAAGGCGGCATATACTATAAATCGCAATAATAAATAATAAATTAATAAAAGGACATGTCTAGAGCAGGGGTCTTCAACCTTGGCAACTTTAAGAGTTGTGGACTTCAGCTCCCAGAATTCCCAGAAGCTTTGCTGGCTGAGGAATTCTGGGAGTTGAAGTCCACAACTCTTAAAGTTGCCAAGGTTGGAGACCCCCTGCTTTAGAGCATCCAGGAGTAGATGGAACAAATGTTTCAACCCCAGGCTGTTTCACCTCTTTTGTGGATGAAAGAGAAGCCTTGACCCATCTCCCCTTAAAATCTCAAAATGAGCATTGACTGTTAAGCATTCATCATTTTCATAGGAAGCTATGGGAAGGGGAAAAAAGAGGCAAAATAAAAAAAATGGTTGTATCCAAGAAAAAAGAAGATATTCCTCCTTCTGCCATGAGCCAAAATGATCTTTAATTTGGCTATTCTTCTCCTCTCCTTCTTCTCTTCTCCCTCCCTCCCTCTCTCTCTCTCCCCCCCTCATCTCTCCCTCCTCCCCTCCTCTCTCTCCTGAGCTCTGCTGTGTTTAGGGATGCTGGCCAGGAGGGGGAGTAAGAGATTCATCCCTTTTGAGCTAGACGACCTCCCCCTTCCCCACCCGTATTTAGTCATGCCTGTCACAAATTGAGTCTTCAAGATGCAAAAAAGCAAAAGAAAAAAAGAATAGTCTCCTGTGAGTTTTTTTGGGAAAACAGGAGGAGGTGGATGCCTAGATCAGCAAATTGAAATGTCCAGTGGATAAGAAGAAGGAATCTGCTTGAATCTTTAGGGTAGAAGATATTATACATAAAAGAGCAAATGTCGGCAAACCCTACCTTGAAACACTCGAAGGGAGAGAGCCAGAGTTAGGACATACTGTATACTATTCCAAACTGAGTGTGGACTTCATGTCCCAAAATTCTCAGCAATGATGGCTACAGAATTTTGGGGAGTTCCAGTTTGCACATCTGGAATATGCTCAATTTGGAGGTGACTGATGTAAAGGAATGAGATGAATCGAAACATGAATAGGTAATATAACAATGTCTTTTCATAATGATGCAAAATGGCTTATTCTGTCTCTGTGTTCCTGGTACCAGCCTGGGCAACCTTTGTACTGCCCAAAATGAATGAATGAATAGAATGAATGAATGAATGACTGAGAGACAGAAAGAAAGAAGGAAGGAAAGGAAGGAAGAAAAGAAAGAAAGAAAAAAGAAAGAAAGAAAGAAAGAAAGAAAGAAAGAAAGAAAGAAAGAAAGAAAGAAAGACAACAAGAAAGAGAAAGCTTTTAAAAGAGGGTGCTAAATGAATGTTTAAATGCACAAATTTCTCAGGTACATTGATAAAAAAGGAGGAAAACTCCTCTGGAATCACAGTCAGGCATATTTGAAAGCCAGGATGATAGAAATAATAATATGATAATAACAGGTCCTTAAAGGTAAAGGTAAAGGTAAAGGTTCCCCTTGCACATATGTGCTAGTCGTTCCCGACTTTAGGGGGTGGTGCTCATCTCCGTTTCAAAGCCAAAGAGCCAGTGCTGTCCGAAGACGTATCTGTGGTCATGTGGCCAATCATGACTCAACACCAAAGGCGCACAGAACGCTGTTCCCTTCCCACCAAAGGTGGTCCCTATTTTTCTACTTGCATTTTTTACGTGATTTCGAACTGCTAGGTTGGCAGAAGCTGGGACAAGGAACGGGAGCTCACCCTGTTACGCGGCACTAGGGATTTGAACCACTGAACTGCCGGCCTTTCGATCGACAAGCTCAGCATCTTAGCCACTGAGCCACCGCATCCCTTATAATAGGTCCTTAGGGAGGACAAAATAAGTGGACAACAATGCCGTTTCCAATCTAAATATCTGGCTAACTTTGAAACCAGCCAAATTCAGAAAAAAAGGGGGCATTAGAAGAATTCCTGTAGGGCATCCACAAAGAGGCACTGAAGCCAGTACACCATGAAGATTTACTGAATACCAAAGAGATCAAACTGATCTATAAGAAACAGCAAATGAAGAAAAGAAGAAGAGAAGCCAAGAGCAGGGAAGTTGAAGAAAAGAGACACGGGGGTTAATTCTGGCTGCAAGAGACCAAGCCTTATGAACAAATCCATAGAAAGTCAGAACTGAGAAGACAGGAACAGATAGCAAAAACGCCATCTCTGCAAAGAAGTCGAAGAAACAGTGAACTGCCTAGTTAGCGGCTGCAAGAAGATCCCGCAGACAGATTACGAACAATGGCATAACAATATGGCATTCTGGCGACTTTAGAATTCAAACAGACAAGGATCTGCCCCTACGACATTCCAGAAATGAGAGAAAAGACTTCGAGGAACAAGTCCAAAGAGTGTCCCAAAGGTGCTTTATCAAAAGGCAGCTGGGACTTTTTTCCTTGCAAACATTTAGCTTCTCATCCAAGAGGCTTCTTAAGTTCAGTCAGAACGGAAGAGGCTTCTCGGAGGAGAAATGAAACATTTTCAAAGAGAAAAAAAAAAAAATCAAGGAAGTCCAGGATGATTGAGACTCTCCACAGATATTAAGCCAGAGGGAGTAAACCAGTGGTGGGTTGCCCCTGGTTCAGACCGGTTCTATAGAACCGGTAGTAAGAAAACCGGAGGGAGGCTCCGCCCACCAACCCTGACATCATCAGAACACTTCTCGCATGTGCAGAAGCTTCTGTGCATGCGCAGAAGAGCTCGTGCGTGTGCGGTCCTGTTGCAAACTGGTAGTAAAAGTAAGTTGAACCTACCCTTGGAGTAAACCCAACTCTGATTTATCGTTGGCTTGGCACATGCACTTGGTTGGCACTTGCTCTTGGTCCTTGTACTTCATCCTCCACCTCCACCTATTCCCACCTACACACAGCTGGTCCCTGCTTTTTAACACGTTAACAATGGTGAAGAAATGCTACCGTTCCCTTTTCTTCTTTTTTCTATTCTCCAAAGAGACGATAGAGCGGGATCACATTTCCCAACAACACCTGTCATATTTGCAACCACCAGACTGTTTAAAAAGGATGCCGTATATGGCTGTGATGGAAACAATTCATTCAGGGATGTGCCACGTCTATTGGCCGATGTGATTTGTTTTTCCCCTCCTCTTTGTCTTCCTCTTAGAAAATGTCATAGCCACAATGTGTAATTGATTCAGGAATTGATTCTCCCATAAGGAATGGCAACAATAACCTCCTTGGAGGAACTCTGGAGCTGACATCAGAGCTCCTTGAAGGGCTGCGAGATTGGCTAACCAAAGTTTTGGGTAATACACTTTCTGAGCTAAAAGTTCAGCATCTCTGTTCTACAGTGGTGGGTTTCCAAATTTTTTACTACCGGTTCCGTGGGTGTGGCTTGGTGGGCATGGCTTAGTGGGCGTGGCAGGAGAAGGATACTGTAAAATCTCCATTCCCTCCCCACTCTAGGGGAAGGTTAGTGCAAAATCCCCATTTCCTCCTGATCAGCTGGGACTCAGGAAGCAGAGAATAGATGGGGGCAGGGCCAGTCAGAATTTTTACTACCGGTTCTCCGAACTACTCAAAATTTCTGCTACCGGTTCTCCAGAACTGGTCAGAACCTCCTGAAACCCACCTCTGCTCTTCTATTGATACAAGGGTCTTAGAAGTGTTTCATCTCAATGGCTGGGTCTGGAAGCCTCCACTTTCATTTCCCACAATGTTCTTCATGTGGATCACCCAGAGGAATCTACATTTTATTTTATTTTTTTCTCATTCATAAAGGAGAATATTTGTAGCTTAGCTTTGAAATAAGGGGTCCTTGGTCCTCTCTGAGCTTGGCAGTTTTCTTGCAAGTGTTTTCATTGCCCAAAGTATGTAACACAGAGGCGGGTTTTGCATAATTTTACTACTGGTTCGCGGTGCACCAAAAATGTGATTGTGCACATTTGTGTCCTGCGCATGTGCACGGCCTTCCGCGCATGTGCTTTGCTCAAGCGCACAGCTTGCACGCATGCACGCGGCTTAGAAAACATGGCTAAATAGGACAGCATAGCGCCGGGGCAGGTGGGCAGCCCCACCCGCAGGTCGCCATTACAGATTCACGCGAACCGGACCGAACCGGCTGAATACCACCATTGATGTAACATCTTCAGTGCTAGTCTAACACTGATCACGTTAGCTTATTTGAGTAATGACACATCTGCAAGAAAACCACCAAGCTCAGCGAGCACCAGGGACCCTTTATTCTCCTCATTGTTTTCGCTTGCTTCAAGCAGGACCACCTTCAGATATCTGAGATTGCACTCAACAGAATGGACTGGAGGATCCAAAGATAAATAGGTTGCTATATCATCTGAAATAACAGCTGAACCTGGGTCTTCACAGTTCTGGGCTAATGCCTTCATTAAGCGTTTCACCAACATTCCCCATTGAATCACAATGACCTAATAGATCTTGATAAATGTATTGACACAGCATTTCATTTAGGCACCTCTTGGTTTCCCAAACTTTAGCAGTATGAAATCTAGATCTGTTCGCAGCTTAATTTTTTTTTTTTTTAATTCGTGTCATTCCTTTTGAAGCGATACAGTTCATTCAATTGTTTTATATTTAATTTCCTGTTCTAAGTTGCCATGGAGACCACACACAAAGGAATAAGACATTGAAGTATTATCTATTCACGTAAATAACTAAATTTTTAGTCAGGTTAATTACAGGTTTCACTGATGGGGCTCCTGGTCGCTCAGCTTTTTGTGTGTGTATGTTTATGTGTGTGTGTGGTTGTAGACAATAGCAGAAGTGGGATTTCTACAATTAGTTTAATCAATTTTAAAAGTCTGTTTTCTAGTAGGAAGGTAACTTAGGTATCTTTAGATGCATAATTCAATTCTATATTATGTGTCCTCTCCATGCTAATGAGTGGTGCATTTTACAGGCTCACAGAGGAAACACAAGTGATTAAATACCAGGGATCTAATTCAAAGCGTTCCCAAAGATCTCTCTTTGAGAACATCTAGTGAGGATGAGCTAATTATCCTCACACAGTGTTGGTTCCTCTGCTGACGTGATTTTTTTAATGATTTTCTTGACATCCAAATGGAATCTGCCTTCCTGTGAACATGATAACGTGATGACTCACTGCCTCTGCTTACTGTTTTCCAGGTGCGGCCTTGGTAGAGAGGAGCCGCCTGTCAAGCTGTGAGGCCCAGGGCTTGCCATATTGGGACAGGAAGGAGCACGAGTGAAGGGGAGGTGTCGGGAACACCATAGTCCGTGGAGCACCGATGACGGGGGGTACCAGGTTGGCTGCAGCAGCAATGGAGGAGGCCTTACTATGATTGGCTCGGCTTGACAGCTGCAGCAGCCGCAGTGGAGCTCAGCTGAGAGGCGCGGAGACGTGGCCAAGCGAGGAATGCACCAAGCAGCTGTTCCAGCCCGACAATCAGCTGGGCCGGAGCTTTGGTGCATGATAAGCACCAGGGCGAGGCCAGCGCAGAGGAGGCGTGGCTTGCCTATTTAAGGGCACCGGGAGATCAACTCTTGCTTCAAACAGACTTTACGAACTGTTGTTTTGCTACTGAATGAACTCACTGCATGCCAGAGTCTGGCTGAATAAACCCAGTTTGAATTAAAACGTGTGGTGTTTTTCCTACCGGTGTCAGTCTGGACTTGGACCCTCGAGAGGTTATTTTGTTTCTGGCAGTCTGGCTCAGTAAAACAACAACAACAACAACAATAACAACAACAAGTCTTCACCTTCTCCTTCATAACTTCTTTTGTAAATTCCAAAGGTGCTTTTCCAAAAGACAACTGGACTTTCTTGGTTGTTGGGTTTTGTTTTTTGTTTTTTGCTTGAAAATCTTTTGCTTCTCATCCAAGGAGTTTCTTCGGTTCTCATCCTTCTTGGATGAGGAGCAAAATGTTTTCAAGGAAAAAACAAAGAAAATCCAGATGCTTTTTGGAAAAGCACCTTTGGGGCAACCATGTCCTGGATGACTGAGAATCTCCATAGACATTTTTTTGTAAATCATTCTCACAATTTTCCCACGGATACCATCTTCCTTTTTTTTTTTTTTTTAATTTGATTTATATGCCGCCCTTCTCCGGAGACTCAGGGCGGCTTACAATGCGCTAAGCAATAGCCTTCATCCTTTTGTATATTTATACAAAGTCAGCTTATTGCCCCCACAATCTGGGTCCTCATTTTACCTACCTTAGAAAGGATGGAAGGCTGAGTCAACCTTGAGCCTTGGCGAGATTCGAACCTGCAGTAATTGCAGGCAGCTGGTCTTAATAACAGGGTGCTTTAGATCACTGTACTACCAAGGCTCTTTAAAACAAAACCATCATCCCCTCAAGGTCCAGGCCTCTGGGTATTCTTGCGGCCATTTCTTGGTATTCCTTCCACTTTTCCCTAAACGTTTCTTAACATGTGGTGCTTAGATCTAGGCGTAATACTCAACCCAATGAAGAACACTGACACACACAAACCTGATTTGGAAAACTATCCCTTTGTATTTGACTGATTTAGCAAACGTGTCACACCGTTGACTCACATTTCACTTGTGATTAGTTTCCAGTTCCTTTTCACAAATGCTATTACAAATCGGCAAAATCAAGTGTAACCGCTGCAACCAATTTCTACATGAAACAAACATAATGTCAATGGCACTGGATTTTAGATATAGATTTTAGTTGTTATTTATTATTTTATACTAGAATTCTTAATTAAAAGCTAGGATCCGCGAACACCGGCTGGCAGTCAAATGCCACGATCCCAAATCCTTCATCTCTACCCACACCAGCATCAAACAGTTACCAGTTCAATTGGAGCAACACAAAAATCATTGGCCATACTACCACCCACCACGCTCATCGAAGCCTGGCACTCCACAAGCAATTCCATCAACAATAGACACATTGACTTAAAAACCAGCCTACGAACCTCTCAGAACAGTGGTGGGATTCAAAAAAATTTGCTACCGGTTCTGTGGGTGTGGCTTGGTGGGCATGGTGTGGCTTGGTGGGCGTGGCTTGGTGGACATGGCAAGTGAAGGATACTGTAAAATCTCCATTCCCACCCCACTCTAGGGGAAGGTTATTGCAAAATTCCCATTTCCTCCTGATCAGCTGGGACTCGGGAGGCAGAGAATAGATGGGGTGGGGCCAGTCAGAGGTGGTATTTACCCAGGGGTGAAATCCAGCAGGTTCTGACAGGTTCTGGAAAACCGACAGCGGAAATTTTGAGCAGTTCGGAAAACCGGTAGCGGAAATTTTGAGTAGCTCGGAGAACCGGCAAATACCACTTCTGGCTGGCCCCAGAGTGGGGTGGGAATGGAGATTTTGCAATATCCTTCCCCCAGGAGTGGAGAGGGAATGGGGATTTTGCAGTATCCTTCCCCTGGAGTGGGGTGGGAATGGGGATTTTGCAGTATCCTTCCCCTGCCATGCCCACCAACCCACACCACACCAAGCCACGCCCACAGAACCGGTAGTAAAAATATTTGGATTTCACTACTGTATTTACCGGTTCTCCGCTACCGGTTCTCCAGAACTGGTCAGAACCTGCCTCAGAATCCAAATCAACTGCATAGCCAACCAGACACAGCACCAACCCTCAACCAACTCACACAATCCCCAGACACAAGCAGTTCACTTCCCAATTACTTTGACCTTATATAATCTCCTTATCAAAACACCCATCACAAGACTCACTGATGACTCACAACTGACCCATTACAAGACACCCCCTCACTTATCACACCCACACCTGAAGCCCTTATAAGCAGAACACTGATACTGATATCCCCTAAACTCCACTGAAGATGTTACCTACCCTGGTAACAAAACATCTGGAAACCAAGCAACCCATAAGCTTAGAGAACGAACCTTTACCCTCACATTATTACTACACCCAGCTTGTACCTCTCATTCTGTACTATTGCAACTGATGTCTTTCTCCTAAGTGAAGAACTTTACATCCATCTCTGCTAAATTTCAAGCTGTTACTTTCAGCCCACGTCTCAAATCATCCATCTGAATTTTATTTCTCTCTTCTAGGGTAGTAGTAGTACTGTAGTAGCAATCCCACCCAGTGGGATGTCATCTGGAAAAACTGATAAATCATTCCCTCAACTTCTTCATTCAAAGTCATCTGAGGAAATGCTGAAACTATTGGAAATTAGGAGCAAAAGCTGTAGCCTTCCTTTAGGACTTTACTCTAGCTACAGGTAGTCCTAGACTTATGACCATTTATGTTGTTAAGTGAGACATGGGTTAAGTCAGTTTTGCCCCATTTTATGATCTTTCCAGCCACAGTTGTTAAGTGAATCATTGCAGTTGTTAAGTTAGTAACACGGTTGTTAAGCGAATTTGGCTTCCCCATTGACTTTGCTTGTCAGAAGGTCGCAACAAATGATCACATGACCCCAGGACACTGCAACCGTCATAAATATGAGCCAGCTGCCAAGCATCTGAATTTGGATCACATGATCATGAGGATGCTGCAAGAGTCTAAGTGTGAAAAATGATCACAAGTCACTTTTTTTTCAGTGCCGTCGTAACTTTGAACGGTCGCTAAATGAACTTTGTAAGTTGAGGACTACCTGTCATTATTTTTCCCTTCTTTGCATATACAGACTCCACCCCAAATAAAAAATTTTTCAAAGGAACAGCTAAACACTGAAGAAACAAAGAAATGATGAACATTTGCGCTGAAATGGCTCTGCCAGTGTTAACAGCGATTGCTTCAAAACCAATTGGGCCCAACAGTATTGAACTGTTCCTAAACAAAGGAAAACAGGAAGGCAGGAAAATGGAAGAAAGGGAGGAAACTAATGATTGGCTGACAATTGATTGATTTATTAATTGATTGACAAATAGGCAGAAAGACCAGAAGGACTGTTATCGTGAGCTTATAGCTTATCACTAAATATTGTATCTTATGCTTTATGATGAAAGTATTTTTACGGTGTCTATGATCATGATTTATCACGTATTGCTCATATGTACCGGAGACAAATTCCTTGTGTGTCCAATCACACTTGGCCAATAAAGTATTCTATTCTATTCTATTCTATTCTATTCTATTCTATTCTATTCTATTCTATTCTATTCTATTCTATTCTATTCTATTCTACTCTACTCTACTCTACTCTATTCTATCCCTTCTCCTATTCTATTCTATTCTATTCTATTCTATTCTACTCTATTCTACTCTACTCTACTCTACTCTACTCTACTCTACTCTACTCTATTCTATCCCTTCTCCTATTCTATTCTATTCTATTCTATTCTATTCTATTCTATTCTACTCTACTCTACTCTACTCTACTCTATTCTATCCCTTCTCCTATTCTATTCTATTCTATTCTATTCTACTCTACTCTACTCTACTCTATTCTATCCCTTCTCCTATTCTATTCTATTCTATTTTATTCTATTCTATTCTATTCTATTCTATTCTATTCTATTCTACTCTACTCTACTCTACTCTACTCTATTCTATCCCTTCTCCTATTCTATTCTATTCTATTTTATTCTATTCTATTCTATTCTATTCTATTCTATTCTACTCTACTCTACTCTATTCTATCCTTCTCCTATTCTATTCTATTCTATTCTATTCTATTCTATTCTATTCTACTCTACTCTACTCTACTCTACTCTACTCTACTCTATTCTATCCCTTCTCCTATTCTATTCTATTCTATTCTATTCTATTCTATTCTATTCTATTCTATTCTACTCTACTCTACTCTATTCTATCCCTTCTCCTATTCTATTCTATTCTATTTTATTCTATTCTATTCTATTCTATTCTATTCTATTCTATTCTATTCTATTCTATTCTACTCTACTCTACTCTACTCTACTCTATTCTATCCTTCTCCTATTCTATTCTATTCTATTCTATTCTATTCTACTCTACTCTATTCTATCCCTTCTCCTATTCTATTCTATTCTATTCTATTCTATTCTATTCTATTCTATTCTACTCTACTCTACTCTACTCTACTCTACTCTATTCTATCCCTTCTCCTATTCTATTCTATTCTATTCTATTCTATTCTATTCTATTCTACTCTACTCTACTCTATTCTATCCCTTCTCCTATTCTATTCTATTCTATTCTATTTTATTCTATTCTATTCTATTCTATTCTATTCTATTCTATTCTATTCTATTCTATTCTATTCTATTCTATTCTATATTTCTATTTCCTCTTCTCTTCTCTCTTCTCTTCTCTCTTCTCTCTTCTATTCTATTCTATTTTCTATTCTATTCTATAATTCTATTCTATACTTCTATTCTCTATTGCCGTGATGGTGAACCTATGGCACGCGTGCCACAGGTGGCACACGGAGCCATATCAGTGGGCACACAAGCTCAGCTCCAGCACACATGCGTGCACTGGCCAGCTAATTTTCAGGCCTTCTGGACCCACCAGAAGTCGGGAAACAGGCTGTTTCTGGCCTCCGGAGGGCTCCCAGGGGGTGGGAAAGGCCGTTTTCACCCTCCCCAGGCTCCTAGAAAGCCTCTGGAGCCTGGGGAGGGCGAAAAAACGGGCCTACCGGGCCCACAATGCCATCACGTGCCAAAAGTGGGGGGAGCACTAGGTGGTTGTGCACGGGGGGTGGGCGCATAGAATTATGGGTGTGGGCACGTGTGCTCGCAACCCCCCGCACTCCCCCCACTTTTGGCACGCGATGACAAAAAGGTTAGCCATCATTGCTCTATTGTATCCTATCTTATCCGTTAGACCTGAAAGACTATGGCTTAGCAGGGATGGGGAACTATGGCCCTTTCATGATTGGGAGTTGAAGTCCACAAGTCATAAGCCATAGTTCCCCACCTCTGGTTTAGTGCATGCAGAAGCCACCACGCTGAGAGAAACCGCCTGTGTTTAAACTCTTCCCTAGCTTCAGGTCTACCTGAGCAGCATCCGTCGGTGTTGCTGTGGGAGGCTGGGGCACTGTGGTAACATCTGGTTCCTGCGAAGTGCTGAGTTGGGCCGTATCTCTGACTTTTGTCTCACTGGTCGTCCCAAGGGGAGAAGCTGGAATTTCCGTTCTGGATACAGTCGCCGTCGTCGGGGTTTCGAGCATCATCGACTGTGTCACGGCAACAATTGTGATCACAGGCAGCACGTCCCTCAGGGCAGTTGTTGGTCTAGAGGTAACCATTGTGGTGGAGGCTGTGGTAGCCATGCTAGAAGCCGTCGTCGCAGTCGCGACATCGCGGGCTGCAGGGGTTGCAGTAACACCTACTGCTTTCCAGATGGTGACTGCTGGTGTTTCTGAAATCCTGGGAATGTAAAGACCGTTAGTAGCTGAATCGGAAATAACCTCCTCGGTAGGGAGCGGTGCCAAAGGGGTGGCAACTGGTTGCACAGATGTGACAGGCAACACAGCGGAGGTGGTAGCGAGGAGGATGGGTGAATCCGTGGTGAGCCGCACAACCGTCTTGGATCCGGGGTCCTGCTTGAAATCTGCAAGAGAGAACAGGAACTTCATCTAGAAAATAACAACATGGGGAATCCTCGGCTTACGACAATTACAACGGAGCCCAACGTTTCTGTTGTTAAGTGAGACACTTGTTAAAGTGAATGTTGCCCCATTTTGTGACTTTTCTTGCCACCATTGTTAAATGAATCACTGCAGTTGCTAAATTAGTAATCTGGTTGTTAAATGAATCTGGTTTCCACCCCATTGAATTTGCTTGTCAGAAGGTCGCAAAATATGTTTAAGAGCCTCGGTGGCGCAGTGGTTAGAGTGCTGTACTGCAGGCCACTTCTGCTGATTATCGGCTGCCTGCAATTTGGCAGTTCAAATCTCACCAGGCTCAAGGCTGACTCAGCCTTCCATCCTTCCAAGGTGGGTAAAATGAGGACCCAGATTGTTAGGGGCAATATGCTAACTCTGTAAAACCGCTTAAAGAGGGATGTAAGGTACTATAAAGCGGTATATAAGTCTAAGTGCTATTGCTATTGCTATTTATGTGACCTTGGGATGCAGCAGCACTCATAAAGATGAACCAGTTGCCGAGCATCTGAATTTTGATCACAAGAATCATGGGGATGCTGGAAAGGTCATAACTGTGAAAAATGGTCATAAGTCCCATTTTTCAGTGCCGTTGTAACTTTGAACGGTCACTAAATGAATTGTTGTAAGTTGAAGACTACCTTTACTCTACATTACCCTAAGACAGGAAATGACCAGGAAATGCAGGTAGTCCTTGATTCATAACTGCAATCGAGCTCAACATTTCTGTTCCTAAGCAAGATGGTTGTTAAATGAGTTTTGCCCCATTTTACAACCTTTCTTGCCATCGTTTTTAAGCAAATCATTGCAGTTGTTAAGTTAGTGACACAGTTGTAAAGTGAATCTGGCTTCCCCTGTTGATTTTGCTTGTCAGGAGGTCGCAAATGGTGATCGCATCACCCCGGGATGGTGCAACTGTCATAAATATGAGCCGTCATAAATATGCAAAGCATCCAAATTTTGATCACATGATTATGGGAATGTTGTAATGGACCTAAGTGTGAAAAACGGTCATAAGTCATTTTCTTCAGTGCTGTTGTATCTTTGAACGGTCACTAAATGAATGGTTGTAAATTGAGACAATTTGCAGTAGATTATTCAAGCTGATTAATATTATTAGTTATGCAGAGTGGTGCGGTGGCCTAGAGGTGGAGCTCTCACCTCACAATCAGCAGGCAGTGAGTTCGATCCTAGATAGAGGCAGATATTTCTCTCTCTCTGGGCAAAATGAGAATATATCTGCTGAACAAAACTCTGCATTGGCAACAGGAAGAGCATCCGGCCATTAAATGCTCTCCTAGCTCCATTCAGTTGCCCAGACTCCACCCCACAAGGGATTATGGGGTCGTTAAATGATTATGATTAATATTATTACTTATAACAACCACAAGTGAAACAAGATACAACAAAGAGCTATTTTATAATATGAATTGGGAAAACTGTAGTCCTCCAGATTTTATTAAGCCATAGTTTTCCCCCATAGCCCACACAGAATGCCTAAGGGTGATGGGTGCTGGCAGTTGTAGTTTAGAAGAATCTGGAAGTATGCCAGTTTTCTGTTAGATGTACTGGAAAGCATACTCCTAATCTGCAAGAGGTCTGCTCTTCATTCCTATCTGATGGTGCCCAAGTTCGCTTTTCGTTTTGCTTCCACGGAAAAACTCCATCTCTTCGAAATAATTAAAGTCAATGAATGAATGAAAACAATGCACTGTGAACTGAATGAAAATTAAACTATGGATATTAGCTGGCAAATCAGAGCATGGCAACTGCTCCAATTTGGTTTTTAATGGGCATCCCTGCTATTTTAGTCAGAATTAAATACCTGCTTTGATTTTTTTTCCGTGTTTTTTGCAACCAGAGCTGAATAACAGCATTGCGATTATCTCCATGCTTCTTCAGAAGTCATTCTTTTCCATTCCGTGGAATTTACCACTTGTTAATCTTTAAGAGATTTATACTCTTGCAACATTCTTTCCCACCCGCCTCCCCTTTAAAAGATGCAAATCTCCATGAATCCTAAGGCATCATTCAACGTTCCTTTAACCGGTTGAATTCGGTCTGCAGTAACAGCATGGAGGATGAGAATTTCAAAGGACTTTTGTGGGTGATAGGAACTCCACTCTACAATATTTGGACCCAAACAGTGGTGGGATTCAGCCAGTTCGAGCCGGTTCAGGCGAACCGGTAGTTAAATTGCTAGCTGGCCCCGTCCCACCCCACCCCACCCCTTCCAGGAATCTCCACGTGCCCCATTTTGGCTCCCAGGTAAGTGCAAGGAGGCTACTAGGGCCCCCCGCCACGGCCCACTTTTGCTCCCAGGAGGCTGCAGGGAGGCTTACTAGACTCATAACTTGGCTGGGGGGGTGTGGCACAGCCCCCCCCCGCCCCCCGGTGGCCCGTTTTTGCTCCCTGGGGTATGCAGGAGGTCAAGTGCTGCCTGTCACACCCTGTGGCCACGCCCACCATGGCTACACCCATCCACCGAGCCATTAGGGCATAGAACCGATTGTTAAATTATTTGAATCCGACCAGTGGACCCAAAGAATGCAAAGATGTATCAGATCCAGCATCAACACATTTCTCGGGGATCTTCAATGGACACAGCCAGGATTTCAGCTCATTGTTGTGGAATTCAAACAGTAAAAGGGGTCAGTTAAGCTGCTCCTTCTCTGGCCAATAAAAGCAGGACTATTGGCCCTATCTCAGTATGTTTCAGGGAGCACAAAAATTGGGGAAGGGGCTTTCCACAGGTTGCCTCTTTACACGTATTGTGTCAAAATTCACACTCAGATTTCCCAAAAGCTAGCTTCCTCTGAAATAGGTGTTTCTGTTTTAAAAATGCTTAGCATTTCTTGAGAACTTTTTCCAGTGAGGCAATGGGGGGTGACCAGAATCGGTTGATTGTTGTGAGGGAACACATGGTGCTCTGGGATATGTGTGTGAGAGAGAGAGAGGGTGGGTGGAGCAAGGGAGGGGGTGAGAGAGAAAAAGAGAGGGAAAAAGGGAGGGAGGGATGGGGAGAGAGAGAAAAGGAGAGGGAAAAAGGGAGCGAGGGAGGGGGAAAGAGAGAAAATGAGGGAAAAAGGAACAAGGGACAAGGGATGGATGGGGGGGGAGAGAGAGAGAGAGAGGGAGGGAGAGAGAGAGAGAGAGAGGAATCTGTCCATACTGATCTCTGAAAGATTGAGCACACCGTGAAAGATAAGGTACTGGTAGCTTTACAGACTGCATTAAACCATGGTATGAACTAGGTTTTCCCATTGCATGAACCATGAGCAGTTAGCTGACTTCACATCACATCCAAAAAAGAAAAATCACAGAGAAAGCCCATTGTTGGCTTAGCATAATATGTAAATCACATCTATTTCTCATCCACCTCTCATCCACCCCAAAGAAAGTGCCAGGAAATCCAATCCCCTTTAGAACTTTCCTGAAACTTTCTTCTCCTATTAAAAAAATCCAAAGACGACTTCTGCCTTTCCATCTATTCCATTAATTGGACAATCAAAGCCACAATTGGAGTGACATATTCCTTCCTGGCATGACGTATTCTTTCCATTTCGGTCCCATACTCACATCCAGAGCCAGATCCCGAATAGAAGTCCTCCATTTCCTCTAGTTCTTCGTCTTCAAAGGAGTCATCGTCCCCTGAGCCCTCCATGTCAATCGGCCGCTCGAAATTTTCATTCCGCCACTGTTGAGCCTAGAGGAACAAAAGGGCCAACAAACAAACATATTATTCTCACGGATCCGATAGCAGAAACTTTCTATAGAGCAGCCTAAATTCGTTTGAAGCCTACATGAAGAGCCACCATAGGCTACAGATCACTTGTCCAGGACTGTATTACTTTTTCTCCCGGGAACCGAAGATCCTTTCTCTTGCCTTCCTCTCTACTTACTAGACTGCAAAGCTCATAAATCCCAGGCAGCACAATTTTCTTGGGCAATGAAGGGTAATTACCTTCAGTGCGAATTTCATCAAATCAACGAATACTGTTCACCAAAGTCAAGCATTTTGTAAAAGATGGCTCGTCTCGGTGTCATTTATTATATATTTTTCCCAGAAGAAAAAGGGATAAAAATAGATGGAAAACACACTAGAACTCGTAGTTGTTCATTCAAGGTTCATTCACACTTAGGCAAGAAAAGCCAAAAGTACACATCTAGACTGGGTGAAACCAGGCTTAATAGCAGGAACTGTGAGAGAGATCTTGGAGTCTTGGTGGACAACCAATTAAATAGGAGCCAACAGTGTGCGGCAGCAGCCAAAGAAGCAAATACAATCCTAAATTGCATTAACAGAGGGATACAATCAAGATCAAATGAGGTACTATTACCACTCTATAAAGCCTTAGTAAGACCACACCTAGAGTACTGCATCCAGTTTTGGTCACCATACTATAAAAAAGATGTTGAGACTCTAGAAAGAGTACAGAATAGAGCAACCAAGATGATTAAGGGACTGGAGGCTAAAACATACGATGAACGGTTGCAGCAACTGGGCATGAAGAAAGGACCAGTGGAGACATGATTGCAGTGTTCTAATATTTGAGGGGCTGCCACAGAGAGGAGGGGGCTCAAGCTATTTTCCAAAGCACCTGAAGGCCAGACAAGGAATAATGGATGGAAATTGACCAAGGAGAGATTCAACCTGGAAATGAGAAGAAATTTTCTGACAGTGAGAGCAATCAACCAATGGAACAGCTTTGCCTTCAGAAGTTGTGGGAGCTTCAGCACTGGAAGCTTTCCAGACGAGACTGGACTGCCATCTGTCAGAAATGGTATAAGGTCTATTTGGGCAGGAGGTTGGACTAGATGACCTACAAGGTCCCTTCCAACTCTGTTAATCTGTATGTGTATCTGCTAAGGTGTGGTGGCTATTTTTCTGTTTTTAGAACTCTGCTGAAAACATTTCTTTTTTAAAAAAAAGCTCATAAGAAAACTGGAAAGTATGTTATAATTAACTTAGCTGGTTTAATGGTGCAAAACTATTTATTACAGTATTTCTCAACATTGGCGACTTTAAAAATCTGTGGACTTCAGTTCCCAGAATTCCCCAGCCAGCAATTCTGGCACTTGTAGTTCAAACACCTTAAAATGGCAAAATTTGAGAAACATTGATTTATAAACCGCTTTGATGGAATTTCAAGCTCCTACAGATTTGCATTAGCAGAATGTACTTTTGTCCTTACAAAGCACCATATTTTTGTCAATCTCCCCATCATCCAATGCCACATATTTTAGTATCAGTAGTGGGTTTTATTTTTGTTTTTTTTTTCTTGGAAGACAATCCAAGAATCAAGGAAGAGAAACAGCAACTTATGTGCATTTATAAATGAAGCTATGTAGTTCTTTGGTGGAAAAGTTCGACAACAGCAGAAATGCTACAAGCAATTTTTGCAAGCTTAGCAGAAAAAAAAAACTCTCTGGAATCTGCACTATGGAAGCCAGTCCTTAACAGAAATCAAATGAATTCTGCAAGCATCTCCAGCTGAAGGTGGTTGCATCAACAGCTGCCTTGCATAAACCCCTGTGCTGTAATAGTTAAGGTGGTTATTGGAACTGGGAAGACTCTCCTTCTCCATTTACCGTCAGTCATAAAAGCTCACTAGATCAGGGGTCCCCAAATCCCTGGGGAGGGGCCCGGCACTGGTCTACACTCCGCCAGAAACTGTTGTGACCCACCAGCGGCCAGCAGACCTGGCAGCAGATTCAGACAGTGAGGAGGTTGGGGAGGAACATGGGCCAGTCCTGGAGTCTGGGGAAGGCTCTGATGAGGGCTCTGCATCGGAGGCAGAGAGAGAGCCAGGGCCACATGACAGTTATCAGCTGCCTTTGGAGGCAGACATCAGTGAGGCAGACGAACAGCTGGAGCCTGTTCCCAGTGTGTGCATGCTCAGAGTTGCCAGACGAAGGGAACAGCTAAAGAACAAGGGTCGACTTGGGAGTAAGGCCACAGGTGGACGATGAATGGCCCCTCCCAGAGGGAATAAAAGAGGAGCGAAAGGGGAGTGGAGTTTGCAGGAGGCAATTAATTCATTCCTGCATTCTTGCCAAGTATTGCGGCGTCTGAAAGATATCAGCCTGGCCACTCTCCAAGTCTGATAAAGGTCGGTAATTGTGAACCATCTTGAAAGACTGTGGGAGAGGAAAGACTTTGCTGGAGAGGAATTCACTGTAAATTAAATAAAAGGGGTTTATCGGGACGAAAACTTGACTTTGTGCTGCTGGGGAAGCCTAGATTAGAACAGAAGCCAGGCCATGCAAGGGATCAAAGCCCCATCCACGCATGCGTAAAATTCAGGCAGTGCACGAAACCACGCCTTCTCCCTGTCCATAGAAAAACTGCCCTCCATGGAACCAGTCCCTGGCACCCAAAAAATTGGGGTGCCACTCAGTGGTGGGTTTCAAAATTTTTTACTACCGGTTCTGTGGGTGTGGCTGGTGGGTGTGGCATGGTGGGCATTGCAGGGGAAGGATACTGTAAAATCTCTATTCCCTCCCCAATCCAGGGGAAGGTTTCTGCAAAATCCCCATTTCCTCCCAATCAGCTGGGACTTAGGAGGCAGAGAATAGATTGGGGCGCAGCCAGTCAGAATTTTTGCAACCGGTTCTCCGAACTACTCAAAATTTCTGCTACTGGTTCTCCAGAACGGGTCAGAACCTGCTGAAACCCACCTCTGGTGCCACTATACTAGATGACCATGGGCCAGACATATCTCTCTTTTATGCACTTTTTATTAAAGGTATTTTTTTTAAAAAAAAGAAAATACAAACTAATACAAAGTAAGAAAAAAGAAAGAAATCAAAGAGAAAGCTAAAAGTGCAAGAAAGGAGGAGGGAATTAAAAGCAAAATAGAAAAAGAAAGAAAAAAGATACAAAGAAATCCCCATGGTCACATAATCAGAACTTGGACGCTTGGCAACTGACTCGTATTTATGACAGTTGCAGAAGTCCTGGAAGCATTTTGTGACCTTCTGACAAGCAAAGTCAATAGGGAAGCCAGATTCACTTAACAACCATGTTACTAATTTAACAACAGCAGTGATTCACTTAACAATTGTGGCAATGAAAGTCCTAAAAAAGGGGCAAAATTCACTTAACAACTTGCTTAGCAACAAAAACTTTTGTGGCTCAATTGTGGCTGTAAGTTTTGAGTTCCTACAGGAAAGGCCCAAATAAATAGGCAAACCCAGGTTGCTGCTACATTTAACCTAATGCTACCTGTTCTGACTGGCAGCATATATTTAGGTAATCTTCCCAAATGTTGAACCTATAAATAGCAATAGAATTTAGATTTATATGCCGCCCAATAGCACTCTCTGGGAGGTTTGCAATGTACATATTATCCCCAACAATCTGGATCCTCATTTCACTGACCTCAGAAGGATGGAAGTCTGAGTCAACCCTGAGCCCCATCAGGGTCGAACTCTGGGCTGTGGTCCCAGAGTTTGCCTGCAATACTGCACTTCAACCACTGTGCTACCAGGCTTCTGTGTTTCAAACTATATCCCATCAGTGTTGAATATTTCTGATGCTCATTGGGGCAGGCAGAAACCAGAGACACAAATATTTGGAGACCATTGAGTTGTTGAAGATTACTTGGTCCATATGGAAAAGTTAGGCATAAGTGATGCAAACTGCAAAAAAAGGTTGAAAACGCACAAGCAGGAAATACATTCCTAAACTGACAAAATTTAGGGAGTCACCCACCACCATTTACGTGCTGATGTATTGCATTGTTGGTATCTCGCATTTCAAAGCTGGGACTCATTTACCAGCAAACGTACCTGTAATTTTACTAAGCCGCAACAGCCAACGAACCGTGGAATTGGGTCTCTGCCTTTATCCCTATTTGAACTTAAATGGCATTGGGATTTTGCCACTAAATGATTCAAAGGGAAAATGAAAAGTCCACCAGTTGCCAAGAAGTCGGTCCAATGTCCGGTCATCCTTCTTCTAACAATCTCACCTGGCCATCAACCAGGAAAACTGGTTAGGCTGGCAGACGCTGTAGCCCCATCACACTGAAATATTTATGGTTTGCAGGCTTATGAACAGGAAGATGCCGATGCTGCACTGTTCAAAGCGAAGGAAAGACAAGGAGCCAAGAGAAGGTTTGCTCTTATAAATTCTCTAGGGCTATGTCTTTGAAACTTGGCAACCTTAAGATGCGTGGGCTTCAACTCAGCATGCTGGCTGGGGAATTCTGGGAATTGAAGTCCACACATCATAAAGTTGCCAAGTTTCAAAAAATACTGCTCTAGAGCTGTAGTGAGAAACCACTGCCTATTTCAAACAGGTCCTCTGGAATACCATTTATTTATTTATTTATTTATTTATTTTATTTTATTTTATTTTGTCAAGCATATATAAGATAACAGGTAAAAGTATAAACATAATTTGAATACATGAAAAGAGTAAGTAAAAAGGAATATTAGGACAGGAATGGTAGGCACGCTGGTGCACTTATGCACGCCCCTTACAGACCTCTTAGGAATGGGGTGAGGTCAACAGTAGACAGTTTAAGGTGCAAGTTTTGGGGGTTTCGGGAAGAAACTACAGCGTCAGCTGGTGTATTCCAGGCATTGACCACTCTGTTACTGAAGTCATATTTTCTGCAATCGAGTTTGGAGCGGTTTACCTTGAGTTTGTATCTATTATTTGCTCATGTATTGTTGTGGTTGAAACTGAAATAGAATTATAAAAAATTATAAAGAAAGATTATAAATCCACCCAGTGTGTTCTTCCTGTTTATTCATTGGAGCAATACATGTTGTTTTTTTTTAAATATATATATAAATTGCACAGCTTCACCATCAGGCATACTAAGAAGCCGTCCTTCCTATCAAATGATGTGTTTAGTCTTTAGATACTCAATAAATAATCACGCGGGTGAGTCATTACACAAGTCTGTGTCTTTTCCCTTTCCTGCTGAATTCTGACATCACTTTGTATTTATAATCCAGGTTCCTGGCAAGAGTTTTCCAAGGTTTCAGGCTGAATTTTGGGGAGCTCTTGCTGGAGAGGTCAAGCCCTGTATGTGTGCACAAAATTCCGTCCTCACTTCTCAGAGCAGAGATGGGCAATTTTATTTATTTGTTTGTGTCTTTGTTTGTTTGTTTGTCAAACATGTACAAGATAACAGGTATAAGTATAAACATGGACATGAACCCAGGAAATGGGTACAAATAAATGGAGACAGTAAAACAGGGACGGTAGGCACCCTGGTGTGCTTATGCACGCCCCCTTTACGGACCTCTTAAGAATGGGATGAGGTCCACAGTAGACAGTTTGAGGTTGAAGCTATGAGGGTTTGAGGCTGTAACAACAGAGTTGGGTAGGCATTGACTATTCTGTTGCTAAAGTCGTATTTTCTGCAATCGAGAAAATGGATTTGGAGCAGTTTACCTTGAGTTTGTATCGATTGTTTGCCCGTGTATTATTGTGGTTGAAACTGAAGTACTCGTTGACAGGTAAGATTTGTAGCAGACAATTTTGTGTACTATGCTTAGATCGGACCGCAGGCAGTGCAGTTCCAGATTGTCCAAGCACAGAATTCCAAGTCTGGTGGTGTAAGAGATTCTATTGTGAGTAGAGGAATGGAGTATTCTTCTCCAGGGGTGAAATGCTTCCGGTTTGGACTGGATTGCCCGATCCAGTAGCAATGGCGGCAGGTGGTTTGGAGAACCGGTAGCAAAAATCCCTACGCCCCCCCCCCCCCAAGCTCAGCTGAGTTGCACGACAATCAGAGGCTTTTTAAAAAACTTTTAAAAGCATTTTTTCTACAACCTCTTCCGACAAAAAAATGCTTTTAAAAGTAAAAAAAAAAGCCTCTGATGATCGCGCAGCTCAACTGGGATCCTCAGAGGCTTTTCAAAATATTTTTTTCTGCAACCTCTTGGCCAAAGAGGTGGTAAAAAAAATGCTTTGAAAAGTCTCTGATGATCCCAGCTGAGCTGCCTGATCGTCAGAGAGGCTTTTCAAAGCATTTTTTAAAAAGCCTCTCTGACGATCTCAGCTGAGTTGCCTGATCGCCAGAGGCTTTTCAAAGCATTAGAAAAAATGCTTTGAAAAGTTTTTTTTTAAAAAAAGTTGGCCACGCCCACCCAGTCACATTACCCCCAACAGAATCGGTAGTTCTGTGGGCGTGGCCCCTGATTCTTCTCGTGAAATACCTCTGAACCTGCTCAATCGTGTTAATTTTCCAAAGGTCATTTCCAAAACTATTGTGGACAATTTTCTGGAATGAGTTTGAGAGCTGGCAAAACACATCTAACCCTCTATCAAAAAAATCCACTAACACTGTCATTGGTGGCTGGTTTTCCACTGGATGGTAACCTCTGGCAAGTGGAAATATATCAGTTGTTTTTTGGACTATTTATGGAAGTTAGCGAAGTTCAGGACATTTTTCCATTATTTTTCCTCTCAGACCTTTTTGCTAGATGGAATGAAAAAGGCTAGAGATAACTAATCTATTGCTGGTGTGGATAAAAATAAGCCGAAGTGAAGATAATATGACAGAAGTAACATGAAACGATAGAGGTATATCTTGTTCACCCGTAGCCTTAACAAAATGGTAGGTTTTCTTCTCAAAGAAGATCACACAAACCTTGTTATCATTTTACAGGGTTACAATACCCCAAACTTTACAAGTTTCTGGTGTAAGAAGACATTTGAGGTTTTGAGAAGACAGTGAAATCACCAGCGTTTAAGTCAATGTTTTCAGCATTTTTGATTTTGGAAAAGTCTGACTATTTATTTAATTAATTTACATAGCTGCTCATCTCACAGTTGAGACTCTAGGTCAGGGGTCTGCAACCCTAAACACTCAAAAGAGTCATTTAGACCCATTTCCCACAGAAAAGAAAACACCAGGAGCCATAAAACCCTTCCTGTGCCTGACTATTTCTGGATTGGCCACAAAACTAGCATATGTAGTTGAATTAAATGTTCTGTTTTCTTCCGAAACTTTTTTTTTCTGGGATTTATCCATAGTTGGCCTACCGGGGAGTTGAAAAGATCAATAAATCGCATGCTGGCAAGTCTCACATATTGGCGGTTGTGATGCATATTTTGAGTGACAGGGAGCCGCAGCAGAGGAGTGAAAGAGCCACATGCGGCTCCAGAGCCGCAGGTTGCTGACCCCTGCTCTAGGGGGTAAAACTGGATTAAAACCAACAAAAGCAACATGTAATAACAATAATAACATAATAATAATCTAATGGCACTCCAGAACAATCTGACCTAGTCCATGCAAACACAAATCATATAAAAGAAATCACATTGATCGGCTTACTTAACCCCAAGGGCACTTCCAGGTTTTCAAAGATTTACAAATGGCCAGCAGAATTGGGGCCAAGTGAAATTTAGGAGGTGTGGTGTTCAATGAACAAGCACAGCAACAGAGGTATCTTTAATACCAAAGAAATGTATTTGTCTATCTAGAAAGTTATTGACATAATAAAAAATAGCTATCTATTCTATATGGCAGTGATGGCTAAATTTTTCCGGACCGAGTGCCCAAAGCGCGTCTGCACTCATGCAAATATGTGCGTGCACCCAAACCCCCAAAATGCAATGTGCGTGTGGCCCCTGCACATGCATGCATGGCCCTCTGCATGTGCTCCATACATGCGCACGCAGCCCGCTCCGCACGCACCCCTCACATGCGTGCACGGCCCCCCTGCACACACCTCACCCTCCACACATGAATGGCAGAGACCCGAAGACCAGCTGGCCAATGGGAAGCAGGTGCACATGCGCAGCGGAGCTGAACTCGGGCAATAGCTCGCGTGCCATTAGAGAGGGCACTGCATCCCACCTCCGGCAGAGGTTCACCATCATGGCTATGTTGGGTAGGATAGGTTTTTCCTCCATTTCAGTATATTTCTGGATCAAAATGAGCAACTCCGAACATTTTTCCAGCTCCCAGACCTTCAAGAATCACCAGCTCCCAGCCTTCCATAATCTGGTTCCCTAAAGGTATGTTGAGTGACAACTCCCATCACTCTTAATTGACCGTACTGACTGGGAATAAAAGGCTTATTTATAGGCAAATTCATTTGGAGTGAACCAATTTGAGAAAGGATGGGATAAGGATGGGATACGCTTTTCTAAGAACTGGTCCTGGATGGATCCATCTCGACCCAGGTTTACCGCAGGCCTGTGGAAACGTACGGTAAATTCCATAGGGATTTATTAAGCCTACTTCCAGCCCCCAGTAGTTTTGCAAAGGGAAAAAAATATGTCATTCTTATCACGCTTTATAAGAAACTGAACTAATATTTAGCAGGGTTTTATTTTATATGCTAATGTAACAAAACACAGACAAGGCTGATCAGGATGTATTGATAAAAGTAAGACTATAAAACCCAGTTACGAACTGAGGGATCCTGCTGGGATACTATCCTAATAGACATTGACATGACAACAGTAACCATAGTAACTGTTTCCTCCATCAAAATGGCCGTGCTCTCGTCTCCCTTTCTGGGCTTCGGAAGAAGGCGAGGACATTGAGATGAAGGAACACCATTTGGAAGTCAAAGATACTCTCCAACTCTTTGATGTCAACTGTGTGACCCAAGCTATCCTACTTAAGTTCTTTCAAGTGTCAGCTCTGCCTGGTTTCACTTTGATGGAATAGAAATACCTCCAAGGGAGGGCAGAGTTTAAATAGCAACAGTGCAATCAAATGAATATTTGAAAAATGAAATGAAATGAAATGGTACCCCCTCATAGCTTAAAAGGCTGACAGCGATTCAATCCAGATCCTTGTATATTTTGCCAACACAGATTGTATATTCTGGATGTCTCTCTCCCACTCCTTCCTAGCTTCTAACTATGTTAAGAAAATATGGGACCCCAACATCCTATGCATTAGAGTGTTTCCCAGATTCCTCAGGCTTTCCTGCCTAAGCAGGGGGTTGGAATAGAAGACCTCCAAGGTCCCTTCCAACTCTGTTATTCTATTCTATTCTATTCTATTCTGTTCTATTCTATTCTATTCTATTCTATTCTATTCTATTCTATTCTATTCTATTTTCTATTCTATTCTATTCTATTCTATTCTATTCTATTCTATTCTATTCTCATTGTTTTCAATTATTAGTTTGCCTTCCAATAAGACACCCATGGTTTTGCACAAGAGGACAATTACTATTTTCAGAAGAAAATTCCCCCTGAAAGAATTATGCAATTCTCAATAGCAAAAAGAAAAAAGAAAAACAATTCAGCCAGATTTAGGAGTTCAGAAAAACAAAAACAAATCTTACTCCTTAGGATGCCCCTTTATTAGCATAACCTTTTTGTTAGTGTTGAAACTGAGAAACATACACTTGAAAGTAAAACAGACTAAGTGCGGGCATAAGGATATATGAAAGTTTAATTGAAATCAAAATTAATTTTCTTAATTCAATTTGGCCAATAATTAATTATATAAAGATCAAACCAGCAAAAACTTATTTGTTTTGTCTCTGTGTGTTGTGACTGCAAACCCAACTGTTTAAGCAAACAAGTTATGTTTCGATATATTGTATGCACTCAAAGACCACAGATATTAAGAACTTCACATAAAAAGGTAAAGGTTCCCCTCGCACATATGCGCTAGTGGTTCCTAACTCTAGAGTGGCAAAAAACTGTTTAAGCTCTTGCCGCGGTGCTTCAATGGGCTACCCTACAGCTGATCAGCAGTAAAAGGCAGTGTGGTGGTAGACCAGTGTGCTCCAAAAAGAAATGGGTAGACCAGTACAGCTCTGCAAGCAGTTAAAAGCCTGGTAGACCAGTACCTCTGCTAAATCCTAAAGAATTGCTTGTCACTTGACCATCAAACCACACCCACAAAATAAGCTACACCCACAGAACCAGTAGTAAAAAATTTTAGAATTCACCCCCTGATGCTAACCAAATCCGTTTTGATTTGCTAAACTCTGCTGTTAGGGAAGAAACGAAATTATTTTCTACCAGCAAAACCACAGCAGAAATTCAACAGCCAAAAAAAAAATAAAAAAAGGTTATATTCAGGAGTATGTGTGAGGCTATTTTTTTTTAATGAAATAGACTCAAACTGGTATGTTAAACTTCCGTTAAGCTTAACATCTCATTTCCCTCAATTCCCCAATACTACAAAATGCTTCTATGACATCATTGCTTTGGGGCAAAAAAAAAACCAAAAACCCGTAATTGACCATGAAAAAGTTATCAGCCCTCCTTATGTGATGAAAGCAATTTCTCTAAAAAGAGCGTCTTTTTTAAGAGAGAGAGAGAGAGAGAGAGAGAGAGAGAGAGAGAGAGAGAGAGAGAGAGAGAGAAGCTGGAGGAAAAAACAAGTTATAAGAAAAGCAGCTTTTAAACCGAGATATAAATAAAATGGGATATAAATAGACAGAATGTATTCGTATGCTCGGGATTTATTCAGGCGGAATATAAAATGCTCATCACATGCCTCTTAGCCACACACTATTTCCAAACTGGCTCAGCTCTGTCTTCAGGGAAGAGATGTTAAAAATACCCTTTCCTTCCCCTCCCCTTCCCTCCCCTCCTCACCCAGCTTTAAAGCTGGATGGGGCCTTCGAAGTAAAGCTCTCGGCTCTTGGCATAAATTGCATCAATCTGATTTGAGATTTATTCCCAGCTCTGAGATTGGAATGCTGGATTACCAGGAGCAATTCATTTCCGTGGGGAACTCATTTTGTGCCTGCCGTTTCTTTAAAAATACAAACCCCCCAAATAATAATCATAATAAAATGCCCTTCACCCTGCCTATATTTACATTAAGAATTCCACTTTCAAAAAAAACCCCATCCTGCTAGTTGGCGGTAGATGTTTGAGCTATTTATTTTAACAAGGTATGCCCCACCTTTTGATTGAAGCTATTACCATGGCAAATTGCAATCAATTAAAAGAAAATGAGAATCAAAAAGGTTTTTCGTTTGACTAAGCAGCCGATCCTCGGCAGATAAACCGATGAACTTTTTTCTTCTTTTCTCCGTTTCCATTCGTTCTATTGTCTTCTGTCTGGCTGACAATACCTGCGTTCATTTCAGGACTTCTGAAGTGAGGCGATTGCTGATGATTGCTCTCGAAAATTAGCCTGTGCCGTGACTGTTAACCAACTGGCAAGGGCAAGCACACAATTGTGAGAGCAGTGATCTTGGAGATGGTGTGTTTGCTCATGGAGAGCAATAGGGACTCTTGGCAGAGGATGTTCGCACCAGACAATCAACGTCCTTGTCCAAGAAAAAGGGTGACTTCCGTCACCATACCCTGCTAGCAGGACAGACAAAGGGTTCCTTTGAACTGATACAGAACATTGCCATAGATTTCATCACCACTTCAAGGAGATACATCAAAGCCATTAGACAAAGAAAATGCCATCAGTCTGCTTCATTTAACGCACGTATGAGTAAGACTCAGTGTGTTAGAACAAAACTCAACTTTCTTAGAAGCTGCAAAGGACTCGCTTTCCCCATTATGATATTTTTACAAAGCGGGAATAACATGGCCTCATTATTTAGCATTCATGGCATTGGCACAGTTTAATTCGTCCGACAAAAGGCCCCCCAAAATATAGGGACCCGCTTATCGCCAAAGAACATCTTTTCATAGCTACAAGCAGACTTCTCGGCTTTAAGAAAGCTGGGGATTGTTCTCAACAACAGGGATGGGGGCGGGAAGGGTATGGCTTGCAGAGAAGTAGAAAGCTGCAAAAAGTCCCACTGAATCCTGCATGTTTCTGAGACGTATCAAAAGCTTTACACCAATTCTTCTTGGTGGAAAGGATCATAGAATTGGAACAGAGGGGTTTGCGAGGATGGGATATAAAAGATGGGCCAGTGGCGTGTTTCAATTTTTTTTACTACCGGTTCTGTGGGTTTGACTTGGTGGGCGTGGCTTGATGGCGTGGCAGGGGAAGAATACTGTAAAATCTCCATTCCCACCCCACTCCAGGGGAAGGATACTGTAAAATCTCCATTCCCTCTCCAATCCAGGGGAAGGATACTGCAAAATCCCCATTTCCTCCTGATCAGCTGGGACTTGGGAGGCAGAGAATAGATGGGGGTGGGGCCAGTCAGAATTTTTACTACCAGTTCTCCGAACTACTCAGAATTTCCTCTACCAGTTCTCCAGAACTGGTCAGAACCTGCTGAAACCCACCTCTGGGATGGGCCCCAGGGACTTCTTAAAAAGTTTCTTCTGAATCAAAATCTGAAGTAGCATCTTCCACCGCTCAAAACCTTTATTGTTAGGAGCCTTCTCCTCCTCCTATTAAGCTGAAATCTCTCTCCTTACTTATTCTCAATCTGTCTTCTAAACCAACAGAGAACAGCAGCACCCTTCCTCTGCAAGCACGGCAAGAATTCTGGCTAACCACCAAAGCCAAGCCAAATTTTGAGGTGTGGGTGCTTCATCATTGGAGGCTTTCGAGAAGAGGCTGGCCAGTCATTTGACTGCGGTGATATAAGGTCTCCTACCTTGAGCAAGAGGTTGGACTAGAACACCTGTGAGGTCCAGTGGTAGGTTTCTCATTATGTTACTATTGGTTTGCCCCGCCCCCACGTGCTCACTTCGTGCACGTGGCTGCCTTCCACACACGTGCCCGGCCTTCCACGCATGTGCTTTGCTCAAGCACATGCCTTCTGCGCATGTGCACAGCCTCAAAAACGTGCCTAAATAGGATGGCATAGAACTGGGGAATGGGGCGGGGGCAGGGGGCACGATATCCACTACCGGTTCAGCCAAACCGGTCCAAACCGACTGAATACCACCTCTGGTGTGGTCCCTTCCAGCCAGTGGTGGGTTGCCCCTGGTTCAGACCGGTTATATAGAACTGGTAGTAAAACCGGCAGGAGGCACCGATCACTGACCCCGACATCATCAGGAAGCTTCTGCGCATGCGCAGAAGCGCACATGTGCAAGCAAAGCAAGCACACACAACCTGCCCCGTTGCAAACTGGTAGCAAAGGTAAGTAGAACCCACCTCTGCTTCCACCCCTATGATTCTGTGATTCTGGTTGCTGCATTTAGCTATAGTTAAATTCTGCCTTCTTTCTACTATCAATCAAGGGAGTCTATACAGAGTATTTTTCTCATCCGGGTACTGACCAGCTAAATATCTGATCAGCTTCAAGAAGTCATGTAAACACCATGCCTTCAAATCATGCCTTATAAGGCATATCTATTATTTATCAGTACAATTTATCAGTGCAGGAAAGGAATGTCTAATATGCCACCCTAGAGTCATTTATGATCTTTGCCTTGATTTTATGCAACCTTTGACCTAATGTTATGCAGACATTGGCCTAATACATACCTCTTCCGTAGACCAACAGCTCTAACCTCTGCTTCTTGTCTAAAAGGGAAATCTTTGTTGTGAAAATGGTGTGGCTACCCCTGAATTAAGGTTATTTTTGAGGAATTGGGCATACTGGTTTACTGGCTGTAATTCACACAAGCTGCATTTTCTGATTCCCTACAGTTAGTCATTCCCTGGGATTGCACAGCACACAGATTCATAAATTAACCCAGCCCAGGTATGCTCTGCAAATATATCCGTTAAGTTTCAAACCAAGAACTGACTTAATGAAACAAGGACTCCAAGCTTCATTTATTATTGTGTGTGTTAATAAAGCCAGCTTCTTTCTTCAAGAACCTTGGACTACTTCGCATCATTCATCCTCCTCTTCATTTATTTGATCTCTATAAAAAGCCTCAGAGGTAGCTTCATCTCAGAAAGAATCACCCAGAATATCCATCATAAATAAATGACAATCGCATCGCATCCCAGAAAGGTTTGTGCCAATACGCTCACCCTCACACCGTCTCAACCTTATAAATGCAGAGAGCAGATTGATTTTCATCAGTGGCCACTATTAGAAATTAACATTCTGGTTTCAGTTGCTGGGTTCCATTGTTGTTATTTTAAACTTTGCTGTTCAGTAATACCTACTTAAGTTCTTTTCCGAGAAGTTCCATAGAAAGCTAAAAGAAAGTACAGCATTTGGTATCCTGAGGGCTGTGAATGCATTTATTTGCATTGTGCTGTTAGATTCAATGCATTGCAACTCACTGCCAATAGCCTTAAGATTTAATTTTGCAGGGCTTCGACCAAAAGTGGCAATAACTGCAGCTGACATTATCTGCTTTTTTGTTTTTAAAGTGCTGTTGAGTGGGGGAGTGGAGACGATCAGAATCAAGCCCATGAAGTATACCTAGAAAAATGGACAAGAACTGCTTCCCTGCATCCTACAATTCTACAGACAGTCAACTGGAACAGAAGACATTTTAGACAAGAGAAAGACGAGATAGAGCAGGGGGTGTCAAACTCGATTTTATTGAGGGCCGCATCAGGATTGTGCTTGACCTCGGCGGGCTGGGGCGGGCATGACTGTGGTGGGTTGCACCAAGACAAATTCTTTGTGTGTCCAATCATACTTGGCCAATAAAGAATTCTCTTCTCTTTTCTCTTCTCTTCTCTTCTCTTCTCTTCTCTTCTCTTCTCTTCTCTTCTCTTCTCTTCTCTTCTCTTCTTCCCTTCCCTTCCCTTCCCTTCCCTTCCCTTCCCTTCCCTTCCCTTCTATTCTATTTTGAAACCACAAGGTAAATACTCACAAACGACTGAAAAAAAGTTTCCAGTTTCCAAAACCGTTGCTATGTAGGTGAAGCATCTCAGAAGTCCACCTGGTGAGGATATAATTTATTATCCTCTCTGACTCCCTAAACCAGGTTGATTAGAGAGTCAAGGTGACAATCCATAGATGTGTATGTTATTCATGGTTACAATATTGCCCACCCCTAGATTAAATAGAGGAAAGGAAGCTTAGGCTAAACATGGTTTGTGGAAAACACCTTGAAGTATGTGCATAGATTACAGTTGTATAAAAAGCTATGTAAAGTTACAGGAGAAACAGATTTGATACTTCTGGACCTCTTCAGCCATTTCTGGGCTGCATCTGCTCCAAATCCTGCACATCAGACATCAACAGGAAAATTGATTCCATGCCAAGGCTGCCAATTCTCAGGTTCCAAAACTATAATAAGCAAATTCTTTAAGAAAAATACCCAGCACAGCTGTGGGAAATCATTCATATAAGCCGAAAGCTGAGGGTAGATGTCTTGGGTGGCAAGAAGGCCTACAGAGCATTCCAGTTTTGGCAGGTCAAGATATATGGATTTGGGGGAGAAAAATCCAGCCTTAGATCCACCTTAAACCAGATCAGCATGCTTGCCAATAAATGCAGCAGGAGAAGAAGTCGGGGCACCCTTCGAAACTCTTTTTTTTTTTATTGAAAAAGTTTTATTAGGAAAAAAACACAGTTTTCCCACAACCCTCCCACCCAACCCCCCCCTCCCCCTCCCCGACTTCCCAGAGCAGAACACAAAGTATTTCTATTAACTTTTAACAATAAACTAAATTGCTTAACTAACCATTAAACTAACACCTCTAAAAAATAATTCTTAACCCCCCCCCATAGATAAAATCCTGCTTCTTGGATATAATACTTCTAATAACACTCATGTAGCGCTTATACAATTAAAAATTCATTCATAAGCTATTTGATATTTTTTAGTCTGATACTTATTTTGAATATAATCAATCCATCTTCTCCAGTCCTGTATATATCTTTCTTGTGTATGATCCTTCAAATATGCTGAAATTTTAGCCATTTCAGCTAAGTTAGTTACTTTCAATATCCAAGCATCAATAGTAGGCAAAAAGTCCTTCTTCCAGTGTTGTGCTATCAACAATCTTGCTGCTGTTATTAAGTTCAGGATCAGTTTAGTCTCTACAACTGTACAGTCTGTAGTTATACCAAGTAGAAACAAGTGCGGAGTAAATTTCAATCTTTTTTAAAAAAATATTCTGCATCACCCACCAAATCTTTATCCAAAATGCTTTGATTTGCCGAAACTCTTAAATAGCATGGCTCTTTAAACAAAATACTCCAGCAAAAGTACATCTGCCCACCATTCTCCCAAGAAAACTGGCATCAAAGGAAGGTCTCTTAGCCGGGGAGAATGGCTTCTTGGAGAACAGGAGGTGGGTGGCGGGCTGATGTTCGTGCACGCGCATTTTTTAGACAAGAACATTTTCCATTTGACAACAAAGTTGTCTTTCTTTTAAACATATGCTGTTCCCTTCCAAGAGCAGTCCATTAACATTCTCCCTAAGCAAACACAAACTTTTCCACGGAGACAAAACATAGCCAAGAAGAAATCCAAAACTGTTTCTTCCCCGCTCCTTTTTTTTTTCTTCTTCTTTTCCATCTTTCTTTATTACACAAAAAAGCAACCCCCCCCCCATACTCGTCATGCACACAACCCCCCCCAGAAATGGTCCTGGAATTGGAAAAAGTATTTACTGCTAATTTAATCTCTGGAGTGAAGCCATTTTTGCAAAAAAGGAAATCCAGGCTCTGTGCAACCCATTGCATTGGGGTGGCGCAGTGGTTAGAATGCAGTACTGCAGGCTACTTCTGCTGACTGCTGGCTGCCAGCAGTTTGGCAGTTCGAATCTCACCAGGCTCACGGTTGACTCAGCCTTCCATTCTTCCGAGGTGGGTAAAATGAGGACCCAGATTGTTGGGGGTAATAGGCTGAGTCTGTAAACTACTTACAGAGGGCTGTAAAGCATTGTGAAGCGGTATATAAGTCTAAGTGCTATTGCTATTGCCATATCTCTGTCATCCATTATCCATCCCAGGGGTTCCCAACAGGGGTGAAATCCAGCAGGTTCTGACAGGTTCTGGAGAACTGGTAGCGGAAATTTTGAGTAGTTTGGAGAATCAGCAAATAGCACCTCTGGCTGGTCCCAGAGTGGGGTGGGAATGGAGATTTTGCAATATCCTTCCCCCAGGAGTGGGGAGGGAATAGGGATTTTGCAGTATCTGCCCCCTGCCACGCCCACCAACCCATGCCCACCAAGCCATGCCCACCAAGAACCCACAGAACCAGTAGTTAAAAAATTTGAATTTCACCACTGGTCCCCAACTCCTAGTTCATGGACTGGCATCAATCTGCATCATGCCAAAAATTGGGCCATGCAAACAAGTGGAGCCCCATCTGCGGGATGCAGGCAGCATGCAAAACCATGCCCCCTCTGGTCCACAGAAAAACCTTTCTCCGTAGAACCTGTCCCTGGTCCCCAAAGGTTGGGGGGCACTGATCTAGCTGATTTGCATACATCTTCAGGTGATGTGCCAACAGGTGGGTGTCTTTAAGGAATGGCCAATGGTTAGCTTGGAAGCAGTACATCATCATTTTAAGTCATGGTTTATTGTTGGCAGCAACTGTGATTGATTTATTCTGCTATGCAATTTGGAACTTTGGATTCATCTATGGTCCTTGGTTTATTCCTGGTTTGTTTGAGTACCCTATCCAGGTTTCCCATTAATTCAGGAAAAGATTGAGCACCAGTAGTTGTAAAAAAAAAAAAAAACAGAACAAACACAACATGAATTGGCCATGTAAACAAACTATGGGGAGACTGATCAGCCATAAGATTGAGATTTTTTTTTTAATCAAATTTCTATACCGCCCTACTCCCGAAGGACTCAGGGCGGTGAACAGCCAAGATAAAATACAGATAATACAAATATTAAAAATCCCTTAAAATTATTAAATATTTTGGCCGAAACACAGATTAAAACACCCAATTTATAAAATCACAAATTAAAAAATTTAAAATTTAAAAAAAAATTAAAAGAGGGGAGTTAGGCCAGGCCAACTTGCTGAAATAGAAAAGTTTTGAGAGCACGGCGAAACGTGCGCAGGTCCGGGATCTTCCGTATCTCTGGGGGGAGCTCGTTCCAGATGGTAGGTGCCCCCACAGAGAAGGCTCTCCCCCTGGGGGCCGCCAGTCGACACTGTTTGGCCGACGGCACTCTGAGGAGCCCCTCTCTATGGGAGCGTACTGGTCGGTGAGAGGCTATTGGTAGCAGAAGGCGGTCTCGTAGATACCCCGGTCTGATGCCATGGAGCGCTCTAAAGGTGGTAACCAAAACCTTGAAGCGCACCCGGAAGACCACCGGGAGCTAGTGCAGCTCGCGCAGGAGGGGGGTCACATGGGAGCGCCACGTCGCTCCCATAACCACCCGCGCGGCCGCATTCTGGACCAGCTGGAGCTTCCGGGTGCTCCTCAAGGGGAGCCCCATGTAGAGAGCATTGCAGTAGTCCAAGCGGGAAGTAACGAGAGCATGAGTGACCATATTTAACGAGTCCGATCCAGAAAGGGACACAACTGGCGAATCAGGCGGACCTGATAAAAAGTCCCCCGGGCCACGGCCGTCATGTGCTCTTCCAAAAACAGCCGTGAATCCAGGAGGACACCCAAGTTGCGAACCCTCTCCGTGGGGGCCAATGACTCGCCCCCAATAGTCAGTGATGGTACCAACTGACTATATCGGGATGTCGGAAACCACAGCCACTCGGTCTTGGATGGGTTGAGCCTGAGTCTGTTTCTCCCCATCCAGATCCGCACGGCCTCCAGGCACCGGGACATCACTTCAAGGGCATCATTGGGGTGGTCCGGGGTGGAGGTGTACAGCTGACTATCATCATCAGCGTACTGATGGTACTTCACCCCGAAACCATATTACCAAGATTTGTAATATGTAACCCATTATCCAAGTAAACAATAGACAGTGGACTCTCACCCTACGTCAAGCTCAAAATCATGGTTTATAAGCCACAATGGTAGCGTCATCCACTTTCTTAAGCTAAAGGCAATATTGGTGTCAGGGTTCCAAGTAATAGACCCATAGCAAACAAAACTCCGAGGCAAGTAGGTTCCTCAAAGAACAGGTTTATTAGATATATCATATTGGCACAGACTCAAGAGTGAAATCCAGCAGGTTCTAACAGGTTCTGGAGAACCGATAGCGGAAATTTTGAGTAGTTCGGAGAACCGGCAAATACCACCTCTGGCTCAGAATGGGGTGGGAATGGAGATTTTGCAATATCCTTTCCCTGCCATGCCCACCAAGCCATGCCCACAGAACCGGTAGGGAAAAATTTTGGATTTCAACCTGCACAGACTGGAGAAAACCGACTCTAAAGGTTCCCGCAGTTTTCACCTAATTAAAAGTAAAAGTTTTTCCCCCCTTTCTCAAACAATCAGTCACATGGTCCAATCAAGGTGCTGTCTGGTTGCTTGGAAACTTGACTCCTCTCTTCAGCCACCTGTGGGAATGTCCTTGGTTCTCAAGGGAAGCTATTTTGTTTTGGCTTCAAAACCCCAGCTATCTCTTTTCCCCCCTCCCTATCCCTCAGCACCATAGTGGCAACACTGAAGCCTCCAAGATGACCTCAGTCAGGCCAGCTTCTGAGTTGACAATTGGTTCTCATGAGATGTGAATCAGAACTACCCTATTCAATAGTCATGGGGTTTTTTTGGTCAATGCTAATAATGTCATAAAAAGGGACGCGGTGGCTCAGTGGCTAAGACGTTGAGCTTGTTGATCGAAAAGTCAGCAGTTCAGTGGTTTGAATCCCTAGCGCACTTAACGGAGTGAGATCCCGTTACTTGCCCCAGCTTCTGCCAACCTAGCAGTTCGAAAGCACGTAAAATTGCAAGTAGAAAAATAGGGACCACCTTTGGTGGGAATGTAACAGTATTCCGTGTGCCTTTGGCATTGCATCATGCCAGCCACATGACCACGGAGAAGTCTTTGGACAGCGCTGGCTCTTCGGCTTTGAAATGGAGATGAGCACTGCCCCCTAGAGTTGGGAACGACTAGCACATATGTGCAAGGGGAACCTTTACCTGTACCTTAATAATGTCATGGAAGTATTCTGTTTCAAGCATTCCGTCAGGAAGAAACTGAATAAAATCAGCAAGAGGAACAAGCAGATCCAAAGCCACGATCTAAACTTCTAAGGACTGAACCTGCAATTTATTCAGGAATGGTTCACTGGCCAGCCAACTCCATCCTCCACTCAAAATCTGAGGCCAAAATTACAAGACCTTGAATTACTGGTCTTCCCTTTAGTGTTCACAACTCCCTTCAAACTCTGAAATTCTGATACAGCCTTCCATTTCGGAGTATGCAAACCCTTTTCTTTCTACCCTTCCTTCATGGCTATAAATAGAGAGGTAAACAAGAGTTTGCTATCCTGCCATGCAATTACGGGGAAAAGCGTAGCAACAGCCAAGAATATGCAGTTGAAGAACATAAGAGCACAGATCCTCGTAGTCCAACTTCTGTTCCTTACAGATGGTCAACCAGAATTGTTTGGGGTGTATTTAAGCAAAGTAAGACATTTTTAGGGGGTCCAACTTGTTATTGAAGGGAAGGACAGAATGTAGAATTAGCACCATGCCAAAAAGAGAAGGGGGAAAAAATCCCACCACCTTCCGGCATTTTGTCCTACTCAATCTAATCAAAAAGAAGTTGCCATCCCAAAGTTTTTTGAAAGGAGAAACAAATGTTGAGGAAATTCTCATTGTTGTGGCCCACCAGCGGCCAGCAGATCTAGCAGCAGATTCGGACAGTGAGGAAGTTGGGGAGGAACATGGGCCAGTCCTGCAGTCTGGGGAAGGCTCGGACAAGGGCTCTGAGTCAGAGGCAGAGAAGGTGCCAAGGCCATCTGGTAGTTATTTGCTGCCTCCAGAGCCTTCGGAGTCTGACATCAGCAATGCAGAAGAACAGCGGGAGCCTGTTCCCGGCGTGTGTATGCTCAGAGCTGCCAGAAGACAAGAACAATTAAGAAAACAGGGTCAACTTGGGAGTAAGGCTTGGAGATGATTGGCCCCTCCCATAAGACATAAAAGAGGAGCGAACTGGATATGAGCTTTTGCAGGAAGCAATTAGTTCATCTGGTCAGTTCAAGCTTTGGAAAGTTCTGTTTGACTCTGTGCTAAGTTTGGCCTTGCCCTGTATTTGGCAATTAGTTCTCTGGCAGCATTCCAAGAGAGATAAGGTGGGTGTTTATAAACATTCCCCTGAAAGACTGATTGAGAAGCCTTTCGGACTGTGAATGACAATAATACACAGCCGTATGAATAAAAAAGATTTGCCGGGACTAAGATCGTGCTTTATGCTTTCTAAGGAAGCCTAGGTCAGAACACTCATAAAAACAATATACTGTACTGTTCTTGTATTGAGCAGGTGACAAGTGAAGATATTGTGTGTGAAGAATCCTTCATGGGCAATCATCTCCTTGCAATAGACAGGAGCTCCCTGGCTTCCCACCCTGCCCTTTCATCCCCAAAACAGGATCTTGAGCATCTCCTGACATTAGGCGTTTTGCAGGATGGCGAGGAAAAATGTGCAACAGAAATCCAGAATTAAAACAAACAAACAGAAGAAGAAACTTTCCAAGAAGGTTGAAGTCCAGAACATACAGAGTGAATGATCAGACCGTGCACAACAAACACTTTGTTTCTAAATTAATCCGTTTTTCTTAGTACGTGCAAGATACCCAACTATGTATCTGCCATCTGGGTCTGACCACCCCACCGTCACAAACAAACTCGATAGATGTTTTTAAAAAGGGAATTCAGCTTTGATCATCTTTTTGCGGACACAATTTGGAGCTTTTTACATAAACACACACACACACACAAACACATCTAGAAGTCTAGGCATGGTGCACAAACACAGCTATTATGTTTAACTGACCTGGTGAAACAAGTTGTGTAAAAACTGTCAAGGAGTGGACAAAGGCTGAAATAAAGGCAACATTAATGATTTATTAAACGTATATGCTACTCTACTTCCTTTGACTCCCAGTTACCAAACATGGATAATCCATGTTATGATGACCCTGAGAATGGAAATTCAACTTAGGTAGGTTGCCTACTATAATCTCCACTATGGCACTGGAGTCAGTCAATGAAAGATGTCCGGACAACCATGTCATTTTTCCCACCCTATTATCCATAGCCACAGATAATTATTTGGCACAGATATTGTATTGATTTGGGCCACACCATGCACGCCTTTTTATCCAAACTAAAAATACCCAAATTCTTTTAATCTATGCCAACCAGGAAGATAATTCAAACCAAGGGTGGACTGCTGGGGATTCACAGGGTTCAGGAGAACCTCTAGATAAGATTCTGTGCAGTTTGGAGAAACCCCAAATCCCACTCCTGGCTGGCCCTGCCCACCATATCCCTCCACTCCCCTGGAGTCCCCACGCGGCCTGTTTTGGATGCAGGTAAGTGCAGGGTGTGCGTGGAGGCTCAGGGTGGGTGAAAAATGGGCCTACCGGAAGTTCAGGAAGACAGGAAATGGACCAGTTTTCGGCCTCCAGAGGGCCTCCGGAGCCTGAGGAGGCCGTTTTCACCCTCCTGGAGGCACGAGGAAATCCTCTGGAGCCTGGGGAGGGCAAAAACACACCACACCCATCCCCGCAGGAGGCCGACTAGGCCATGCCCATCCAGCAACCGGGCAGAGAACCCCTTATTAAAATTTTTGAAGCCCACCCCTGACTCAAACCCTTTGCTTTTGGGGGAGGGAGGGAGGGAGGGAGGGAGGGAGGGAGGGAGGGAGGGAGGGAGGGAGGGAGGAAGGAGGAGGAGGAGGAGGAGGAGGAGGAGGAGGAGAAGGAGAAGGAGAAGGAGAAGGAGAAGGAGAAGGAGAAGGAGAAGGAGAAGGAGAAGGAGAAGGAGAAGGAGAAGGAGAAGGAGAAGGAGAAGGAGAAGGAGAAGGAGAAGGAGAGATGAGAACAGATTTGGGTCACAGTTTCTGTCCAGAAAAGCTCTGGACCATTCCATGTCAAGCAAACTCCCAATGGCCCACAACAAAGGCCTCTTCACCTCCACTGCCTAATACTCTCAAACATTTCTCCCAAGTACATAATATTAAGATAAAGCCAAGAAAAGAAGGCCAAACTAGCCTGAGAAAAAGCCACATCACACTTGAGACAAGACTGGAGCATCAATGAGAAAACTGTCCCCGTTGTAGGGCAAGAATCACAGGGCAGGAGTTACATGGGAAAGGAAAGGAACATTGGCAATGCTTCCTTGATTTATTTGCCCTGAAACATTGGCTGTATTGTAGTCAGTTGGGAAGTGATGCAAGCAAAGAACACTAAGCCATCTATTACTCCTTTTCTTCTCTCCCAGCATCCATCCATCTCTTTCTTTCTTTCTTTCTTTCTTTCTTTCTTTCTTTCTTTCTTTTCTTTTCTTTTCTTTTCTTTTCTTTCTTTTTCTTTCTTTCTTTCCCTTTCATGTTAAGGCACCAGAAGAAGCTTCTGGCAGTACTTCAGATGTAACTTTTCAGACTTTTTGCCTTAATGCGCACAAGCTTAGAAATATAAGCAAATCTTTAGCTGGAGAAATTTTTCACATATATTGGGAAGTAGATGCATTTCAGAAATGAGAGTGCCATTCGCTTGGTAAACAAGTGTGAGAATAATGCCCCATTTTAAAATGCATCCATTAAGAGAAAACCACAACTCCTTCGGGGGTAACCAGCACAAAGAAGAAACATGGAGAGAAGAGAATTGCAAAGATATAACTTGGGACCCTCTCCCTGATAGACCATGGTTCTTCCTACCTTGTGGCTCCTTAACTCACAAGAGAGAGATATGACCGAGCCAGAGACAAGCTAAATCTTTGCATCTGTAGAAAAGCCGAGAAACAAGCTCTAAATGAGGAAAACAGCTCCAAAATAGTTTAATGAGCTGAAATATTCTCAAGGTTTACAGGAATGTGGCACATCTGGAAAGACAGAACAGTTGGCTGGTCAGAAAACTAAACATCTCATCACAATACCAGCTTTTGACATAAGATGCAATGAAACACAGAAAATATGAGCACTTTGGACATTTTCCAAAATAAAAGGGTGGTATTAGACCTTTCTCCTCTGCTTGGGCCTACTGGGAGCTGGGATACTCCATAATATTCTACTACAGATCACCATGAATTGTGGTTTACTTGTAATCAATATCTTCAGTAATCAGCAAGTATCTATTGATAACTATGGAATCACCACTGGCTGTTCTCCCAGACCACTTCTGTCAAAACCAAAAGTAATAGATGAGCTAACACAATTTTGCTGCTGCCTACTCGCAATTTTCATTATTGTCATTCATCTTCCAGTAAGCCAGATGTTTTGACTGGATTTGGCCTTTTTATCTACTTCCCAAAAACTTTGGATATGGAGATATTGCATTAGATGATGTTAAAAGTATTATCGAGGTTGGAAGCTGTCCCAAGTAAAGCTGCCTTTTGCAATTGACCGATAGGGATTTCGTCAATACTGATGATGTTCAGGAGGTGTTCCAGAAGTTTTGGGATTGTACCTACCTTTGCTTCCTTTTGCCACAGTCATTATATTTCTATTTACAGGTCTTTGTTAACTTCTCCAGATCTTTCTTTTCTATTCCACTCTTTCCAGGTATTATTATTATGATGAGTATGATGGTTCATCGCATAGTCAGCCAGGTATTCAGGATGGATTTGGCATTTTTGTCCACCTATCGAGTCCTTCCCAAGGACTTGGGATGGGCAGGTGCGGATGTTTGATGGTGCTAGAGGTAACATTGCAAGATGTAAGTTGTTCTGCGTAAAGCTGCCTTTTGCAATTGACTGATCATGAATTTGTTAATGCCAATCGTGCTTGTGATGCTCCATTACTACTACTACTACTACTATCATTAGACACGTGGCAAAAATATTATACAGCTGTCCTATATGAATTATCAATAACAGTTGTTCATGTATCCTTTCTTTCCTAAATCTATTCACAAAGGATATTTTGGAAAGGATGAAAGGCTATAGCTGGATTTATTGTTGCACAGGGGCATCCATTGGGCAAAGTCAAGAAGGCAGCTGCACCCATTCCTTTCTTACATGTGCCATGCCTGTGATTCATTAAAAAAACATGCCCTCTTTTTTTGCCTCCCTCCTGACAACCTTGTGGGGTTCACTCCCATGTGTAAATCTGGGTCAAGCTCAAAGTCCTTATGATTGTCAGATTATAAATCATGCTTCCCTGCTTCGTAGCCCATCTAGTTCGCTTTTTCTTCATCAAAACTCACCAGCCTTTCCATTGATAATGCAGAAGCCATAGTTGCTGATGTGGAAGCCAAAGGAAATTATGATGAGTGTTGATCTTCCTTATGGATTCCGGTCCACGCGGTGGGGAGGAAGCATCCGGTGCAATGTTAAATGAAGCTGAGAACAGCAATCCAATTAAGGCGGTGCCACAGCTTAATTATATTGTTGTAAATAAAGACTTTAGCATTACTGGCTCAGTAACAAACCACGTTGGTACAAAGCCCAGGATATAAAGAGCTTCCATAGCCAAGCCAAAGGGTTGGAATCAGTGGGATCTTGGCATACTGATTCTTTGAACTGCGGATCTGTGTTTGATGGTACAATGGTTCTGAAACTCTTGGCTTTACAAAAGCCATGACATTTGGCACCAGGAAGCAATCTGTCCACAGGTTCAAATCTGCCACTACCAGTTCACAGAGCGGGCGAACCCACCTGGACGTCTCTGCGCATGCATAGAAGCATTGTGCAAGCACACACGTCCACGAGCAAACCAATAGCGACGGGATTTGAAACCCACTATTGGTTCAAATCCACAGCTTCCTTCGGGGCCTGCTGCTTTGAACTGAAGAATTATGTTACGGACCTCTTTGGGACTTCCATGCCTTGCCCAAGTTGGCCACAACAGTAAAATTCACAATGAATAATTGTGTAACCGGCATTATGAACCCATCCTAAAATCACAAGTCGATACATCTTAAAGTGGGCAGCCGACTTCTGTGGCCAGCAGTGTGCGTTTGCTTCACTTTGAACTAGTTTTAGCAGCCAGGATAATAGCAGGGTATCTGGAGAATCGGTTGGTGTACAAAGTCAATAACAAATAGCAATAGCGCTTAGATTTATACACCGCTTCACAGTGCTTTACAGCCCTCTCTAAACGGTTTACACAGTCAGAATATTGCCCCCAATGATTTGGGTCCTCATTTTAATCCACCTTGGAAGGATGGAAAGCTGAGTCAACCTTGCCTGGTGAGATTCGAACTGCCAAATTGCAGGCAGCCAGCAGTCAGCAGGATTAGTTGCAGTACTACATTCTAACCACTGTGCCGCCGTGGCTCTGAATAAAGGGATAAAATAAAAAGCCAAATGTTATGGGAAAGGTGCCAGGGTATTCCCCTGGAGGGGGAAGAGGTCAAAAAAGTTAAGATGGTAACCGCAACTGTGCAACAGAAGCTCTGCCTCTTTTTTATGCAAGTCACAATGCATTTCATACAGGGGTGAAATTCAGCAGGTTCTGACAGGTTCTGGAGAACGGTAGGGGAAATTCCCAGAGTGGGGTGGGAATGGGGATTTTGCAATATCCTTCCCCCAGGAGTGGGGACGTAATGGGGATTTTACAGTATCTTTTCCCTGGAGTGGGGTGGGAATGGAGATTTTGCAGTATCCTTCCCCTGGTGTAGGGTGGGAATGGAGATTCTGCAGTATGCTTTCCCTGGAGTGGGGTGGGAATGGAGATTTTGTAGTATCCATCCCCTGCCATGCCCACCAAGCCACACCACGCCCACCAAGCCATGCCCACAGAACTGGTAGTAAAAAAAAAATTGAATTCCATCACTGATTTCATACCGTGTGTAAAAAAAAAAAGAGTCTTCTATCATAAGGTTGGGGCCAGTATTTTGACATTTTTAGTGAGATTCTTTCAAACATGTGAAGAATAAAATAAATAACTACCTAAGAAGAAAGCAGAAAACGAGGAAAGGCGTAATGGCTGGATAACAAAATATTAGTAAATAACCAAGGAATTTACAAGTGTCATAACATGTAGAATTCACTACTTTATTATTCCATTGACCAAATAATCAACTGAATAGATAATATATATAAACCTCAAATCGTTACATCTTCTTAAGAAAATAACTGTAAATCACTACAAAACTCTAGACTGTCATTTTATATTGAAGTCACCACAATTTATTGTTATGTTAAATAAATACACATGGATCTTATGAAAAGCGGGGGGAGAAAGCTTTTTAACATATACAGTACCTCTCCAAGAATATTCTGTAAGAGCAATTATTTTAGAAACTGGGAGGGGTCTTTTGGGGGGAGGGTATTTTTCCAGAATTTTAAGAGCTGGAAAGTCCTATTGAATGTCAACTACATATCCTCCTCATTCATTAGTTCATAAAGTTCTTCATTTAAAAAAAGCCCTTCCTGTCTTCCTATGTTTTATTTGTGTAAATCTATAAATATTTGTACTGAATGTAGTCTGGGGAAGAAACAGGAATAAACAAGGATTTCTCTTCCCCTTCGTGTCAGCCATCATCACTGAGAGAAGATCCTCCAGAAAATACATAGATCATACAGAAAAGAGTGACACCCGACCAAAAGTATCACACAAGTTGTTTACACAACAATCTTTGAGGACTGCCGATAGGACATTTTTCTCTTTCTTTGTTTGGCACACTTTTTTTCATAATTTTAGGAGACCATGGAGTTTGCTGAGGGACAGTACTCCCCCCATACCATAGTCTCCACTGTTGAGTTATGGTTTTGAAATGGATGAGTCTCTGTCCCTCCCCTGCCCCCCCCCTTTTTTTTTTTGTTTTTTTGTTTGGAGGCTGAAAAGTCTTTCAGGGTCTGGGGATCTACAGAACACCCTACTGAAAAATGCTGCAATAATATTGGGGAGGTCGAAAAGATCCCTGGGAGAAAGCCACCTCCCTTTGCTCATTTATGTATTTTGAACTGAAAGAAGGAAGGAAGGAAAGAAGGAAGGAAGGAAGGAAGGAAGGAAGGAAGGAAGGAAGGAAGGAGTGGGAGGGAGGGAAGGAAGGGAGGAGAAGAGGGTGGGAGGGAGGGAGGAGAATAGGGAGGGAGGGAAGGAAGGAAGGAAGGAAGGAAGGAAGGAAGGAAAGAAGGAAGGAAGGAAGGAAGGAAGGAAGGAAGGAAGGAAGGAAGGAAGGAAGGAAGAGCAATAGCACTTATATACCACTTTACAGTGCTTTACAGTTTACAGAGTCAGCCACTTGCCCCCAACAATCAGGAAGGAAGGAAGGAAGGAAGGAAGGAAGGAAGGAAGGAAGGAAGGAAGGAAGGAAGAAGAAGAGGCAGGGAGGGAGAGAGGGAGAGAGGGAAGGAAGAAAGCAAGGAAGAAGTGGGAGGGAGGGAGGGAAGGAAGGAAGGAAGGAAGGAGGGAGGGAGAAGAGGCAGGGAGGGAGAGAGGGAAGGAAGAAAGCAAGGAAGAAGTGGGAGGGAGGGAGGGAGGGAAGGAAGGAAGGAAGGAAGGAAGGAAGGAAGGAGGGAGAAGAGGCAGGGAGGGAGAGAGGGAAGGAAGAAAGCAAGGAAGAAGTGGGAGGGAGAGAGGGAGGGAGGGAGGGAGGGAGGGAAGGAAGGAAGGAAGGAAGGAAGGAGAAGAGGCAGGGAGGGAGAGAGGGAGAGAGGGAAGGAAGAAAGCAAGGAAGAAGTGGGAGGGAGGGAGGGAAGGAAGGAAGGAAGGAAGGAAGGAAGGAGGGAGGGAGAAGAGGCAGGGAGGGAGAGAGGGAAGGAAGAAAGCAAGGAAGAAGTGGGAGGGAGGGAGGGAGGGAAGGAAGGAAGGAAGGAAGGAAGGAAGGAAGGAAGGAAGGAAGGAAGGAGGGAGAAGAGGCAGGGAGGGAGAGAGGGAAGGAAGAAAGCAAGGAAGAAGTGGGAGGGAGAGAGGGAGGGAGGGAGGGAGGGAAGGAAGGAAGGAAGGAAGGAAGGAAGGAAGGAGAAGAGGCAGGGAGGGAGAGAGGGAAGGAAGAAAGCAAGGAAGAAGTGGGAGGGAGGGAGGGAGGGAAGGAAGGAAGGAAGGAAGGAAGGAAGGAAGGAGAAGAGGCAGGGAGGGAGGGAAGGAAGAAAGCAAGGAAGAAGTGGGAGGGAGGGAGGGAGGGAGGGAGGGAAGGAAGGAAGGAAGGAAGGAAGGAAGGAAGGAAGGAAGGAGAATCAATGATCTGGCATAAACCATCCTTCTATATTTCTCTATTAGTTGAAATAGAACTGCATGCAGATTAAAGCCTGTAACAAGAAGGGAGGTCGTTAAAACATCAGTTTAGTAGCTCAAGCAATGCCGGTGCTATGACATGTCTCGTGGCTGGCAAAAATCAAAAAACCATAGATAGGACTGATCCCGTCACCTATCCTGCCTCCCCCGAGCTGCTTCGCCATTCAGACGTTCAGCCACGACCTCTCCCAGAGGCATCGTCTCGTGGGGTTTCAGTTCATCCGCACCTTGGGCTGGTTGTCCAGCAAACCAGAAGCAGAGGGCTCTTCCAAACACCCGGCATTCAAAGCCCACTTCAAGATACCCGGCTTCCTGCAGCTCGTGCATGAGCATCGATGGAGCACTGCCTGTTAACCAGGAAACTGTTCCCATGGCAACCCATCTCTTGCATTTGGAGAAAGCAGGGATGAGAAAGCCAGGAGACAAGGGGGACAAAAGAAGATGCAGTTTCAATACAAAATGGACACCAGGAACAAAAGCCTGGAGGGCGAGAAGGAGGTGTGATGTTCTCTTGGTGCTTAAAGCAACACTTAGAGGCAGGGAGAGCCAACCTTGTCGCAACCCATAGCCCTACTTTGCTCTTCTTCTTCTTCTTCTTTTGGCTACCAAAGGTCATAGGGGTGTGGCAGCATCGTGGCAACATCTCCAGGAGCCACAGGACTGAATGGTGTATTGATTTTTATTATTTATGACACGGATCTTTGGTTTTAATCTTTCTCCACCGCCCTGGGTCACCTCGGAGAGATAATCTATAAATATATATCTTGTTTGAGTGACCAAATAATTACAAAAAAGAAAAAAAAGGCTGCCCTGTATTTATGTGATGGTTATTTGGACAGTTTATATAGATTATCTCACCAAAGTGACCTTAGGCAGAGGAGAAAGACTTTGGGAAGAGTGGAAATTTTGGCATACCGATTTCTCTTCTTGTCTTAAAAATAGAGAAGGGGACCTTAAAAAGATAACATCTACCTCAAGTGCACTTCATCTGGCTGGCTGTCTATCTGTCTGTCTATCTGTCTCTATCTATCTATCTATCTATCTATCTATCTATCTATCTATCATCTGTCTCCCTATCATCTCTCTATCATCTATCTCTCTATCATCTATCTTCCTATCATCTGTCTCTCTATCATCTATCTATCTATCATCTGCCTATCTATCTATCTATCTATCATCTGTCTATCATGTTTATCATCTATCATCTAGCTAGCTAGCTATCATCTATCATCTGTCTGTCTGTCTATCATCTGTCTCCCTATCATCTGTCTCTCTATCATCTATCTATCATCTGCCTATCTATCATCTGTCTATCATGTCTCTATCATCTCTCTATCATCTAGCTAGCTAGCTATCATTTCTCTATCATCTGTCTGTCTGTCTATCATCTGTCTCTCTATCATCTGTCTGTCTATCTGACTCTCTATCATCTATCTATCTATCTATCTATCTAATCATCTTTCTGTCTATCTATTTATCATCTGTCTGTCTGTCTGTCTGTCTGTCTATCTATCTACCCTGTTTCCCAAAAATAAGACCCAACTAGAAAATAAGGCCTAGCACGATTTTTCAGGATGCTCGTAATATAAGCCCTACCCAAAAAATAAACCCCAGTTAAGATCATCAGCAGACGGAGGCGTGTATTTCCCCCCAAATAAGACCTAACCGGAAAATAAGCATAATGCGTATTTTGGAGGAAAAATTAATATAAGACCCAGTCTTATTTTGGGGAAACACTGTATCTATCTATCTATCTATCTATCTATCTATCTATCTATCTATCTATCTATCTATCTAATTTATATGGCCACCCATCTTAACAGAATTGAAAGGAACCTTGGAGGTCTTATAATCCAACCCCTTGCTCAGGCAGGAAACCTTATACCGTTTTAGAACCGTTAAAAAAATGAAAAAACATATAAAAAGTATAAAAATTAATATCACTATGAAAATATTAAGAGAGAGCATCAGAGTATGAACATTGGAGTCATCTCATCAGATCACCGTTCCCTTGCAAACCTCACGTCTGTTGACACAACCAGGTGTTAAGGGACTTCCAGAAGGTCAGCCGAAACAGGGCCCAAAATGGGGCCAACCTCACCTTAATGATTTCACAGGGTGGAGGCCATTTCAGAAAAGGCCTGTACTGTATACTGAATTGAATTCTGGAGTTGAAGTTCACACAACTTCAAGGTTGAGAAACACTGGTCTACAGGAATGAGCTGCCCAGCTCATGTTAAGGGCTTCAACTATCACTGACCTAAACTCACTTTTTCCTCTTTCTCAAGTTGTCTCCGTGCACTTTTGTCCTATAATATAAACTGTCAATCATGTTCTCCTTTTGACAGGCACCAATCCCTATTACTGCCAGAGACCACTAGATTCTACTCCCTATTATCAGAGACTAGGGTTATGCAATACTTGGGATTTGATTCAGAAGACCTTCTTTGAAACATGCAATAATAACATGACTTATTAAGGCAGTAATATTTGTTTCCAGAGTTATATGATTGTGATGGGTAGGATCACGGGTGAAATCCAGCAGGTTCTGACAGGTTCTGGAGAACCGGTAGTGGAAATTTTGAGTGGTTTGGAGAATTGGCAAATACCACCTCTGGCTGGCCCCAGAATGGGGTGGGAATGGAGATTTTGCAATATCCTTCCCCTGCCACACCCACCAAGCCACACCCACAGAATCGGTAGTAAAAAAAATTGGATTTCACCACTGGGTAGGATACAACGTATTCTATATTGAACAGCTAGGAAGATGTTTCCCTTTTAGCATTCATCAGGAATCTGCCTTCCTGTAACTTAAATCCATTATTTTATGCGCTCGCTCCTAAGCGACATACTTCAGATCTTGACCTTCAGTGTGACATCATTTCAGGTACTTGAGGAGACCCACATTCCTGCCCTCCCTCCTCTCTTCCAAGATTGAGCTTCTTCAAGAGGCATCCTTGAAGATGTCAAGCTTGATTAATTCCACCACCACTCCATACCATTGAATGTTTTCCTTATGACACAAGCAGCCTGTTATTCTCCCTGGTTTTGGTAGCACAGTATGTAAATTCCCAGAGCAATTCCACATCTGTAAATGCCAGGAAGCCCCTTACAATGGGAAAAAAATGGAGGGGTTGGATGGAAAAGACGAAATAAGAAAGGGGAGAGAGGGAGGGAGGGAAGGAAGGAGGGAGGGGGGAGGAAGGGAGGGAGGGAGGAAGGAAGGAAGGAAGGAAGGAAGGAAGGAAGGAAGGAAGGGGAAGAGAGGGAGGGAGGGATGGGAGGGATTGAAGAAGGGAGGGAGGGAGGGGAAGAGAGGGAGGGACGGAGGAATGGGGAGGGATTAAGGGAGGGAGGGAGGGAGGGAGGAAGGAAGGGGAAGAGGGAGGAAGGGAGGAAGGGGAAGAGATAGGCTGGCCCAGTCTTTCTTAATGGGCACCAAGTATCTGCTGGGAGCAGGGAGCTGCTCTCTGTCTTTAAAACATGCTTCTTCTTTTATCATCCAGCAAAATGTATATATTCTGTCTTTTTAATATTTCTCAAAATATTTCATTCTTCTAGGAGAGGGGTGGGTGCTAACACCAGATTTTTCCCAGGCGCACGTGGTTCTTATCCGACTTCTTCCGTCCAAATTTACTAGCCAAGCACTGCAACATTGCCGCCAACAAATGCTGGTAAATTTCCACTGGCGGTGGAAGGGAGCATTGGCCTGTTGCCAGTCTAAGAGGAGATGCTATCCAGCCAGCAAGGCTGATAATAACTACATCACCAGCCTCCGTGCAGCCTTCTCCCAGCCTCCTAATTGCTGCTTAGCGAACAACTGAATTACTACTCTGAACCCAAAACAATTATCTTTGGATAAATGGAAAGCAGGCTCTCTTTTCAGTTCTACACCAGCAACAAAAACAACCAATTAAAGAGGCAGGGGCAATAGCACAGCTTGATATCAAGAAGGCGATGAGAGTGGGAGTGTCAGTCAATATAAGATCTGCTGGTGCCCAGGACAGGTAGATTGGAAGTCAGGGAAAGGAGAAGATGATTGCAATCCTCTATACGTGGGGCTTCCCTTGAAGACCAACTGGAAAGTCCAGTTGGGTCAGCATCCAGCAGTCCAGGTAGTTATGGATACAGCAAAGTTTGCTCATGTGCCATCACTATTCCAGGAAATGTACTACTTCTTAGTTATTTTCCAGATACAATTCACAGTGCTAGTTGTCACCTTTAAAACCTAGGGGCTGGGTTATCTCCAAAACCTCTTAGGCTCTCTCCAAAACCACCTGATCAGGGGCTGGATATCTCCAAAAACCATCTGGAGATTTAATCTGCCACTATATAACATCTGGGAGAGAAGGTAAGATGAAGGTCTACTACCACACCTCATAGTGAGGAATTCTCAGTCATTTTCCCCTCCTTTGCAACAGCCTCTAAATAGTGTAACAACCCCCTTTTCTGTATATTTTAGAAAAGTTAAGAACTTGGCTTTTCAGAAAAGCACTGGAGGACAACTGGAGTTATGCCACACTGAATATTGCAAATTAGCTGATGATTTGTTACGGTTCTTTTGGTTTTTTAAAAAAAATCCTGTTCTATATAACAGCTTTGAATTTCTGGAAATGGAGGAGAGGAGGGAGGGAGGGAGGAAAGAAAAGAAGGAAGGAAGGAAGGAAGGAAGGAAGGAAGGAAGGAAGGAAGGAAGGAAGGAAGGAAGGAAGGAAGGAATCTACGTATCTTTATCACAGTCAAAGGCGAAATTGATTTTTGTTCATCCTCCTAGCCAACCACATCTAACAACGGGCATCCAGTGATGAATGAAAGAATTAATTCAGAAGGTGAAATCTGAACCCCTGGGAACACACAGCTCCTAACACCTTTGGTGCAGAAGTCATCACTGAATTCTAATTTTGAATGCAGCTGAAGGAAACAAATATTAAAACATATGACTAAAGAATCATTCTTTTAGCTATATTTAGCCACTGAAGTGTAATGGTTAAGGTGCTGAATTAGGAGAAGGGAGGCTCAGTTTCTGTTCCCCTGACAGCCAAAGAAAATCAATGCAAAAATTTGGGATCATCATGCTATTGTAGCTAACCTATCTCATATGTTTGATATTGTAAACGGAGGGAAAACCCAAAAAAGAAAGTTTTTGGTATGCCACCTTGCATTCCTGAACGAAAGCAAAGGCAAAAATATAATAAACACATATAGAATAGAATAACAGAGTTGGAAGGGACCTTGGAGGTCTTCTAGTCCAACCCCCTGCTTAGGCAAGAAACACTACACCACTTCAGACAAATGGTTTTCCAACATTTTCTTAAAAACTTCCAGTGTTGGAGCATTCACAACATCTGGAGGCAAGTTGTTCCATTGATTAATTGTTCTAACTGTCAAGAAATTTCTCCTTAGTTCTAGGTTGCTTCTCTCCTTGATTAGTTTCCACCCATTGCTTCTTGTCCTGCCCTCAGGGGCTTTGGAGAATAGCTTGACTCCCTCTTCTTTGTGGCAGCCCCTGAGATATCAGATATCATGTCTCCCCTAGTCCTTCTTTTCATCAAACTAGACATACCCAGTTCCTGCAACCGTTCTTTATATGTTTTAACCTCCAGTCCCCTAATCATCTTTGTTGCTCTTCTCTGCATTCTTTCCAGAGTCTCCACATCTTTTTTACATCATGGCGACCAAAACTGAATGCAGTATTCCAAGTGTGGCCTCACCAAGGCATTATAAAGTGGTATTAACACTTCACGCGATATGTTTAATTTTAGTTTAGCTAAACCTAAATCCAATTCCGTGTTTGATATGGACTATTTTTGTAGAGTACAAAAGCCAAAGTATACTCCTTCAACTTGAAGAGGATACGTACTCAGAATCTCTACAATATAAACTCCAGCTTCAAAAATTAAAGCCACTGGCCACCAAGTCACCTATTCTCACCTGTCACAAATTGCCATGTGCCAATTTGCAGAGAAGCATAGACTAGAGCTTGATCAGAACAGGAAAAGCACATTAAAAGAGGTAAGAAGAATCAGGAACAATCCAGGTCAGGGTTAATTCCCAAAGATCCAATCTATAATCTGGAGGACCTCCTTTGAGGTCCATTGAGAAGTTGTGGCTTAGGAGAAATTGCTATATTCGGATCTGGAGCCATAATTTAAAGCTTCTTTGCCACAGGATACTATGGGGAAATGGTGATGTGCTACAGCTGTATCTGAACTGACAAAGTAAGACTTGAAAAGTGGCTTCATTCTTAGATAGCTTTCACTGAGGTGGCATCTACATATGTTCAGGAGCAGCAGGACTGCTACTTCTACCTTAACAGACACTTTTCTCTCTTGTAAAAAATATATTCGGACTTCTCTCTCTTTTGGCTCATTCTCCTATTTCCTAACTCTCCTCTTTCCACCTCACCTGGCTGCTTTGCCAAGTCAGCTGTGTCAACCTGTCACCATCCTGTCTCTTTTGCTCCTCCGCTTTTCTTGATCTTCTCCTGTATTCCTCAACTCCCTTTATCTTGCCCTTGATGTTCTGCCTACAGTAGTGGCCAAATTTGTGGAAACCTTTTGGGAAAAGTGTATTTTTGAGGTTTGATGGCTAATAACATCCCCCCCCCCCCCCAAGATCATCCTATTCCACTGCTGGAATGGCCTGGGAATAGCCCAGACCTTCACCCAATGGAAAATCTATGGAGCCGACTAAAGAAACTTTTTAATCAGAAGTGGCCCAGTAATAAAACCCAGTTAATAGAAGCAATCATTCAATCTTGATTTCACATTATCACAGCTGCAGAACTAAAAGATTCGGTTCGCTCCATGGGAAGACATTGTAAGGCCGTAATTCATGCTAAAGGTTACCCAACTAAGTATTAACTGACATGGTAATAGTTTTTGTATATCTCATTTTTTCTATGGTGGTAATTTTTGTATATCTCATTTTTTTTCTACGCATTTCACTTTTCTTCTTTATACTGTAACTGCTATTCTAATAGCAAATCCTTCATAAAAGTTATTGCATTACATTCTTGATTAAATTATCCTTCCATTGATATATAATTTTATGGTACTCTTTCAAAAAAAAGTGATGTTATTAGCTAGTTTTAGAAAATATATTTTTCCCAAAAGGTTTCCACGATTTCGGCCACTACTGCAGATGGGAAGTTCTACATGCTGAACACCTTTCTTGCTGTCTGACCTCATCCTCTTGCTGGTTTCCAGATTGGTCCATTTTTTTTTTTACTTACTGATGTTAAAGGCAGGAGAAGCAACCCTTTCCATAATACACGTAGCCCTCAACATGCCCCATGTTACAAGCTTTCTTGCCACCATTGTAAAGTGAATCACTGCAGTTGTTAAATTAGTAGCATAGTTCTTAAGTGAATCTGGTTTCCCCATTGACTTTGCTGGTCAGAAAAGAGGATCGCATGACCCCAGGGACACTACAATTGTCATAAATATGACTCAGTTGTCAGAATTTTGATCATATGACCATGAGGAGGGGCAATGTCATAAGTCATAAATCCCTTCTTTCAGCTCCATTGTAACTTTGAATGGTCGCTAAATGAACTGTCATTAAGTGAAGGACTACCTGTAGCTCCACATTAATCTGGAGTTAGTTGCCTCCTACTTTAGCTGTTGCTAACTTGGTCACACTCCAGATATACGGAAGTCCAATATTTCCCTATCCAGCCAGCCATTGTTGAATTCTGGGAGTTGAAATCCATGTTTCTGGAAGATGTTCGGGTTCAAAAAGGCAGTCTTACAGCTGCTTACAGCTGCTCAATGCACAACTGTATTCTAATGGCCATTCCTCACAAATATTGGCCAACTTCAAAGGGAGACAACAACCCACCCACCCATTCCTTGGAAAAAAGATCACAACATCTGCTCTTCCACATGTGATTCAGTAATGTAGTGCATAAGGGTAAGACCTAGAGCAGGGGTGTGGAGCTCAAGGCCCGCAGAGCTGGATCCAGCCCATGGGGTGCTTAGATCTGGCCCATGGGGGCCACCTTGGAAACAATGAAGGACCAGCCCATGGTGCCTCTGCCAGCGAAAATGGAGCTCAGGAGGGCCGCACACAGCCCTCCTGAGCTCTGTTTTCACTGGCAGAAGGTTGCAGGAGGCCGTCGCAGTCAAAAACAGAGCTTGGGAGCCCGTTTTTGCTGCCAGAGCTCTTGGGCCCCAACATGCACTCCTGACATGAATGATGTCAAGCTGTCCATGCCCCCCCTGTCCACGCCCCCCCAGCGCTGCCCTCGGAGGTCAAACACAACCCTGAAGTGGCTCTCAATGAAATCGACTTTGACACCCCTGACCTAGAACCATGCTTCTCAAACTTGGCAACTTTTAAGACATGTGCGCTTCAACTCCCATAATTCTCCAGCCAGAATTTTGGGAGTTGGAAGTCCACACAAAATCTCCAAAATTAAGAAACACTGGCCTAGAGAATCAGCTACATGCTGGAGTCATCTATGCCAAATGTCCAAGAAATAAGCAGGTACTGAACAAGGGCATAACTCACTTAAATAACCAAAATTGGCACCAACTAGCCAGGAACTCGCTCTTCCAGCTAGGTATGATGGTTTTAGCCAGTGGTGGGAATTCAAATAATTTAACAACTGGTTTTCTGCCCTAATGACCGGTTGTGTGGCTATGGTGGGCATGGCCAGGGATGTGACAGGCAGCACTCGGCCTCCCTGAAGCCTCCTGGGAGCAAAAACGAGCTGTGGGGTGGGTGGGGGCGCTGCGCCGCCCCCACACCCCATTTTGGTCGTAGGAGGCCTCCCTGCGCTCACCTGGGAGTCAAAATGGGATGAGTGGGGACTCCTGAAATGGTGGGGCAGGGAGGGGCAAGGTCAGCCAGCAATTTAACTACCGCTTCACCCGAACTGGCCCGAACCAGCCCGAACTGGCTGAATTCCACCACTGGTTTTAGCTCTGTAACAGAGAATGGCAACTTTTATGCAGCTGAGGAAGGAGGCGTGTTTTTCGAAATAAATATTTTTACAGCAGCCAAGAGCCACAGAAGAGTAGCACGGTGATAATACAGTAACATCTTCCCAGGGAGCAGGTCCAGAATTTTCAACTCCATTTTCTCCCAGAGGGAGGGCTTTTAAAAAAAAACGAAGAACACAATTGGTCTCTTGAGCCTATGGGAGGCTTTATACACCTAGATTATGTCTTGTTTTGAAAAAAGGGAAGAAAAATGCAAAAATAGCTCTGCCAAATGCTAACAAGAACAATAGAAGGAGGTCCTGGAAATAAAGGAAAACAGGCTGGGGAGCTGCAGACATTCACTGAATTGCCCACGCAATCCATAGGAAAGGAATGAATTGCATTCCAATGGCCTTATTCCCCATTTTTTTCTTCCCCCCACCCCCAACTGGAATGAATTCAGCAATGCACAAGATCAGTTGCAATAAATTATGGACCTTCTCGTTTTGTTTATGCAAATCATCACGCTCATTATCATCGTGGCAGCTTTGGAAGAGAAAGCAAGAAATATGTTTAGTATTTAAAAGGAATAAACATGAATGAAAACCTCCGTGCCGTAGCAGGAATTCATTCGTACACCGGGTTCTGAGTGTGGTCGGAAGCTTTTAAAAGAAAATGAATTCAGAGATAATGCACGTAAAGAACGCCTGCATTTTAAGTACCTGGCAGCTGATGATGAAGATGATAATCTCTGCTAATTTTAATTTTTTTTAAAAAAAGGCTATCCATTTGCAAATGCAAAGGACTGGCCAAGGCATTTTCTCCCGACCTCCCTTTCCTCTCCCTTATTCCATCACAATCACATGCTATAAGTGACCGCATGATATTCATTATGCTTAATTGTTTCTTCTTTGGTTATAGATGGGAGTCTTACAGCCTGAGCCAAATCAAGTTATTTCTATGCTGCCAAACCAATAGCAATAACCCTTAGACTTATATACTGCTTCACAGTGCTCTCTCTAAGCGGTTTTACAGAGCCAGCATATTGCCCTCCAGCAATCTGGGTCCTCATTTTATAGACCTTGGAAGGATGGAAGACTGAATCAACTTTGAGCCTGATGAGATTCGAACTGCCAAATGGCAGTCAGCTGGCAGTCAGCAGAAGTAGCCTGCAGTACTGCACTCTAACCACTGTGTCATCATAGCAATAGCAATAGCACTTAGACTTATATACCACTTTACAGTGCTTTACAGCCCCTCTCTAAGCGGTTACAGAACCAGCCTATTACCCCCAGCAATCTGGGTCCTCATTTGATATACCTCGGAAAGATGAAAGGCTGAGTCAACCTTAAGCCAGTCAGGATCGAACTCCCGGCAGTGGGTAGTAAGTTAGCCTGCAATACTGTATTTTAACTACTGCTCCAACAACAACAACCACATTCTCCCCATTTGGTTTGTCTGATTTTATCTTCAATGCAGTGTTTCTCAATCTTGGCATCTTGAAGACATGAGGACTTCAACTTCCAGAATTCCCCAGCTAGCATGTTGGCTGGGGAATCCTGAGAGTTTAGACCCATGTGTCTTCAAATTAATGAGTGGAACTGGAGCTAGCTTCTGGTTGTGAACTCATAATAAGTCATCCTTGGATCAGAGGGAAGACTACCCTGTTGCACACAGGGTTGGGAAGGCAGTACATATTCTTTCAATTACCTGCACCCTATTAAACACTTACTGATACCATCCATATTGATAAACTGATCACCTCCAAGTGCCAAACTGTTTCTCCCTGAACTGTGTCTTGATAGGAAGGTAAGAGAAGCAAAAAAAAGGGGGGATGCGGTGGCTCTATGGCTAAGACGCTGAGCTTGTCGATCGAAAGGTCGGCAGTTCAGCGGTTCGAATCCCTAGTGCCGCGTAACAGGGTGAGCTCCCGTTACTTGTCCCAGCTTCTGCCAACCTAACAGTTCGAAAGCACGTAAAAATGCAAGTACAAAAAATAGGGGCCACTTTTGGTGGGAAGGTAACAGCGTTCCGTGTGCCTTCGGCATTTAGTCATGCCAGCCACATGACCACGGAGACGTCTTCGGACAGTGTTGGCTCTTCAGCTTTGAAACAGAGATGAGCACTGTCCCCTAGAGTCAGAAACAACTAGCACATATGTGCGAGGGGAACCTTTACCTTTACTTTTAAGAGAAGCAAAATGTAACTTTCTTAACTGCTAACATTGGTGGCAAATGGTGGCTTGGCACACAGAAGCATTCAGCTGAGGTCGCCAAGTACCACTTTTTCCTTCCAAAAGCAGCATAAGTGTCTATCCATCATTCTTACCTCCCAAAACCCATATCCTGAATCTCTATAGAGGAACAATAGACCTGCAAACAATACCGCTTCTATTTATACTCCTTTGATTCTTCTTAGCTGCTTCCCAACTCCAAATGTCTCTCAGAAATGTTTATTTTGGAAAGAAGAGGACTCAGACAAAGTGAGGGCAGGAAACCAGACTAGCCCCTTGCAGAGAAAATAGACCCAGGGAGCAGTCTTGAAAATGCTTTGGGATTCAATAGGGATTGGAAAGGAAGATGCAATGAGATAGAGCCAGGATAAAGGGTGGGAGAACAGAGAGAGAGAGAAAGGAAAATTAACCTAAACAACTCAGTAAACACTTGTGTCTAGATTGCGAGTGGGAAGGTGTCCAAAGTCGACAAGAGTTGACAATAACTATTCTTACTAGACAATTGCATCTTGGCTGAAGAAGCAATTAAGGGGCGGCTCAGAAGAAAGATGCTCACAAGCTTTGGAGTAAATCAGGATATTAAATCATGATTCAAGCTTGTTTCATATCAGCATCAACTTTCCAAGTTGGATGCAATGGGAAATGGGGATTCCATAGAAGTTGCCTGCAGATATAAACCACAGATAAAGGAAGTGAGTTTGGTGCCAAGTAAAATATTTATTGTATATGTCGAATGGCCTGCACTGGAGAGACATACAACTACTAGTTGTATGGAACACACACATGCTTGTGTTTCATCTCATTCGGCTGGATGGGTAAGTGTCACAGCTCAGCTGCTGAAGGGAATCAAAAACGGTGACAGCAAAATCAAAACCCTATGAGTGCTATGACCCCATTCGTCCAGTATCAAACCCATGAACAGGACTTTGAACTTGTGGGGCTCTTGGTGCTCTCTGCGGTTGATGGTTTTCTTGGAGATATTTCATTACCAAACGAGATAAATCATCAGTACATCACTGAATTATCTGCAAGAAAACTACCACATTCAGAGAGCACCAAAACGACACCACAGTTCAACCCTGAGCTACAAATATTCTCTTCTACCATACTTTGCATCTGGTTCATCCATACAAAACATCACCCTTAAGGTCTTCTCTGCATATTAGAGACGTACCCTGCTTTTCCTCCAGAAATACAATCTGGAGACTATAGCTATCTTTCCTATTTTCACCACAAAAACAATTCCGTCAGATTGGCTCGGTTGACCCTCTTGTGTGCTTCCATAACTGAGAATGTCCCAAAGATGCATTTTTCAAGAGACAACTGGACTTTCTGGCTTTTCTTTGAAGATGTTTCGCTTCTCATCCAAGAAGTTTCTTCAGCTGTAACTGGATGGTTGGAGATGGAAGGATTTATACTCCTTGGGAGACAGCTGGTCATTTGCATTATTTTAGCGGGTCATTGAGGCCACCTGGAGATTTATCTGTGTCGTCAGGGTCACCTGAATAGTGTGAATGGGTGTGAAGCCTTCTTGAACTTTTGAAAGGACTGTGTAGTAGACTGGAGATACCATATTTCTCCAAAAATAAGACCCAACCAGAAAATAAGCCCTAGCATGATTTTTCCGGATGCTCATAATATAAGTCCTTCCCCAAAACAAGCCCCAGTTAAGATCGTCAGCCAGACAAGCACATTTTAGTTACCGTATTTCTCCAAAAATAATACCTAACTGGAAAATAAGCCCTAGTGCATCTTTTGGAGCAAAAGGCCTGGTCTTATTTTTGGGAAAACATGGGTAGATGATATTGTATCTCTCCCCCTCTGTTGAGAGAGGGTTGTTCCATTTTGACACAGATGGCCTCTTTGATCCCTCTTTCAAACCAGAGCTCCTCTCTGTCCAAAATTTGCTATCTTCAAAAGAGTGGCCTTTGTCTTTTAAATGCAAATGGACTACTGCTGAATCCAGTTCTGATGGAAAAAAAGGACCTTTGGGACAACCATGACCTGGATGGCTGAGAATAGACTCCATAGACATCACTGAGAATGCATTTGGCCATCGATCTCTAGTTCAAAAGAACCCCAGGTTCTAAAAACCAAAAAATTATATGCAGTCCACATTGCAAGCAGACACTAACGGGTAATGATATTAATGCAAAGGTCTTGTCTTGAAAAAGGAGCTCCCAACCGGCTTCACCAAACTCTGGCTAATTCTGATGCTAAGGTCACTGGTTCTTTGAATTATTGCTGTCATCAGAGCATTTGGGCAGACAACCAGGGATTGGAAGTTGATCCTCTCGTACAGCTGAGCTCACACATTGCTCCAAGCTGTAATGTAGCTTGTTTGCCTTTGCTTACAATGTTGAGCAACCCCTGCCATGATGTTTTGTAAGCCATTGTAACACCGCAATATCCGTGCCTAACCAACTGTAGCTTAGTCAGTAAACCAGGATTTTGAAAAGTATGGATTCGTATGAAGCCTAAATCGAGCCAAAGGCCCTGCCACTTTAAACAACTTGGCTCAACTGGCCCTGGAATAAGGAAGCTCCATGAAAATGTACCTTTCCAGATCTACAACACCAAGTTACATGCCAGGATCTAATATTTTCCTCTTTAAAGCGGAAACCCAGCAAAGAATGCAGCTGTGAACAATCCCAAATTGCGAGCAACAGGTCTGAGCTACAAACATTGCAATCTATTCCTAACCATAATGATGCCATCGGGATGAAAGAAAGTTGTGATATCACATGCTCTGGCAGGCATCCACAGGGAGATCAAAAAAAAAAAAAAAAAAAAACCACACAAGATGCCAGATGCGGCACATATGCGAAAGGAGGCAGGCCTTGCATCACAATACAACACAACACAACACCACATTCACCATTTGCCTTTTTTTTTTTAACCCTTCCTTTTGAGCTGTTACTCCATGCAGGATCAATGGCATTTAACCCAGAGTAGTTATATCTGTCCAAGTCTTTGCACAATCTCTTTCCATATTCTTCTTCTTACGGTCCAGTTGAAGTCCATATGCTAGGCTAAAGCATGCACCATCCTTACTGCCATTCTCTGGTTCTGTTTCTTCTACAATTAAAACAAAAATTGTAGAAATTCTGACCAACCCCAGTGAGGGTCATGTGTGAATGTTGCTAGGCGATATACTGTGCTCCTAGAGTTTAATTAATTAACAGAACCGAGGTGGCACAGTGGTTAGAGTGCAGTACTGCAGCTACTTCAGCTGACTGCTAGTTCAGCAGATCAGCAGATCAAATCTCACCGGCTCAAGGTTGACTCAGCCTTCCATCCTTCCGAGGTGGGTAAAATGAGGACCCAGATTGTTGGGGGCAATATGCTAATGCTAATGCAATATGCTAATATGCAATATGCTATATGCTAACTTTGTAAACCGCTTAGAGAGGGTTGTAAAGCACTATGAAGCTGTATAGAAGTCTAATTAATAATAGGAATAAGAATAATTAAGAAAATACTTTGACGTTGTTTCTGGGTGCCCTTCTTATGGATGTGAGGAACAAGGATACCCTCCAACATACAGCTGCCATAGAAAACAATCCCAAGCTTTTATTTAATGTTGTAAGATGCCCAGAGTCACTGTGTGTGAGCTGGATGGCCATATGAATTTGTAAATAAAATAAATAAATAATTAGCCTACAGCAGTATTTCTCAACCTTGAGAACTTTTAAGATGCACTTTTAAGAAACATTGACCTACAGGATGTGAGTAGGATCACAAGGTCTTCAAGAAATCTTAACATTACTAATGGGAGAAAACCACCCGGAGAACAACTACTCTCTGCATTAGGCTCAGCATTTTTGAGATCTTTAAATGAATTGAAGAGCTGTCTGATGTCTTCTCGTCATTTTCCGTAAGGGATAACACCCCTGCCTGTAATTCTTTTTTTTTTTAATTTTTAATATTTTATTATAACACAATATGACAAACATATAACATACAACATATAAATATATCCTCTTTTTTTAAACAATGTTTCTTAATGGTCTTCTTTCCGTTTTGTATCTTTCCCCTCGTATCTCTCTTATTATTTCTTTTTCTTCATTGTCCCTTTTTCTTTGGTTACATTGCATTTTCTAACACTAATAGCCTTATTTTTATACATTTCTATATATTTATTATACACGTTTTACATTTTTAGAAGTTCCCTTGTATTTATTATTCTCTATTTCTAGTCCCAAGCCATTCATACCATTTATTCCAAATTATATAATAGTCTGTCTCTTCCTTTTCTTTAATTTCTTTTGTTAATTTGTCCATCTTGGCACATTCTTAAAAAAATTCTATCACTTCTTCATCCGTTGGAGTATTTTCCTGCTTCCAATGTTGTGCATATGTTATTCGAGAAGCTGTTATGATGTGTAGAATCAGATATTTTACTTCTTTGGCGTACGTTCTCGTGACTATTCCTAATAAACCTGCCTGTAATTCTTCAGAAACGGTGAGTCTCAGATTCATCACATGCTGGTCTATGAAGGCACACAGGCACATATACCCTTCCAGACCTGCTGAACCACATGTGGCAACACTTCAAGCTGTTCTCCGGAGCGACCTCTCCTCCAAGCATCTGGATTATGTCCAAGTTGAACTGTAATGAATGTAATAGAGAAGTGACTGGAAAACTCTTGTCTGCTTCCTTTCTCCCCTAAATGCCATGGCACCAGTCCAAGGAATCCGTCTCTTGGCTCTTAGCAAGCTTGTCTTTCACCACATCCTTTCACCTGTGTTTTTCAAGCTTGCATCTCTATATCCAAAATAAAGGGTTTGACGTTTTCCTCCTTCTTGGGATGGCAAGAGGAAATTAAATTGCCATTGATATCTGGGTCCAACATTCTCATCTGAGAACGTGCGATGAGAGTTGAATAAGGTATTTCCTTGGTGCTTTCAACTCTCAAAATCACGTCTTTTGAGGAAGTCTTCATGAGGAAATTCTGTGGAAGCAAAACTGGGCATCTACCACTGTCGTTACTGTATTGTGTTTCAACTGCAAGGGGTAAGAAATGGTATTGGGGAACCCTTCCTATCTCCCTTGCCCAAATAACATGGCCAACTGTAGATGTTACTGAATGGGAGAATATGGTTTCTTACCTGCTCCACCTCACATCCTGGACATAAACTCCTACCCTCAAAACGACGCTCTAAAGCACTGCACACCAGAACAACTACCCTGTTTCCCTGAAAATAAGACATCCCCTGATAATAAGCCCAATCAGGCTTTTGAGCTCATGCGGTAAAATAAACCTCCCCCCAAAAATAAGCCCTCCCCAAAAATATTTAAACACAGAGCTGGAAATCAGGTAAGATGGCAAGAGGAACCCCATCTTGCTCCACGCGCCCCAAAATAATAAGACCTCCCCGAAAATAAGGCCAGGCGCTTATTTTGGGATTCAAAAAAAATATAGGACAGGGTTTTATTTTCGGGGAAACACAGTAGACACAAGGACAGTTTTTTCCCCGAACACCATCACTCTGCTAAACAAATAATTCCCTCAACAATGTCAAAATAGTTACTAAGTCTGCACTACTATTAATCTTCTCATTGTTCCTATCACCCATCTCCTCCCACTAATGACTATATGACTGTAACTTTGTTGCTGGTATCTTTACGATTTAAATTGACTGTTTTCTAGTATGATTTGATTGCTTATTTGTACCCTATGACTATCATTAAGTGTTGTACCTTATGATTCTTGATGAACGTATTTTTTCTTTTATGTACACTGAGAGCATATGCACCAAGACAAATTCCTTGTGTGTCCAATCACACTTGGCCAATGAAATTCTATTCTATTCTCAGACAGAAAACTACCTTGGACCAGGCTTGGGACAAAGTCATCAGAAGGAAAGGTTACTCCCAGCTCAAGTCATTCTGTGAAGCCAAATATTCATGGCAGCCAGCTTCAACACGTAGAGAGAGGCTGGCTTAAACAGAGACCAGGAATCACGGCAAGAATCCTCTGTCTCCCTCTTTTACTAGCTAAAATGAGCTGGTAACAGTGTCCTTTCAGGAATCGGTTCTTCAAGAAGCCCCATCCATCAACCCTGGACTGGAGACAGATTGAGTAAGACTATGCAGAAGGAAATCAATCACAATGGTGATGGTGGAAACTCACTGCACACACACAATCCTTCATTTTTGCTCCTGATCCAACAGTAATGGCATCTCTAAGCAAAGGGTATAATGTACTTGAACGTCCTCAGCGGATCAGTCAAAAGGGCACATGTAAGCAAATTTCAGAGCTCTGCAGAAAGTAACAGCTAATCATTCTCAATAGTTCCAGTGACAAGGTGATCCTTGAACTCCTAAATGAATCAGTCTTGGGGAAAAAAGTAGATGGGAAGAATCACAAGAAATGGTTTTTGTGCCGCTTCAAGCCATGTCCACAGAGGAGTGAATCCCCAAAGTCCCAAACAGAGGGGATAAAAAAACATTCCCAGGCCAGGGATCAAACTTGTGTATATCATATAATTGTGTATATTGTATATCCAGGGATGATATTCACTTACTTTCCCTACCAATTCGCAAATGTGAGTGCACCCGTCCACGCATGCACCCAGCCTTCGGTGTGTGTCCTTTTCTGGCACATGCGCCTTCCATGCATGCGCCTGGTCTCAAAAACGTGCCTAAATAGGATGCATAGAGCCGGGCTGGGTAGAAGGGGCCACCTGCAATTTCCGCTACCGGTTCGGGCAAACCGGCTGAATACCATCTCTGCATATATCAGTCAATGTCAGCAATTTTAAGATATGTGGACTTCAACTCCCAGAATTCTCCAGGCAGTATGCTGGATGGGGAATTCTGGGAGTTGAAGTCCATACATCTGAAAGGTGCTGAAGTTGAGGAACAAGGTTGTAGATAGTCAATTACCCATTGGTAGCATAATCTTCATGTCTCAGAAATGCTCCGTGTTAGATCTATAGTTCTATCCTTCTACTAGTCCTCAAGTAGCCAAAACAGCTTCTTCTTCTTTTTCGTCACAGGCAGTAAAATGGACTATGATGGGTGTTGGTGCCACTGCTGTTCCTAACGTTGGCTGGGATTTTTTAAAATTGCTAGGAAATCTCCCTCTTGAGCTCCTGTCCTTCTCTGGCCTGCATTTAACAGCTAAGGGCCCATAATTCTATTCCAGGAAAGTATATGAGATGGGCAATCATATTTTAAGTGGATGGACCAGCGGTGAAATACAGCAGGTTCTGAAAGGTTCTGGAGAACGGGTAGCAGAAATTTTGAGTAGTTTGGAGCACTGGCAAATACCACCTCTGGCTGGCCCCAGAGTGGGGTGGGAATGGAGATTTTGCAGTATCCTTCCCCCAGGAGTGGGGAGGGAATGGGAATTTTGCCATATCCTTCCCCCATGAGTGGGGTGGGAATGGAGATTTTGCAGTATCCTTCCCCCAGGAGTGGGGTGGGAATGGAGATTTTGCAGTATCCTTCCCCCAGGAGTGGGGTGGGAATTGGGATTTTGCAATATCCTTCCCCCAAGAGTGGGGAGGGAATGGGAATTTTGCAATATCCTTCCCCCAGGAGTGGGGTGGGAATGGGGATTTTGCAGTATCCTTCCCCTTCCCCTTCCACGCCCACCAAGCCACACCACGCCCACCAAGCCACACCCACAGAACCGGTAGTAAAAAAAAAAATTGATTTCACCACTGGGATGGACCATATTAAGAAAGTGTTGCTTCACAAAATGTCTGCCGAGGGACCAGAAGTGTCTGCCACAAGTAAGACGAGGTATGACAAGCCACCTCCTGCAATAATATCACTGCTCAAGCCCTTCGTTTGCCTACTGTAACCAGATACCTGCATCATGATGTCACTGCAGGGCAGGGTTTGCACAACGCCATCACTGGGCATGCTCACATGCTGCAAAAGGATTCCTTTTTTGCTTGGGGGCGAAAAGCAGGTCAGCATCCCATCCAGCTTGTTTTCTGCTGATAATTGCCAATTACTGACAGAGTGCAGGCATGCTATCGCCCGAAACTGCTAGCCTGTTGTTGTTGTTTTGCTAGCAAGGAATAATTAAATGGCTTTTTTTAAAAAAATTATTTGCTGCCTTAAATTTGGATTTTTTTAAAAAAAACAAAAACAAAAACAAAAGCAGGGACCAAGTTATTTCAATTAACTTCACTGGCAATAGAGGAGACATCCCCCTGTGAGGCAGGCTTGAATATTCACAAAACAGCTGCCATTGTGAGTTTGGCCAGTTGCTAAAGACTCATTTGCCAGTTGTTCCTTGCTTAAATCCCTCATTCTGAAATGATGCTGCAGACTTAACCCAACTTTCTTTGGCTTTTTGAGGCATGAACAATGCCCTAGGCTTCTATCTTCCACTCTCCATTTTTTCCAATTAAAGTATTTATAGAGACTTTATGGGGCCAGAAAATGTCTCTCAAAATGCCAGCAGCCTGTGTTTTGCCCACCAGAATGTTACTTTGCCCCTTTTTCTTGTTCTGTTTTTTTTTCTTTTTCTTTTTTCTTTCTTCCTTCCTTCCTTCCTTCCTTCATCCTTCCTTCCTCTTTCCTCCTTCCTTCCTTTTTTTCTTTCTTTCCTTCTTCCTTCCTTCCTTCTTCCTTCCTCTTTCCTCCTTCCTTCCTTTTTTCCTTCTTTCTTTCCTTCTTCCTTCCTTCCTTCTTTTTCTTCTTTCTTTCTCTCTCTCACTTTCTTTCTTTCTTTATTCCTTCCTTTCTCTTTTTCTTTCTTTCTTTCTTCCTTCCTTCTTTTTCTTTCTTTCCTTCTCTCTCTTTCTCTTTCTTACCTTACTCCTTCCTTCCTTTCTCTCATTTTCTTTCTCTTTCTTTCTTCCTTCCTTCCTTCTTTTTCTTTCTTTCCTTCTTCCTTCCTTCCTACTTTTTCTTCTTTCTTTCTCTCTCTCACTTTCTTTCTTCCTTCCTTCCTTCCTTCCTCTCTTTTTCTTTCTCTTTCTTTCTTCATTCCTTCTTTTTCTTCTTTCTTTCTTTCTCTCTCTCACTTTCTCTTTCTTTCCTTACTCCTTCCTTCCTTTCTCTCATTTTCTTTTTCTTTCTTTCTTTCTTTCTTCCTTCCTTCCTTCCTTCTTTCTTTCCAGCAAAAGATTTTTTAAAATTTACACCTAGGCAGAACAAGGAGTTCGGTAACACCGCGGAACAGTTTGCATGATTGTTCATGCTGCCCACCCGCGTAATATTACCGCCATCTGGCATTTACGTCTCCGCTGAGCAAGAGATTATTTACCCCCTCCCCCAGGAACAAACAAATCTTTGATGAAAACCAAACTCGACACCCTCCCACTTGATTAACAGATACAATGAGCTGTTTGAGAAGCTCGGCAAAACCCTTGGAGATCACGGTCGCCGATTCACTCATATTCTTATTCCTCTCACTGGAAGACAACCAAGATGGAGAAGAAGTGTCCACAGAAAGCAAAGACTGAAGGTTCAACAGGAAACAACAAGTGGCCCCCGTTGCTGCCATTGCCATGGCTGTGCAAAAGACCCTGATCTTCCCAATCATTAACTCAAAAGCAATTTCTGAGCATATGCTTTTCAAGAACATACTGATAAAAAGGATTCAGGGAGAAACAGCTCTTTGCGGTGCAAAATTTGGGCAGGGAAGGAAGGAAGGAAGGAAGGAAGGAAGGAGGGAGGGAGGGAGGGAGGGAGGGAGGAAGGGAGAGGGAGGGAGGGAGGGAAGGAAGGAAGGAAGGAGGGAGGGAGGGAGAGGGAGGGAGGGAGGGAAGGAAGGAAGGAAGGAAGGAGGGAGGGAGGGAGGGAGGGAGGGAGAGGGAGGGAGGGAGGGAGGGAAGGAAGGAAGGAAGGAAGGAAGGAAGGAAGGAAGGAAGGAAGGAAGGAAGGAAGGAAGGAGGGGTGAAATCCAGCAGGTTCTGACAGGTTCTGGAGAACCGGTAGCGGAAATTTTGAGTAGTTCTGAGAACCGGCAAATACCACCTCTGGCTGGCCCCAGAATGGGGTGGGAATGGAGATTTTGCAATATCCTTCCCCCAGAAGTGGGGAGGGAACGGGGATTTTGCAATATCCTTCCCCTGCCATGTCCACCAAGCCATGCCCACAGAACCAGTAGAAAAAAAATTTGGATTTCACCACAGGAAGGAAGGAAGGAAGGAAGGAAGGTCTGGTGGTGGGTTTTTCCCAAATAAGACATTCCTTTTAGCTTCTTGACTCAGAGGCATATAATCAATGACTCCATTAACCAAAATGTACTGAGACGGAAAAAAGAAACATCAGAACTGGCAAACAAACTGGTAACGTTATTCCCTGCCATTTCCTCTGTGGCAACTCAGAATGTTTAACTGCAATTGTATCTGGAAGGGTGGGAGTGGGGAGGAGCAGGGAGAGCAATATCTACATGCATCATACTATCACTCAAAGAATACAAATGGCATCAAAGGCATGATTATATCATGACACCCATGACATTATCCTCACTTGTCCCAGATGGGGACACGATGAGTCTGCGTTCTCTTTTCAGATGAACCCATTTTGAAAGCTTCCTCACCTGTACTTTTTATTCTTCTTGAACAATGCTATATGCAAGTGGATGGCAACTCTTAAAATGTGATACTCAGTGCTGGGACTCAAATAATTTAACAACCGGTTCTCTGCCCTAATGACCGACTGGGTGGGCGTGGCCATGATGGGCGTGGCCAGGGGGTGTGACAGGCAACACTCGGCCTCCTGCACCCCCAGGGAGCAAAAACAGGCCATGGGGGGACCGCACCACACACAGCCACACCCTGTTTTGGACCTAGGAGGCCTCCCTGCAGCCTCCTGGGAGCGAAAACTGGCCGTGGGAGATGCACTGCATCCCCCGCACCCCATTTTGGGCCTAGTAGGTCTCCCTGCACTTACCTGGGAGCCAAAATGGGGCGTATGGGGATTCCTGGAAGGGGAGGGGAGGGGCCAGCCAGCAATTTAATTACCGGTTCTCCCAAACCGGCCTGAGCCGGCTGAATCCCACCACTGGTGTTACTGTAGTTTGCAATTCAGTGAACTGTTTTGCGCTCCTCCCCAGCATAGATCTTAAATTGACAGATGCTTACCATTTTTATTTTCCAGAAGTACCTATAGAAGTCTCTATGGGGCCAAGGAGCATTCTGAGATAATGCTTTGTTTTGTAGCACATCCATTTCTCAATCTTTTTTTTATTTTTTTATTTTTCTAAAAGCATCTTGAAAATGTAGGCATCTGGTCAGGCAAAGAGACTGAGAGGCCCCTCTAAAGATTTCTGTAGAGTTCACAGGCTCACAGGTATCATGGTGAGTCTCCTGGATCAAGGGATTGATTGAGAATGAAGCAACGTCTGCTCTCAATTCCTTGTCAGCCCATGACGTCTATGAGTAACTGAATCATCTAAGATCCAAGATCAATCATCGGTTTGATTGGACAAGCTGATTTGAATGACTTCAAATGATCAGCTCGAGAGCTGAATTAGATGGATTTGATAAGAACCGTATACACATAGAAGTTCGCTTGAATTGCTAAATCAATTCAAATATTTCAAGTCCATTCAATGCACTGAACTGATTTAACCTTTCAGTTTGAGGATTTGGTTATTCAAGGGGTTATTCCACTGACTCGTGATTGCATCCAATCTTCAAATCAAACCTTCACATCAAATCTTCATCAAATGAAATCCCTAATACTTAAGGAACCAGAAATTATCAATCAACGATTAGGATGTGCAAAGTAAGATTAGCCTGACAGTTCTCTCTGTATTGGTACTGGATGGATGGACCGAAGGTCTAAAATGTCTACTGAAAACTTCGGATCGAATTCAAGCTCCCCTATCTTTATTTTTTTTATTCTTCTTGAACAATGCTATATGCAAATGGGTCACAACCAGGATGGATAAAAATCAATGATTTTTTTTTAATTTAAATCGGATTTTTTTATTTTTATCAAATTTATTTTAATAAAAAAACTTTTGGGGTAAAAATCTATCGTAAGATAGTTTTCTATTTAAGATACATAAATAATTTAGTTTATTCAGCATGAAATGGAGCTTAGTTATGTAGCATGAGGCTGTATATTCTGCAACACTGGGACTATCAGTGAGTCAACAGTGGGTCAAAGGAGTAGCAGAGATGACAGTTGCTCTCTCTTGATTTAAATCGAGTTGATTTAAATCAAGCCTTTTTACTAGTGATTTAAATCATGATTTAAATTGTGATTTAAATCAACTCGATTTAAATCAAATCCACCCTGGTCACAAACCTTAAAACATGTGACGGTAGTTTGCAATTCAACGAACAGCTTTAAAGCTCCTCCCCGGCATAGATCGTAAGCCTAATGTGGATTCATTTGGAATTTGTGCGTGTGCCGATCCATCTGTTCAAACAAGCGAGGTCACGAGATTGTTTGGAGAAATTGCAGAGGATCTGAACATCATAAATGTGAATTTCAGCGATAAGCACGGAGTGCAGCACTAATACAGGAAAGGCGGGTTCTTCGCCAGCAACTTTTAGACCCTCCACGTTAATAAGGAATTGAGCTAAGACGGCTTGTTCAGCGACCGTTCTCTTTGATGAGTTTAATTAAATGTTATCCTACAGAATAAACAAGCTAGGAGAGCAAAAGCTATTACGGAGATAAACCATTTCCTGGGATTATGCCCCAAGGGACCAGTAGAACTGGTGGCTGATCTAGCCATGGGCAGGAAGGTTTCAAAGCACTGACCTTTCCAGTCCAATTTACTAAAGGCTCATATGACAGGAACCATTACTGTTCATAATGGGCAATCTGTGAATTTAAATGGCCGCATAAATGATGCCTCCTGGGCACAGATCTGAGAAACAACTCTCCTCACTGCGGCTGACTGAATGGAGCTCCCTCCAGTCCAGGGTTGTGTAAATGAAGAGGCAGAATACATGAGGGCTGGAGGTGTGTGTGGAGCAGTGGGGGGGTAGTTATGTTTCAGTGTCACAGTATTGCAGACCTATACCATATTTTCCCCCTACAATGCGGCCACGCGGGTGGTTATGGGCGCAACTCGTTGTGCCCACATGACACCCCTCCTGCGCGAGCTGCACTGGCTCCCAGTGGTCTTCCGGGTGCGATTCAAGGTGTTGGTCACCACCTTTAAAGCGCTCTATGGCACAGGACCCGGGTACCTTCAAGACCGACTTCTGCCACCAATAGCCTCTCATTGGCCAGTTCGCTCCCACAGAGAGGGTCTCCTCAGGGTGCATCAGCCAAGTTATGTCAGCTGGCGACACCCAGGGGGAGGGCCTTCTCTGTGGGAGCCCCAGCCCTGTGGAATGAACTGCCCCCGGAAGTGCGTAAGATCTCTGACCTCCGGGTATTTCGCTGTGCCCTCAAGACCCTGTTGTTCCGCCAGGCCGGGCTATCAACATAATAATTTTAAATTGGGTATTTTAAATTTCTGGGGTTTTAAATTGAGCCGAATTATTTAACAATTTTAAATTATTTTAATTGATGTTTGTCTTGTGCTTTTAATAGGCTGTACACCGCCCTGAGTCCTTCGGGAGAAGGGCGGTATAGAAATAAAATTATTCTTATTCTTATTCTTATTCTACAAGAGGATGAAAATTTGGGTGCGTCTTATACACAGAATGTAGCCCCGCCCACCTGCCGCCCCCCACCCTTTGGCCTCTGCCTCCCAGCAATTTGCCTCCTCCCAGCAAACAGCCCATTTCAGCTTCAGCACAGCCTGATTAGTACAAGCAGCTGATTGTCGGTTGGATCGGCCTCCCAATTATCAGCTACAGTATTTCAGGCTGCAGGGATTGCCATTGCCTATTGCCACCCCATTTTCGGCCTCCACTGTTTGCTGTTTGCTACAAGGAAGTAAATTGCTGGGAGTCAGAGGCAGAGGCAGATTTTTTTTTTCTTGTTTTCCTCCCCAAAAAAGGTAGGTGCATCTTATAGTCCGGAGCATCTTATACTCCAAAAAATACAGTATTCACCAAAACTAAGCAAGCATTACATAACAAAGTAATAAAGGCTTTCACACATAATCTTAAAGTATTATTATTATAACTTTATTGTCATTGTACATATATACACAGTATACCCATACAACGAAATTCACTTAACACCCAAAGACCAGGTCCAACACACATAACAATCCCCAAACACACACCCCACCCACCACAAATTCCCCACCCCTGAATCACCCAAACATCCACACAGCAGACCAAGTAATGCTGTCCAACCGCTCACTGATGGTGGCCCTTTAGTTCATTGTTGAGTGCAATTATAGCTCTGGGATAAAAACTATTCAGAAAATGTGTGGTCCGAGTTTTAATTGTTCTGTATTTTCTGCCAGAAGGCAACAGTCCAAAAAGATTGTAAGTAAGATGGGAAGAGTCTCTGAGAATGCTATGCAACTTCCTCAAACAGCGAGATGCGAAGATGTCATCCAGGGCTGGTAGCTGGAGCCCGATGATATTCTGGGCAGTTTTAATGATTCTCTGTAGAGCTTTTTTGTCCACTACAGAGCTGCTCCCATACTGTGCAAGAATGCCCTATGTCAGGACACTCTCAATGGTGCTGCGATAGTAAGACAGAAGTAGATCATATGATTTACATGATTTACAAACTGCAATGGCTGGACTTGGCTACAATGTTCTAAGTCAAAATCAAACAAGCCCACATCTGGGCTTGGTACTATGTATGAATGCAGGAAGCACATGAGGACTAAGTGCAGGAAAGATAACAGCCAACGGCTCTTGGACAATGTGATTTTTTTTTTCAAAGCCAGAGTTTGTCATCTTTCGTATCCATTTGCCATGCCTCTACAGTATTATATTCTAACTCCCTTTTAGAGCCAGTCTGGGAAAGTGCTGTTTTGACTTGAAGGAGAATGTATAAATATCTTCTAGACCGACTAAAAATATACACTTTGAACTCAACCTAGAAGCCAATCAAGAACCAAGGAGCTGTCCTCAAATTGAAAATTACGAGCTCCGAGAACCCAGCCAAATATCAGATAGGCATGCAGTGTGCCATACACTCACAGCTGGGGAAAGATTTATGGCATTTACCAAATGCATAAGATTTGTCTGCCATCATTTGCACTTGGCCCACATAGAAGAATGAAGATATAATGTGGATCCCATGACACCATCACAGCTCTTAACTGAAGCTTCCACCCTCTAGGATGTTCATTTCTGATTTTCTCTCTCGTTTATTCATTCTCTCTCCCAGCTGGATTCCCACATTTAGTGAAGCCTTCGTGTCAGTCTTTAATTCTGTCTTGACATGTTGTTTCAACCTAGCCACCCAAATTTGCAAACCATTATTTATGTCTTGGCATGTTGTGTGGATTTGGTTAATTGCTGCTTATTCAACAACCATAGCTCAGGATGATATGTAGATCCAGCCTCTTCTTTTCTTTTTCTCTCTCTCATTCAGGGAGGGAGGAAGGGAAGGAAGGAGAGAAAGAGGAAGGGAGAGGGAGAGGGAGGGAGAGAGAGGTGAGAGAGAGGGAGAGAGAGGGGGACAGAGGGAGAGAAAGGGAGGGAGGGGGAGAGAGAATGGAGAGAGAGGAGAGAGGAGAGAGAGAGGAGGGAGAGAGAGGGAGAGAGGAGAGAGGGAGACAGGGAGGGAGGGAGACAGGGAGGGAGGGAGAGAGAGAGAGAGAGAGATGCAGTGCCAAAGTTATGAGTTGTGCAGATTTTCTTCTATAATGACATTTAGCAACTGCCTAAGAGAAAACATCATTATTTGCAGCAGGGAAGGCTTACGAGAAGCACTTTTGATCAATATGTTCCATTTAAGTTTGTGGGGGGGCGGAAGGACGGAGAGAGTGGAGTGGCCGAGAGTTCAGCATCTCTGTTTATTTAAGGATTGTGATTTAATTGCTAGCCTTGGAAAGCAGCCCCAACGTTTTCACAGGAGGGAGCATAAGACACTCACCTTCCTTTTGGTTTAAGAAGGAACCATTTAATGGAATCTATCAGCATGTGCGCTCAGTATTTTGCTTTCAGATCCAACCAAGAAAAAAAAAATAAACCTTGTTCATTTAGCTCCTGTATGGAGATAGAGGGTGGTAGACTACGACTCTATGGTCCAATTTCATTTTCAAATTACAGTAGATCAACTGTCTCCAATTTCATGAGCATTGAAGACAGCCAATGTGATGTAGTGGTGAAGGAGCTGGATTAGCAACAGGGAGACCCTGATTTTAGTCCATTTTCAGACACAGAAGGTCCCTGAGGAACTCTCTCAGTCCACAGTTTGATTATGCTGGGTGATCCAAACTTCAGATGCAGCACAAGCCCATATGTAGATCTCTCTCTCCCTCCCCCTCTCTTTATATATATATTCTATCTATCATCTACCTTCTATCTATCTATCTATCTATCTATCATCTATCTTCTATCTATCATCATTTATCTATCTATCATCTATCTATCTGCCTATCTTCTATCTTCTACCTATCTATTTATCTATCTATCATTTATCTATCATCTATCTATCTATCATCTATCTTCTATCTATCATCTATCTTCTATCTACCTATCATTTATCTATCATCTATCTATCTACCTATCTTCTATCTTCTATCTATTTATCTATCTATCATCTACAGTATCTATCTACTGCCTATCTTCTATCGACTGTCTATCTTCTATTTATCTATCTATCATCTATCTACTGCCTATCTTCTATCTATCTATCATCTATCTATCTACTATCTTCTATCTATCCACCTACCTATCTATCTATCATCTATCTATCTATCTTCCACCTTTATTATTACAAATAACTCAACATACCTTCCTCCTCCTATTTCCCCCACAACAACAACCTTGGCAGATGAATTGGGTTGACAGAGAGCAAGCCACTGGCCGAAAACACCAAGCTGGCTTTCATGGCTAAGGCAGGACTAGAACTCACATTCTCCCCCATTCTTACCTGGTACCTTAATCACTAGTCCAAAGTGGCTCTTCAACAGAATTCTCTAAAGAATTATAATCTGCAAATGGTTTCCAAGTTAAGCAGAATGCTATATCAAATTTGTTTTTCAAAGATAAAGATATTTTTGACATCAATACATTGTTGTTGTTAGTTGTGAAGTCGTGTCCGACCCATCGCGATCCCATGGACAATGTTCCTTCAGGCTTTCCTGTCCTCTACCATCCTCTGGCGTTCATGCCAACTGCTTCAGTGACTCCATTCAGCCACCTCATTCTCTGTTGTCCCCTTTTTCTTTTGCCCTCAGTCTTTCCCAGCATTAGGCTCTTCTCCAGTGAGTCCTTCCTTCTCATTAGGTGGCTAAAGTATTTTTTTTTTTAATTTGATTTATATGCCGCCCTTCTCCGGAGACTCAGGGCGGCTTACAATGCGTTAAGCAATAAATTGAGTTTCATCTTCAGGATCTGGCCTTCTAAAGAGCAGTCAAGGTTGATCTCCTCCAGGATTGACTGGTTTGATTGCCTTGCAGCCCAAGGGACTCGCAGGAGCCTTCTCCAGCACCATAGTTCAAAGGCCTCAATTCTTTGATGCTCAGCCTTTCTTATGGTCCAACTTTCACAGCCATACATCAATACATACTCCCACAAATTAATTCACCAAGCGTCTAGAGAAATAATGATAGATTATTTCCAATGTAGTAATGAATTTGATAGTGGTCATCCCCAACAATGGTATTCAACAAATTTATTAATTTACAATTCCTACCAATCTCACCTCCACAACTGCTGCTTTCTTTATAGTTCCACTCATTAGTTTTTATCCTGCTGTTTGCACAGAACTCTTGTCTTCTCTGGATAACCTTGCAGGTATCTGAAGTCAACAATTTTCACTTCTCCAACCTGAACATCTGAAGGTTTTTTCCTCCATTCTTCTGTCATATGTCCTGACTTTTCAATTTTTTACTGATTTCTATTGTTTGAATACCTACGATAGGAAACCTGTCTTCAGAGACACACAAACTGGCCCTAAACTGAATTCTCTATGGGATAAGTTAGAATTTTTTTCAAATGTTGGTGAACATGACCATGTTCTTTGGTGCTTTTACTGTGATTTCTATCACTACTTGGTTTGAATCACAAGTCACGCTGAATTGAACATTTACAAAACTGAAAAGCAGTGGACCAGGTGAGGAAAACAAGAAAGAGGTTTCAAATATGACAACTGTTAAACCACAAAAGAAAAAATTCCACGTTCTGGTGAGGACGTTGGGTGCTGAATTTCACAACTGAAAGAACTTCTTATGCTCACCTTAAACAAAACTCAAAGAGATGCATTCATTCAAGAAAACGAGTTCTGGGTTGGCCAAGGTTAAGCATGTTGCCTCAACGTGTTTAAAGCAATCTGGAGAGTTAATGGTCCAACAGTGCAATCCAATGAATGGATTTACTTGGATTTATGCTCGGGCAAGCAAATACAGACAAGGGATGCAGTGGCTCAGTGGCTAAGATGCTGAGCATGTCGATCAAAAGGTCGGCAGTTCAGCCGTTCAAATCCCTAGTGCCGTGTAACAGGGTGAGCTCCCGTTACTTGTCCCAGCTTCTGCCAACCTAGCAGTTTGAAAGAACGTAAAAAATGCAAGTAGAAAAATAGGAGCCACCTTTGGTGGGAAGGTAACAGCGTTCCGTGCGCCTTTGGCGTCTAATCATGTCAGCCACATGACCACGGAGACGTCTTCGGACAGCGCTGGCTCTTCGGCTTTGAAACAGAGAGGAGCACTGCCCTCTAGAGTCAGGAACGACTAGCACATATGTGCAAGAGGAACATTTACCTTGACCTTTAAGTAAGAAATTGCTTTGGGAATACCAGAGCTATGCGGGAAATCAAAAATATATCTCCGGACAAGGCCATGACAAACCACTTCCTGCTATTGCCAAGAAAGCTACTTGGACAGATCTATGCAATCTGAATCAACCTCTTTGATTAGAGAAAAAACAATATCTGGAAATCCCTTGTAGACTTTTTGCCTGAAACAGGGGGGAAAAGGCACTTAGGATTTGTGGTTTTGACGATTAGTGGGAAAAAACTGGATAACAAGAAAGAGTGAGCTTTCTTTTGTAATCATAGGAGTAAGGGATAATTTTGCAATTGTGTGTATAATTGATGCGAGGGAAATCAAAAGGTGTTTTAGATTTCTTTTTATTCTTTCTGCATTTTTGCTTTTTTCTTTCTTTCCTTCTTTCTGAGGCTTTCAAGAAGAGATTGGACTGCCATTTCTCAGAAATGGTGTAGAGTCTCCTGCGTGGGCAGGGGACTAGATGACTTACAAGGTCCCTTCCAACTCTGTTAATCTGAAAAATCTAATCTGTGTTTTTATTTATAACAGTTGGGACGAATCTAAGAAGTCTTCAAACTTTTATATTTGTCTTTATATCTTTCTTTTTTTCCCAAGCTTCTTCTCTTTTCTTTTATTGCACTTTTAGCTTTTCCTGCTATTTCTCTTTCTTTTTTGTTTCCTCTGTCCTACTTTGGTTTATATGCGTTTCTTATAATTGCTCTTAAAATTTTAATAAACACACACATTATACTGTACAGTATATCCCATTTGACTGCAGCCTTCAATTTTATTCAACAACTTATCCATCCATGGAGTATCCTGCAACCCCACTCCCATCATCATTCCACAAATTAAAACATTTGTGCTAATAAGCACTTTAGGATTTCTCTTGCTTCTATAAGCCATTAACCTAAGTAGAGAAAGTCGGCATATTTGTAAACAAAAAACAACTATTGGCAAAGCTTGACTAAAATATGGAGAAAGTGAAAACGTTCATCTCACCCTTCGACATGTTTATTGCTCATTTACCAAAGCCCCCGATTGACTGAAACAGTGAAATTCAGTGGGGACATCCAAATATGCTACACTCAGCAATTAAATTATGGAAACTCCTTTTACCAGCTCCAGATAGAGGCTAATATCACAGCTCACAGCCAAAAAAAAAAAAAAAAAAGCAAAGGAGAATAATGTTTGCAAACTCTACTGTATTTCCTTTTTTCTTATCTTGAATGCTTAAAGAAAGCTTTAGGTTATAAGATGTGCAAAGGTCTTGCTGAGATATTCAGAGCCCATGCAAAGCTTCATGTCTGCATTTAAATGCCAAGAGCTTCCAGCAAACAAACCATTTTTTCTAGTTTAAGTCCCCGCAGTCAAGCAGAGTTTCAGCTTTCAGTAGCTGAGAGCAGACAACTTCTTAACAGGACCAAGTGCGCAAGGAATCCGTTAACTCAGGAGTGTCCAACCTTGGGAACTTCTGGACTTCAACTCGCCATGGCTGGCGGAGGAATTCTGGGAGTTGAAGTCCACGAGTCTTAAAGTTCCCAAGGTTGGAGACCCCCTGAGTTAAGGTATTTGATGGTAATGGGATCAAACCACCAAATCAAACAACCGGAACCAAATGAACAGATTGGGAGGAAACATAGAGATCTTTTAGTCTAACCCCTTGCCCAGTGTAGGTATTCTCTAGTAGAGCATCCCGATCAGTGGTGGGATTCAGCCAGTTCGGGCCAGTTCAGGTGAACCAGTAGTTAAATTGCTGAGTAGCCCCTTCCCTTCCCGCCCCTTTCAGGAGTCCCCACATGCCCCATTTTGGCTCCCAAGTAAGTGCAAGGGAGGCCTACTAGGCCCAAAATGAGGCACGGGGGGTGTACCCCCCCATGGCCCATTTTCACTCCTAGGAGGCTTCAGGGAGGCCTACTAGGCCCAAAACGGGATGCGGGAGGTGTGGCGTGTTCCCCCTTCCCACACACAGCCCGTTTTTGTTCCCAGGGGGGTACAGGAGGCCGAATGCTGCCTGTCACACCCCCTGGCCATGCCCACCATGGCCACGCCCACCCAGCCAGTCATTAGGGCAGAGAACCGGTTGTTAGATTAGTTGAATCCCACCACTGATCCCAATAAATGGCTCTACCGCCTCTGTTTAAACAGCTCCAGCAAAAGAGAGGCAACTTTGTTCTGTTCAATTCTGCTCAATTGCTTCCAGTTAGAAAAAAAAATCCTGATGGTCAAGGTAAATCCACTTCCTTGTTTAAAGTACTGAATTAAATCATAGGAACACTTCAAATCATGTGACACCGTTATCGCTTTCCCACAAAGAGACAAGAGCATCCCTCTTTTTTTTCCATACCCAGCTGAGAATTGCAATCAACATTTCAGATGGAATTGTTTTGATGTTTCAAACTGGAACACCATTTTGAATTGGAAGAATTTGACATTTTGAATGGATTTCAATAGGGTCAGGAGTGTCGTACATTCCATCGTTCACATTTTTATCGAGTTAAATACAAAATACAAAGCAAATAGGAAAGCAGTGGGGAAGGAAAAGTGAGGAAAGATAAGGTGGGGGGGAAGAAAAAGAAGCATTGATTTCAGACTCTCTCTGTTGTAGTAAAATAAGGCATTAACCTCAAATCACAACTTTTTGCTTTTTCATAATATGAACAAGCCATTTCTATAAAGATCTACCATTCTAATCAGTAAAACCCAAAGTCAAGTGTTTCATTCTTCTCCACATCAAGCATGAAGTTCAGAAGTGGTTTCCATATGGAAATAAAAGTATTTATGTTATTTTCTTTAATCAAAGTGGTCAATTTGCCATTTCGGCCAACTCCCTCAACTTCTGCAACCATTTGTCCCTAGTAGGAAACAAAGGGCCCTTCCGTTTTATGCATACAATAGTCTTGCTGCTGTCAACATATATAATAACAAAGTTCCAAATTTTTTCTCTAGTTCTTTTTTCCATTAAACCCATTAAGAAAAAGATCTGATTTCATTTTTAAGAGTGTCATACACTCAGTTGTCCAAGACCTAAAGTTGAGCAGGATATTACAACCAATAATACTAGTTGCTAAGTAGAGGTTAACAAATCATAGTGAAATTTATTCATCTCTGACAATCAAAGCAGAAAATGTAGCTTTAAGGGAATGGTGAAGGATCTAGGACAGGGGTGTCAAACTCGATTTCATCAGGGTTGTGTTTGACTTTCGGGGGCCGGGGTGGGTGTAGACAAGGTGGATGTGGCCAGCTTGACATCACTAATGTTGGGGGAGCCTTTGTTGGTCTGAGCACTCTGCCAGTGAAAATGGGCTCCTGAACTCCGTTTTCAGCTGCAACAGCCTACTGCAATGTTCCGCCAGCAAAAATCAAGCTCGCAACGGCTGCCCATGGCCCTCCTGAGGTCCATTTTTACTGTTTCCAAGGTAGCCCCATGGGCCAGATCTACTGTAAACACCCCATGGGCCAAATTCGGCCCCCGGGCCTTGAGTTTGACACCCCTGATCTAGAAAATGAAAGGCCTTTCTTCCTGAATGCTGACTTTTTTTTTTCAAGATTGCTCTGGATGGCTGGGAACTATGGAAGTTGTAATCCCATGCATCTGGAGGTCATCATCTAGGAGTCAAACAGGTTGTATACCATTTTAAATCTCATCCAGAACAAGCCACGATTCAGCAGGATTCTCTAAAAATCTGGTTTTCTATTAGGTCTGAATAGCTGGCATCTCTCTTTCTCTCTCTTTTATTTCCTTAAAAACATGAACCATTTATAACCATCCCAGTTTAAATTGTTTCCAAAGAAAGCTTGCTTTGAAATCTCTCTTCCATTACCGAAAATACACTGGAGTTTGTTGTTTGAATATCTGATCTCTACGAAGGAAATGCTATATGCAAGGGAGGACTGCTGGGGGTACGCAGGGGTTCGGGAGAACCTCTAGCTAAGATTCTGTGCAGTTCGGAGAACCCCCAAATCCCACTCCTGGCTGTCCCCACCTACCCCACCCCACCCCTTCCAGAAGTCCCCACGCGGCCTGTTGTAGATGTAAGTAAGTGCAGGGTGCGTGTGGAGGCTTGGGGAGGGTGAAAAACAGGCCTACCGGAAGTTTGTTTCCGGCCTCCACAGGGCCTCCGGAGCTTGGGTAGGCCGTTTTCGTCCTTCCGGAGCCTCAAGGAAAGGCTCCGGAGCCCAGGGAGAGCAAAAACGATCCCCCCATCATGGTGCAGGAGGCTGACTAGGCCACACCCACCATGGCCACACCCACCCAGCAACCGGGCACAGAACCCCTTGCTAAAATTTTTGAAGCCCACCCCTGGCTATATATGGATAACAAATCATAAATGTTACATTTTACTTTTTATTATCATGAGTTCTAAATATACAACAAAGAAATACGAAACATCACAAGGCACTCAGTTATGGACCTGAGTGACCTTTACTGGAAAATTTAAATTGCCACCAAAAACAGGTGAGATATCTTAAGATCAGAAACAAGGAAAGAGGACAACAAGAAAAAGAAAAACCTGGATTTGTAAGTCACCAAGACCGAAATTAGTTAGAGAAACAAGATGCTGCATATCCTTGAAACTGAATTTAAAATTACCCCTTCTTCTAAAAATTTCACTAGAGACTTTACACTGGAGGAACAGATGTGTTCAGAATCCTGAAGAAATGAACTTTCCGAAGAGCACTGGGTTTTAATTTTAAAAAGCTAAGATTTGAAGAATGCTTTGTCTCTCCCTTATTTCTGGAAAGCATTCAGCTGAGTACCTATTTTCTTTTTCATGGTCAAATATGGTTAAATAATCCATGAAGCCAATGAGGCTTGACGAACTGGCTGGATGTTGCACGGAGGCTGAGATGTTTTTAAAAACTGCCTTTTGTTGTTTCTCTCTCTATTTCTTTTCTCTCTCCGCCCCCCCCCCCCTTTTTTTCATTGTGCAACTGTAAACTGAGCCTGGTCTCCTAGGATAAATGCCAAAAGTAATTGAAATGGAGATTCTCATTTATGGGAACGCATCATTCATATTTATAAAGCGATCTTTGGAATTGTTCAATTGTCATTCATTTCTATCTAGCAACCCCTGAGGGCTGAAACAGGTACCAAATGGAGGAGGAGGAGGAGGAGGCTTAGAAGAAGAGAGATCCTTAGAGGGGAAATAAATGTTTTAAATACCGTGGACTCTTTTTATTATATATCTTTTATCCTGATGCGTGTAGGATTCTTCGTGATGATAAGATATCATTAGGTTGAAGGGATGGGGTCATATAAAGGACAGAGATTAAATCCCCAGCCTAAACTATAGATTAAATCCTCAGTTTAAATCATCCTTGTAAATAACAAAGCTATTCAGAGCTCGCAAGGAGGGTTTTGCTTTGTTATCGCTGCTGGAAGGATCCTCTTTTGAAACTACCCTGCAAAGCAATACCTCTCCTATTTTGAAAGCAAACTTGCATATCATTCCATAAACCTGCTCCAGCACACATTCAATAGCCAGAAGTGGCATCGGGCATGTCTTTTATGGGGTTTCCAGCAAATTAGCGAACGTGCCAAAGAATGATCAGGGCATCACAGAAAGTGTAAAGCAGGGGTCCCCCAACTCCTGGACTGTGGACTGGCACCACGGCGGGGTGTATGTGTGTTTTTGCCCTCCCGAGGCTCCAGAAGCTTTCCTCGAGCCTCTGGGAAGCGAAAACGGCCTCCCCAGGCTCCAGAGGCCCTCTGGAGGGCAGAAACGGGCCCATTTCCTGAACTTCCAGTAGGCCCGTTTTTCGCCCTCCCCAAGCCTCCGCACGCACCCTGCACTTACCTGCATCCAAAAGGGGCTGTGTGAGGACTCCTGGGAGGGGAGGGAAGGGGAGGGGTGAGCGGGGCCAGCCAGGAGTGGGATTTGGGGGTCTCCAAACTGCACAGAATCTTAGGTAGAGATTCTCCTGAACCCCTACAAACTCCCAGCAGCCCACCCCTAACCCCACCCCCACAACAATCCCTGGTCCTTGGAAAAACTGCTCTCCATGAAACCCGTCTCTGGCTTCCAAAAAGTTGTGAGGGCCACTGGTATAAAGAGTACAGAAGATGATCTTCATGGAGATTTACAGATTCCAATACCTAGGCCAGGGGTGTCAAATTTGATTTCATGGAGGGCCACATCAGGGTTGTGTTTGAGCTCGGGGGGCGTGATGTGCGTGTGGCCAGGGTGTGTGTGGCCAGCTTGATGTCAGTGGTGGGATTCAAAATATTTTACTACCGGTTCTGTGGGTGTGGCCTGGTGGGCGTGGCATGGCTTGGTGGGTGTGGCTTGATGGGCATGGCAGGGGAAGGATCGTATAAAATCTCCATTCCCACCCCAATCCAGGGGAAGGTTACTGCAAAATCCACATTTCCTCCAGTGAGTCTCCCACCGGTTTTACTACCAGTTCTATAGAACCGGTGCGAACCAGGGGCAACCCACCACTGCAGTGGATGGTAAAAAAGGACCACCTGTACAGAACAGACTTCCAAATTCTGTTTCTGAACAGAATTTGGAAGTCTCAATATAAATTTGGAAGTCTCAATAAAATTAGCTTTAGCCGTCTCTCCTTTATATTTTAATTCTAACTTCAATTTATCCATTTCTGCACAAACCGATATTTTCTTCATTATCTCCCTTTCTAAAGGTATACTTTCATTTTTCCATTGTTGGGCGTATACCATCCTCGCTGCCGTTACGATGTGTAATATTAAATATGTGGACCTTTTACTATGTCCCTCTGTTATGATTCCTAATAAAAATAATTCTGGTTTAAATTCTAATCTTTGTCCAACCATTTCTTCTAACCACACCTGAATCCGTCGCCAAAATTATTTCGCTTTTCTGCATGTCCACATATGGTAGTACATGCCAGGTACTTGATTGCATTTCCAGCATTTCGGGGATATATTTAATTTAATTTAATTTCCAATTTATATACCGCCCTTCTCCCTGAGGACTCAGGGCGTGTACAGCCAAGATAAAAAACATAGAATACAAATATTAAAACATTTAAAAATATATATAAATTTTGGCCCGAAAGTTAAAAAATCACAGGCTAATTAAAAGAATTTAAAAATTTCTTCTTAAGCCAACCCGGCTTGCTGGAAAAGATGGGTTTTCAGGGAACGACGGAAGGCATTGAGATCATGGATTCTCCTTATCTCCTTATCTATTACTAAACATTTTAGCCAATCTTGCTGGAGGAAGATGCCACCTATAAAACATTTTATATAAATTTTCCTTGTAGGATGTTAGAATTAAAAAATAAAGGAGAGACCGAATATCATAATATATGGAATAGATTTTACCAATGGATGGAACTGAGAGGTGGGAGTTGGAACAGGAAATAACCAGGATTTGTAAACCCGAAATGTGATATAATATATGTAAATATAACTGAGTACATTGGGTAGAATAATTATATATAATTAGTAATGTTTGAAGAGTATATATGATATTTGCTTTATATTTTAGAGTGTATGGCGGAGATGATGCCAAGATGGTCGCACTGTCCAATATTTTAATAAGAAATGAATAAATAAATGTAAAAAAAAATAAAATTAGCTTTAGCTGGACTTGATTTCCTAGTTTGGTTTAACCTAATGAGGCTGAATGTTTTGAAGGACCAAACTGTGCCTGAATATTACAGCTTAATCTGATTTATACATCCCTTCAGATCAGGGGTGAAATCCAGCAGGTTCTGACAGTTCTGGAGAACCGGTAGTGGGAATTTTGAGTAGTTCAGAGAACCGGCAAATACAACCTCTGGCTGGCCCCAGAGTGGGGTGGGAATGGAGATTTTGCAATATCCTTCCCCCTAGGAGTGGGGAGGGAATGGGGATTTTGCAGTATCCTTCCCCTGGAGTGGGGTGGGAATGGAGATTTTGCAGTATCCTTCCCCTGCCACTCCCACCAAGCCACATCCACAGAACCGGTAGTAAAAAAAATTGAATTTCACCACTGCTTCAGATGATTTATAAAACCTCAGTTCCCCATTACCAGCCCACTGACTAGAAGAGACACGGTTTCTCTCCTATAAATCACTTTGCCTCCCAATCACAGTCCGCTTTCTCCGTCACCATGGAGTTTCTTCTAGCTGCTATAACTAAGCAAACACTTCAGCTAATATTGACACTCCTGTTAAAATGCCTGTCTACTTCTGAAGGGAATGAACCTTCAATGGAGTCATAAGTGTTCTTTACTCCAAACCAAATTATTAAAACATGCAGTACCGTCTGTATGTGCTCCAGTCCCCTGTTTGATGAACAATCAATGACTTGTTCACTCGACGATATTAAATCCTAATTCCTGGTAAAAGAACACCACAATTTGGTCCTTCAAAACATTCAGCCTCACTAGGTGAAACCAAATGTCTGGCACCAGGGGTGAAATGCTCCCGGTTCGGACCGGCTCGGGCACACAGGTAGCGATGGCGGCAGGCAGTTCAGAGAACCGGTAGCAAAAATCCCTGACCCCGCCGCCCCCATGCCCAGCTGAACCGCGCGATCATCAGAGGCTTTTTTTTCTTTTAAATGCCTCTGACGATCCAAGCTCTGACGATCCCAGCTGAGTTGCCTGATCGGCAGAGGGTTTTTTAAAACCCTCTGATGATCAGGCAACTCAGCTGGGATCGTCAGAGCCTTTTGAAAGCATTTTTTTACATGGTTTTACATGTAAAAAATGGTTTTAAAAGTAAAAAAATATTGGCCACGCCCACCCAGTCACATTACCCCACCACCACCAAGCCACGCTCACAGAACTGGTAGTAACAAATTTTAGATTTCACCACTGTCTGGCACTCCAACTAATATCGCTTAACCTGATAATGTTGTTCTCTTTGCATTTGTAGACAATGACCGGGTTTGTACAAAATTGTAACCAACATGACAAACAGCCCCCCCGCCCCTCTCTAGCCTAGGTTAGGATGCTGGATAGACCCAGTTGCTGTTAAACCCCAATTTTTAAGCCCAATTTACTGGACAAGCCATTCTATCTTGATTTGAACATGATGCCAAAATAGAAGAGCTGAATTTGTACATCATACTCAGCTCAAAACAAGCAAATCAATTTTTGGCTTAGTGCAATATGGCCATGGTCAATGTCATTCTACCCTATTGCTTATTAACTCATCTTCCAAAAAGTGCATGAAAAGATCATGTGGAGGTCATCTAGCGAGAAGTCCATCTGCTGTTTCTATCATCTATTTCTGACCCAGAGCTGCTTCAGAAGATAGTTCCAATCTATCAAAATTATATACACTCGATTCCCAAGAAATGAAATAGGCTATCAGTTGGTCCCCAGAATCTGAGATCAGAACCACAAAGCAACTTAAAGCAGTATGCTTTTTGTGTTTCTTTTCTTTCTCTTTCAAACATCGTGGGTTTCTTTTCTTTCTTTCTTTTTAATGGATAAATAATCCCAAGTGCCTTGAATATCCCATTTCTGAATCCCTTTGTTATACAACATATTCCTTGGCCTCACCGCATGCTTTGTAGTGCATCACTATAAGGTAATTAAAATCAGGCACAAAGTACAGAAGGCTCTCTAAGTCTCTTAGTTTTGGGGATTCCATGGGAATCCCCAAATTACAGAAGAAATACCCGTATTTTTCAGACTATAAGACGCACCGGAGTATAAGACTCCACCTTTTGGGGAGGAAAATAAGAAAAAAGCTGATTGGCAAGTGGATCAGCCTCTCGGAATACCCCCAATCAGCTGTTCCCAGAGATGAACTTAGCAACAGGTTCGTTTTGTGAGCTCTGCGCCTTGCTTTTTTTTCAGCCTTGGAAACCTCTGTTTCAGAGGCTGCTTTTTCAGCCTCCGAAAGCTCTGTTTGAGAGGCTGGGCGGGGCTACATTTGGTGTATAAGACGCACCCAAATTTTCACCCTCTTTCAGGGGGGAAAATGGTGCGTCTTATACTCCAAAAAACATGGTACATCCCCTGTATTGGGAATACAGGGAGGGGGTTTCAACATTTCTCACTGGATTGTACCAATTCAGACAGCAAATAGGAGGAATCACCCAATCAACCACTAGAATGGTCTCCATCCAGCATTAAAATGCCCCCACAAAAATCTATCAAAGATATAAAAAAATTTCCAATTCGCAATATACAGTACCAACTGGCAACCTTAAGAAGCAGATTATATCCATTATATCCGCTCTGATGATACTACCTAATTGGATACTAAAATGTCTGCAAGTAAACAACCAAGCTCAGAGAGCACCAGGAACTCTGCAAACACTTCTATCTAGATAAATGAATGATAAAATTGAACTGGCAGAGTAAAACTCAAAGAGAACCCTTGGGTCCATCTAAAGCAGGTAGACAGACCAGGATCTGCTTGCAGACTCAGACCAGGGTGAAATCTAGCAGGTTCTAACAGGTTCTGGAGAACCGGTAGTAGAAATTTTGAGCAGTTCAGAGAACCGGCAAACGCCACCTCTGGCTGGTCCCAGAGTGGGGAGGGAATGGAGATTTTGCAGTATCCTTCCCCTGCCACACACCCCAAGTCACACTATGCCCACCAAGCCACGCCCACAGAACCGATAGTAAGGAGAGAGGGGAAGGAGGAGAGAAAGAAGAAGGGAGAAGACAGGAGGGGAGGGGAGAGGAGAAAGAAGAAAGGGAAAAGAAGAGGAAGAAAAGGGAGGGGAAAGAGGAGCAGAGGAGAAGGTTAGAAGGGGGGAAGAAGAGAGGAGTGGGGGAAGAAAAAGGAAAGTAGGAAATAGAAGGAGAGGAAGAACAAAGGAAGTAGGAGGCGAAAGAGGAAGGAAGAGAAGGGGAGGAGAAGAAGAAAGGTTGGAGTAAAGGTAAAGAGTAAAAGAGCAGCCCCAAAAAAGTAAAAATGAAAAATGAAAGTTAAAAGAAAAGATGAATGAAAAATGATGGAAATGACTGTACATGTAAATGTGTTTATGAGAAATAAAAATAAAAAACTTTTTAAAAAAGAGAACCGGTAATAAAAAAAAATTGGATTTCACCACTGGCTCAGACCATAATAGCTAAGAGAGACTGCCTTACACGCAGCTTAACAGAAGGGACAGCAGAGGCTGCATCAGAGGTTTCAAAGTGGAAGAGCCAGCGCTGTCCAAAGACGTCTCCGTGGTCATGTGGCCGGCATGACTCAACACCAAAGGCGCATGGAACGCTGTTACCTTCCCACCAAAGGTGGTCCCTATTTTTCTACTTGCATTTTTTATGTGCTTTCGAACTGCTAGGTTGGCAGAAGCTGGGACAAGTAACGGGAGCTTACCTCATTACGCGGCACTAGGGATTTGAACCGGTGAACTGCCGACCTTTCGATTGACAAGCTCAGCGTCTTAGCCACTGAGCCAACGCGTCCCATGTGGATGTATCTAAACTAGATGTATCTTAATTAGAAGTATCTAAACTACACGTCTTACAAAATAATGAAAAAGAGAGCATTTGATGCCATGTACAGTGTGTGAGAAGCTATTTAAGGATCCATTAAAAATATCACCCAGGTTTATTCCATGATATTCAACCTTCTTAGCAACTGTGGACTGAAGCAGTACTCACACACGTCCACAAGACAACCCCTAAAATCATCTAAGTCATTTCACTTCCAACACAACAGTTGTTGTCAGAACACGATGCCAGACTTCTATGTGACTGTTTGGTTTAACGTGTTAGATGAACTCAATTTTTTGTGGTTCATTTGTTTAAATGTTGTTTAAACAAGCCATAGGTTACCATGAAGTGTGAACCCAGGCAGCAGCTTTTGAAAGAATTAGTTCAGCTCAGAAACAGTGAATCATGGGATCCATGTCCCTAAAAGTACAGTGGTACCTTGGTACTCAACTGCTTTGAAACTCATCAAATTTGGTACTCAACACATTTTGATTTGAAAATTTTGTCCTGGTATTCATCGTTTGTTTGGAACTCAACGCACAAGCTAGGACCTGTCAGTATTGGCTGCCTTGTGACTCACTATATTATTCCTTATGGGAAAAATTTGTTTGGTAGTCATCATTTTTTTGTACTCATCGTGCCTCCCAGAATCAATTAACAATGAGGTACCACTGAACAGTGAATTGGCTTTTATGCTGAAGCAGTCTTTTTGGAGGACATTCCAGAAGAGATGCTTGGACTTTGAAAAGGATTCTTGTAGATAACAAGAGCAATTTCTGTCACAGGAAAAAATTAAGAGGGAAAATCTATAGCCTAGATTGTATATGTGCTGGGAAATATCCCTGGAGAATTTTAATACAGTAGCTATAAGGATGGACTCAGCCATAACGATGTCTAGAGGGGACAACATCTATGAGAGGAGTCAATTCTTTTCTTATTTAGTACTACAAGATTTTAGTAATGATGTTGACATGTACTAAGCTTTAACGTGGATTTCTTATTTGCGGCTTAGACTAAGGTTGTGTTATAAATGGGATTCATAATATGCATTAACCATGGTCTACTGAATAAAGTTGGTTTCAGATATAGCACTAAGTCATAAAACAAGTTCATTTATTTCTCGTGTTTTTAAATCACACTCCATTAATTTAAAAGCAATCTCATAGAGAAATCCAAAAGAAAGGAAAGGAACCTCAAGCCAATAAAATCATACAAAACTCCTAAACAAAAATTAACATCATAACAAGGTGCAAACGTTAAAACTATATGAAATACCTAAAGCTATAAATCAGGAGAAGGAGGAGGAGTTTTTGTGGAGAAGGAGTTTTTCTGGAGGAGAAGCAGGAGGAGGAGGGGGAGGGGGAGGAGGGGAAGAAGGAGAAAGAGGAGGGGGAGGAGGAGGAGAGGGAGAAGAAGAAGAAGAAAGAGAAGGAGAAGGAGAAGGAGAAGGAGGAGAAGGAGAAGGAGGAGAAGGGGAAGGAGAAGAAAAAGCTGCTTCTTGGATGAGAAGTGAAATGTCTTCAAGTAAAAACAAAGAAAGTTCAGTTGCCTTTTGAAAAAGCACCTTTGGGACAACCATGACCTGGATGACTGAGAATCCCCAGAGACACTAAACTAAACCAACAAGCTTTAACACCTAGCTTGTAAAGGTGCTGAGAAGGGACAAGTAGAAATTTGACCTAACTCCACCACAGCCATTTTCTGCAGCTGCTGATGGAATAATTTCCTTTACCCATTCAACCAGGAATTTCACAGTGAATGAATCCTTCCGGGATGCCTTTGCAAACTTGACATGGTCTCCCTAGTCACTGGCTTCCAGTTGCTTAACATTTGTCTTTCGTAGCCCATCACAATGACAAGGTTTTTGTTGTTGGTGTTCTTAGTACTTTCTGGTAGAGTTGAGACATTTGTTAGCAAATCTGAGAAGTCACTGCAAGAGATTGGTGGGGGGGCGTTAAGAGGAAAAAAAACTCTATAATTTATACTAAGGTCAACGTTTGTGTTTCTTTTGTGATAAACTTTCAGAAAAAAATACTCAGGAAATGGATGGTCTGCTAATTAAGTAAGCCAATTTCTATAAACATTTGTCTTTGTGCATGCTTAAAATCAAACCAAAAGAATTAAATAGATGAAGTTGTTTATACAGAGAACAGACTGTTTAGGAAATAAGAGCATCATTTGGATAAACAGGTTATTTTCAGCTATTAAAATAGATTTTTAAAACCCTTTTGCAGCCAGTATGCTGAATTTTTTTTTTTCAGTAAGCGTCTTCCTGTTACACAGACACAGAATATTGCAACCAACATTTATCTAATCACACACCCATTCAAAGATTGTCCTTTTCTTGCTCACATTATAAAATTATAAAATTGCAGAATTATTTTTCTCGGAGGTATTTTTTTGGACTTGGTGGGGTATATTTTCTTACACTGGCTCAGATGAGTCTAGAGCGATGTTTTTCAAACTTGGCCACTTTAACATCTGTGGATTTCAGCTGCCCAAATTTTCCAGCCAACAGTGGTTGGTGGGAATTCTGGGAGATGAAGTCCACCACTTAAAATTGCCAAGTTTGAAAAACATCGCTCTAGAGCACCGAAAAGGATTTAAAGTAGTGGCCAAACTGGCAGTTCAAAAGATTGTCATGAGACCCAATTCTGAAAAACTTCTAGAGAAGAGCCAGATTTACATGTCATATTAAGTCAAAACCAACAAACCACATGTTAATTCAGCACCAGTCCTGGGCTGCATAACTCTGGAACACTTCAAAATGGTAATAAAGAATAAGAATATTCACTTCCCTGCCTTGGTGGTCATCTGGATTCCATGATCTAGGTCTAGAAGCCCTTTTCCACATGTTACTTTGAATCCAGCTGATATTCCCTTAACCTACAGAAATGCAGTTAAAGGTTCCCCTACCCCAATATCTGGTTGACAAAAATCTCCTTGCTAACCAGGGTGGATAAAAATCAATGATTTTTTTAAAAAAATTAAAAAAAAACAGATTTTTTTGATTTAAATCGGATTTTTTTAAATAAAATGCTTTTTGAGGAAAATATATTACCACCCAAAGGTTATTCCATCATGAAATAAAGATTAGTTTTTTAATTATGTAGAATAAGGCTGTATATGTTTAATTTTTTTGGTAAATAAATTCCATTAATCCATTCACAATGTCATGCTCTTCCAGAGGTTTTTGTAAGATTATTGGGCAGTTTCTCTGTCTACAAGATATTATCACAGATGCTTGGTTTACTTAACTGCAGTAGCTTCTTCTGCAGCCGTTGAAAGAATATTCTCTTCCTCTGGACTCATTCATTCTAAATTGAGAAATAGTTTGGGACCCGATAAAGCAGGAAAGCTTGTTTTTCTTTTCCAGATTATGAACAAAGAAGAAGATGAAGATGACGAGTGAGCTACAGAGGGCAGTATTTAAGTTTTTCATGTGTAGGCTGGGCTGACAGTCTAAGTTTCTTAAAATATATATATTTTGTTTAGCCAAATTAGTTAACAAACATGGATGTTTGTTTAAGCAAATAACATATGCTGTAATGTTATTGTTTCAGTTGAATAAATCTATTTAAATTGTTATTATTAAGGTAATGATTATTTTTCTCCTTCCTAAGTACAACAGAAAAGTTGTCCAAATATGAATGATTAACCTATTAAACTGGGGATAAAAAAACTAATATGAAAAGTTGTTATTCTAAAAATTTTCATCTACTTGCATATTAAAGTTATACCAGCACGAATTAGTCTTTATGTAGAAAACTATGATTTAAATCAAGCCTTACTGACTAGTGATTTAAATCGTGATTTAAATCAAATCCACCCTGTGGCTAACTCATAAATACCAAGTGGTCATTTACAAATCAAGGCTTGTTTTCCTGCATTTCAATTCCATCTCACAATTTTCGACAATCAAGAGGACTGGGAGACCACATGATTTATAAAGCTCCCACTAAGTGAGAGCACCAGCAACAAAAGCCAATTTTTTAAAAAAATTCAAACTCTGCCCAACAAGCAATAAAGCTAGACATAGTTCCCACAACACACTAGACGGTACGCCAGACTAGGCTAAAACAGGATTGTTAGTTTGTGCTTCTTTATGCTATGAAAACCTAGCCATGGTCTCAGGAAATGACATAAAGCATGGGCCTCCAACCTTTTGGCTTGCCTGGGCTGCACTGAGTGAATAGGAATTGTTTTGTCCAAATATAAAATATATAACATAGTTAATGTATATACATAACAAACTTCCTTTACTTTTTATGTTTTTATTACCACATTGTGGGGCTACATTACTAGCAGCCTGTGGGCTGGACACACCTGGTATAAAGTATACTAGTATTAGATAGATAGATAGATAGATAGATAGATAGATAGATAGATAGATAGATAGATAGGAATAGAATAGAATAGAATAGAATAGAATAGAATAGAATAGAATAGAATAGAATAGAATAGAATAGAATAGAATAGAACAGAACAGAACAGAACAGAACAGAATAGGTTGGAAGGGACCTTGGAGATCTTCTAGTCCAACCCCTGCTTAGGCAGGAAACCCTACACCACTTCAGACAAAATGTTATCCAACATCTTCATAAAAACTTCCAGTGTTGGAGCATTTACAACTTATGCTGTAAATGAGGCAAGTTGCTCCACTGATGAATTGTCCTCACTGTCAGGAAATTTCTCCTTAGTTCTAAGTTGCTTCTCTCCTTGATTAGTTTCCACCCACTGCTCCTTGTCCTGCCCTCAGGTGCTTTGGAGAATAAGTTGACTCCCTCTTCTTTGGGGCAGCCCCTGAGATATTGGAAGACTGCTATCATGTCTCCCCTAGTCCTTCTTTTCATTAAACTAGACATACCCAGTTCCTGCAACCGTTCTTCATATGTTTTATCCTCGAGTCCCCTAATAATCTTTGTTGCTCTTCTCTGTACTCTTTCTAGAGTCTCAACATCTTTTTTACATCGTGGTGACCAAAACTGGATGCGATATTCCAAGTGTGGCCTTACCAAGGCATTATAAAGTGGTATTAACACTCCCAAGATGATGGGTGAATGGATGGATAATTGTTTTATATTAACCCAGATGGAGAAGAAAGTGTGTTATGTGAATCCAGCCAGTGGGAGTCGCAGGAAGAAAGCCAATGTAAGCCAATGAGTTTCCCAGGCAATTATTTCATTTTAAGATGACCAATTCAAGCCAACCACAACCGTCAGTCTAATTTCAAAAACTTGGAAAAGATCCCTTGAGATTGCTAGTGAAAGCTTTCTGTTCCTCTGCCACAAGCTACTGTTGCGAAAGAAGAATGGCCAAAAAGGAAGGAAGGAAGGAAGGAAGGAAGGAAGGAAGGAAGGAAAGAAGAATATGAAAAGTGGAGAAAAGGTTATCAGAAAGAAAAGGAGGAAGCCTTTCACTTTTGATTTGATTTGATCTCCCCTCCCCCTTTATTTCTTTTTTTTTTCAACTCTTAATACCATGCACACAGCCAGTTTGATGTAGTGGTTAAGGCAGGAGGCTAGAGACCAGGAGTTTGTGAGTTCTAGTCCTGCCTTAAGCATGAAGCCAAAGTGGTGTCCTTGGACCAGACACTCTCTCTCAGCCCTAAGAAGAAGAAGGCAACAGTCAATCTCTACCAGCGGTGGAATTCAATTTTTTTTACTAATGGTTCTGTGGGTGTGGCTTGGTGGGTGTGGTGTGGTTTGGTGGGCGTGGCTTGATGGGCATGGCAGGGGAAGGATACTGCAAAAACTCCATTCCCATTCCACTCCAGGGGAAGGATACTGCAAAATCCCCGTTCCCACCCCATTCTGCGGCTAGCCAGAAGTGGTATTTGCCGGTTCTCCGAACTACTCAAAATTTCCGCTACCAGTTCTCCAGAACCTGTCAGAACCTGCTGAATAGCACCCCTGATTTCTACTGAAAAACTTTGTCAAAAAAAACTGCAAATTGACTCGAAGTTACCCCCCCCACACACACACACACACCTAAAAAAACCAAGTAAACTCTCCAATTATTTGCCATGGGTTGTGGGAAGAGTTTGCCCATCACTCTCTGTTTAAGAATAATCATAACTTTGAAACGTTGCAAGGCTGAACATTCATTTAATTAATAACGGACCTATGCACAGTTCTGGTGCCCTCCAACCCATTCCTTTGCCCATTCCTCATATCCTGCCTCTTTAACGGCTCCATTAATGGGTTTTAATGGAGCTTTACTCCGAGACACAGGAATTAGGAAGTTTCAGGCACAACAGCAGCCAAAGACAGCCATAAAATAGCTACAAGGAGTTTAGAAGATTTTCCCTACTAAATTTTCCATCAGCATCCTGCAGGCATCTGAAAATGACCTCATAGGCTGGGAATAAGGCTCATGAATCAGGCTCACAGCGAACTGAATTTATATTAGGGGAGACAGATTCTGCCACAGGATGATCCTTCCCAATATTTAGGTAAGCTGAATGTAGAACATGAAGTCATCTTGGCAATAGACTGGCCTAACTATCTGAACCACGGCCAACCATGGGACTCCCTACGCACGGTCACTCAAGCACTCGTCACTTCTCGTCTGGACTATTGTAACGCTCTCTACATGGGGCTCCCCTTGGGGTACACCCGGAGGCTCCAACTGGTGCAGAATGTGGCCGCACGGGGGATTATGGGAGCGACGGGGCACTCCCATGTGACTCCTCTCCTGCGCGAGCTGCATTGGCTTCCGGTGGACTTCCGGGTGCGCTTCAAGGTGTTGGTGATCACCTTTAAAGCGCTCCATGGCTTAGGGCCAGGGTACTTACGGGACCGCCTTCTGCCACCAATAGCCTCCCACTGGCCGGTTCGCTCCCACAGACAGGGCCTCCTCAGGGTGCCGTCAGCCAGACAATGCCGGCTGACGACCCCCAGGAGGAGAGCCTTCTCTGTGGTGGCACCTACCCTATGGAACAATCTACCCCCAGAGATACGAGTGATCTCCGACCTCCGGACTTTTAGTCAGGCCCTAAAAACTCATCTCTTTCAGTTAGCCGGTCTCTCTTGATTTTAGGGTTAGTTTTAAAATTTTAATATTGATTTTAATTGACAAGTTTTAAATTATGGGCCAAATTTATAAATTATTTTAACTTTATTTTTTAACTGTGATGTTTGTATAGATGTTTTTTATCTGGCTGTTCACCGCCCTGAGTCCGAAAGGAGAAGGGCGGTATAGAAATTTGAATAAAGAAATAAAGAAATAAATAAACATCATGAAATCAGGGCAGGCGGCTACAGGATACATAGTACAACCGCTGTAGCCCAGATCAGGAGACTCTAGACCAGGGATGGCGAACCTTTTCAGCACCGAGTGCCGAAAAGGTTGCACGGAAACATCGTGTGCGCAGGCACACACACTTATCGGGGCCGGGCTCTGAAAAAGCCAAGCTTCCGGGTCCTAACATGTATGTGTGCCGATGATCAGCTGGCTGGCACGCATGCACAGGCCAGTTTTTGGCACTGCCGCCTGCATGAAGGAATTGCGCTCCAGAAAAGCCCAACTTCCAGGTACTGGCATGCATGCACACCCGACAATCAGCTGGCCGGCGTGCATGCACACACCAGTTTTCAGCACTGCCGCATGTGCGAAGGATAGCTGATCATCCATGCACATGAGCACCAGAAACCCGGAAGACAAACAGGCAAGGTCGCGTGTGCCGGGTGACATGGCTTCACATGCCACTTTGGGCATGCAAGCCATAGGTTCTCCATCACGGCTCTAGACTTAGGATTTGTCCATTGTATGTTACTAGAGAAAGATCTTGAGATCTTCTTCGTGTGTGTATAGGAAGTCTTCGACTTACAAACACTCGTTCAGTGACGGTTTGTAGTTACAACAGCACTGAAAAAAAAGCGATGTATGACTCACACAACGGTTGCAGCATCCCCCACCGTCACACGATCCAAATTCAGGTGCTTGGCAACCAACACAGTACAGGTAATTGTCAACTTTTTTTTTTTTTTTGATTTGATTTATATGCCACCCTTCTCCGGAGACTCAGGGCAGCTTACAATGCGTTAAGCAATAGCCTTCATACTTTTGTATATTTGTACAAAGTCAGCTTATTGCCCCCACAAACTGGGTCCTCAATTTACCTACCTTAGAAAGGATGGAAGGCTGAGTCAACCTTGAGCCTGGTGAGATTTGAACTTGCAGTAATTGCAGGCAGCTGGTCTTAATAACCAGCTTAATAACAGGGTGCCTTAGACCACTGTACTACCAAGGCTCACCACCACAATTGTGCCCAAAGTTTATGTTGCTAAGTGAGTAAATCTGCTAAGCGAGTTTTGTCCCATTGTACAACTTTTCTTGCCACGTTTGTTGTTAAGTGAATCACCGCAGTTGTTAAACTAGTAACACGGTTGTTAAGTGAATCTGGCTTCCTCATTGACTTTGTTGTCAGAAGGTTGCAAAAAGAGAATCACACGACCTTGGGACCCCGAAACCTTCCTAAATGTGAGTCAGTTGTCCAAGAATCTGAATGACCCCCATGGAGATGCTGCAACGGTCCTAAGTGTGAGAAATGGTCCTAAGTCACTTTTTTCAGTGTCCTTGTAACTTCGGTCACTAAGCAAACTGTTGTAAGTTGAGGACTACTTGTATTTATAGTGGTTGCGACATCCTAGCATCACGTGATCACCCCTTGTGACCTTCCCAGCCAGAGAATAATCAACCCATGGAACAAAAGTTGCCTTCAGAAGTTGTGGGAGCTTCATCACTGGAAGCTTTCAAGAAGAGACTGGACTGCCATCTGTCAGAAATGGTGTAGGGCAGTGTTTCTCAACCTTGGTAGCTTGAAGATGGGTGGACTTCAACTCTCAGAAAGGCTGGGGGATTCTGGAAGTTGAAGTCCACCCATCTTCAAGCTTCCAAGGTTGAGAAACACTGGTGTAGGGTCTCCTGCTTGGGCAAAGGGTTGGACTAGATGACCTACAAGGTGCCTTCCAACTCTGTGAATCTGAATCTGTATCAGTTTCCGACAAGCAAAGTCAAGAGGGAAACAACTGGACTGATCCATTAACAACCATGGCAAAAAGATCGTAACATCAAGCACAGCTCACTTAATAATCCTTTGGCTGGTGCCAATAGTGGCCATAAATTGAGGACCATACCTATAGTATGGACCAGGGGTGAAATGCTCCCAGATCGGACTAGATCGCCTGATCCGGTAGCGATCTTGGCCGGGGGTTCGGCGATCCGGTAGCGACGGTGGAGCATAGCTCCGCCCACCGGGCTGGGTGTCAACCCAGAAGTAATGTGTTTTTTCCCTTCTGCACATGCGCAGAAGGTTTTGCACATGTGCAGACGGTCTGTGCACGCCTGTGACACGCACACGCGCTTCCGAACCGGTAAGGAAGGTAAGTAGATTTCACCCCTAGTATGGACTCAATCACTGAGCCTGGGTCTCTTCCCTAGGCATTCACCACCCCACTGATGTCATACTGCATTTGTCTAGGCCAGACAGGATGCTGTTTTTATCACTCTTATTTATTTAATATTTATTTATTAGTCCAATTTATATGCCACCCTTCTCCGTACACTCAGAGTGGCTTACAATGCATTATAGCAATAGCCTGCATACTTTTATGTATATACCTGCTTATTAGGGCTTTCGGCCCCCCCAAGCGGTGTTGTTCTGTACAAAGCTGGTTTATTGCCCCCACAATCCGGGTCCTCAATTTACCTACCTCAAAAAGGATGGAAGGCTGAGTCAAACCTTGAGCCTAGTGAGATTTGAATTCGCACTAATTGCAGGCAGCTGGCAGCTAAGTGCTAGCACTCAACAGCACATAGTCCGCTGCACCACCGAGGCTCTTAACCAGCAACAGTGGCTCTGAAAGCCACACACACCCCCTTGTTAAAAAAAAATACCTCTTCCATAATGTCACAGCTTCAGAATTCATGGTCTCCTCAAGTCCCACCTACCCAGATCATGTACCACTGGTGGACATCCTCCGCACACCCAAGAAGTTTGATTTGATTTGATTTTTATTTTTTGGGGGGACCACTCTTTACTAGGGCCGGTGAAAACAATAGGCTTAACACACACTTCTACTATTAAACCCTACCTTCCCCCCCCCACCTCCCCACAAAGTGTACAAGAATGGATGCTTTGAGCCACGCCCCATTCTGATGATGTCATCCCCGACACCAGCCACACCCCCTGCAGGCTTCAAGGCGGCCTAAAAAACACAGGAGGGGGAGTATAACATGGGACCCCCTGACCATGGAAACATCGCTGCCGTGGAGAAAGATAAGCCAAGCAAGCGACCCTCTATAGGAAGGAATGGGGGGGTCCCCTGGAACTCAATGAACAGCCCCTATTTCCATTTCTTCCCCCCCCCATCAAGACCACTCCTTCCCAGCTTTTGCCCATGAGGAAGCCAGGGGTCTCTTTAGATAGGGGAGTGGGCTGTTCTTTAACCACTCTGGAAGATTATATTCTGTATGGGATGCTCTTTCTTTTGTATTACTTTTACTTTGCTTCTGCTGGACGAGAGGTGGTGCCGAGCCCAGCAAAGCAGGGAGGATTTACGGCTAGGCTCCCACTCCCACCCGACTCAACCCTCCCTATAGATTTCCCTGCAGACTTTGACCCACCGAGATGACAAGCAAATATCGTCCTATGTATAATCCCATACATAATCCTTTCCTCTGTTTCCACCCTCCCACAAGACTCCCGTGCTACACAGCAAAGCAAGAAGGGAAGAGGGAAGGGGGGGAAATGCCTCCTTCTGTGCAAACCCATCGACCTTCAAGTGACGTCACAGCTCACCTTTTCCCCCACCCCACCCCACCCTACCTCTCACCTTCTCCCATCACCCTTCCCTCCCGAAAAGGGGAGTTTGTAGCAGGTCAGAGGAAAAAGAGCTGAGAGGTGGAAGATTTGCAGGTGATGATTTTTTTTGGTGTGGCTAGACCACTACCCCTCCCCCCCTTCAAACGACTCAAGCTGTGCGATGGAATTGGGGTGGGGGGTGGAGATAATACCTTCTCTTCGCCTTTCTATAAAGACTTTTTTTTTTTTTTTGCAACTAGAGCTTACAAACCAGGACATCTGCCTGGGGAAAGGAAAAGAAAGGGGAGGGAGGGGTTGTCTTTAATTCTCCCAACAAAGCTGCAATCTTCAGCATTGCTGACCCGGGAATGTTACAAGGATTCGGGACCCCTCCCCACTCCCGGCTTTCTTTCCGAATCAATCCGGCCCAAGCATCTACTACTAACTAGACCCATTCACTCCATGGGGAGAGAGATGGGCACTCCCTTTGACTTGCTTCGGAGCGGTTCAGCAAAGCCGGACCCCATCCTCTTCTCGGGTGCAGGAGAGTGATGGAACACCCCTCCCCAAAAAAGGGGGGCGTGTAAAGGCACTGGTTAATCCTTCCAACCAACGCGCACCCACTGGTCTCTCCCCACCGCCCCCCCCCCCCACGGCAGCTGCTGCTCATTCAAACTCCCCTCTTTCTCCCCACCTGCCCCCTCCCACCCCCCACCCCCATCCCGCAAGCCACACACGCCCTCCTGACCCAAAGGAGGGAGGGATGCTCTTTTTAAGCAGAGGAGCCCTTAAGAGACCCGACTCCGGGGTAGCCGTCTCCAGGACACCCCCCCTCCCCATCCATCCCTCTCTCGGCAGCCAAATGCCGAAGAGGGGTCCTGCCATCACTACCACCACCCACCGCGCCCCCCCCCACCCTCCCCAATTCAGCAGGACTGCTTTACCGCCTTGGGAACCCCTCGTGACCCCTGCATTGGCTTCTTTGGAAAAAACGCCCCCCACCCACCCACCCAATTCGCTCAGGGACGTCGGGAGCCTCGCATATTAGAGCGAGCCCCCTCCCGGCTTCATCTTTTTAAAGCCCCCTCCCCGCTTCAGTTTTTTAAAAACCCCTCCCCGCTTTTTAAAGGGGGGGGGCTTTAAAAAAGAAGAAAAGCCTGAAGGCAGGAGGGGGAAAAAAGAGCACCCCCTCCTCTCCTTTTTTGCCCGACCACCCACGGAAGACGCGATGCAGGCGAGGGAGAATCCTGGCAGCAGAAAAAAACGGGTTTAAGAGAGACCCCCCTCCCCAAATTAAAAAAAAAAAAAAAGCTCGCCCAGCCCGGGATGCCTGGAAGACGCGCGGCAGATCCGAGGTGTCACTTACCCGGGCGACGTGGCCGGCCAGGAGCAGGAGGAGCAGGAGCAGCGGCGGCGGCGGCAGCAGCAGCGGGAGCCCTGCCTGGCTGCGGGGCCTCGACGGCTGCAGCCGAGGCATTCTTTTCTCTTTTCTTTTTGGGATTCCCGGCTGGACGATTCCGGCTGCCCGCCCGCCGCGGCTGCGAGACGCGTCCGGGAGCCCCGAGGGACGGAAGAGGGGAGGGGAGGGACGGGGAGGAGCGGGAAAGGGGGGGAGGCAAGTGCCTTTTTTTTTTTTTAAATTATTATTATTCTTAATATTCCTTTGTTTCCAATGCAACCAGAAACCCGGAGCAACGCGGCGGCTGGAAGGAGGAGGAAGAGGAGGAGGAGAGCCGGAGGGGCTTGCAAGAGGCACCGGCGAAGCGGCCCCGGGAGAGAGATGCAACCCAATTCGGAAGGGCGGAGGCCGGCCCGAGCTGTGCAAGGATGGCGGCTGGGGGGACGCCTCCTCCGCCTCCTCCGCCTCCTCCTCCCTCCGGCTCCAGCCCAGAGTCGCCCGCGGCTCGCCGGGACCGTAACAATCAGAGCGCGCGCCCCGCTCCTTCCCCCGCTCAGGAAACGGGCGCTCCTGCTCCCTTTCCATTCGCTCAGCGGCTGGGAGGAGGCAGCGGGGGAGAGACGGAGACGCTGCGGCGCCCTCTAGCGCCGGTTCGGGGCTCCCCACCCAGCTCCCGAGCGTGACGGCCGGCCCCGCAAAACTCGGCTTCTGCCGTTTGCGGTGGCGAGTTGTAATCCTTCCCCCCTCTCCCCCCCCCCAAAAAAGAAGGTTCGGCTCAAGCCCCAACGCCCCCTCCCCGTTTTCCCGTTCTGAAGTTTAATAGTAACAGAGTTGGAAGGGACCTTGGAGGTCATCTAGTCCAACCCCCGCCCCTCACGCAGGAGACCTATATACGCTTATATTCTTTTATACATTTTATACTTTTATCCTGTTTATGATGTTCTTTTGCAATTATATTTGTATTTTGGTCTGTGACCGCAAATAAAAAGTTATTATACTGTATATATACTTTTATCCATGTTTATATTTTCATCTGTTATCTTATATATGCTTGGCAAAATAAAATAAAATAAAATATACTAGGGATTTGAACCGCCGAACTACTGACCTTCCTGATCATTAACAGTAACAGTTGGAAGGGACCTTACAGGTCATCTAGTCCAACCCTCCCCTGCTCACTCAGGAGACCTATATATGCTTATACTCTTTTATACATTTTATAACTTTTATCCATGTTTATACTTTTAACTGTTATCTTATATATGCTTGGCAAAATAAATAAAATAAAATAAAATATACTAGGGATTCGAACCACCGAACTTCTGACATTTCTGATCAGTAACAGAGTTGGAAGGGACCTTGGAGGTCATCTTGTTCCACCAACCCCCTGCTCACGCAGGAGACCTAGGGATTCGAACCACCGACCTTTCTGATCGACAAGCTCAGCATCTTAGCCACTGAGCCGCCTAGGTAAAAAACACCTCCCAGTTTTGTGTGATTTAGGAGGAGTCCTTGACTTTTGACCACAATCGAGCCCAGCGTTTCTGTTGCTAAGCGAGACGTTTGTTCAGTGGGGCTTTTTGCCCCGTTTGGTAAAAGTTGTCCAGTGCAGGTTGTCAGGTTAGTGACAGGCTTGTTAAGTCAACCGGGCTTTCCCCGCTGACTTGGCTTGTCAGGAGGTCGGGACGCTGCAAGCGTCATAACTATGAATCAGTTGCATGATCAAAATTCAGACCCTTGGCAACTGATTCATATTTATGACGATTATTGCAGTGTCCTGACCTTCTGACTGATGCTGCAGTGTTCCTAAGTGTGAAAAAGGGTCATAAGACTGTTTTTTCCCCGTGTGATAACTTTGAACGGTTACTAAATGAAGGGTTACTAAATGAAGGGTTGTAAGTCGAGAACTACCTATATTGGAATAGATTGGAAGATGCCAAGGGATAAAGAGGAGACTTCCTGCTGCAGCTCTTCAGATCCACCCCCCAAGTGCCAAGTATTCCTTTGGGGGGGGGACTCTGATTGCTACTGGGGAATTTAGCACTACAATTGGAACCGTGTTCAACTTCAGGGTCTGATATTTGCTAGGAAGTGTTTCCAACACTGAGGTCTATGAGTACTTTAAAGCAGGGGTGTCAAACTCAAGGCCCGGGGGCCAGATCCGGCCCATAGGGTGCTTAGATCTAGTCAATGGGACCACCCTGGAAACAGCGAAGGATTGTGCACGCAACCCTCCCAAGCTCTATTTTCGCTGGCAGAGGGTTGCAGGAGGCCGTCGCAGCCTAAAACAGAGCTCGAGAGCCCGTTTTCGCTGGCAGAGTGCTCGGGCCACCAAAGGTGTCCCCGACATGCGTGAGGTTGAACTGGCCATGCCCACCCTGGCCACACCCACCCCGGCCCCTCGAGGTCAAACACAACTCTGATGCGGCCCTCAATGAATATGAGTTTGACACAGTGGTGGGATTCAACATTTTTTACTACCGGTTCTGTGGGCGTGGCTTGGTGAGGGTGGCATGGCTTGGTGGGCGTGGCAGGGAAAGGATACTGTAAAATCTCCATTCCCACCCCACTCCAAGGGGAGGATACTGCAAAATCCCCATTTCCTTCTCATGAACTGGGACTTGGGAGGCAGAGAATAGATGGGGGCGGGGCCAGTCAGAGGTGCTATTTACCGGTTTTCCAAACTACTCATAATTTCCGCTACCAGTTCTCCAGATCTGGTCAGAACCTGGTGAATGCTACCTCTGGTTTCACACCCCTGCTTTAAAGGAATATCTGCTTCTAATTCACAGAAGAGCTTTTGCCATCATGTAATTTTTTATTTTTTTAAAAAAATTGATTTATATGCCGCCCTTCTCCGGAGACTCAGGGCGGCTTACAATGCGCTAAGGCTATAGCCTTCATTCTTTTGTATATTTATACAAAGTCAGCTTATTGCCCCCACAAACTGGGTCCTCAATTTACCCACCTTAGAAAGGATAGAAGGCTGAGTCAACCTTGAGCCTTGGCGAGATTCGAACCTGCAGTAATTGCAGGCAGCTGTTCTTAATAACAGGGTGCTTTAGACCACTGTACTACCAAGGCCCTTTATGTCCCAGGAATTGGAGATGGTGGAGAAAAGGAAGAAACTGGCCATTTTGAGACCCAATTCTCACTGTTTTTAATGCCAGAATGGTGGAAACGATGACTGGTGGAATCCGATTCTAGAATCAAAGAGGAAGCAATCCATCACTTGTGATCCTAATCGCATCTCCTTTCTTCTTACAGCTTTTCAGTGGGTTGACTATTGATGGAGCTCATCCTTGGAAGAAAAGGCTCAGTGGGTCTTTATTCCCAAGCAGGTTGATGGAGTGGGACTGGATGTCGGTTCAATCTGTACCAGACTGGGGCTTGAAGTGGTCCTAGCTGCTTCTCCTTCTCTTTGGAAGAACGAACAGGCTTGACGGCTATTGGTAGACTCTGTTTTTTGGGGGAGGAACCTGATGCGTTGGGATGGGTTTCCTGTCTGTCTGTCTTGGTCTGGCAACTGCCAGGTGGAATGGACACTAACGGAGTCTTTAAGAGTGGGGTAAAAGTGACTGGTAGTTCCTCCCAGTTAGTCTTATGAAGTGGACCTAAGTATCTTCCTCCGTACACTTGACTGTTGCTGGGTACCTTGGGTGGTAATGGAATCTGCTTTGACCGGGAGGAATGTGAAGACTGCTCAGGATGAGAATCTGTCTCCTTCATCTTTTCTTGCGTGGAAGTTGGAATGGCAACAGATGGATACTGTATTAGAAAGGAAGAACCCAGTGATGGTTCCAGGACAGGCTGCTCCCAAGTGGCCTCATGAAGAGGGCCTGGGTACCTCCCCTTCCCCTTCTTAGAACTTCCAGATTGATTTATATTGGATGAGCTTTGTTCCGGAGGGACAGATCCAGAGATCTTTGAGTTCATATCATACAATGATTTGGGCGCTTTCTCCTCTTCTTTCTGATAGCCAGAGGTTGATGTAAGCACTGGGGGAAAAGCATCTGGAAGGGAGGTGTTCAAGAGTGGTTGCTCCCAGATTTGTTCGTGAAGAGGACCTGGATAATTTCCTTTCTTCTTCTTCTTTGAGTTTTCTTCTTTTCCTGAGGAATCTGGTGGCTTTTGGCCCAAGCCAGAAGTTACTGACTTTTGCTCCTTTTGACAGATGCAAGGAGGAATAACAATTGGTGACACCAATTCTGGAGAGAAAGCATCCGATGGTTGGTTCCAGACAGGCTCATGAAGAGGACTTATCTGTTTGTTCATCCAGTCCTGACATCTCTGCTGTGCCATGACTCCTGGAGTCCATTCTGGACTGGGAAAGTCCAAAGGGACTTCTGAAAGTTGCTGTTCCCAAACAGCTTCATGGAGCGGGCCTGGCTCTTTAGCAATCCGTGTTGGATTCCCACGGGGTGGAAAAATTACTGAAGGAACATGTTCTAGGGAGTTAGAGTCCAACGATGGTTTCTCCCAGACAGGTTCATGAAGAGCTCCCAGATTTCTGTTCATCCCCTGCCTGACAGCTTCCAAAAAGAATGATTGCAGGTGGTGTCTAATGAAGATGGGTGAATCCTCCTAATAATGTATAGCAAGGTCTTCAGCAGCCTTCATCTCTCTTTTTTTCTCCATTCTGGCAACTCAGCTATGGAATCATCTCAGCTGTGGAATCATCTTCTAACAATCATTGTGTGTCTCACCTTCAAATGGTTACATCGTGTGAGCAGTATGATTAGTGCAGTTTGGACATCTCTGAGTTTTTGTTGTTGTTGGTGGTACTGGTTTTATTGTTGCATGGGAAGGTGTGTCATCCTTGGGATGAAGGCCTTTGTTATGGTGCAAGATGACCAATAAGCAGAAATTACAGCACATCTAGTGTATAAACTAAGAAGCTAATAGATCCTGGGTGATCGCCATTTTCCTTGACTTCCTTCCTTTGGGAGCCATGATAACTATATCTGATGTGGTGGTTCTGAACCTATTTCATATAGTTGACATTTGTTTCTGATCCATGGTAAGATGCACTGTTTCTTGTAGAACTGGTAGCATATTGACTCCCTTCTGCAAAACGGTACCTCAAAAGGAAGGAAGAGGTACGCAGGTACTTCGTTGATAGTGGTCATAGGTGCACATTAAACACGTGAAGCACGAAAATAGCAATAGCAGTAGCACTTAGACTTATATACCGCTTCACAGTACTTTACAGCCCCTCTCTAAGCGGTTTACAGAGTCAGCCTATTGCCCCCAACAATCTGGGTCCTCATTTTACCCACCTCAGAAGGATGGAAGGCTGACCTTGAGCCGGTGAGATTCGATCTGCTGAACTGCAGCTAGCAGTCAGTTGAAGTAGCCTGCAGTACTGCACTCTAACCACTGTGCCACCTCGGCTCTATCCTGCATTTAGCCAGAAGGAATGTTGCACCATTGCATTTTGCATCCTTTCTATTAACTTTACCTTTGAAGCACTTACATCAGGGGTGTCAAACTCAATTTCATTGAGGGCCGCATCAGGGCTGTGGTTGACCTCGGGGGACCAGGTGGGCGTGGCTGACTGGGTGGGTGTGGCCAACTGGGTGAACATGACCAGCTTGACACCACTCACTGGGCATGGCTTACTGGGTGGGCATAGCCAGCGTGACACCACTCCCCAATCTGCTGGCATGTTTCCTCTTCACACTGGGTAGACCGGGCTGAAGCCACACTGGCCCGATGTTTCATCTTTGCATTGGGTAGACTGGGCCGAAGCGACATGGGTAGACTGGGCTGAGGCAATGCAGGACGGCCCCTTACATTTTCCAGGACGGCCCCACAGGCCAGATCCGACCACATCATGGGACAGATCTGGCCCACAGGCCCCCCGACTTACATAGTTAATGCAATGACTTCCATCAGAATGGTTTGCAAGCCAATGTAGGTAATACCGTGTTTCCCCGAAAAGATGCATTAGGGCTTATTTTCTGGTTAGGTCTTATTTTGGGGGAAGTACGGTACTAAGTGCACCCATCTGACTGACAATCTTAACAGGGGCTTATTTGGGGTGGGGGTAGGGCTTATATTACAAGCATTCTGAAAAATCATGCTAGGACTTATTTTCCAGTTGGGTCTTATTTTCAGGAAAGCAGAACCAAGCATTTGAAGAAATGGACACATTCGGTACTTGGGAATGCTGATTTTTAATGAGACCTGGTGGAACTGATAGAACTTGTTCTAGAAGGGAAGAGACCTCATCACACATTCTTCTAGCCAGCTAATAGGAAATACCTGTTTCTCCCACTTCAGAGTCTCAGAGGAATCCATTCTAGAAAAAGAAGGACCTAATGATTTTAATCCCAGGCAGGCTCATGGAGAGCTCCTGGATGCCTATTCAGTCTGTACCAGACCGGTGCCTGAAGAGGGCCTGTCTTCATTTCTTTCTGAGAGCCATCCTCTTTAATAGCTATAGAGGAATTTTGCTTTGGAAAGGAGGAGCCCGGCCCAGTGAGAGACTTTTCCTGCCTCTGAAACTTCTTCTGACCATGGACAGGTGGAATAGATGCTAAAGGAGTTGCAAGGAAGACGGGAGAACCCATAGTTATTTTCCTTAAGGCAGTCTCGGGAAGAGAAGTTATGTGTTGCTCCTTTCCTTTGGGAAAGCTGCTTGATTCAACAGCCCCTGGAGTAGTCTGCTTTGATTGGGAGGAATCCAATGGCTGCCCCCAGAAAGAATCTTTTTCCCCTTCTTTCTGAAAGGTAACGGCCAAAGCCGTCGAAGGCGGGATCTGTGCTTGAGAAGAATCTAGTGGTGGCTGCTTCCAAACAGTCTCTTGGAGGACTGGAGGACTCTCCTTTTCTTTGACAGATTTTACAGGTGTAAATGACGTTTGTCCTGACAAGACAGGGCCCAAAGGTGATTGGCCCCCCTGGACAGCATCGGACCCTCTCTCTCTCACCTTCTGAGAGCTACCTGGTGATAAATTCCCTGATGGCTTCGATTCTGCAGGTCCGGAATCCAGTGCTGGTGGTTTCCAAACAAGTTCAGAAAGAGGGCTTGAAGGTTTCTCTTTATAACTTTCAAGCGTGGTGGCTCCTGAGAACGATTGTCCTGATGAAACATGGCCCAATGGCTGGTACAAAGTTTCTCTTGGCTTCTCCGTCTCCTTCTGAAAACTACATGATGGCACAGATACTTGTTGCTCATTGACAGGCTCATGTAATGGACTTATCAGTTTGTCCATCCACTTTTGACATCTGTCCTGTGCTATGGCCAGTGATGGAGTACTCTCTTCTGGCTTGGAAGATTCCAAGGGGATTCCATGAAGCTGTTTCTCCCTACCATCCTCACGAAGAGGGTCTGGTTTTTTGTCAAATTCCAGGTGGCCATGAGTAGGAATCGTAGTCAATGATGGGATGTCCCAGTCAGCTTCATGAAGTGGACCTGACTTTTTGCTCATCCCCTTCCCACCTACCAGGGAGAGCAACAAGTGAGAGAACTTCTTTTAACTGATGTGGCCCTTCCAGGACTTGGGTAGTAAAAGAGCCCACTTGAAGAGATCTGTCTCTGGAGTTATTGCGACTTCTTAAATGACGTTTTCATCAATTGCCAACATAGTGATGTTATATGATTGAAGATGATGTGGGTTGGATTTGGGCAACCCCAGTTTTTCTTCACCTTGGTCATTATTGCATGAGAGATGTGTCATCATGGGAGAAGGAGGGCTACTTGGTAGTCTTTTGTATGATGTAGCATGTCCATCTAGCTTGCAATGGGAAGGCTTGAGGACCATACCATTTAGGAGACTCCGGAACTATTTGCCCTGGGAATTCTGGTAACAGCATCTGAAACTATGGGTGACGTCATATGGGTAAAAACCAATCATGTCCAAAGATTGCCAACATCATTCTTCATAGCACTGAGAAAATAGTGAACAACTGTGCGATGCAATGGACAAAACACATATGTACATGCATGTATACACACACAGAGGAAAGCAGTAGTTTCTCTCACTTCACTGATGTCTACAAGTCCTGTTTACTGTAGTATATTCATAGGGGGAAAAGCACCACTGTATTGCTTGCGTCATTTGAAAAAGATTATCTTTGGGTTAGTTCCACACTTGATATCTGTTCTTTGAGTATGGAGATTACTTTATAATAAGCAACTTATACATAAAAGGTAAAGGTTCCCCTCGCACATATGTGCTAGTCATTCCCGACTCTAGGGGGCAGTGCTCACCTCCGTTTCAAAGCTGAAGAGCCAGCGCTGTCCGATGACGTCTCCGTGGTCATGTGGCCGGCATGACTAAACACCAAAGGCGCATGGAACGCTGTTACCTTCCCACCAAAGATGGTCCCTATTTTTCTACTTGCATTTTTTACGTGCTTTCGAGCTGCTAGGTTGGCAGAAGCTGGGACAACGGGAGCTCACTCCATTACACGGCACTAGGGATTCGAACTGCTGAACTGCCGACCTTTCGATCGACAAGCTCAGCATCTTAACCACTGAGCCACCATGTCCCTTAACATATACATAGGTCTCCCTTTAAAGAAACCCACACGCAGCTCATAGACTTTGGATGCCTAGGATGATTAATGAACTTGAATCAATTTCACCATAAGTACCTAATATTTGTATATGAAAGGTTGGGTTGCACTTCAAATTTTGAAGAAACTGGCTCTGATTTTGAAGAAGAGGCTACAGAACCACCCATGGAATGTCAGCCTCAGGAGACACAAAGCCAAGAATCACATGGGCTGATCAAAACCAGGCACTACCTGGACAGTTGGAGCCATCAGATGAGGATGACTAAGGCCTCCGAGCCTTCTCACCTGGTGAATAGAGAGGTGAACAGAGCCTCCTTGAGATGTTCCATGAGATTCCTTGCCAAGCAAAGGAGTACGTCAACAGCATGCCCTGCCCACCAACATCAGAAATTAAGAGTAAATCTCTTGATTAAAGAAATCAAAACTTGCTGCAGTTTGATTTAAGAGGCAGCCCTGGTCCATGTTCCTCTGTTGGAAACAGCCATCTGATCTCCAGTGCTTGCATCATGTTCTTGTGGATTCTACTGATGAAACTCTGACCACCCCCTGACCCGGCTCTCAGTACCTTGAACTGATTTTGCAGCATTCTTCTGCATCTTCTTGTTTAAAAGCTAACCATTCAGGCCAGCATCTGTCAGAGACTCTGTTTTGGTTTGCATACTTAAACTGTTATCTCTTTGACCTTGAGTAAACTGTGAACTACCATAACAACTGTGTGTGAGTTAGTATTTGAAATCAGAAGCAGGACATGGGCAACCTGAGAAAGGATTGGTACCCTTTTTCCATCTGGGGAAGAAACATCCTTTGCCTCTTTGTGAGGGAGTTGTAGTGACTTTGTGATGTCATGGGTGGGTGGAGCCAAATTCTTCAAATCTCTTCTGGTTTTTAGTTGCCATGGGCACCTTTTTTTCTTTATAAAGCTTGTTGGCCATTTTGCCCAAAAGACAACTGCAATTTGTATAGGCATGATTACTACATTACATTTTAAAGATATTTTGGGTTTTCCATTTCATTTGGTTTTGCCACTGCTTTTGAAATCCCAGAGGTGACATCGAACTGGAGCTAAAGGAAGCATTCAGATGAAGTACAGGATCAGTAATACTTCCGTTGGGTTGGTTTGAAAGGAGTCCCTAGTTGGATTGTTTCTGCAAGAACCCAGAAGCGCATCCCATCTTATTCCTTCTCTGGATTGGTTGTCCTTTGTATCAGTCCTGGAACACTTAGGTTTATCCAGAAGAAATAATTGATAAAATCAGATTAGTCATTGGAGAACATACCGATGCATCTAATTATCTAAATTAATAGTTCATCCATTTCAAACACAATTTCCACACTATCGTTTTTATATAAAGCATTTGCTTTTTTGCTGTGTTTATATTTAGTTAGAACCTAGGAAGCGGACTTCTCTTGAAGTGGACAATTGGTCCATTTAGCTGAGTATTGTTCATGTGTCTGGAAGAACATTCAATTCAATCCAGACACAAAATTCAAAGGCGATTTAATCAACTCTCTACTTTTGAACCGAATTGTCAGACTGAATTGGATTTGAATGAATTTGACTTGTTTAGCAAAATCAAGCAACTCTGAATTAATTGGAGGATTCACCAGGCACTGGCAGAGTTTACTTTTTTTCCCCAATTCCAATGGCTGATTTGAACACAATTAATTCCATTTGATGATTCAAATTGGTTTGAGTCAATTGACTTGACTCCGCGAATAAAATTGTCTCCTTGACTTGACTCATTGGATCGACAGGACAAATGGAATCTTAAGGGATTGGTAGATTTGCAACTGTCCACGTTGATTTTCCAGGATTTCAGAGAGATATATCTTTTTCATGCTCTCTTTGGACATGCTAGGTTTGAACCTGGAGCCTTCTGAAAACTTTTCGAGTTATAGAAATAATCTTGTGGGAGGAACTGGGCATCGAGATTTCTATAGGCAACTTCTCTTGTGAGATTTGCCAGGAAGGAGATAATGCCTGATGTTACAGTTTGCCTTAAGGGATATATATGATAATACTCAATATTCAATGGTCTGGTCATATTCATAACACATTGAGGGTTTTTTTAATCTTTAAAATTATGTTACTTTTTCTATAACACTAAGAAGAACATGTTTCTTCCAATCTATTGAGATCAGCTTTTATAGAATAGAATCACAGTGTTGGAAAAGACCTTTTAGTATTAATTTATTTCTGGAACTCTGCACTTTGATATGGCTCAAGGGCTAATCCATAAAAAAAATTAATTAAAAAAATTAAAGATCTTGGAGGTCTTCTAGTCCAACCCTCTGCCCATGGCAGGAGACATTATTTAATCCCAGACAAGTGGTTGTCCAATCTTTTCTTGAAAACCTCCAGCGATGTTGCACGCGTACCTCCAAGTGGCAAGCTGTTCTATTGATTATTGGTTCTCACTGTCAAAAAAATTCTCCTAGTTTCAGGTTGGATCTCTTTTTGACGAGCATCCATCTGTTACTTTTTGACCTGCCTTCAGGTGCTTTGGAGAATAAGCTGACCCCAGCTTTCTCTGGGTGAGAGCCCATCAAGTATCGGAAGACAACTTTCATGTCACCCCTAAACCTTCCCTTCATTAGGCTAGACATACCTAGTTCCCTTAACTGTTCATTGTATGATTTAGCTTCCAGACCCCTATCATTTTGCTTACTCTTCTCTACCCTCTTTCTGGGGCAGTAGGACTGGCAGTGTGGACATTTTTAAAAGAAATGTATGCTTGCAGTGTCAAGTTTGGTCTTCACAGATTGCTTGTAATCTAATAAACATACCCTGTTTCCCCGAAAATAAGACCCAACTGGAAAATAAGGCCTAGCATGATTTTTCAGGATGCTCATAATATAAGCCCAACCCCCAAAATAAGCCCAGTTAGGATCGTCAGCAGACGGAGGTGTTTAGTACTGTATTTCCCACAAAATAAGACCTAATCAGAAAATAAGCCATAATGTTTCTTTTGGAGCAAAAATTAATATAAGACTCAGTCTTAATTTGGGGAAAACAAGCAAGGCTAATGAACGTGAGAGAACAAAAAAAGTCAAGCCTCAGTTATGTTCCCTTTTTTTTTTAATTGAAGCCAATTAAAACAAGTGATGGAATTCTCTGAAGGAGACGTATCTCGTGGGAAAAGTCTGACTTTTCTCCCCAAAATTTCCAGCAGTTCCCCAATGGCATAGTCATTGATAGTATTCTTTTAAACAAGTAGACGTTCAATGACCATGATTCCCTAGAAGATTCATAGAGAGGGATTCGGCCACTCTGAGACCATAGCCAGAAGATGGAGTTGATGTTTCTCCACTTTTCCTAGCTTGACCAGGAGAAACTTGGCAGATTGACCTGTCGGTCTGTTGTACTCCAGCATTTGGCAGAATCATCACTACTGGAGTTTACAGAAGGTGAATGGAGACCAAGGATGATTCCTCAATCTCCTCCCTTTTTGAGAGTTGCTGGCTGTGACCGGTTGAGTAGAAGGCAATTGCTCCTCGTTGTGAGAGTCTTTCTCCCACTCCCTTTGAAAGTTGACAGCTGGAACAGCCACCACTGGATTCTGCACTAGTAAGGAAGAGTCTAAAGGTGGTTGCTCCCAAATGGGCTCATGAAGAGGTCCTAGGTGATGTCTCTTATGGCTTTCAGGTGCAGTGACTCCTGGTGACGGTTGATTCAGGAGAACAAGGCCAAAAGGCTTTTGGTTCAAATTATTAATAGATGCTGGTTCTTTCTTCTGTCCTTTCTGACAACTTGGTAGCGACATAACTACAGGTAGAAATGGTTTCGAAGACGAAGATTCTAACGGTATATTCCAGATCGGTTCATGGAGAGGACCTTGATAATCCCGTTTCCTGTTTTTTGAGCTTCCAAACGAAGTAACTCCTGACAAAGTTTGTCCTGAGACCACTGGTGGTGGAGGTGGTGGAGGTGGAGGTGGTGGAGGAGGCAATGGTGGTGCCAAGCCAACCTTGCAGAATGTATCTGGTCGTTTCTTCTTCTCCAGATGACCACTGCGCAATGGGATAAATAGTTCTGGAGAAGAGGGATGCACTGTTGGCTGATCCAAGGCGCTCTCAGGCCTAGGTTTTTTCATGTTGTCCATCCACCTCTGACATTTGCATTGTGCCTCGATCACTGGGGGGATCCAATCTCGTATGGAAGGGTTCAAAGGGAGTCCAGGAGGCTGTTGCTCCAAAATAGCCTCGTGAAGAGCACCCGGCTCCTTCTCACTTTGGGTTGGATTGCCATGAGTTGAAAGAACCTCTGGCGAATCACATTCCAAGGACGAAGAGCTGAGTGAAGCTTGTTCCCAGGCCGGCACAGGAAAAAAAACTGTTTTTCTGCTCATTTCCTGCTGCTAGTTTCCAGAGAGAGAGTGACAGTTGGTAGTATCTCTTGTGGGTAGGTAATACTCACTGACAATCTCCATCAAGCTTATGAGCTGACCTGATCTGCCTCTTAATTCTTTAAAGAGTGGGTTTTAGAATAGAACAACTGCTGGAGAATCTGCTGAGATTTAGCGTGGCTTCCTATCCAGGATTTGTATCACTCGCTACCATGTTGATGTTGTATGAGTGTGGCTGATAATGAGATAGAGTTGGACATCTCAAATTTTTTTTGCTGACTCTGGTCATTGTTGCATGGATATATGCGTTGTCATGGGTGCTGGAGGAGTCATCATCCTCCTCCTCCATCACTGATGAGCAGGAACCATAGCAATTACAGTGATAATAATTGGTTACTGATGAGATGGTCCCTGTTTTCCCTTGACTTTCTTGTGTGGGGAGCCGTGGTAATTAGTACTAGAAAAGGGGTCCCTGGATAGGTTTACCAATAGTTAACTATAGGAGGTGATTCGTTCAAGAAACAATATTACTTGTGAAATGGTGTGTTTTGATTGGCTCACTGAAGAGTGCATTTGATCGAAAGAGTATAAATGTCAGCACTTCAACCTGCAATTACTCTGGTGCTGACATAAGAAGGAGAAGTGAAGGCGTCTGGAAAGGGACGTTTGACTTTTCACCTACTTATTTTCCTTGGAGATAATATCCCCTAGGAGATGAGATGGGAGGGGGGAAATTCCTTTAAGATGGAGTAGATTAGGGGTAGAATGACTTGGAAGATGGCCAATGAGTGCAGGGGAGTGGGGAATGGAAAGGGAGGGTTTGGGGGCTGGAAGTCAGTGTTGGCTTCGTTTGGAGTCAGGTTAGAATGTCGTGCTTAATAAATAGGAGTTTTTTCTTCAAAGACTTTGTTTGAAATGCAATTTATTTGAGACGACCTCGAAACCTGACAATATGCATAGTATATTCTTCATGTTCTTATGAAATCATGGAGTTGGAAAAGGCCTTACAATTCAAATTTTCACCCAAGCAAGAATTTCAGTTTAAAGCATATCCGGCCAGATAAGCTTCCAACATCACAGAGGGAAAGTTTAATCAATACGGGAAGTTCATCCCCTGTATTCACTGTTCAATAGTTCTTTTTACAGTAGTTAGATTCCCGCCCCCCACCTAATATTCAACCAGACTTTACCTTCCGGTTGCTTGAAATAAGGATCCTGTTGTGACATGGCTTGGTGGGCGTGGCTTGGTGGACATGGCAGGGGGAGGATACTGTAAAATCTCCATTCCCTCCCCACTCCAGAGGAAAGATACTGTAAAATCTCCATTCCCTCCCCACTCCAGGGGAAGGATTCTGTAAAATCTCCATTCCCTCCCCATTCCAGAGGAAGGATACTGTAAAATCCCCATTTCCTCCTGATCAGCTGGGACTCGGGAGGCAGAGAATAGATGGGGGCGGCGCCAGTCAGAGGTAGTATTTACTGGTTCTCTGAACTACTCAAAATTTCCGCTACCGGTTCTCCAGAACTGCTCAGAACCTGCTGAAACCCACCTCTGTCTCACACCCCACCTCCAGTCATCTTCTATTAAGACTAAAGGACCTTGGTTCCTTCAGCATTTCCTTGTTAAATTTATTTTCCATCTCCCTTACTACTGTATCTTCATTACTCTTTTTTACACCTTCTCCAGTTTCTCCCCAAATCTCTCTCAAAATGAGTGTCTGGAAATAGAGACAATATTTAAGCTAGAGTCTGACCAAAGCAAAATAACAGGGAAACTATTAATTCCCACAACTGTGAAACTATACTTTTATTGAAACCATCCAAAATTGCATTATTATTATTATTATTATTTTGCAGCTATGCCTCACAACTGACACATATTCAGCTAGTAATCAAATACAACTATGAGATTCTTTGCATAAGTTTTTTCCTGTATACCAACCATTTATGCTTAAATGGAAAGTGGAAAAAAAGTTAGTGCATAGGCATTATTATACGGAATTCTGCTCAACACCTGGATGTTGGAGGACATCTGAAACATATCTGATATAGGATACTGGTGCATTTAGTCACTATTGCTTGTATTTCAGGTAAGAAGAATATTACTGAACCTTGGTGAAATTGCTGAATATTCAACAACTGACGCACATGCTCTGCAAATGAGTTGCCACCCAGCACATAGGAAGCTGCACTCTAACAAGGCAAACTCTTACGAGAGTTCTACATTGAATGGTAAGCCCTCTCCATCAGAGATGGTATTCAGCTGGTTCAGACCGGTTAGCCCGAACTGGGAGCAGAAATTGTGGGCCACCCACCCACCCCAGCTCTCTGCCGTCCTATTTAGGCATATTTTTAAGCCGCGCACATGGGTGAAAGCCATGTGCATGAGTAAAGCCCATGCATGGAACACCGTGTGCATCAGAGGTGGGTTTCAGCAGGTTCTGACCAGTTCTGGAGAACCGGTAGCGGAAATTTTGAGTAGTTCGGAGAACCGGTAGCAAAAATTCTGACTGGCCCCGCCCCCATCTATTCTCTGCCTCCCAAGTCGAGGTGGCACAGTGGTTAGAGTGCAGTACTGCAGCTACTTCAGCTGACTGCTAGTTCAGCAGATCAGCAGATCAAATCTCACCGGCTTAAGGTTGACTCAGCCTTCCATCCTTCCAAGGTGGGTAAAATGAGAACCCAGATTGTTAGGGGGCATTATGCTATTTAGTATACTGTCTTTGGTGTAAGCCGCCCAGAGTCCTCGGAGAGTGGGCGGCATAGAAATATGAATAATAAAATAAAATAAAATAAAATAAAATAAAGTCCCAGATGATCAGGAGGAAATGGGGATTTTGCAGTATCCTTCCCCTGGACTGGGGTGGGAATGGAGATTTTACAGCATCCTTCCCCTGCCATGCCCACCAAGCCACACCCACAGAACCGGTAATAAAAAAATTTGAAACCCACCACTGGTGTGCATGCACACATACTCACATTTGCAAGTCTCTGCTGTCCATGTTTTCAGAAGTATGTTCTCCTGCTAAAGCTGGTGTCTTCTGCTACAAAGAATATATTTCACCACTAAGTTACAGAGATTGCTTTGGGGAAAACCTTTAATAGCCAGTGGGTATTTGACTTCCCCAAAAAAAGACCCAATTTACTATGTTGTGGTTGGAGATTAGCAAGCCCGCATTCGAGATCCGAGGGCTGCCATGGAGCGGGGTCTCTCGTCTGTCACTCCAGCTTCTACCGGGGACATAAAAGGATCCCCCAAATTGGCATCTCCCAGGCAACGGTGATGTCGCCAGCTAATCCTTTCAACCCAGAAGTGCCTTGATATCTTCTGACATGAGTGCAATTTACCAAGTTTCTTAAATTTGCAAGCTATCTAATGGGAGAGTGAGAATCCTTAATACTTTTCAAGGCTGTATCATCTTGGAAAAGTAGTGGCAATGCTACATGTTCATCGTTGTGATCATGCTAGTTTCTGTGACAGTCTACTTATTACACAGAGAAATCTGCTTCAAGCACTACTGTTGTGGTCCCCCAGGAGCCCGCAGAGCTAGTGGCGGAGTCGGACAGTGAGGCGGCTGGGGAGGAACATGGGCCAGTCCTGGAATCTGGGGAAGGCCTGGATGAGAGCTCTGCGTTGGAGGCAGAGATGGGGCCAGGGCCATCTGGGAGTGATGCTTGGACTCCAGAGCCTCTAGAGTTGGACAGCAAAGAGGCAGAGGAACAGGAGCAGCCTGTTCCTAGTGCGTGCATGTGCAGAGCTGCCAGAAGGCATGAACAGTTAAAACAAAAGGGACAACTCGGGAGTAAGGCATGGAGATGATTGGCCTCTCCCATAAGGCTTAAAAGAGGAGCAAAAGCACATGGGCACTTTGCAGGAAAGCAACGTTGTTAATTCTGTTCCCAGTTGGCATCTCTGTTTGGTTCTGGAATCCGTGTGGCTTTGCCAAGTAGGTCTTTGGCAGAGTGTCAAGGGAGATAAAGATTGGTGATTATCCCGAATGACTTCTCCCAACTAACTGGGACTCAGCTGTGAATGCACGTAATTCACAGCTGTTGCAATAAAAGAGATTTTTGGGACTACTCGTGTGTTTTAATGACTCAGGAAGCCTAGGTCACAACAACTACACAGTAGAGTTCTTATGGTGATTTTAACTGTTAAAATATGATAGAAACCTTGGGGATGAAATAAGTTACCAATCTCATAAAAGTGGAACGAAAAATATGAGTGGTGGAGGAAAAATAAGAAAACAAGCCAAGTCACTGCTTCGATAACTTCGTTTTTTTTTTACCAAAACAGGCCCAGATGTAATGGCTACTGGTAATATTGGAAGGAGTAAGAGAACTCACGGCAAGTGATTACAATCAGGCTTTTGAGAAAGGCCTTATTGTATCTAGATTCTCTTTTTGACAGAGATGGCTACCAATGGACACCATTTTAAGGAAAGAGGATTCCAATCATTCCCAGAGAGTCTCATGGAGGGGACCTAAGGGTCTTCCCCCTACTTCTTGACCTTTACCAGGTATGATGCCTACAGATGATGCCCGTTCTAGGCAGGGGGAGCCTATTGGCAGTCGGCCCCATATAGGCTCATGGAGATTGCCAAGATGACTTCTACAATGTGGAATGGTCACCGAAGTAGTGTGTTGAGGTTGGGAGGTATCGGGCACTGACAGTGGATCTAGCTGGCCCTGCCCCTTCTTGTGACCATTATCTAGTTGAATTGGCTCAGGTGGAGTCTGCAGGAAGAGGGAAGAGCCCAATGGTGGTTGATCCCAGAGAGGCTCATGCAGAGGTCCTAAATGTCTCTTCATCCCTTTCTGGCAGCTGTGAGGTGCAATAGTCACTGATGGTGACTGTTCGTGTTGAGAAGAACTTGATGCATCAATGGGATCTGGTTGCCTTTCTGTCCTCTTCTGATAGAGGAGATTTGGAAAGTTCAGTGGTGATGGAACTCGTTGCAGGAGGTAGGAAACAAATGGCATTCGGCACCATACGGGCTCGTGGAGAGGGGTAAGATGCTGCCTCTTCTCTTGTTCATGATTGCCAGATGCAACAGCCACTGGTGGAGTTTGATCTGGGAAAGTGGAGGAGCCCAATGACTGTTGGGTCAAAGTAGGCCCATAAATATGACTCAGATGACTTGGCCTTATCTTCTGATAGTTGTCAGATTCAATGGGTTCTGGTGGCGTCTGGAATAGAAAGGTTTCCAACGGTGGCTGATTCCAAACAGGTTCATGAAGTGGGCCTAATGATCTCATTACACTCTTCTTGGAGGTCCTTGGATCAGCTACTTCTGTGGGTGTTTTCCCTGGAAAGGAGGCAGCTGATGGCTGTTGCTTCACACTAGGATCGTGAAGATACAACGGTCTGTCTTTCTCTTTATGAGAACTGCCAAATTCAATAGGTACTGCAGGGGTCTGCAAGAAGAGAGAGGTGCCCAAAGGTGGCTGTTCCCAGACGGGCTCATGGAGGGGACCTAGACATCTATTCATCCATTTCCTACACTTGCGTGGAGGAATGACCACAGGTGGAGTCGGTTCTATCTCAATGGAATTCACTGGCGGTTGGTCCAAGATGGGCTCATGGAGAAGACCTGGCTCTTTGTCAATCCCCAGATGATAGCCATGAGGAGGAATAATTACTGATGGAATCTTTTCTACAGAGGGAGAGTCCAATGAGGGTTGTTTCCAGACAGGTTCATGGAGAGGGCTTGCTTCATTGGTTATTCCATTCTGATATTTGTCATAGGGATTTGCCATGGATGTTGTCTCTTCTGGGTGGGAGGAGCCCAGCAACCATTACCCCCAGCTAGTCTCATGAAGAAAGCCCGTCTATCTTTCTCTCCATGGTGCTGGATGTGTGGTGGAATGGCCACTGGTGGAGATGTTTGCTGAGATTAATTTCTTGCAGTTTCCTGTTAAAACTTCGCAGCCTGGGCCTGCATGGTGAAGTTGCATGAATGGGGTTGATGAGTTGATAGATTGGACATCCCAGACTTTGTTGCCATTAATCATTATTGCATGGCTAGATGTGTCATCATGGGGGATGGAGAGTAGCCCTTTCCTATGATGCAACAGTCCCAGTTGCAATGTATGGCTGTGAAAGTTGGACCACAAGAAAGGTTGAGCGCCAAAGAATTGAGACCTTTGATCTATGGTGCTGCAGAAGACTTGTGCGAGTCCCTTGGACTGCAAGGCGATCAAACCGGTCAGTTCTAGAGGAGATCAACCCTGACTGCTCTTTAGAAGGCCAGATCCTGAAGATGAAACTCAAATATTTTGGCTATCTAATGAGAAGGAAGGCCTCACCGGAGAAGAGCCTAATGCTGGGAACGATTGAGGGCAAAAAAGAAGGGGACGGCAGAGAACGAGGTGGATGGATGGAGTCACTGAAGCAGTAGGCATGAGCTTAAATGGACTCCAGAGGATGGTAAAGGACAGGAAGGCGTGGAGGAACATTGTCCATGGGGTCATGATGGATCAGACACGACTTCGCAACTAACATCATCATCATAGAGGACCCGTGGTGGTTATTATTTTCCCTGGCTTGGCTTGCTTGTACTGAGAGCAACTGCTTCTTCTTTATATGCAGTTCCTGAAGCCATTTGTGATGTCATGTGAGTGTGAGAGATTTGCAGTACCATGGTAACTGAGCCATTCTTTGTGGCATAATTTTCTATAAAAACTAAAGTAATATAGCGGGGTTTTTTCTCTTGCACTCTGCTTATATATTTAGATCAGGAAAAGGCTTACAAATCTCTAAAGCCAATTAAAGATAACCAGCATGATCTCCCTGCCAGAGATTTTCAAAATGTTTCCTAGGTAATTAAAAAAAAAACTAGAATCCGAATGTCATTCATTCATTAAGAAACTTCCCATCTCATCTGGAACACAGGTCTTGCTTGGTTGGTCAATGGCTTCTTGCTCTACCCTTCACTGGACTTGTAGACATCATCTTTATGCTCAAGACTAGATAAACGTAGAATTAGAAAAATGGTTAAAATTTGGGAGAGAAACTACAAACTGACTATGGCCGTGGCCTATAAAGAAAACCTTTACAAAATGTTTTATAGGTGGCATTTGCCACCAGCAAGATTGGCCAAGATGTACAAGAACTCCCCCGCCAATTGTTGGAAATGTAACCAGACTCCAGGAACATACTACCACATGTGGTGGACATGTAAGAAAGCAAGAAGTTATTGGGAGAAAATTCATAATTGGTTAGATATGATAATTAAGCAACGTATTGAGTTCAAACCAGAAACGTGCCTTTTAGGTATACTGTCAGAAAGTTATGATAAAGCAACCATTTACTTAGTGTTACATATATTGACGGCAGCTAGAATTATATATACTAAATATTGGAAAAATGCGAACACTCCATCGGATGATGACATTTTGTATTTTTCGGAATATAAGACGCACCGGACTATAAGACGCACCTACCTTTTTTGGTGAGGAAAACAAGAAAAAGAAATCTGCCTCAGCCTCCCAGAAATTTTGCCTTGTTGGAGCAAACAGCAAACAGCCTGCTTTACTTTCATTTTCGTTTTCAGCATAGCTTGATTGGCACAAGAAAAAAAAAATCTGCTCTAGCAATTTATCTCCTTGCAGCAAGCAGCAAAGGCCCACACAAAACAGCTGAGAGCAAAACAGCTGAGAGTCGGGAGGCCGATCCAATCAACTTGTGCTAATTAGAATGTGCTGAAGCTGAATGGAGCTGTTTCTTCTTGCTGTTTGCTGCAAGGAGATAAATTGCTGGGAGGCAGAGGCCAAAGGGTGGGTGCCAGTGGGTGGGCAAGGCTACATTCAGTGTATAAGATGCACCTAAATGCGGAAACAATTGAAGAATCCCAAGATATCGCTGTACATAAATAGAGGCAAAATGTGCAGTTGAGTATTACATATAAAATGAATTTAACTTAATTTCCACACTCTCTAAACCAGGGGTCTGCAACCTTAAACACTCAAAGAGCCATTTGGACCTGTTTCCCACAGAAAATAAAATACTGTGAGCCACAAAACCTGGGTGGGCGTGGCCAACTCCACGTCACTCACTTCCACCAATCACATGACACCCCCCCTAGCCACGCCTACCCAGCCGGTCATTAGGGCAGAGAACCGATTGTTAAAAAACATCAGGAACCACAAAACCCTTTTGACAACTCCCTCTCCCTCCCCCCTCCCTCTCCCCCCACTCCGTATCTCTTTCTCCCTCTCTGTTTCTGCCCTGGCCGCTTCTCCATCTACCACCATTGCCCTTACCTTCTCAGGCCAGGCAAAGAGTGACTGGGAGGGGAGGGCGAGGGGCGGGGCCAGCCAGTGGTGAGATCACCCAACAGGGAGCCACAGCAGAGGGCCCAAAGAGCCGCATGCAGCTCCAGAGCCAAAGGTTGCTGACACCCACTCTAAACACTTATTAATATTTGTGAGTGTCAACAAGCATTGACACCCACAAGAGTTTTAAACACACCAGGAATTTTTAACTCTGGTTTGTTGAGTAAGCCACAGCAGCTACCGGTAGAATCAACAATAAACACCATGTCATACACCACCAATTTCGAATCAATGATTGGCTTAATGTATGAGATTAATGTGATTTATCATGATTCATCAGTGAAATTAGAATATACCTAGGATAGGTCATACATTTCCCTCTTTTTTTGGCTGTGTTCAAACAACATACTTAATCAGATCATTGCGCATTTTGACAAACTTTAGGTTGGTTACTTTTAATCTTGGTTATTGTTGGGGATGGCTTAGTACATTGTGTGAACACCATCAATCCAATCCTGAAAAACCAAGCTCTAGTCTAATACATCTTAATTATTTTGAGAAGGTATTTCACATTTTCTTAACTCAGCTTTATTGCAAACCCTCTTGGAATATATAAAACAGGTTGCAGCTCCCTCAAGTGGCCTAAATTGGACACATAGAATCCACAACTGTGTTTCTCTAAAATGCACATTGAACAAAGTCCAAAATGCTGTACTTTAGATTTTTTACGAGGTAAAAAAAAAAAAACCATATTGTTGAAAAAAAGCTAATTATTGTGAGTCTATGGGTCAATTAATTGCTATTCACTTTTTAAAATATGTTAACTAGCAAGTCTTCAAATATATAAGAATTGATGGGAATTTTAGTTAAGATTGTACATAAACTTCCTTTTAAAACCATTTCTGGGTTCCATGACAGTTGCAGTCCTATCCTTGTGAGTAGACACCACTGAACTAAATAGGATTTACTTTTGAGCAGACCTAAGTCAGGTTCCTATACAGTTTGGATTTGACTTAACATTACTGTCTGTTCAAAAAAATAATAATCATGGTTTATTATTAACTGTATTTCAAGTATTTCTGCCCATATTCAGAAGACAGCCTCGTAAGGAAAAGTATTAAGAGATATATTTGGTTAATTAAAGGAACCCCATACCATAAGACGCGGTGGCTCAGTGACTAAGGCGCTGAGCTTGTCAATCGAATGGCCGGCAGTTCAGCAGTTCGAATCCCTAGTGCCGCATAACGGGGTGAGCTCCCATTCCTTGCCCCAGCTTCTGCCAATCTAGCAGTTTGAAAGCACGTAAAAAATGCAAGTAGAAAAATAGGGACCACCTTTGGTGGGAAGGTAACAGCGTTCCATGCGCTTTAAGCATTTAGTCATGCCAGCCACATGACCACGGAGACGTCTTCGGACAGCGCTGGCTCTTCGGCTTTGAAACTGAAATGAGCACTGTCCCCTAGAGTCAGGAACGACTAGCACATATTTGCAAGGGGAATCTTTACTTTTACCTATCACCATAAGAAACAAGATAATACCGTTCTCTCTCACTGGAATTAAGACAGATGGTTTAAATGAAGTTCTCTATATTAGTATATCATCTTGGTCTTTTCTGCCTAGAACCATCTTCAGCAAAAAAACAAAAACAAAATTTGCCATTCATTATGTAACCATCATGCAATCACAAGAACTTTCCCTGCATCTGAGTACTTCCCCTCATCCATTTTCTTTTAAATACTCCACTCTGGACTTAAACGTCTGTACAAAACTTCTTTGAATGCTTAGCAATAAAACCAATATATAAATTCAGTGGATGGACCCATATATGACATTAATCCATATTCTGAATTATTTTGAGACGGAATATTCATTGTAACCTGAAAAATTAATTTATGGCTTCAGGTTACAGGTAAATCCAGCTAACCGTGTTTTAAGACTATAAACCATAGTCTTAAAGCAACAGAAGCATCAGAATACTACCCCCCCCCCCCAAAAAAAAACCCTCCAAAAATACAACCATTTCTTCAAAAGCACTGCATAAGCACATTGTGAAATCCAGGGGGAAAAAGACAGCCAGTCAAGTTAAAATATTTTGTCCTGGTGCATTATATTGAAAATACTCAAACGAAACACAAATCCAGATTCCAAAGTTCTGTATTTTTCAAAATAAAGATCACACATTGTTTAGAGACAATCTACACAAGAGTTACAAAAAATAGTTGCCCAGGCATAAGCATACACAGGTTTGTTAATTATACACATATGGTTACAAGTGTGCTCGCAAAAAGGTTCATTGGAAATATACACAAGGCTCTGTAAATGTACACCGTGTAGTGTTACAATTCTATATTCAAACAAGGAAAATTGACAGTATGTTACATTCACTTACAAGTAGACAAAATGCAAAATACAGTTTATCTTCTGTACAAAAAGGCAAAGTGATTTCACACTTTACAAGGTGAGAGAGGGACTCTGATTGAAAAGGAATAAGGGGTGTGTTTTTATTTTATTTTTTTACTGCCACAAAATAAGTAAAACATTGCTTTTCTTTTTTCAAAGTGTCAAATAAACACTATTTTTAACTGAATCATTTGTGTGTAACATTTAGAAAGGATTGCTACTCTCTTGACTAGGTGACAAATAAAAAAAAAAAAAAACCCAAGCATTTTTCCTTTTAAACATTAACCAGGCTGTATAAAGAGAACATTTCTTTCCAAAGAAAAAAATTTACTTCTGGTTGAAATTACAATTTACAATATACAACACTATATGCTACGACCATAAAAGGGGTGAATATACACTGAAATGCACAGGTTTTGCTAATTTATTTTCTTACCAAAAATGGGTTTATGTTGATTCAAACTTCTCCACATTTACATTACAGAGGTTTACAAATGTACAATTGTACAATCAAAAGTATGTTCCACTACTAGGGTACATTATAGATACAGATTAGACATCAAAACAAGAAAATACTACAAATTTTTATATATGCAAAGTCTACACCAAGTATACACTATATATTTATAGAAGCAAGACCAAAGTTGAATTGGATTCTTTTCTACATGCTAAATAATTAAAAAAAATTGCCTCTGTGTTAACAGAAGAACTGTAGTAGGGCAGTAACCACCCACCAACCAGCTATTTTAAAAAACTCTTGGTGTGTATGTTTTCTCCCCAAAGTTGACTGCTAAGCTCAATTCTTTAGCACTTGGTACTATGAAAAAGGAATTTTTTAAAAGTCTGTGAAACTTAAAAACTTACCTTAAATTGAAGCTTTAGCAAACTGATTTTTTTTTTTAAGTTTATAAACAGTGTTAAATGCAGATCTGCGCAATTTAACTAAAACTTCTCCTTGAGTGTGGACTAAAAGAGAACAAAACGGTTGTTTCCAAAAAGCTCTCCTGTAAGGTAGAGGAGTTAAAAACGTTTTTTTTTTAATTTCATATTAGCCACTTTGAAAGTTTCCATATTTGAAATAGTTACATCAGTGAACAAAAATGTGGCTTTCCATGTACATTTGTTGCCTATGTACAAGAATTCTATACACCACTGAAACAGCAGGGCAATTTAAAAAAATAATTAGTACATGTTATGCAGGATAAAATTAAAGAAATTTACAAAGGGGATTTTTTTTCCTCCCCTCCCCTCCCAGCTTTTTTCTGTTTAAATTTGTTGACTAGTTTTATTTTGTCGTTCTCGTAATATCTATATGTTGAGCAACCATGAATATTTTTCCAAGTATATATTAGAGCTTGACAGGTTGCTGGTTGTGAATTCCAGGTACTATGGTCACAAATTCTCTTCCGCAGCTCAGTGTTTCAGATGATGCCATTTGGTGGTCCACAAATAGGCCCAAGGTCAACCCCGTTCTTCATGTAATACTTCTCCAGCTTGGCCAAGATGTGTTTCCCGTACGTGTATTTGCGGAGAGTGGCAATGTGAGGTCGGATCTAGGGGATGAGGGTAGAGGAATTTAAGCACAAGTGGTTCACAAGTACACTCACACAAATACACTATGACTGCTGAATTACATAGGATCAGTGTTATCATCCTGGATTATACAAGTGATCCTGAAATAAATAGTCTGACAAGAGATCAAGCTGCCAGAGTGGATTTAATAGCAATAGCACTTAGACTTATACACCGCTTCACAGTGCTTTTACAGCCCTCTCTAAGTGGTTTACAGACTCAGCATATTGCCCCCAACAATCTGGGTCCTCATTTTACTCACCTCAGAAGGATGGAAGGCTGAGTCAACCTTGAGCCTGTTGAGATTTGAACTGCCAAATTGCAGGCAGCCGACAGTCGGCAGAAGTAGCCTGCAGTACTGCACTCTAACCACTGCACCACCACGGCTAATGCAAACTTTGAACTAGGCAATGGATGGCAACAGCCATTTCTAGCTTCATACAGACAGTGCCATGATCTGTTGTAAGAGTGAATTCAGAGACTAATGAAACTAAGCCAAATTGGATCTTGGAAACTTGGTTGAACTGGCAGGTGCAAAATGGAGGTGCCAAGTTCTGACTAGCCAGTATTAGGGAAACACATCTGCATGCAATGATTTATACTTCCTCTGAAGTTTTCCCATGTTTTTCCAATCCCTGTAATGATCTGGGATCCTCCCAAATAATGCATTTTAATGTGTGTCATCCAATCCCTTGGTAGTCATCATGGTTGTGAATTAAACTAGTGGTCCCCAACCTTTCTGGCTTGGCTGGGGTGGGGAAGAATAGTTGCATGCGAGCGGCAGGTGTGCACGTTCACACAAGTGGAGCTGTGTGTGTGCACGCTCACCCGCTGCTTATGCAGCCCTGTTCCAAATGGGTGGCAACCCAGGGGTTGGGGATCCCTGCATTACACGATATTCACTTGCATTCTGATCCCTCTTCATGATATTCAGTAATATAAACTGAATAATGCAAAACCAGCACATATGATTCATTTAAACAGTATTTGTATTTTAGTAGGGAAAGCAGATTTCCCCCCCCCCACCCCCAAAACCCATCATTCAAGATGCTATCCTATAACAAAAACACAGAGGTAGCTTTGACACAGCTTCTGTTGTTCTGATAAGCAACTCTGAAGGGGGAGTGGCATCTTTCAGGTCCTTGGGCAGTACCTCCAAGAAATGGCTTTCCGTGGTTTTTGCTTTGGCTGTATTCCAACCAAATAGAACAGGCAAATCCAGGCCATCGACTCACCTTGTGCATCACAATCTTCCTTTGGGCTGGCTCTGCCACATCAATCATTTTCTGTACCACGTAATTGGCATACTGATCTTTCATCATGGTGTATAAGGCACTGTGAGGGCCATCGTTCATAGTACACACCTCATCAATCAGCATGGCTCGTTCAGTGCGGGAGGCATGCGTGACACATTTCTCCACGACATTGCTGTAGCGAATTAGAAAGGGTACCGGTTATTTGCTGGCATCCCAACAGGCATCCATATCAATGGATTTTGCAAAGTATTTCACGCATCTCCGAGTGTGGATATGCAATCCACAGAGGAAAGAGTCATAAAACATTTGAACTGTTTTCTCCTTGTTACATAAGAACGCAGACTGGGAAATTGAAATAAATGGTCAGGACTGAGTTTTAGCTTGAGACTGAGAGGCAGTGTCCTCTATAATCAAGATTCAAAATATGTTCACTAATGTTGGCTAACTGATATCAAGAGCAACTAAAAATAATGCACAGATACTATCTAAAGGTAAAGGTTCCCCTCGCACATATGTGCTAGTCGTTCCCGACTCTAGGGGGCGGTGCTCATCTCTGTTTCAAAGCCGAAGAGCCAGCGTTGTCCGAAGACGTCTCCGTGGTCATGTGGCCAGCATGACTAAGCGCCAAAGGCGCATGGAATGCTGTTCCCTTCCCACCAAAGGTGGTCCCTATTTTTCTACTTGCATTTTTTACCTGCTTTCAAACTGCTAGATTGGCAGAAGCTGGGACAAGGAATGGGAGCTCACCCTGTTACATGGCACTAGGGATTCAAACCGCTGAACTGCCGACCTTTCGATTGACAAGCTCTGCGTCTTAGCCGCTGAGCCACCACCTCCCTTCTCAGAGCAGGTTAAAACCCAGATCAGGTTAATTTATAGTGTTTCTAAATGGCCAAAATTTTGCAAAGACTGCCACAGGAAGTTTCTGCATTCCCACATAAGATTTCACAAAGTGACATCATCATGACTGCATGAGATTAGGGGTGGGAAGGAAACAAAGATGTTCACCTGAAAAGTTTGCCAGCTCCTGAATCATTCCGCTTAATTTGTGGCTCTGCCGAATGGAAACAATACCTTCTCTGAAAATAGCACTGTAAACAGGACTCACCTCAAAAAATTTCTGGATTACATAATTTCGATTTCGATCGACAAGCTCAGCACCTTAGCCATTGAGCCACCGCATCCCCTTAGATACTACCTACATTCATCTCAAAAACAACTGCTTTACAACATAGCATGTCCCCATCTCTAACTTCTTCACTTACCCTTAAAAGGTATCCTGAATTGACAAATATAAAATAGTTGGTTGGACTAGTATGAAGATTATGTTTCTAAATACACACTGAACACTGCTTCATATCAACAGCAAAATTGCTCATAGATATTCTTAGTTCCTGAAGGAGTAACAACTTCATCCTTCTCTAGTATTCTACATTACACTACACAGAAGCTGCCCCCAGCTGGAATTAGATAATACTTTGGTCCTGATTTGGAGGGACGTGTTGGTGCAAACATTCTTTACTCCCACAGATTTGAATTATGTTCCATACGAGGGCAGTACTCACAACACCAAGGGATAACCTAATCTTTCATCTTGGTCTGTTCCGTGACTGCATTTGAACTCCGCTCATGCAGAATTCATGATTCCAGTACCATTTAGCTTTTCTCCAACTTCCCAATGCCACATTCTGCTTTATGTAACTGTGCCCACTAAAGAGATCTGAAAATACATTTGCAGGATGGGAGCAAAACTAATAAATGTTTTATCATTACGAGGCATTCTGACGCTTTATTTTGAAGCTGTAGCTTTTCTGTCCATATATGAAGAACAGAATCTTTTCCCATTTCAATTTTTTTTTTCCTACACTTAATTATTTAGAAATAGACAGAAAAGGAATGATGATGATACCTGGCAAATTTGTGCTGACTCAGTACAAGCACGTTGCCTCTAATTTCTGCCACGATCTTGCTTTTATCTTCAGGTCGCCCATGTTCAAGTACATGTTGGATAACATAGTTCCCATATTGATCCTGTTTGGGTAGACAAACAAGAGATTTAAGTTTTAAAACCCTTTTTATGTTAAATATCCTTAAAACGCAATTGCAATTACGCAGTACTGTGTAATAAGCTGGGTTGTAATCAAATCAACTAATTACAATTTTCACTTCTGAAATGGAATGCCAAAACCACTGCCTTCTCATTGAATTCTTTCTGTGTCAAATGTGTATCCCAACTTTCATTCAGGAACTTAACATAATGTATACAATGCTTGTGCCTATTTTTCCCCGCAAAAGCCTGAGAGGTAGATTGGTGGGTTGAATAGAATACCCAGTTGCTATGTTTCCTACTGCTAGTCTAACACCTTTAACAGTATAAATCAATGTTTCTCAGACTTGGGCTACAATTCACAGAATTCTCCAGCCAGCTATGCTATGCTGGCTGGGGAATTCTGGAAGTTGAAATCTACACATTTTATAAGTTGCCACGGTTGAGAAACTCTGGTATGCATTTGATCCTTGTTTAGCTACCACAATTGGGATCGACAACTAAGAAAGTGAAATCACTACTACGCTCATGATCTTACTTCAGCATTCCTTTGCTTTACAGACCTGCTAAGGTCATACATGCAAGTATTGGTCATCAAGTAACTTTTTCATTACTATTGCAAACTGTGATTGGTCACTAAGCAAGGCAGTCGCTAAGCAAGGGCTACCCATACCCTGTATTTTCTGCCCTTCTCCAATCTGGTTATCTTCTGGAGGTGGGGAGTTAAACTCTCAAGATTTGCCCACCCAGCATCGTCATCGCTGAGAATTTTGAAAGCCGATCACCTATCCGGAGAACATCCCAATACCAGAAGTCTGTGCAATTTCATGTATGATTTGACAGATTACCTGCACAAGCTGTTCTGTGTGTTGATGAAGCTCTTCCAGGATAGGGAGGGTCTGTTCAGGTAGACAGTGTTCAAGGATCCTCTGAATGACCCGGCAGCCATAGGGATGGGTTGACAAGGCAAACACCTGAGTTCAACAGACAGAGGTGAGGACAGGGTAAAAATCCTTATTCAGAACAGCCTAAATTTAAAACAAACAAACAAAAAAACAACAAAAGGCTATGTAGCATGTCAAATATTTTTTTTTAATACTCGCTAGTTTATCACTCACTGCCAGGGTCCAAAAACTGTGAAACTGAATTCTTTGTACATTTTAAAACTTGATGTTAAGATCGATGGTGACATAGTGCAGTTGGAAGAAAAATGGTCATTTGAGCTTTCAAAGCGTCATCTTGAACTACCTTGTTTTCCTGCAGTTCTGGAAAAGAGAAGGTAGCCTTGGCCTACTGCATGCTGGATTATGTGAACACGGCAATGCTTTTAGCTTTCTGCACATGACTTCTTGGCTCTTCTCACGTGCAGGGCCCTAAAATCCTGCTGAAGGATTCAAATACCTTTTTTTTAAAACTGGCTGTTCGTTTTAGAGAGATATCTATCCCCATAGGATACCTTGACTTTCCATCCCTTCTTAAAACTTAGCTCGTTTTTATGATTTTTGCTTTTCAGCTCTTTAATTTCAGTCCGAGTGCATACACAATTTGCTCAGTAACTTTGGGAAAATATTTGGAATTTAGACAATGCAAGGCAGAAACGTGGAGATGCACGTCCATATACACACACATATAGGTCTGAAGAAATTTTCCATCTTTCATTGCTCTTTGCCTCTCCCAACACTTTCCCAGTTACTCTGTATGAAACAATATACATATATTGGTAGGTTCTGACCAGTTCTGGAGAACTGGTAGCGGAAATTTTGAGTAGTTCGGAGAACTGGTAGAAAAAATTCTGACTAGCCCCACCCCCATCTATTCTCTGCCTCCCAAGTCCCAGCTGATCGGGAGGAAATGGGGATTTTACAGTATCCTTCCCCTGCCACACCCACCAAGCCACACCCACAGAACCGGTAGTAAAAAAATTTGAAACCCACCATTGAAACAAAGCATTTAAATGATCTGGTAACCTGATCATCATCCTGCCATTTAACTGAAGATAGAGTACCCAAAATTAACTCCTTCTGCCCTGCTGTTTTACATCAATTTCCCTGCCTCCTAATGTCTGTGTACATTCTCCATCAAATATGCACACAAACACCTTCTTACCTGCCCCTTAAATGCATCAATTATAAACTGCAAGGATTGTGGCTGCACACATTCAATGCATTTTTGCACAACATGATTTCCATTCTGGTCTTTTACACATTTCAAGACGTGGCCATCCAGTTCTCGGACCATCTCGTTCTATGGAAGAAGGGACAGAGAAACAAAGAGAAAGCACCACCAGAACCACAGACAATAAGTACGGTTAAACAACCAGGCCTTAAGAATCAGCTAAGATTCTTCATCCTAAACTCCCAAGCACTGATCCAGCAAGTTTCTCATGGATCTTGGGCAAAATAAAGCTGCCTTCTCCCATCTCCTGCTTCTGATCACCAGGAACTGAATCACAACAAATTAAAATCCAACATGGTTTTGGAAACAACATGATATTGCTCTGGTCACCCAAGTGTTTGATTCATAAATATTTCAAAATTTCAAGCTCAAAACGGGATGGTTTCAAACTCTTCTGGAATGGTCAGAAGTGCATCCAAACTGCAGTCTTGAGCTTGGAACAGAGTGTTTCAAAATTCAGAGTGTTTTTTGAGTTCAAAACATTTTGCAGAGACCTATTATTTGATTTTTTTTTTTTAAAAAAAAAGACCCATCTGCGCTTGCCGATCGCAAGAATAGATTTTGCTGAATGGGTTGTGGGCACATGGGCTATCTCAAAAGAGAAATGTCCCAACTGCAGCTCCTTCTAGCTAGCATTCACCATTCCTCCCCCCACCCCCCAAGTAAATAACAGAACAAAGACTGCAAAGAACCTTTTATTGTTTTCTTCACGACCTTTATGGCAAACATGATCTGGGGAAGCATACACACAAGCATCCCCTTGCCCACCAACACCTAGTCTTGCGCTCCCCAAAAGTCTTTCGCTATTTGCACACATACACAGGTTACGGAATAGATCACAATCACAAACCACTAAAAGGAGAAAAGAAAACCACAAAGACAAAGCTTAATTGAAAAGGAAAGGAAACACTGACATGTAACATCAAGAGATAAAATTAAAATGGGAAACTTACAATTACCTGCTGGTCTGGGGGAATAAACTCAAGAGCCTTTTGTATAACTCGGCAGCCGTACATCTGCAAAGCCAGGGAAAGGACATGGCCACGGATACGTTCTGCTAAGGCCAGCTTCTGTTCTAGGCTGCCAAACTAAAAGCAATGACAAAGAGTTACAAGACATATGTCAGAGTTTATTAAAACACATCAGAGCAGGTTAAAAAGATAAAGGTTCCCCTCCCACATATGTGCAAGTCGTTCCCGACTCTAGGGGGCAGTGCTCATCTCCATTTCAAAGTCGAAGAGCCAGCACTGTCCGAAGACGTCTCATGGTCATGTGGCCAGCATGACTAAACGCCAAAGGCGCACGGAATGCTATTATCTTCCTACCAAAGGTGGTCCCTATTTTTCTACTTGCATTTTTTACCTGCTTTCAAACTGCTAGATTGGCAGAAGCTGAGACAAGGAACAGGAGCTCACCCTGTTACATGGCACTAAGGATTCGAACCGCTGAACTTCCGACCTTTCAATCGACAAGCTCCGCGTCTTAGCCACTGAGCCACCGCCTCCCTTCTCAGAGCAGGTTAAAACCCAGAGCAGGTTAATTTATAGTGTTTCTAAATGGCTAAAATTTTGCAAAGACTGCCATAGGAAGTTTCTGCATTCCCACATGAGATTTCACATCATCATGACTGCATGAGATTAGGGATGGGAAGGAAACAGTGATGTTCACCTGAAAAGTTTGCCAGCTCCTGAATCATTCCGCTTAATTTGCGGCTCAGCCAAATGGAAACAATACCTTCTCTGAAAATAGCACTGTAAACAGGACTCACCTCAAAAAATTTCTGGATTACATAATTTCCAAACACATCAACCATCAGCTGATAGGCTGCCTGTAGGATTTCATTGAAGACAAGCTGTCTTTCAGCTGGGGTGGCACGTTCCAGTTTAAGCTGGATAAACCTGGAGAGGGTACAATTAAACAAGGAATTTGCATGGCTGATGATGTTGTATTTTTTTTGAAACTTGAAATTATGGAAGTAAGATAACTGCCTAGCCTGACATAAACCAAATAAAATAACAGGACTGAGATTTTTCTACTAGATTAATTTACCCATTACCCTCCAGCCAGCAATTCCCTATTGATTTTAACTCAAAATAAGCATAAATCCAATGATGCCAATTACTACCAGCATGCTGAAGCATATAAACCTTTTTATACAAAAATAACCCTTCCTGTCTTTGCCTCAGGACAGCTCCTTGAACAAGAGCTTTTAGAAACAAGTTGCTCCTAGAATCGGAGGGCTTTCCTTTATGGCAGAGGTCTTCAAACTTGGCAGCTTTAAAACTTGTGGACTTCAACTCCCAGAATTCTCCAGCCAGCATAGCCAAGTTTGAAGACCTCTGCCAATGCTGGCTGGAGAATTCTGGGAGTTGAAGTCCACAAGTCTTAAAGCTGCCAAGCTTGAAGACCTCTGCTCTATGAAAATGAGCTAAAAACTCTTGTGAAGATTTTAAAGTTGCTTTAAGAATTTTATTTTTTTGGCAATCTTTCAGACAATTTTATGCAGTTTCTACTGCCAGTCCATTCTACTGTCCTATTCCTTAAAGAAACAATTTCTAAACATTGACAGGAATGGACTGTCTCAGCCACATGCCAATCTTGAAGGCCTTCAATGATCTCCCCAGGTCTTCAAAATCCAAACTGTATTTTTAACGTGAAAAGAGGATGAAACATGCAATTGTATCAGCCACATTTTAGCCAGCTGGGGTGTCCTTGGGTCAGTTTTTTTAGCCCTAGGAAGAACACAATGGCAAACCACTTCTGGAAAAAAATTGCCAAGAATAGTATGGATTTGTCGATGTAGTTGCCAGGAATGAAGACTGACTCAAAGAGACCAAAACAAAAACCTCCCCAATAGGAATATAGGCTAATCTGATTATCAGCGTTCCAATAATGCACCCATAGAAAGCAGAATTCTGAGGCAGATAGATTCCTCAAAGAACAATTTATTGGATACATCATATTGGCACAACTGGTGGAAAACTGACTCTGAAAGTTCCCACAGTTTTCACCTAATTAAAAAGTGAAAGTTGCCCCTTCCCCCCAAGTCATTGTCTAATAGAGGTGCTGGCCGGCTGCTTGGTTACTCCACTCCTCCTCTCCCCATCCATCTGTTGGGATGTCCTTGGTTCCCACAGGAAAACTTTTTGTTTTGACTACAAACCCCAACTACCTATTTTCCCCCTTTGCCTGCCTTGTGGCAACCCTGAAGCCTCAAAGATGGCCTCAGCCAGGTTCGATTCAGGGTTGACGCCGATTTTGCAGGGCTCCATCATGTCCTGCAGAATGCTACTCAAACACTATGCTTGGCCCGGGGAAAAAAGAACAAAATCCCTGCACTCCTTTTCGATAAAAGTTCTCCTCTGCTCGTTCTCCCCACTCGCCTTGATCCATGTTGATCCTGGGAAAATTCCATAATGTGACCAGCAATCTCTCTCAACTGCAGGTTCGGGTACCGGTTATTACGGAAGTCTTCGAGCAGCCTGCTGCGGCCGGAGGGCATGACATCGGACATCCCATAGCGCAAACGCGAGGACGGGAAGAGGGTGCTGCTGGGACTGAAGAGACTGGAAGCGCTGCTTGCACTCCGGTACTTGGCTTCAGCTCCAGGGGCAGCAGAGATGTAACGGCCACTTCCATTTGTGAGACCGCCTGCAAGGATTTTTTTTTTTTAAATTAAAATACCAGAGGTAGTTTACGTGGCTAAGAATGCTTCAAGCTGAAAACACATGGAGTCATTTTCCCCAGGCTAAAACTGAAGTGGGACAGACTTAACTAAAAAAAAAAATGTGCATGTGATCATTCAGTGGTTGATTTTAGCCATGAAGGCAAGCTGCGGTTTCTATGTCCTTTGAACCTTCGTCCCTTTCTTTACCGGCACTACAGAGGTGATTAGTTAATTTCTATCATCATCATCATTTTTTAACGACCCCATAATCCCTTGTGGGGTGGAGTCTGAGCGACTGAATGGAGCTAGCAGAATGTTTTAATAGCGGGATGCCCTTCCTGGCGCCAATGCAGAGTTTTGTTCAGCAGATATATTCTCAGTGTGCCCAAAGAGAGAAATATCTGCCTCTACGTAGGATCGAACTCACAGCCTCCTGATTGTGAGGCGATTTCTATATCCGGCTTTAAAAGTCTCCAATGAAGGAGTGCTAAAATGAGCCAGCCCTCTCCCAAGAAAGCACCGCCAGAGAAAACCAAGCTCCTACCACACCTTTGCTGCCATAAAATGAGCTTTACACAAGTAATTTTAGCAGATGAGTAGTTTTTATTTTCTCAGAAAAACCATAATCAGGACCTATCACTTAGCAACAGCGTAACTTTGCTGCTTAAAAAAAAAAAAGCTGCTACAGCTTTAAGCTTAATAGTATGCAAACACATAAATTCTACTTCGACTGCCACTGGTGATACTTCTTTATTGGAACATCTTACGTATTATCCTATTCTTCTCCATCTTTCTATTTGCTAGCATATGGCCTTGGAAAAGCATTCTGTACAGATTCCCTAGAAGATGTGCCTCGATCAATATACCCAGCCACAATCTGGGTGTGAAATTACATTATCTATAACCTACAGGTGTGCAACCCTATCAAAAGCCAAACGTGGAACAATCCTGGATCCAGCACACTTTTGGATATACAGCCATTCTGTTTCCTGGGATGCCATCATCTTTCAGGCCAAGAAAAAAGGCTGGGGTCAAAAGCCAGTAAGGAAAAAAGCTCCTGGCTAACAAGACTAAAAGGATAACAATTTAAGGACCTTGCATTCACAAAAGGAATATTGCCTAATATCGGGATTCTGCTGGTAATTCTGGCTGAGACAAACAAAAAGGGGCTTTATAAGGATTACAGCTCCTTTTTAAGATAGAAGTCTTCTGAACTTCTTTAACTGGGCAAAGCAGGGGTTCAAATCTTGCTAGGCCCACAAAACAGTTTTGCAGAGCAGGGGTTTCAAGAAGGAAGGTTCCTAGCCAGTTCAGATTTAGGACTTTTGAGGCCCTGCCACATATGCAGGAATATCTAACCAAGCAATATAAGTCATTTAGCATACAACAGTAGATAAATGGTATCCTTCCTATTTTTTGAATTAGCTGTCCTATGCTGTCAGTCAAACCATCTGGAGGACAGCAAGCTTCCTGCAAGCAATGGGCGAGATGGGAAACAACGAGCAGCTGCAGCTTCAACCAAGATGCCAATTTAACCTGTGAGAACAGTGGTGTCCTTACCAAGGTTTAAGCTTGAAGAGGAGCCATGAGAAGACAAAGATGGTGGGGGAGTCTGAGAATGGCCAGGTCCTTGACTAGGCAAAGGCATGCCTACCGGACCCGGTGAAGAGGAAAATCCAAGGCCATTATAAAAGCTATGTCCTATGGGAGTCAAATTGCTGGATGTCCTCTTGTAGAGATCAGTGCTGCCTGTGAGGGAATCTCTGCGAGAACCGCTGCCTGTGTTGGAATTGGCAACTGAAAGAGAAAGGAAAGGAGGTGAGGAGTGAAAGGTTTTATTAGTTAAGGAAAGGAGGATCCTGAGAAAGAGGAATACCACTGGGTCTAATTATCAAAGCAAAACTGAAAGATTGAGAATTATCTCCAAAGGCTACTAGAATTCTTTCTAATTAACAGAAACAGGCATGCCAAGGTGGTGCCCAAACTTCAAACAGCATTCTCCATATTAAATAATTTTAAAATATATATTTTTTTTAATCTAAAAAACTCTGAAATCCAAATTTTGCAAAATCTTGTTGGAATGACCGCATCCTGTTTTACACATCATTTTAATTTTCTCACCTGAGATTTCTAGAATTGAGGGATCAAATTACTGAAAAGGATACGGCATTTCTCTGAGATTTTCATTTTCCCTGAGAAATACTTTCTCAGTCACTTTCTCAGCAATTTAAGACAATTGAGTGAGATATGGCACTGAGATTCGAGTGCGTAACAAAATTTACTGGGAAACCTTGGGTTGGTCACAGTTTTAATATAATACTTTAGAAGTGTTTAAATAGAATAGGGAAGACCACAAAAAAAAAAGGCTAGAAAAATGCAAACAAATAAACATAGCAATAAATATTCCTTCATATACAGTTATCAATGAACTGAAATATGGGCTGTGTTAACACACCCATTAAGTCATATTTATTTGTCATATTTAACAACCGCCAATCTCGCTCACTAGGGACTTATGTGGTTTGTTTGATAGGGCTGTGTTGTGTGAACTCAATTCTTGAGATACCCTGACAAAACTGTGGCTTTAGTACAATGTGTAACACAGGGTCATGCCCTAAAGCAGCGGCCTCCAATCTTTTGGACACCAGGGACTGGTTCCGTGGACAGAAGTTTTTCTCATGGACCAGAGGGGGTGTGGTTTTGCATGCTGCCTGTAGATGGGGTTTTGCTTGTTTGTGTGGCTTGGTTTCTGGCATGCCGCAGCCTGGTACTGGTCCCTGGATCAAGGATTGGGGACCTCTGTCCCATTAGAATAACAGAGTTGCAAGGGACTTTGGAGGTCTTCTAGTCCAACCCCCAGCTTAGGCAGGAAATCCTATACCTGTGATAGCGAACCTATGGCACGCATGCCCGAGATGGAAGAAGAGCCATCTTTCCAGGCACACGAGCTGCCGCCCAACTCACCTGCAGCTGTGCATATGCGCAATTCAGGGAACCCAGCTAGTCTTCGAAGCTCTCCTGCGCATGCGTGCGACGGTACTTGCGTGCAGCACGTGTATGCAGATAGCATTCGTACACGTGCATTGCATGTGCAAAAACTGCACGGACGCGCAAATGGTGCAATTGCACACGTAGCGCATGGGGAGCGCGCGAAAGCTGCACGCATGTGCAGATGGTGCAGTTGCACATGCAGCGCATGTGGGAGGAGCCGCACGTTAGCACGGATAGCATGTGCGCACGCAAAGCGCGTTTGGCACTCAGTGAGTAAAAGGTTCACCACCGCTACCCTACACCACTTCAGACAAATGGTTGTCCAATCTCTTCTTAAAAACTTCCAGTGTTGGAGCATTCGCAACTTCTGGAGGCCAGTTCTTCCACGGATTAATTGTTCTACCTAACTACCATACCCTAAAGCCGTGAAGGCGAACCTGTGGCACGCATAGCCATATCTGTGGGCACACGAGCGTTGCACTAGTTCAGCTCCAGCGCGCATGCGTGCACTAGCCAACTGATTTTCGGGCCTGTCGAGCTCACCAGAAGTCAGGAAACGGGCTGTTTCCGGCCTCCGGAGGGCCTCCAAGGGGGTGGGGAAGGCTGTTTTTGCCCTCCCCAGGCTCCTAGAAAACCTCTGGAGCCTGGGGAGGGCAAAAAAAAAAAAAATGGGCCTACTGAGCCATCACATGCCAAAAGCAGGGGGAACGCAGGGGGTTGTGTGCACATGCACGGGGGGGCGGGGCACATTGAATTATGGGTGTGGACACGCATGTGCGCAACCTCCCCACCCTCACCCCGCTTTTGGCACGCAAGAGCAAAAAGGTTAGCCATCACTGCCCTAAAGGATCTTTGCTGGATCTATTCAGAACTGGGAGTTTTATTCAGAACTGACCTACATCAACTTTCTTATTCCCTCCTACTGTGGCAAGACATCAATGCCCATTGTTTCTTCACTTCGGGAGAGCTGCTGCTCCCTACCTGCTGTTCCGAAGCCTCCCAGCGCAGACCCCAGGGTAGCACCAAGGGAACTGCTGCTCCCAAAGCCGAGGGAAGTGTTGGCAGGTTGGGCAGAGCCCTGAGAAAAGAGCGAGCTGCTCTGCGAATTGCTAGTTAGGGAATTGTTGCCGTAAAAGGAGCTGGAGGCCAAGTTGCTGGTGGGCTGTTGCTGCGGCTGAGGCTGTTGAGTCCCGAGAGGTCGAAATGGTCCACTGGTCGTTCCTGCGAGGCCACCAGCAGCGCCGTTTGCTGAAGCTGCAGCAGCTGCAACCGCTATCAAAGAGAAAGAAAGGAGGGGGTCAAGTCAAAGAATGGGAAACCTCACACAGCTTGAATCAATACAGCATTTAATTTGCAGAATGCTATCTAACCAAATTCATTTCCAGGAAAGGCCATCACTTTTTGATGTAGCATTTGGACCAGTAATTCTTAAACTGTTGGGAGAACAGGATTAGTGTATCACCCTGGCAAATCAAATTAAACTATGGCAAGTTGCCATGATAGCAAAGCAGGTTTCCACGTAACAGTCCCTGCCCTCCTCTCTTTTCTATTGAGTTTGTAAATAGAAAAGCACTTTTGCTGCTGGGGCACTTAAATTTAAGGTAATTTAAGGTTCCCCTCACACATATGTGCTAGTTGTTCCTGACTCTAGGGGGTGGTGCTCATCTCCGTTTCAAAGCCGAAGAGTCAGCGTTGTCCAAAGACGTCTCCGTGGTCATGTGGCCGGCATGACTAAATGCCAAAGGCGCATGGAACGCTCTTACCACCCACCAAAGGTGGTCCCTATTTTTCTACTTGCATTTTTTACGTGCTTTCAAACTACTAGGTTGGCAGAAGCTGGGACAAGTAACGGGAGCTCACCCATTATGCAGCATTAGGGATTCGAACTGCTGAACTGCCGACCTTTCGATCGACAAGCTCAGCATCTTCGCCACTGAGCCACCGCGTCCCTTACTTTAGAATTTACTTACATGGAAACTAGGAATTGTGCTTTAAACAAACTCTAGCTGGCTAAAACAAAACATAAAACAGTTCCCTGGTTGATATGTAATATTAAGCCACAGTAGGAAAGATTAACATAACGTGATTTGCAAACCTGCCTTCCCTCGTTATCTTAGCGTTCTGTACAAATCTAGCCACAACTGTGTGTTCAAGAAATACTCAATTTTTTTCAATTAAAAAAATCCTAGCTAAGTATGTGTGAATACAGGCAATTCAAGCTTGGAAGATGGCACATTCAGCACTTAAACTAGAATTCCTGCTTTATGTGTTACAACCTAAGATTCATGTACATTGAAACTAAATGCTGGTTCGGTGTGCATGAGAGCATTAGCAGCGAAGGATGCTTGGGCCCAGTTTGCTACATGGGGATGGCAACTTTTTGCTCACAAATAGGCTAGGCAGGACTTCCTTTCTGTATTGAAAAATGTATTTCATGTTTTCTCTGGATTTGAAGTCGTATACAACCATCGATGTACCCTTTGGATTTTGATACCCATTGTATCTACTGTGTTTACTGTCTTTTTTTTTTCCTCCAAAAGAGGCATTAGGTCTTAATTTAGGGGGATGTCTTCCACTGTCTCACCTCGCAGAGGAGTTGGCAACGACAGCCTCACCCAGCTAGAGCCCATGTGGCTTCAGGAAAGGCCTCTGACAGTGAAATGGAGGCCGAGGGGCACCATGCACGTCAATCCGGAGCTTGTTCCTACATTGCAGAGGTCTTTTGGCCTCTTAATGGTGAAACGGAGGCCGGGGGCAATGCACGCAAGCAACGGCAAGTGGCCGCAGAAGACGTGGGACGGCAAGGCGAGGCAGGTGTCGGGGCATGGGAGGCCTGGCTGCAACTGTCCCAAGGTAAGAAGGGCAGCTCCACCCCCCCACCCATCCCCGTCCCCACCCTAGCTTGATTTTTATCCGTGCGCCTCGCCTCACTTCGTGCAACCAGGTGCAAAGGAGTGGGTGGGGCTTATATCCAACCCACATGTAAAAATCAAGCTAAGTCTTATTTTCAAGGAAACACGGTAACAGTTTCATAAAGCTGCTAAAAATGACTGTGCATTCAATCGCTGTGCTCCCACAGAGAGTATCTAAGCAAGACTTGCCTGCTTGTGCAGCTGAGGAACTGATGATGACAGGAGCAGGAGCTACCAGCCGTACCGGAGCTCCAAGGCCATTCCTTGCCCCTGTATTCACCACAAGAGCACCTGTTTGGTCATAATAGGCAGCAGGAGCCAGGACTGGATAACCTACGAAGACAGATGAGACCGTTATAAGGAGTCAACTTTACAATGCTGTTTTTTGGGTTGCCCCACTCTGAACCCCTCTGGTCTTCTGGAAATCCTAAGCTCCTACCTGGCATTCCTGCTGCCAGCCCCTGTCCGAAAGCAAGAGCTGAATTCACTGCTGCTGCAGCCACTAAAGGATCCGTCTGCTGGCCCTGTTGGTTCTGATTTGGGGTCAAAGGGCGCTGGCTGGCTCCTCCCCGGAGAACCTTGGAGAAAAGGCAAATAGGTATCAGGTATCAGCACCATCAAGAGCAGAAAACAACATGCTGCAATTAACACAGAACATCTCTTTTTATTGGTCATCTTTGGGAACCACCCATCTCCCCTAAAACCAGGGGTGAAATGCTCCCAGTTTGGACCGGATTACCCGATCCGGTAGCGATGGAGGCGGGTGGTTCGGAGAACTGGTAGCAAAAATCTCTGCCCCCACACCCCATTGCCCAGCTGAGCCGTGCAATCATCAGAGGCTTTTTAAAAATTTTTAAATAAATAAACGTTTGGCCGAAGAGGTTATAGAAAAAATGTTTTTAAAAGGAAAAAAAAAAGCCTCTGCCGATCAGGCAAGTCAGCTGGGATCGCCAGAGGCTTTAAAAGCATTTTTTTAACAACCTCTTCAGCCGAAGAGGTTGTAGAAAAAATGGTTTTAAAAGTAAAAAAAAAAAAAAAACCCACAAACCACCTTTGTTGAATGTCATATATGCAAAATCAAAAACGGACAGTTGCTTTTTTCCTGTAGAACAGGAAATGTAAACATTTGGCTACAGAAAACATTTATTGGTCAGTCAAAATTTGCATTCTTTTATAAAAACATCCATTTCCTCAATTGCTCTTCACCATTCCTCCGAGGTTCCAATAATGGTTCCGCCATATCACCATATCTTTGCTCTGGTCTATTGCCTCCCAACCTTCTAAGAATGTCTCACTAGAAATATAGGTTAGACTACAACTCTGCTTTAAAGCATGCCACTTCTCGGGGGGGGGGGGGGGGGGTTCTAAAATAATTTTTTTAAAAAAAATCAGGAGGGGTGGAGAACATGCTGGGCTGTACGAGAAAGGTTGCTAAGGGATCCTGTAAGGGTTGGTTTTCAAGAGTGGTACCTATTGTCTGGAATGGCCTTCTAGTAAAGATCAAGACTTGCCCCCTTCTTGATTTCATTCAGAAAAAAAATTAAACATGGAGTTTCCTTTATGGAGCATTTGTAGCCCGAAATGACACCATTGATAGGTATACGAGGATTTTCATGGCTGAGTATAATTAACTGAACTTAATACTCGTCATTATCCATAATTAGTCTTAATGGATTGCTGCAAGAAATACAAGGAATACATATAAATTCATGGGTACCACAATGAGATTCTGTCCTATTTTATTTCAGTCTTACTAATAGTGAGCCATTATGACAACAATTTGTAACTTTTTTATGTATATATATAGGAACTTATAAAAATACATACTTAAGTAAATTATTTGGAGAACAACTGTCAATAATATATCCATGTACACTGGGCAGAAAAGAAATGGTAAACTCTTAACGTAAAAGCAATGCATTGTTTAAGAAGGTCCAGCTCAGCTTCTCTGAGTCCATAACAAGATTCTCATTATTGAACAACGTTCTCAGTGAGGGCAAGTGTGTCATCACTGCCAGACCTTTTGAGTTCAATGACTTGGAAAAATAAATTAAACTGTGTTTCCTTATCCTCAAGTGGTGGAAACCACACTAACAAATGATTATTCTGTTGTAATCAAATATATTATACTCTTCTGCCCTGCACAATCCCTGTGCCAAAATCTAGACAGATAATCTATTTTGAGGATAGATATGCATATCTTTCTCCAAGATGTGAGATATGATTGATAGAATATACTAAACTATCCATCGTGATTAACAAACCCCAACAGGGGAGTTCCTACAATACACTACATCAAAACCACATTATGGCTTAATGTGATACTGGAATCTGATTAAGAACTGCCTGTAAATGAGAACTTTTGCAAATGTTTGTGGCCGCATTTCCATCGTTCTTCTCTGCCTCCCCTCCTCTTGTGCACACACCAATGAGATTCTTTCTCATAATCAAAGACCAACACACAAATGCCATTGATCAGTTTTGGCCTTGGAACTACTTATTAAAGCGTCTGCTACCACTGCAAACTTGGCTCCAATAGGAGACTGCTCAGCGGGAAACTTAGAAAGAGATCACCACCAGGGGTGGTGAAATTCAGCCAGATCTATCCGGATTGCGTGATCCAGTAGCGGCTGCAGCGGGAGGCTCCGCCCACCCGATGTCATCACGTCCCTTTTTTACCCTCTGTGCATGCGTGGAGGAGACACATGTGAGCTCAAATTTGTGAGCCTATAGGGAAAGGTAAGTGAATTTCACCCCTGATCACCACCAACCAGATCATACCTATCTATTATAAGAGGGAATGTGCTGTCTCTGAGGCAATGCCTCTTACCTGCTGTTGCCCTTGTTGGGTCTGCTGAGAGGTCTGTTGATTGGAGGAGTTTGTGGCAGCGGCGGCGGCGGCTTGTTGCTGGAAAAGACTGGCAGGATAAACTCCCCAGGGAGCTACTCCATAATATTGATGGGGGACAACGGCAGGCCCTAAAACAGCGACAAAGGACTGGCTTTATCTTTTACTAGTAGCATCACAGGGGATTTGTAGTTCAAAATAATCTGCCATTAACTGAACAAGAGAAACGAAGAGTTACGTAGCTTAAGAGGAACCCCATCTGGCCCAAGGGGAGAGGGGATGAAGAAGGGATCCCTGCCACATGCCCAATTTTCAATTTTTTTTTTCAGTTTTAGGTAAAAATAGTCCTCGACTTACAACAGTTCGTTCAGCGACCATTCAACATTACAACGGCACTGGAAAAAAGTGACTCGTGACCTTTTCTCCCACTTTTGACCATATTTCATGGGTTATGTGATAAAAAAATTCAGACGCTTGACAACTGACTTGTATTTATGACGGTTGCAGTGTGTCCTGGGCTCGGGCGATCATCTCTTGTGACCTTCTGGCAAGCAAAGCTAATGGGGAAGCCAGATTCAGTGAACAACCTTTGTCACTAACAACTGCGGCGGTTCACTTAACAACCATGGTAAGAAAGGCCGTAAAATGGGACGCCAAAAAAATCTCTTAGTGAATGTCTCCCTTAGCGACAGAAATGTTGGCCTCAATTGTGGTCGTTAAGTCGTGGACTACCTGTAATTGTACCTTATCACCCAGAAAAGGGGTCTACAACCAACACTCAAAAGAGCCATTTCGCACAGAAAAGAAAACATCAGGAGCCACAAAAACCTTCCCATGCGTGACTATTTCTTGAACAGCCACAAAACTAGCATTAAACGTTCTGTTTTCTTCTGAAACTTTTCTTTTCTTGGATTTATCCATGGTTGGCCTATCGGGGGTTGAAAAGCTCCATAAATGGCGTGCTGGCGGTTGTGAAGCATATTTTGAGCGACAGGGAGCCACAGCAGATGGATGAAAGAGCCACATGCGGCTCCAGAGCTGCAGGTTGCTGACCCCTGACCCAAAACAAGTACTTGCTTATTTATTGGCAGATATATTTCACTTGAGATGCTTATACTTTCAAGCCCAGAAGCCAGGGATACAAACCAAGTGCTCTAACTTCTTATGGGTCTGGACAAGCTAAACAACGTACTTGGATCAAGTTTTGTTTCCCTGCTGTTCTCCTTCCCCACCCTCTACAACCTGCTGTTCTGAAATCCAATGCAGGGAAAGTCTCTGGAGACTCTCAGTCATCCAGGCCATGGTTGTCCCGAAGGTGCTTTTTCAAGAGGCAACTGAATTTTCTGTTTTATTTTTGTTTTTCTCTGAGAACTGAAGAAGCTTCTTGGATGAGAAGCAAAACGGCTTTGAAGAAAAACAATGCAAAGGGAAGGCAGCAAGCTGGGAAAGATACTGTGACCCAAGATACACAGCTGCTTCTGTGAGGCATAAGGAAAATGGTCCCTTGGAGCCTCAAGTATTTGCAGGGGGGGGAAGGGGGGGGCTTCTGTCCCAGAGCGAAGAGCATTTTGAAGCAACTCACCTAAAGTCGCAGCTGCTGCAAGTCCTGCTGCGTAGGGATCCGTTCCTGGTGGAGCAGCGCTGATGATGTAAGGGTTGGGCACAAAGGCAGCAGGGGCTAAACCTGCTGAAAACATACCTGTCAGTGAAAACAAACCCCACTGAACAATTTCCGCAGGGTCTGTGTGTGTGTGTGTGTGTGTGTGTGTGTGTGTGCATGAGAGCAACCTATCTCTGATCAAACAGAGCAAAGGGTTCAAGGCGTTAAGACAAGAGTCTTAAAATCTACAGAGATCTTCCGTTAAGAAATCTACTGCTTGCTTTGATTTAGTATATAACAGCTTAAACTTTAAATTGTGGGGTTTTTTTATCCATGTTTTAAATAATTACATAGGGCATTTTATCCACGTTTGATTTTGGGAACAGCTCTATCAAACAAATCCCCCCCCCCCTTCTCCCCTCTAAGACATATATTTTTCTGTTTGCCTTCAGTCTTATTTAAATGACTGGCAGTTCTTGTGCAAACATTATGCGAGGCTATTTCAGGAGGAAAAGGAGGCAGGAGAATGTGTTTCTCGGTTAAATCTCTTAAGTAACTTAATTCCTGTCTGGCTCAGAGGCAATGAGTCCTTCCAATAAAAGTTCTCATTATAGACTCTCAGTCTCAGTGAGGGCAAGAGCATCATCACTGCCAGACACAATAAAGGTAAAGGATATAAAAATCCTCTGAAAATCACATAATCATTTCTGCTTTATCCTTGCACTCTTTTTTTTAATCCTCGCATCCCCAGAGTTACTTAACAAAGGGATGAATGGAGGAGAGAAGGCGATCAGATTTTCACTCATTCAAGACCTGAAGGCTTACCTATGTGAGGCTGATGGGCAGCTGCTAATGCGTATTGCTGTTGTTGGGCTGCTGTCAGTTGCTGGACAGCAAGTGCATTCGGTCTTTGGAACAGCTGAGAAATAAGCAATAAAAAAAAAAAAGACATTAATTTTACAACTTATACTCCGATGCTCTTAATACCAGAAGGTCATTGAACCTAGAACTTTCTGCCCATAATACTACCATGTTTCCCCGAAAATACGACTTACTTAGAAAATAAGTCCTACCTTGATTTTTACATGTGCGCCCAATATAAGCCCTACCCCCAAAATAAACCCTAATTAAGACCCCGCCCACCCCAGGGTAGGGTGCACAGGTAAAAATTAAGCTCGGATGGGGATGGGGTGCTAGAGCTGCCCTACTACTTACCTTCGGATAGTTGCAGCCAGGCCTTGTACACCTCAGCCCATTTCTTTTGGTGCAGCCAGCCAGGCTTTCCTGGAGGCCTCTGTAGCCGATAACAGAGCTCCGGATCGATCCGGAGCTCTGTTATAGGCTACAGACCCCTTCAAGAAAGCCTTTCTGGATGAAGAAGTTCCTGAAAGCCTCTGATAGCAAAAAAGAAGCCGGGGGCAACACGCGCAAGTGAGGTGAGTCCGTGGACAACATCCCCCCTAAAAAGTAAGACCTGGTGCTTTTTTGGTGGCAAAATAAAAAAATAAGACCGGGTCTTATTTTCAGGGAAACACGGTATCCCTCTGATAGATAAAGGTAGTCTTTGTTTAGCGATTGCCTCGTACAGCAACTATTCGCAGTGATGAAAATGTAATTCTGTGACCAATCCTCACATTTGACTTTTGCAGGTCTATAAAGCAAAGGAAAGTTGAAGATAATAAGCACAGCTACAATTTTGCTTAGTGACAGTTTCGCTTAACAACTAGGCCACTGGTCCCAATTGTGGTTACTAAATGAGACCTGCCTGTCTTTTATAATAGGGAGGGATAACCTGGGACCCTGCGGATTCTGTTAAATGGCAATTCTTTCGATGCCTAAAACTTGTCATTCTGGTTAAGGTTAATGGAAGCTCCCCTTTTACTCCCTCATTTTACTCTCTTTTTAGCCATCTTCTTCTTTTTCCAATTTCAAACTAACTACTATGTGGGTGATAACTCAGTTCGCTGTTAGCAAATATTAAAGATAAAGGTAAAGATTCCCCTCGCACATATGTGCTAGTCATTCCTGACTCTAGGGGGCAGTGCTCATCTTCGTTTCAGAGCCGAAGAACCAGCGCTGTCCAAAGACGTCTCCATGGTCATGTGGCCGGCATGACTAAACACCAAAGGCACACAGAACGCTGTTACCTTCCCATCAAAGGTGGTCCCTATTTTTCTACTTGCATTTTTTATGTGCTTTCGAACTGTTAGGTTGGCAGAATTAGTAAGCATTAGGATGCATTTATTTGTCAAAATTTCCCTAAAAGGTACTTGCATTTATTGCCACAATAATGCTGCACATCACATAGGGCCAGAACAGACTCACTGTAACAGCAGAATGACACAATCGGCTGTACAGAAAGCTTTATAATAAAGTAAGTACTCAGTAAGCTTATGTTTTTTGGCTATAAAACAGTGTTAACGCCCATTTCTTAAATCAATTCCATACCCCAAATGCTTATAACCTATATATTATTTCCACCCCATCTCTCTTCGTCTCTCCCTCCCTCTCTCTGTTTTATAGGATAGATATTTCATATCTCATCTTTATAGCAGCAGCCAGGCCTGAAATGCAGGTGTCCAGAGTAGAAGAAAAACGTATGGAAGAAAAAAGGTTAGGGAAACCCAACTGTTTAATCCACATCCCCCCCCCCAAAAAAAAATCATAGTCATGAGTACACCGAGCTATTTCCACTAAATGGGGATTGTGTGTATATGTGCAAATCCACTGAAGTAAGGTGGGGAGGCTGAAAAAGGCATCTGGGTTGATAAATGTAGTAGTACTACCTACCTGTTGTTGTGAGTTGTAATCAAATAAGCCCACAGTTGCCGCAGCAGAATCCACAGGTACTTGGGTGCCAGAGTAATCAAACTGAAGTGGCTCCATGCCAACATGCTCCATGGGATCCAGAGGAACACTCTGGGACTCCATGTTAGAGAAATCCTCCACAGGCTTGGCACCATTAGTATTAGCTAACTGGGCTAAGCTCTCTGATCCATTCTGGTTTGGCCCTAAAAGATCCACATCATTGGCAGAGTTCTGGCAGTTTCCTGGTGTCCTGCTGAAAAAGAAAGGGAAAGGGGTGTTTTCAGTTTGGTCCTACATATTTCCTTATACACTTAATTTAATTAGAGCTCCATAGGAACAGGTGCACTTATGTGTTACAACGCTCTGTCTTTAAGCTCTGTTATCCTCTGAAATGGCTTCTCTTCTTTCGTATTACAAACGTCTTTAACTCAGACGTGATACTATATTGGAATTCTCTCCCAGGATAATTTTATTAGTCACAATAAAACCTGAAGGCAATGTAATAAGGTCTTTCAAAATTATCTTGCTCAATTAACGATCCAATGATGCAGCCTGCTGCTGTGTGATCTCCCAAGAGAACAAAGGAAAGAACAGCCTAAGAACCACAATTGCCAGGATTCTCAATCCTATCTTACAAGGGAAAAACCTATCTGGCCCCTTCTACTAAATCAGTGATGGCGAACTTTTTTTCCCTTGGGAGCCAAAAGTGCGCGTGCAACAACGCACACACACGTGCCGACACCCATAATGCAATGCCTCCTGCAGGCCCCGCCTCCTGTGCATGGACGCAACCCCCCCCCACGCTTCCCCCCCCCCCCCACGCATATGTGCGCAACCCCCATTTTGGTGCTAGCAGGCCTCCCAGAACCAAATGTATGGTATTTTTGTATGGTATTTCATGGTCATGTGGTCAGCACGACTACATGCTGTGGCAGACGGAACGCCATTACTTTCCCACCAAAGTGGTACTTATTTATCTACTTGCATTTGCCTGCTTTCAAAGTGCTAGGTGGGCAGGAAATGGGCCAAGTAACGGGAGCTCGCTCTTGTTGCAACACAGTTCGCGTCTCAAACCTGGGCAGTCAGCTTTCCAGCTGACAAGCTCAGCGTCTTTTACTTGCTGAGCCATTACACCCTCTAGCAATTTTGTAATACAATACAAACTTTCCTCAAACTGGACATATTTGGCTACGTTTCTATGTAACACTGAACTATGTGCATACGTACCCTCTCCTTCTGGAAGAAGGAATTGGGAGAAGCACTCCAGTTCTTTTTCCTGGTTTGCTGTTCATCAATGAAAACAACTTTAAATTAGGATTTTTATTTATTGATCACATTTATATGGCTGCCCATCTCACATGAAACAACTCTGGACAGCTATGTAAACTTCCATTTTCTGATCAAGCCAGCCAAAAAGCCAGGTCTTGTAACCAGTTTGCTTAACAACTGATTAGAATTTATTCTAATCCACAAATTCCTTGTATGATGAGTAACCAGCCAAGAACCAAGCAAATTAGGCTGGAATATGTCTTGGCAGAAGAAAAGAGTACAGAAATCAGAGGTTCCTTTCTCCTCAGAGAACATTAACTATGATTTGTCATGATGAACTGCTGCCCTGCCCAGCACAAAATCACATATGGAAACTTATGTACCTAAAATCTTTTGCATCCGCATCGATTCCATTTTGCACAGGCAAACCATTAGCCTTGTCCATTACGTCTCCCTCTTCCTTCAAATCACCTAATTTATCGCCATCAAATGTACCCTTATTTTTCTTGTCTCCTTTATCATTGTCATCATTCTCTGCATCCCTTGGCCCCTGGGTAAAGCACAGAGGGTTGTTAAATTCTCCATAAACTGTATCAGAAAATTCAATTGTTAACAATTTGGAAAAAATTCTACGTCAATAATCTGCATAGCATTTAAAAGTTTAACCACGTTTTAATTCAGTTCTATTTAATTTTACCTTATGTGAACATAATTTTGGGGGGGTATTAAGACGATGATCAACTCAAAATTGTTCCAAATCAGGGTGGATAAAAATTGATTTTTAAAAAAATATTTTTTTAAAAAAAATTCAATTAAAAAAATTATTTTAAAAAAAATAAAAAATGGGTTTTTTTAATTTAAATTGGATTTTTTAAATTTAAATCAGATTTTTTTGATTGATTTTTTTTTTAATAAAATGCTTTTGGAGTACAAATCTATCTAAAGATATTTTTCTATTTAAGATACATTAATAATTTAGTTTATTCAGCATGAAATGGGGCTTAGTTACTGGTATATAGCATGAGGCTGTATATTCTGCTATATTTACATTTTTGGTAAACTCATTCAATAAATCCAAGCTCTGCAAGCTAAATAGGAAACCATCACTTGGTTTGCAAATAATATTACAGATTCTAACTACCAGCAATAATGAGTCCTTACGTTTAAAGAGCACCTGTCATTTCAGATCCATGGCAGCGCCGGTTAACAGGCATCCACTCACCTGCTGCCTGCTACGTCCCTCACCTTGTTGTATCACTGCCACATCATCAGCAGTCCCACATTAAAGTGAATGGGACTGTCGGTGAGTCAACAGCGGGTCAGAGGAGGAGCCGCTGTGGGACAGAGATGACAGTTGCTTTTTAAAAATTATGATTTAACTAGAGTTGATTTAAATCAAGCCTTTTTACTAGTGATTTAAATCATGTTTTAAATCCACCCTTTTCCAAATACAGTGACACTGCATCAAGTACATCCCAAATAGATAGCTGTGGTTCAGAAATAGAAAGGCCACAGTATTACTTACAAATCCTCCTTTTCTGAGACAGGAGTCCCCAGGGGATGAACTCAACACATATTCTACCATGCTAACGCCAAGCCCACCACTTTCCGATCGTGGAGACAGCACTGAATTAACTTCATTATTCACGTGAAAACCTTGACCAGGTCTTCTCTGAACCATGATTGGTTGGGAAACAGAATGATCTGCAACAAAAATAACCACAATAGTCACAATTTCTCAAAAGGGAAATTTATTACCAGCAAAATATTTGGGGTCTGCAATGTATGATTATTTCCCACCTTATTCTGCATGCCCCATTATCTACTCATTAATTTTATCAATTTCGGTCCATTTATGAAAAGAATTGAAATTGTGATGGGGATTCTAAATGAAGTGTTGTAAGTGATGAAATAAGATAAATAATTAATGTTACAATAAGAAATCAGGAATTAAGGATGGAGGTGATATTGTTTAAGTTAAAGGGTTTTAATATAAAAATTGAACAGGATGAAGTATGCTGTTTATAAGTAAGATAATTAATTGAAGTTATGTTAAGAATTGGGACGTGAAGGGCAGATGGTAATATTGTTTATACACTATGTATTAAGAAGAGATCAAGATAAAATAAAAAAGTAGGAAAAAAGAATATTATGGCAGAAACTGAAATATGTAAATTGTATTTGGAAAAATCAAAAAGAAGATTGGAATAGATTATAAAATATATATAATTATGCTATAAATTGTATAAGATGTGACCCGATCAATACTCTGTTCATAAAATATGTATGTAAAAGGAAAATTTTTAATAAAACTTGTTTTTTTTTTAAAAAAAAAAATAATTTTATCAATTTCACATTTTTTCTTCTAAAAGTCACTAAGGATAAATGTTCAATTAAAACTACTTACTAAAATTTAGCATGAAACCTAAGGACAGGGAGACATTGTCCTATAGAGTAAAAAGTTGAGAGCAACACTAATATTCATCTATGACAAACATTCCACATCTGTTTCATGTAAAATAATACAGGAAAAGATTTACTGTTTATTTAAAGCAGAGACGGGAAGGAGCTAAACTTTTCCCTCTTGGCAGAGTGTTCCAGAGCCAGGTGCTGCTATCAACGGTACCCATCAACCTTGGCTCTCCATCAACCTTGGCTCTCGAGGGCCTCTAGCATTGATGTTAAATGATCATCAGCCTCAAATAAAAGAACAGGCTGTTTCAGATATCCTAGTCATAAAATTATTTAGGGCTTTCAGAGTCACAACCAGCACTCTGAATTGTGGCTGAAATAAACTGGAAGCAATATACTGTTCCAAGGTGGTGCAATGTAATCTTTGAAATGCATTCCAGATAAAAATACCACCCCATGTACAAAGGTTTTTTTTTTCAATCTGCCTTTAAGGAATTTTAGTCTTTTAACAGCGCAAAGAAATTAACGCCATCCCTCGATGGCCACAGTCGGCCCTGACTTTCTTTTCCACTTCCTTAAAAAGTGTACCCAAGATAATTCACTATCCTGTATTATTCCCTTAACCAATAAAATTAAACTTAGTTTTACAATAATTGGATGTTATGGACCATTTTAAAATACTTTTAACTAAACCTTCTACAGTATTTTAAGGAAACAAGAGGAAGAGAAGACTAGTTGTAAAAGAGAAATAGCACAGATTGTCCAGAATTATTTACAATCACGGTAATTTCAAAATACCTGATGTCCCCCAAGCGCTGTCTCTCCACTGATCACCCAAAAATATTCCTTTTGGTCCATCTTTGCTTGAATCGTCAGATTCCCAAAATTTTTTCCCTGGCAAAAGCTGCTGTAAAGGAAAAGCAGAAATATTGTTATGTTAAAAAGGACATGGGACACTAGGAGAAAGATAGAAGCTTTAAAATAATAGCTAGTTCTCATCTCTCTGTTGCTCTTCCTCATGTAACTAACACTTAGAGCAGATTTCCTAAGTATGTTAGGACTGCAACTTCTTCCCAGAAAAGTGTGCTTGTTGGGACTTCTGAAGTTGCCCTCTCAATACAACTGGAGGGTATGGGGATCAGGTATATCTGCCATTCGGTATTTCAAAGCAAAGTAAAGTGGGGGGTGGGGGTGGAAGAGTCATCCTAAAATTAGGAAGACCTAATTTTAAACAGGAAAAAAAACCCATCATTACAGGTAGTCCTCAACTGATAAAGAGTTCGCTTAGTGACTGTTCAAAGATACAACGGTACTGGAAAAAGCCACATGACCATCTTTCACATTGATGACCATTGCCACATTCCATCACGTGATCAAAATTGAGATGCTTGGCAATTAGCTCACATTGATGACAGTTGCAGTGTCACGTGATCTTCTTCTGCAACCTTCTGCCAAACGAAGTCAATGGGGAAGCCATTGTTGTTGTTACTAATTTAACAACTGCCGGGTTTAACAACTATGGCAAGAAAGTTGAGGACTTAAAACTCACTTAACAAATGTCTTAAACAACATACATTTTGGGCTCAACTGTGGGCGTAAATTGAGGACTACCTCTACTATTCCCTTCTTACAAGGAAGGGGGCAGCAATACTCTTTTGGATTACAAAGAGAAGGCAAACCCTCTTGAGCAACATGTCCAATAAATCACCAAAATAATTCATTTTGTGGGGCAGGTCTAGGTCAGGGCACAGCAGATCTGGCAAAATCTTTTGCTTCACCTTTTGCAAAAGTTTCAATGACTGATAGGCTTTAATTAGGCAATAATAAAGTAAGGCAGAGCTGGGTGGAACAAAGTTGAAAAGTAGGGGAGAGAAGTGCAATTAGGAAACTCTTCAACAACAACAACAACAATAACAAAAACAGTTATGGCGCAGTGAGGAAATGCTTTCTAAAAGGGAACTTATAAATAAATCTACCAATAGCAGTATGGCAGAATTCTTCATAAGGATATACAAGTAATTTGAGGCCAAAGAGTCATGTTTACATGCCAGTATTTACATATATTAATGACATGATTATATAACTACGTACTCGTACTGGAATGAACAATTAAAAGGCCAAACACAGCCATGATGCAGGAAACGGTAAAGTTTAAAGCAACATGGAATTTCTCAATATCTCACCTACCCTGACAGCTGCCTTCTTTCTCTTACTCCCTGGCCACATTCAATTCCCCATTTAGCACAGGGATGTCAAACTCAAGGCCGGGGGGGGGGGGGGGAGGGAGGGGAAGGGGGGGAAACGGTGGGGGCGGATCTGGCTTGCGGGGTGCTTAGATCTGGCCCTGGAAATAGCGAACAACCTGCCTGCAGTGCCTCTGCTAGCAAAAATGGAGCTCAGGAGAACTACACACGGCCCTCTCGGGCTCTGTTTTCCCTGTCAGAGGGTTTCAGGAGGCCATAGCAGCTGGAAACGAAGCTTGGGAGTCCGTTTTCACTGGCAAAGTGCTCGGGCCACCAAAGGCGCCCCTGACATGAGTGACATTGAGCTGGCCACCCATCCACCCCCTCCGACGTCAAACACAATCCTGATGCGGCCCTCAGTGAAATTGAGTTTGACAAACATGGTTTAGCAGCTTACAATAAACCACAAAAGCTCTCATTCCTAGTAACTGACATGAAACTATATTATTTTATTTCAGACCTGTTAGCATATTAAATCAAGGTGGAAGAATGGAATGAAGAGTGCAATGAACCTTACCTATTTAGGATTACTGTGACGCATTAATCTGTGTTTTGGAGCAATGCAATATATCAACTTTGTTGTTAGGATTCATCCAAGGAAACAGGACTAAAACAAACTATGACTCAATACGTAGTTTGTGCATTATGAACCCAACGAATTTCTCACATTCTAGGGACTGAGAAACTAAGAGAATATGGAAACCATTCCTGTCGCTTATTTGAAATTTTGTAAGTAATTAAACATGGCATATAATATTATACTGTGGAGTCTTCCCATTCAGGAGGTTGGGCAACCATGTGACATTTCATGATTGGCCAGTCCATTTATCCCATAAACCTTCCATCTTTCCCCTCCCATTATTTAGCATTATGGAGGTACAAGGCACAAGTCCACATGGCATGTCTTGTTTTTGCTTTAGTTTCTTTCTTAAGCTTTTTGTATTTCTTTTTACATTTTGCAAAACCTGGGGCTTCACTGAGCTTTTTGGGACCTTATTCTTGTTATTCAGGGTCCCTGTTATGGGTGCAATAATACCGCATGAATGTGCTTTAGAAGGACTGATGACTACGGTAATGAAGACTCACTACTCTACCTCCCTGGCACACAGACACACCAGTCCTATCTAATGCTGGTCCTCCTAAACAGGAGTAACCACCATAGAATGTTTTCCCAGTAGGCTGGCTGGGGAATTCTGGGAGTTGAAGTCTTCACACCTCTAAGCCACCAAGGTTAAGTAACATTGATCTAAAAATTTGGTGGGGCAGAGTGAGGGATGGAATAGCATACTATGGTGATACTGAAAGCCAAGTATTCAGGGATTATGTAGCAATTCAGATGTATGAGCAGTGTCTTTTACCGAGTATCAGCATAAATTATACATTTATGAAATGTAATTTATGTATCAGTCAAAGTTTAAAACCTGAAGCTGAACAAAGAAAACATTCTAATATACACATTCAGCAAGTTAATATTTTATTCTTCAGTGAACGTAGGTGTATGGATTTTTTAAATGTTTTTTTTAGATTTGCTAATTCTGTCTTTTTTATTTTTACAAGTAACTCAAAGTGGCAAACCTACTTAATGCTCCTTCCTCCTCCTATTTTCCCCACAATAACAACCTCATCAGGTAGGTTGGGTTAGTCTGAGAGAGAGTGACTGGCCCAAAGTCACTCAACCGGCTTTCATGCCTAAGGCGGGATGAGACCACAGTCTCCTGCTTTCTAGACTGGTGCCTTAACCACTAGATCAAAGTGCCTTGGGGATAAGTCTACAAGATTATGAGAAACAGGATTTGTTACTACCAATTTTATGTTTTTTTCCTGGTTGGTTAGTAAATTTCAGTTGATGAGATCACTTTTTCATTTTAAACTGTAGATTTATTTAAAGCCACCATTCATTAAATACTTTTTTTCATAAACCCCCTTTTTAAAATAATAATAATAAAAAAAACGATCACTATCCTATTCCAATTTACCAATAGAACCCCTGTAGCAGGGGTATCAAACTCGATTTCATTGAGGACTGCATCAGGGTTATGTTTGACCTTGGGGGGATGGGGGTGCAGCTTGACGTCACTCGTGTCGGGGGTACCTGTGGTGGCCCGAGTGATCTGCCAGAGAAAACGGGCTCCCAAGCTCCATTTTTGGCTGCAATGGCCTCCTGCAACCCTTTGCCAGCGAAAACGGAGCTCGGGAGGGCCGCACGCAGCCCTCCTGAGCTCCGTTTTTGCTAGCAGAGGCACTGTGGGCTGGTCCTTCACTGTTTCAAGGGCGGCCACGCGGGCCAGATCTAAGCACCACACCGGCCGGATCCGGCCAGTGGGCCTTGAGTTTGACACCCCTGCTTTATAGTCTTCTTCAGAGGACCAAGAAGTTTCACTTATATGGTTCTTGGTGCCTGGATACTTATTCCTGTGCAAAGAAGGATCTTTGTCCCAAGAGTTTTACACTTTACCTGTTATATTAATGAAGACTATAGTTAAAATGTTTTACATAGACTTGCCAGAATAGTTTGTAAATGAAGCTTGCTGATGGTAAATCCCATTCTTATAATCTTTTGAGAGAGACAGTTTATTTGGAAAACAGACTTGTAATCCAGATAAAATGTCTATTCTTTTTGCCCTATTATGTTCTCAAATGCTCTCATTAAGTAAACTTTCTTTACCCTTATTAATATTTAGGCTCTTACAAAGGTCAACATCAAAGCTTCATTTATTCACCTGCATGTGAAGAAACCAAGCCAGCCAATTAAAGCTCTATAATACGATCCTTCAGATCTTTTGAATTCTCTGTTCTAAATGAAGATCTTGTTAGGATAGCCTTTTAAGCTTACAGTTTACTTGTATTTATATACTTGTGTTTATAAATTAATACATACTTGTATTTATATTTGTATTTACTTGTGAAATATTCATATATTTATGAAAAGAACCAAGACCCCTGTTTTTCTTCTTTCCACCATTTCTTATTTATTTTGATAATAGTTTTTATATACAAGGAAGCTGAGTGTTTACCCTCACTTTCAGCCTCAGGAATAAAATATGTCCTCAATTTTATTCATGGGGGGCAACATCCCGAAAGTCAGGATGCTTTTGGCTCAATTTTCAATATAGTCTGCATACTATTTCATACTGTCCCGTCCACATTTTTAAAAAAGTCCAATAATAGTGACAAAGAAGCAAAGTGGAAATTAAGTTAACATTAGTTAGGTGGACTAATTTTTGAGACACAGAATTTTACAGCATAAAACAGATTTGACACCTGCAAGATCCTCTCTAGAGACAGGGCTTAGACTTGTGATGGCAAACCTATGGCACGGGTAGCCATATTGGCAGGCACGTGAGTTTTGCTCCGGCGCGCACGCTGGTTTTCGGGCCTTCTGGGCCCACCAGAAGTAGGGAAACAGGCTGTTTCCTGCCTCTGGAGGACCTCGGGAGATGGTGAGAAAGGCCCATTTTTCTCTCTTCCCAATCCCCCAAAAATGGCCCGTTTGCCAACTTCTGGTCCCACACCAGAAGTTGGCAAATGGGCCGTTTCTGGCCTCCGAGGATAGAGAAGGCCATTTTTGCCCTCCCCAGACTCCTAGAAAGGCTCTGGAGGCTGGGAACAGCAAAATATGGGACTTCCGGTCCCACTGGAAGTTGGCAAATGGGCCGTTTCCGGCCTCCGGAGGGCCTCTGGAGGGGGTGGAGAAGGTCGTTTTTGCCCTCCCAGACTCCTAGAAAGGCTCTGGAGGCTGGGGAGAGCAAAAAACAGGCCTACCGTGCTATCGTGTGCCAGGAGCGGGGGGACGGGGGGGTTGCATGCACATGCGCGGGGGCAGGGCACATAGAATTATATGTGTGGGCACACACACGTACGAACACCACCACCACTACCCCCCGGCTCCTGGCACGCGATGGCAAAAAGGTTAGCCATCACTGGCTTAGACTGTAGGTAGTCCTTGCTTAACAACCGTGATTGAGATTAGAAACTCCATCACTAGACATAAAGCGGGACAACTCCAGTGGCTATCATTAAGCGAATCCCAGCATGGTCATATCACCTGATTGCTGTTTGCAAGCTTCCACTGCCTTCCCAATTGATTTTACTTGTTAGAAGCTGGCAGTGAAAGTTGAAAATGGCAATCACATGAAAACCTGCGACTGTTGTACTTTCAAGCGAGTTTGCCAAGTGCCCAAATCACAATCATGTGATCAAGAGGATGCTGCAATACTTGTAACTACAAGGACCGATTATAAGTCTCCACATTCAGTACTCTCATAACTTCAAATGGTTGCTGAACAAGTGGTTGTTAAACGAGGACTATCTGTATTCAATCATACAATTTATTTGTGTGGATAGCACAATTTACACTAACAGCAATCTCAGTTCTTTGAACACCAGTCAAATGAAGCCAAAGTAGCTCCAGCAACATGAGGGAAGTTAGCAGGCTCAGATGAACAGATGAGATTAAAAAAAATATTGCAATAATGAAAACCTAAGGCTGTTTAGGATATGGAATTACCAGACTACCAAATAGAAAGTGTGCCATACTTCAACATTTTGTAATCTTTCTGCTTTCCAGTTAAAAAAAAAAACAACTTAACTCTCATAGGAGAATGCACAATGTGGTTTTAGTGAACTTACTGAAGACTTCGCCTTAAGACAATTTTTGCAAGAATGAAGTTACTAAATTGCTAATAACTCCAGATTCTTGGCTTTCTATGCAAACAGATTAATTAAATTTAATTAATCCAAACTTCAAATACCGAAGAAGAAATGGCCTGAAAAAAATAAACACACTCGCAATGGCTATTATTTTCCTCTCTGTACTGGCAAAATGCCTGAACAAACCACAAATATGGCAGCTTTTCATCGCCATTTTTGCCTGTACAATTTATGCTTGGAAAAATAAATATGGGTAGAATCTTCACAAATACTGCAAATGGGTAGGACAGTCTCACCACTAGATTGGCCCAAGTCACCAATCACCCACAACCTCTGACTCATTAAAGCAGGGATCTCCAACCTTGGCAACTTTAAGACTTGTGGACTTCAACTCCCAGCTTTGCTGGCTGAGGAATTCTGGGAGTTGAAGTCCACAAGTCTTAAAGTTGCCAAGGTTGGAGACCCCTGGATTAAAGTGTTTCAAAACCAGGAGACATCAAAGGTAAATTCCAAGGTTTAATTAAATGAACTGCTACTGAAACTCTGGAAATTTGTGGGTTGCCATGAATAAACTGCACTCTACTGCAGATAAATTAATATGTACCTATCTTGGTACATCTGACTCGTGTCACTGCCAAACCTATTAAAAATGAGGCTTGCGCCCAATTACAAGTCAGAATCATGACTGAGATCATGTTTGAGGAATCATGGCATTTCTGGCAGCAACAAGCCATAAATCCCATTCAGTTGATATTTTACGCTTTTCAACTTCCAGATGTGTAGGACTACCTCTCCCAATATCCTTCTGAGCATTTAATTTTTGGTTTGCATGCAAAGGAGGAGCAAAATTGGAGAGTTAAGATTAGGGCTATTTACTTCTAAAAATAAACTGTGTTCTCCAATATTCTGGCTGATTCTTGACGCAAACCTGACTACTGCTTTCATTCAGAACTTTCTCTGTTATCATTTTAGTCCACACAACCTAATATATTTTCCTTCACCAAGTTCACCAAGTAGTCCTCACAACAGACATTATTATTACAATAAATTCTGTGCTCATCATTTCCCATATTGGAAAGATTTCCTTGGAGATCCACATGACCAGATTTTAAGGTGGAGTGAGTAGAAATGTTTGGGAGGGGGGTGAGGGAGAGTAATAAGGGCTCCTGTGATGAGGAATTTTTTCAGTAATTAGTAACTTGAAAACTCTTGAACACATTCTTTTATCAGAGAAAGAAAGGTAACTGCCTTCCGTGCCCCCCCCCCCAAAAGCCCTCTTCTTCTACCATGTCTTAAGGAACAGTTCATCATGCAGCCATAAGCTACAGAAACTGACTGAAGGTCAGACCTGCTGGTGCTAGGCATATCTGTCTCTTATCAGCATTTAACTTTGTTTTTACAGGGCAAGGCACATAAAGAGTCTGGGTGGAGATGCCTCAAAGGAAAGCCAATCCTTTATCTGTTACTTAGGATAAGGAAGCCTCTCCCTAATTCAGTCTCCCTATATGGCCCAGACTGCTTTAAAAAAACAAAGTAGGAATAAAAAAAAATAAAGTCTGCAGAGAAGCAGATTGAACCCACTTCCACTTAACACTGTACTGATCAAAAGTCTACCTTATCCAATTGAATCCAAAAGTAAATAGATTTATTGGCCAACTTTCTACCTAGTATACAGCAGCTGTCTTTGGATTTCATGTAGCGTCAAAAAGGGGACGTGATGACATCCGGGCAGGTGGGTGGAGCCTCCCGTAGCCGCCACTATCGGTTTGCCCAAACCTGATAGAACCGGCTGAATACCACCACTGGTCTGTAGCTAGAAGTTACTAACTTTGGAAATCCTTGAAGCCTGTTATACTCTTCAAAAAAAGTGGTTATGAAAAAACTTGTTTAATTCTGCTATTAGCGGAACAAATCATATAGAAATTTTAAACATTAGTTTTTTAAAGTTATTTAAAAAATAAAAATGGGATTATCCTTTGAAATAAGGGTGTCTTGATATGAACAGAATACTGAATTTGAGGCTGACCATATATATATATTTTTAACCCCAACGCTGGATCGTCCTATGATCATCCAAGAAGGGTATACTGTAGACCATAAATATAGAACTAATTATAGTGGCAAACAAACTTCAATGATAAGTCAATATTTAGTGGAAGCAGGAGCGACTTCTGACATCCTGCCAGCTTCCCTATTAACTTTGCTTGTTTGAAGCTGGAAGGGAGCATTGGAAGTCACCATCACGTGGCTGCAGAGATGCTGCAACGCCACAACTTTGCCCATAAAACTGGTCTGAGCATCGTGGATATTTCAAGTAATATTGACAGTCTCTGTGGCAATCATGAGGAGAGTGCACTCAAAGCTGATTTAGCTGGACTTTGGCTGGTTTCCCTTGAGAGGTTGCTATAAGGGAGTCTGTTAACTTCTGTTAATAACTCCAATGAACATGCTTTATTCCATATAATAAAACCAAATGACGCTATTTAGTTGAGTGATAGTGAACCTTTTCGGCGCCGAGTGCCCAAACCAGAACACGCGTGCATCAGAGGTGGTATTCAGCAGCTTCTGATCAGTTCTGGAGAATCGGTAGCGGAAATTTTGAGTAGTTTGGAAAACCAGTAAATACCACCTCTGACTGGCCCCGGCCCCATCTATTCTCTGCCTCCTGAGTCCCAGCTGATCGGGAGGAAATGGGGACTTTGCAGTAACCTTCCCCCGGAGTGGGGAGGGATTGGAGATTTTACAGTATCCTTCCCCTGCCACGCCCACCAAGCCACGCCCACAGAACTGGTAGTAAAAAAATTTGAATCCCACCACTGGTGTGCATGTGCGCACATCTGAAATCTGAAGACCAGCTGGCCAGTGCGTGCGTGCTTGTTTTTTGGCCGTTTTGGGCCGTTTTTCAGGCTGTTTTTCGGACCATTTTCAGGCCAAAAACCAGCCTGAAAAACGGCGTTTTTGGGATGTTTTCCAGCGCTCCAGTGCCCATAAAGACCAGCTGGCCGGCGCATACATGCCGGAAACCAGAAGAACAGCTGGCAACAGCGCATGTGCCCACAGAGAGGACTCTGTGTCCCACGTCTGGCACGTGTGCCATAGGTTAACCATGACGGATTTAGTTTGTTTATTTGTATCCCTGCTTTATTATTATTTGTACACTAGATCATAGCACCACTTAATGATAAAACCCCTCTTCCTCACTGCCTTGATTCTCTTTTCCAAGGATTTACGCCCGCTGAATTTTTCACACAGCAAAACAACAAGAGATTTAGGAGGACTCAAAGGAAAGGTTTAAATAAGAAAGTCTTCTTTTTCCAAAACCATTCATCTAGAAAGGAATAGCTACCCTGTGATATATATTTCTGGCATCTATATATCCATGTTCAATTTCTTACTTTTTCATTTCACACATGAAAAAACCAGTAGACAATAAAGGGGGAGGGATTTTAAATCGCGCAGCCCAGCTGATCGTCGGAAATACTGGTTGGTAGGAACTGGTAGCTTTTTAGCACTACCAGTTCGCTCAAACCGGTAGTTTTCATCACTACCGGTTCTCATGAACTGGTGCGAACTGGTAGCATTTCACCATTGATTACAACATGTGCAGTCAGAACCCCAAAATTACATATAATAGGGCTTTTTACTTGAACAAAACAGTACAGCTGAGAACTGCATACGTGGTTCTAATTTGAGGTAAATTGTAAGGTGACATGGAAATTTGATTTGCATTTTCTTTTACAGTACTTATTTCTTTTATTCTATTTTTAATTTATTTTAATTATTCTTCTGTGTTTTATATTCTCTATTCTGCTTTGGTCTAATGGATAATCAATAAAGTATTACTAATACAAAATCTGGCAAAAGAGAATATTCCTATAAGCAGTGCAAGAGCTTCATCTCTAGTTCCATCTCTAAAATGAAGCCTAAATCAGGTCATTTGTCATATGGAGACAAGGAAGAGCACTGGCTTTACTGGAGGAAGATCAAGAGAATAAAACCACCTACTTACCTCCCCCATCGCCCTTCCTTCCAAAGCAAGTGCTTGAAAATCATGATTTAATTCATCCATGGATCGAACCTATTACAGAGGCAAGAGAAACGTAAGGTAAGAGAAACTGAAAACTAGAAGATAATAAAGCAGAGTTTTAAGCAACTGGAACATAATCATTTGTATTTAACTTGCATAAAAGTATATTTAAAATTACAGCTGCAAAAACAAAAACAAGTGTTTGGTGATCAGTTAAGGTAAACAAAACATTTAGACTTACTGAAACAGAGAGGTGATTAGCCAACATAAAGAAAAATGCATTTGAAACTAATATAACTAAACAAAACATTCACATTTATAAAATATGTATATTTCTTTTAAATTCACAAATCCCAAAATTTTCTTGAAAAATAGGAAGAATAGAAAATTATGACTGCAGTTAAAGAGATGCAGGATCACATTTAGTAATTAGAAAACCATGATTATCAACTGTACTAATTTTTTCTTATATGAAATTATATCTAATGAAATCTCTCCCGCATTTCAGTTAAAAAGAGACAACATGGTTGTCTGCTTTCCCTCTATAAGCTGCCTTCCAAACTGGTAGCAATGGATATGCATTATTGTTGTGTCACTGAAAGAATTATGCCTAAAAATATACAAAGTCCATATGACTAATGAAACTGTTTACACTCAGGACAAAACATCCTTATCAATGTTAGTAGCATTACACAAAGTTTACAGTAATTGTATCTATGCCTCAGCATTCTGTGGAACGCACAAGTGGAAACTTCCAAAATTTCCTCATATTTTTCCTCATATAAATAGGTAAATAAATTAACTTGGGTGTCAAGAATTACTCTAATCTTATGTTAATTCCACAAACAGGGAGCAAAAAGAGAAGAGAAGGGAAAAGTATGAAAAGCTTCTTTTCCCTCAATTCCTCCTAGAGAAAAGGGCTCAAAGTAAGTATTTTGTTGAAATGTGATCTGTATCTTAAGTCTGCAACCCCCTAAAAACAGCTTCGGATTCATGCTAAAACAAATAGACTAACTATGAAATTCATATAACATTAAAGATGTCCTGATTGTCTTAGATAACATCAAATTTCACACTTGTAGTTATTTCCTCCTCAGGCGCGTACACATATTAATATAACTTTTGTGTTTCTGGGTGCTACCTTCAATCAGTCTTGATTCAGAGTTGACTACATGAACATGTCCATGTAGTTTCTCACAACCATTTCAGAAATCGCCTACTATACAATACCATAATAATCTAACAACTAGAGCAATAGATCCAAAGAGCTATTTGCTCGTTTATTCTGATTGATATCAGAACAGTAAGAGATTGTGCAACTTGGTATTCTTTAAATTCTTCCAATACAGATACCAGTAGTACAGTAGTCCTGGACTTACGACCAGTTGCTTAGCAAATGTTCAAAGTTATGACCTACCTGAAAAAAGGGGCATTTCGGGGCATTCCAAAGTTCCGCAGTCATGTAGCTGCATTTTGGACGCCCAGCAACACAGCATTTATAGCCATTTGCAGTGCCTTGTGGTCACCACAGGAGTGCTTTTATTGCCATTTTTGACGCCATTACTTCCAGTTTTACGTGGCTGTTGGACACAGCTTTGCCTGAAACATGATGTCCAATTGCGTTGAACAACAGCCACATAAAAAGTCATAAATTCACAACTGTCACAATTTCCCATAGTAACAGGCAGGCTCAATTACTGTACAAGTAGTCCTCGACTTACGACCACAGTTGAGCAGGGGTGAAATCCAGCAGGTTCTGATAGGTTCTGGAGAACTGGTAGCGGAAATTTTAAGTAGTTCGGAGAACCAGCAAATACCACCTCTGGCTGATCCCCGAGTGGGGTGGGAATGAAGATTTTGCAGTATCCTTCCCCCAGGAGTGGGGAGGGAATGGGGATTTTGCCGAATCCTTCCCCTGGAGTGGGGTGGGAATGGAGATTTTGAAGTATCCTTCCCCTGCCACGCCCACCAAGCCATACCACGCCCACCAAGCCACGCCCACAGAACCGGTAGTAAAAAAATTTGGATATCACCACTGCAGTTGAGCCCAACATCAACATTGCTAAGCGAGACATTTATTAAGTGACTTTTGCCCCATTTTACGACCTTTCCTGCCTCATCTGTGCAATGAATCCCTGCAGTTGATAGGTTAGTAACCCTGTTATTAAGTGAATCTGGCTCCCTCACTGACTTTGCTTGTCAGAAGGTCGCAAAAGGGGATCACGTGATCTCAGGACTCTGCAGCTGTCGAAAATATGAACCAGTTGCCAAGCATCTGAATTTTGATCAGGTGATCATGGGGAAGTTGCAACGGTTGTAACTGAAAAACAATCGTAAGTCACTTTTTTCAGTGCCACTGTAACTTTGAACGGTCACTAAACCAACTGTTGTAACTCGAGGACTAGCTCTATGCTCTATCCCTGAATAGGGCTAGTGATAGTACCCAATTTTAAGGATTACAGTTCTGATATTTCACTCAAGACAACTGAGAGATAATTCCCAAATCACCTTCAAACAATAGCTCTTTTCCAAAGCACCTGAGGGCAGGACAAGAAGCAGTGGGTGGAAACTAATCAAGGAGAGAAGCAACTTAGAACTAAGGAGAAATTTCCTAACTGTTAGAGCAATTACTGTACTTTTCAGAGTATAAGACGCACATTTTCCCCCCTAAAAGAAGGTGGAGATGTTGGTGCATCTTATACACCGAATCCAGCCATTTTTGGCCTCCCTAAACCCCACCCCGGGCGTCCCATTTTTGTCAAAAACAGGCCAGTTTTTTGCAAAACTGGGGGGCGCAGAGGGTTTGGGGGGCCTGCAGAGTGCTCCTGGGGGCTGGGGAAGGACAAAAACCGGATGCACGGAGCAAAACACTTTTTTTTTCTTGTTTTCCTATTTAAAATCTTGGTGCATTTTATACTCCGATGCGTCTTATAGTCCGAAAAATAGGGTAATCAGTGGAACAACTTGCCTCCAGAAGTTGTGAATGCTCCAACACTGGAAGTTTTTAACAAGATATTGGATAACCATTTGTCTGAAGTGGTGTAGAGTTTCCTGCCTAAGCAGGGGGTTGGACTAGAAGACCTCCAAGGTCCCTTCCAACTCTTGTTATTCTCTATTCTATTCAATTCTACACAACTGCAATGTCCTTCTGGGATAAACAACAGAGGGAAAAAGAGGCTTAAACAGAACCACAGCAAACAGGACAGGAGGCCTCCCCACCCATGTTCTGTGTGCTTCATTGTCTAATCTAGTTCTACTTAAGGGTGTATTTTTTTAAAAAAAAACCTGATGTAAAATATGATTCATTATTTTCCTCTTTCCTTTGTCAAGGGGCTGCTAAATTATAAGTATTAGCACAAGCTTGCTCATTATTTTACATTGCTAGTGCTAATCAAAATATTGTTATCATTCTTGTTTTTGAGATTAGTACTAAATAATTGGGACAAAATTATGTTATCCGTACAACAGCTTAAGCCTTTGCTGTACTATTTTTAAAAAAAACACTACCAGCATATATAACTTTCTCAATGCAAAAATGAAAGAAATCAAAATTGGTAAATGTTTCAAATTTATGCCAGGCCATTCGACTTCTCTATACTTTTAAGAGGATTTTGAAAAACAAAACAAAAATCAACCCTCAATACAATATGTCCAATTTTATATGGTAAATCTTATGTGCAAAGTACTAGTATATTATCTTCAGGCTGCTGATTTCAGCAATGGTCACTGGAAGTTTTTATTAACTGATTAAGCTTCCAGCTACACAATTAGATACAACACTTATTGAAGACCTGTATGATTGATCATTAATTAAAAGAATATTACAGCTGTAAACATTGAGATCAACCAAAATGTAAAATGCTGCTTATGAAAGCTGGAAGTTACTAAACTGTTGGATGGCAACAGTTAAATATCTGCCAAAAGAGAATTAGGAAACTACCAAAAAAAAAAAAAAAAGCTGGAAAAAATTATTTTGTTTTGTGCGAAAAGCAAAAACGTGTGTCTCATAAACTTTTCTCAGAAAAATCAGAGATGGGGAGACAAATAATGAGAAAAAGAAAGTACTGTAAATTAAAAATTAACAAAGCTCAAATACTGCCTCCAAATTCGCCAATTCTCTACTCAGACAATTGAAAAACATCATTTTTTTTATAAAAGATCCCACAGCACTGGGATAATCAGTTGACTTTGTGCCTATTTACTGATTCTTGGGCTTGTTAATTTTTACATCATGCCTATTTGGGGGTCGGGGGTTTCTGATGAAGACATCACAGCCTTATTCGTGCAGGATCTCTCTCTCTCTCAGCCCAACAAACTTCACAAGGTTGTTGTTCTTGAGAAAATAGGAGAAGGGCAACATGTTGGATATGTTTGCCACCTTGACTTAGTTGTAAAAAATAATAGTGTGTGTGTGTATAAAATATAAATATGTCATGACTGTCTCAGGCCTAAATTATCCACTTAACTGTCTCCTAACAACTGTTCCTGATCCCTCTCCCTGTTCCATGATTCTAGTACAGATAGTCCTCGACCTGTGTTCACAATTGAGCCCAACATTTTTGTTATTAAGTGAGACATTTATTAAGTGAGTTTTGCCCCATCTTCTTGCCACAGTTGTTAAATGAATCATTGCAGTTGATAAGTTAATGAGCCGGCTGTTAAATGAACTTGGTCTTGCTTTGTCAAAAGGTAGCAAAAGTTAATCATTATGACCTTCGGACTCAGTAACAGTCATAAATATAAACCAGTGGCCAAGCATCCAAATTTTGATCACGATCGTGGGCATATTGCAAAAGTCGTAACTGTGAAAAACTGTCACACATATTTCAGTGCCGTTGTAACTTTGAATGATCACTAAATGAACTGTTGTAAGTCAAGGACTACCTGTACAGAACAGTGACGTTTTGACTCTGTTGGACCTTCCACATCAGTTTCACAATTTCCTGGTACTTGTGTTTACAGACCTCTAAACACATAATCCCTTCCATCTTCATGTTTTGGTTCCTCATGCCACTGTCACTGTCTCCGGATTCTGAGTCTTTAAGGGACATGATCCTGTAACTCTGCAACCATCCCCTTTCCCTCTGAGAAATATGATGTTTTGAAATCGTTTTCTCTTTTATTTGATTAGTGAATTAGTGTACTTTCTGGTTGTTTCACCCTAATTGTTTTTAGCAGAAAGTTGTAGGTTGCATCTGTTTTAAATATATTCAGTCCTACCCCAGAGTAGTTAAAAAATCACTGTGTGGTTATTTTATTACGAATGCAGGCAAATAAATAAGCTTATTTTATTATTTATTAATATGATTGTATTGCATTGTTGCATTCTTTTGTTGGCTCTTTGTGTCTTCATATTTGTTCAATAGATTCTGGGTATATTTTATTGGATTAATTCGCAATTATTCTTTTCTACCATATGTTGGTAAAGGCATTTATTAAATCCTTACCCTTGTCCTCTTTATTGTCCCGCCTGTGCTGACAGGATGTAGAAAACTTTTTTGTCTTAAATTTTGTAAGCTTAACAGAATCTTTCCCAATCTAGTGTCCTTCAGAAATGCTGACCCATAATTCCCATCTAGTCAGTAAGGTAATTAGTGAATGAGTAAGAGCTCCGGACCTTTTGTTTAGATTCCAGTGTCCTTCCACATAATCAATTGGATTTAACTGAGCTGACATACATAGGGCTGCATTATGAAACTTAAAAAAAAAAACATTTTTTTTCCACTGTGAATCTATGCTACGGATTTATCCTCATCTAAATTATGGCACAGCTATCAGACACGAAATAAAATGAAGAACATATGAAAAATGATTGAAGGAATTGAGTACGTCTAGTTTAATGAAAAAAAAGGACTAGGGGAGACATGATAGCAGTCTTTCAATATCTCGGGGCTGCAACAAAGAAGAGGGAGTCAAGCTATTCTCCAAAGCACCTGAGGGCAGGACAAGAAGCAATGGGTAGAAACTAATCAAGGAGAGAAGCATCTTAGAACTAAGGAGAAATTTCCTGACAGTTAGAACAATTACCGTATTTTTCAGAGTATAAAACACACTTTTTCCCCCCTAGAAGAGGGTGAAAATGTTGGTGCATCTTATACACCGAATACAGCCATTTTTGGCCTCCCGAAGCCCCGCCCCTCCCATTTTTGTGAAAAATGGGACCGTTTTTCACAAAAACGGGGCATGCAGAGGGTTTGGGAGGCCTGCAGAGTGCTCCCAGGGAGGGCAAAAACTTTTTTCTTACTTACCTCTTCGAAATCTTGGTGCATCTTATAGTCTGAAAAATACGGTAATCAGTGGAACAACTTGCCTCCAGAAGTTGTAAATGCTCCAACACTGGAAGTTTTTAACAAGATGTTGGTTAACCATTTGTCTGAAGTGGTGTAGGGTTTCCTGCCTAAGCAGGGGGATGGACTAGAAGACCTCCAAGGTCCCTTCCAACTCTGTTATTGTATTTCTATTTCTAAAAACTGGTTTAGGAACAAAACAACTGGCTATCCCTAACAGGGTATAGAATGACTTTACATATCGTAAGTAATTTCAGAAGGACCATATCTTAAAAAAAAATAATTTCCATATTCTATACACAATGCACCCAGATAAAATAGTTGATGACATCGCTTCCATATCCAATCTTAAGAAGTTTAATTTGTGTACTGTTCGAGGATGCAGAAAAATACAGGCTTTAAATAAGTAAAGGTTTGATATATGAATTTCCACATCAGGCTTTTTTTTTTTTAATTTAGTATCTTTCATGAAAATGTAACTGTGTTTCATAAACACTTGCAACATTTTTTTTGTTTCTAACCCATCTTGAGGAAAGGAAACCTGAATGGCACCTTGGTACTTGCTTTGAAACTCATCGAATTTGGTACTCAATGCTTTCTGATGCGAAAATTTTGTCCCGGTACTCAACGTGCAAGCTAGAACTTGTCAGTGGCGGCTGCCTTCTTGTGACTCACTACCTTATTCCTTACGGGAAAAATCTGTTTGATACTCGTTTTTTAGTACTCATCGTGCCTCAATTTACTCAATTTACATTGAGTAACAAGGTACCACTGTATTCTACAATTCAGGAGATAAGACACTTCAGTTATAACGGATTCCTACATTTAAAGCAACCAGATCATAACGTAGATGATTTTCCAATTAAATCCTCAAACCAGGAGTTTCATTCATAAGCACAGCCAAATACTATGAGAAATTAATATTTTTAAGTTATTAGAAAATCCTGAAAAAAAGGCTAGTATGAAAGGCCTTGCATGATCTATAGCACTGATGGCCAACCTTTTTGTCCTCGTGTGCTGAAAGTGCGCACGTGCCGACACCCATAATGCAATGTGTGTGCGACATCCCCCGCGCCCTTCACCCCCCTGCACATGCGTGCACGACCCTCCCACGCTCCCACCACCCCGCATATGCAGACGCAATCCCCCATGCCCCATTTTGGTCCTAGTAGGCCTCCCTGCAGCCTCCTGGGACCAAAAATGGGCCTTTTGGGGGGGGGGGGTGGCTATTAGGACCAAAACTCCCGTGCATGCACGTGACCCCCCCCATGCCTGTCTGTGTGTCTCCCGTATGTGCCCCGCCCTCCAGCACATTCCGGAAATCAGCTGGCCAGCTGGAGGCATGTGAGTATGTGGGCATGCGCAGTGGAGCTGAGCTGGGCGATGACTCACGGGCCCACAGAGAGGGCTCTGCGTGCCAGCTGTGCAAGCATGCCATGGTTCGCCATCACGGATCTATAGGAAGAACCAGCCTAAGGACAGGAAAGTCCTCCCAAAGGAGGACAAGCAGAAAAGCAAACCATGCGTATTTTGTGACATATACTATTATCTAAACAGTATTGTGCCACATGCTAGATAATAGTTTTATTTCAGCTTATCAAAATTTTGGTTGAGGTCATGCATAAAGGTTTATCCTATTAAGAATCTTGCTAATTCCCAAGCTCTTAAAGAGACAGCAGATTATCTCGTGGCTTTTATCCTTTTTTAGAAAGTGTGTCAGGACTCTCCTCTTTCATCTGCCATTCTCAGCTGCTGCCATGTTAACTTTACCAATCATGTATGAATTTTAATGACGCTTCGGAAACAATTACTTCAGCATGTTAATTGTCACTGTCGTTCAATATGGAATACATTTTTAAAAAAATAACATTGTTTCAAAGTAATGTGCTAATTGAAGTCTTCCATGAGAAGAGCCTCACATGGTAGGAATCTAAGCAGTACAGAAGCCTGAGAAGAAATTATCAAGTTAGCAGTTTGAAATCTGGATATGAATAGTGAATTATATATACATGATTCCTGCTACAAAAAATACTGAGAAATCGACTACTACTATTTCATAGACATTCTAAAAATAATTGCACAATTCATTTTCACAAGAAGACAGCAATGATTTATTATGCATATGCCCTTTATGCATAAGATTAAACCCAGAGAGTAAATTTCATCAAGAGAAAATGTATTTCTCAAAACATGGCTACACTTCACAGGTTCTTTTTTTACTCTTTGTCAACTTTTAAAGGGAGTGACTGGTTCCTAGAAGGATAAAAATGTTAAGAATTGGACATTCAACTCTGATCCAAACTTCATATTCTTAGAGACTGATTCTGTTCAAGATCATTAGCTTAAGAAGGCTTTTTTTAAAAAAAAAAAAAAGAATATGTTTAATGAGATTGGTTTCAAATGTTCACTTTTAAACAAGCTAAGAATACCAACATGCTAAAAAAAAGGAACTGAAAGTTGTGAAAATCATTATCTTTAAATTAACATCAACACATAAAAAATAAAAACAGTCCCACCCTGTCGTCTAAGTCCCCATTACTCCTCACAGCCTTCTATATATGAATACAATGTAGTGAATTGCTACACAGCATTCCAAGCACATAGAACAAAGGCATATAGCAGCAGCTATTTCCTGCCTACATTATAAATCACCACGACCACCCCTTCTTCCATTTGGCTCAAAAGAAAAGAGCTGGTGGAAACACACTCCCATTTCAATGGCTTTTGACAGATGATTCAGGGAATATAATTACTGTATCCATATAATTTAGTTTCTGAAGCAATATACAAAAAGCACATACAAAAAGAATGGCTTTGCTTGGGTGACCAAATTGCTGTTTTAAATTTAATTTGAAAGATAAATTTTTAAAATCCCCTGGTTATTGGATAAGTAATAAAATTCAGCTGAGTTAAAAAATATTTACTACCAGCGGGAGAAGGGCGGAGTGAAATAAATGTCCAAGGAATCTTTGGTTTTTAGTTATGCTTCCCCAGTTCCATTACATATGGGACTGACGAGCAGCAAACTATAAACATTCCACCAATGTAAAACATTAAGCAATTTTGCCAGTGATGCTTTTAAAGAACTTTCATAAATGTATCAAATAGATTAAACAATAGCAGCACATCTGAAAAGGAAAGAAAAAGATGAGGAAAAGAAGAAAGCATCGGACACACACACACACACACACACAAACCCCAATTTTGATACAAAAAGCAAATTAAACAAGCTTAAAACAATTGAATATTCTGATTTGAATCCAAAGGCATTTGGAATCTCGCGCTGCTGTACCCCAAGCAAAAGAATTTCAGTTTGGAAATGCAAGAAGCAAGAGAAGGAAACATGATCAATTAGATAAACAGAAATTTCATAACATTCACTGCATGCAGCTACCAAAAGGCCCGCTTAGCTCATTTGTTCAGTTCTGAAATATTTAACTTTTTACCTGATGTTCAGCATGAATGTTATCCCCAGTAGGCCACCGATGTTTGCTGTTATTATAGCTGCCTCCACCACTTCCGCCTCCCCCAAGCTGCTCACCATGCTGCCTCTGAAAGAAGTAATCCACCATTGCGTCGTCCTGGGAGCGACCTGCAACCCCTATGGATCCAGGAACAGGGCTGGAGTGGGTCCCAGCTGCAAGGGCTTGATTTGCAGCTGGCTGTGTCTGAGCCTGGGACCCTGTTCCAGATGTCAAAACAACAGGCATGTTGGGATTAGCTGTATCTTGACTGTGCTGTTTCAGGTGGGGGCTGAAAGAGTCCTGCCAGAGCACTGCTTTTCTCTTCAAAACACATGCAACGCTCATTCCACCAGTACCTGAGGGAAGACAAGTTCAAAACACTAATTAAATTGAGTCTCCCATTTCCAAAACTCACTGCTAAATACAGAATGGCCATATCAAAGAATCCTAAAATAAAGTCCCACCCGTATCACTATACTAGCTCAGCAATCCCCAAATTTTTGGGCACCAGAGACCAGTTCCGTGGAGAGAGGTTTTTCCACGGACCAGAGGCAGGGGTAGTATTCACTTACCTTCACTACCGGTTCACAAATGTGAGCGCAGGCGTGCTTGATTTGCTCGCACACGCCACCTCTGCGCATGCACGGGGCCTTCCATGCATGCGCAGAGTGTCAAAAACGTGGATAAATGGGATGTGATTATGTCCGGGCGGGTGGGTGGAGCCACCCACAGCCGCCATTACCGGTTCGCTCGAACCGGATATAACCAGCTGAATATCACCACTGACAGGAGGGGGCGTGGTTTTGTGTGCTGCCTGCATCCTATAGATGGGGTTCACTTGTTTGCGTGGCCCGGTTTCTGGCATAACACAGCCTGGTGCCAATCCGTTGACCAGGGGTTAGGGACCCTGCACTAACTTACTTTTTCACAAGGCATTCTTGAAAGTGTACCATAGCAAACATTACTGGATGAATGCATGTATCCCCTAAATTCCTGGATGAGAAATAATTTTGGCTGCTTACACGTACACAGATCTGAAACAAAATCAAGCTGACATTAGACCCACACACCATGCTAAGCTATGGTGCAGCTTTGGCCATACAAATAAATTGGAATTTTTTAAAAAAATTCAGAACACACCTGGTTTCTTTTTACATGCGCATCAGACACTGTGATATAAAATGCCTGACTACTAAAACCACCCAGGGTTTGTAGCTGGCTTCTAAGAACCAGAATTTTTAAACTACATGTTTTATATAGAAAATAATGTAGCACCACATTAAAAAATAATTTTGTTTAATTAAAAACAGGGAAAGGTTAAAGTGTTCCATGATATTCCTCCTACTATTGTCCATGAGATAAAGAAGTGATTATACAAATTAAAAACTTGCTCCAATTTGCATATGCACCATTAACATTGGTGTGGCAAAGAAGTGTGTATTTTCAAGGCTAAGTCATGCCTGGACTTTCATGAGCAAATAGAGCAAATAAAGGAACACAATTATTAACTACATTTGAGGTTATTCACATTTCAATGTGATTTAAATAAGGTGTTAATATATTTATAGTCTTGTAATGAATTTCTCCCGTTTGTTACATTAGAAATTGCAGATTTATTTTTTTTAAAGGGAGGGGTGTGTTGTCCATCAGAGGAAAAACTATTTGAAGAGGTTCAGGGGGAAAAAATCAGCACACACAAAGCTGAAATGTAAAAGGGATTCTTAGTTCCCCTACATTTGGAAGCGCCACGGATAAAGTATTCCCCTTACACACCCATCACTACTACAGTGTGGTATCAGCAACTGCTTTTCATTGTAAGTAAGATATAGTTCCCAGTTTAGTTGGAATTCACGAAAAATGTGATCATGGCTCATTTTCTCTAACCAAGAATTAAAGTGCAAATTTAAGGAAGAAAATATGGTTTCTTTAAAACTGGAAGTAAATCCTCCTCTTTGGATGCAGAAGAATAATAGAGAGCACATTCTAAGGATTCAAACACGTGTGAGGATAAAGAGATTGAACGACACAATATTCACAAGCAAAAGTGCTAAAGGTGTATGTTTCCATACACTAATACTTTTCACACATCTATCATCTCAAAGAGGAAAAAAAAGAGACAATTCGGTATGGCAGCTTAATCAACTTATATTTGGATACCAACATTACAAAGCTTCCAGTTTTACTATTTATATAAATATAGTAACAACGATTTATTAACAAAGTATGGTCAAATGAAAGTATTTATGTAAATGAAATTATTTCAATCTGCATTCATTAAGTATAACTGATTTTTTTTATTATTTTTTTTATTATTATTTTGTTATTTGGAGCTATAGCTCCAAAACCAAACAATGGATTTTTCAAGTATGAAAACATTCTCCAGTTTAGAGTTGCTGCTCATCCTACAGTGATGGCAAAGAAGTTGCATTATAATTGACAATTTTTTTAAATTAACAGATAAATGAAATACACATGTTGGCTTTCTACTCTTCAGACTAGCTTAAGCAGGAAAAATGTGTTTCAATGTAACAAAACAATGAAAAAGAAAAGTAACAAAGCCATGAGGCAGATACCGCAATCTCTAAATTTAGACACCCACTGAAATCAGAACTACTGTACTCTAATCAGTTTTTTGAAGCATAGCCAGCCAAATTGTCCTTGGGAAGGAAAGCCACAAAGTAAGTACTTCTACTACAGGCCTACAACTGAAGTAATAAAGAATGAGGGCGAGGGAATTTCCTAAGCGGAGCAAAGGGGGAAAATTTGGAAAGCATATTGAGAAATTCCATTTCTTAAAATTATTTGGTACATGAATAACAGTAAATAAATCATGCAACCAGCATGTATGCCATTAATCAAATAAGAGCTGCACTTATTTTGTTCAGGTGAATTGTTCCTCTGAAACATAGTTGAACTTCAGGATATTCCACTGAGTTAAGGTGTGCATTATTACAACATGAAACTTTTCGTGGCCCAGGAGTCTGAGCATTTTCCAGAAGATGGCTCTGTGCTTGGTCTGACAAGCCACAGGAGAGCCGCAATCAACAGATTTCATGATTTCAATAAAATCTGGGGAAGGATCTTTACACCCCGTAAGATGCCACAATTCTTGCCACTGTATAGGGATATTACAATGGAATGACATACCTTTCTGATTTTCCAAAGCAGGGGTCTCCACCCTTGACAACTTTTAAGTCTGGAGGACTTCAACTCCCAGAATTCCCCCGATAGTCGTGCTGGTTAGGGAATTCTGGGAGTTGAAGTCCTCCAGGCTTAAAGTTGCCAAGAGTGGAGACCCCTGTTTTAAAGGACATGTTAATGAAATGCACTCTGTGAAACATAGGGAGATTCAGGCAATCAATAGTAGACACAGTGACTATATGAGACATTCAGAATCCATGGCAGGTTATCTTACACGCCAGTTCCTACTGAACAATATTGTGAGAAGTAACAGTAACAGAGTTGGAAGGGACCTTGGAGGTCATCTAGTCCAACCCCCCCCCCCCCCGGCTCATGCAGGAGACCTATTCTAGGGATTCGAACCACCAACCTTTCTGATCGACAAGCTCAGCGTTTTAGCCACTGAGCCACCTAGGGAGCCACAGTGAGAGAACCACTCATTACCTTTCCACTCGGTTAAGTTTCCTAAATCCATCAAGTTGAATGAAATGGTCTTTGGGCTGATTCATCAGAATTATTATTTTCTTATATAATAGAGGAAATCCTACAATTCCATATCACTAGCAGGATTATCAAAAATTTTCATCCCTCGCCAATAACCGATTGGCCCATTCGACATGCCATTCACTGGAGCAATAAGAAAAAGTAAAGTAAGCAGTTGCATAGAATTTCTAGAGCTTTCAGGAGGGATTTGATCCTTAGTTTGTTTCCATTGATATCCTCAGAGAGTTAGCAGAATCTAGAGCACTTTTGGCTAAAAAGGGAAAAAAGAACCAATGTAAACGGAAAATTGTTACTGGGTTGTTGGTTTTTTTTGCAAGGCTAAATTGGGGTATAAGCTGTTATGCATCAGTTGTTTCTCTGCTGTATTTGGTGATAACAAGCTATTTGTTATTTGTCTTAATCTTTGTTATAAATTTAAATGCTGTGAATGGCTTTGCCAACCTTTTAGATCAAAAGTGAGTGCTGTACATGGGCCCGGGAAGCTTATCTTGCAATTCTTTTTAAAAAAAATAATTTAAGAGGTTTTGAGATAATAAAAAAATATATAAGTCAATATATTTTGTACTGCACTGCATTCGAGATTTTTGCGTTGCATTAATGCTCCTTGTCAATCCACCTGTCTCAAGATATAAAGGCAAATCCATATGACAAAAGACCATCTTACTACAATAGTAGCAGCAACAATGAGGTCGATTGGTGAAAAACAACGTTATCAATTCTTTCAGTGAGAGACTGCATATATTGAAAATGTTAAGAGTAAAGTGTTATTTTTCTATATTCAAAATTCAAAGAAAAGCCTATGGCATTGTAACAATTCTTAACTACTGAAATAAAACACTTTCATCATCCAGGCCCAAATCAATAAATAGTGCTTGAGGAAAATAATAATACCGGTGCGTATGTTTCTGTACATTTTCCCCTGTAAGTCCATTTCTTGTATGGATGTTTGCATAGTATCCGTTCTATTCATGAACATGGAAAAGAAAGTGTCCCAAGCAATGTCACTCCTGCATTGTTGCTTGCAAAATTGTTAAGAAAACTAACTGTATTGTGTCTTCCGGAGAACTCAAGAATACCATGCAATGGTTAGAATGTTAGTTAGAAACACCGGAGCTTAGATCAGCTCAGAACCTCAGAAGATCTAGGGTGAGACATTTGCCCTTAGTCAACACCTATCTATCACACAGGACCACAACTAAGATGACAACAAAAGACCCTGTAGACTGCAGGAGCTATATGAAAAAGGGTAGGCTAAACTATGATGGAGTAGTTAGTCACTTTCTCCTCAGAATCTTAGCAAGCATCAGTACTACCAACAGTCATTCAGCAATAGATTTTTATCTGCCATCCGCAAGGCATCCCAAAATGAGTAAGACTGACAAGTTTTGAAAGGCAAATGGGGAACAGCATCATAGGAAAATTAAGTGTAAAATTTTTGTATCACCACATGGAAACAGGTGACACTGAGCCTGATCATTCAGGCAATTGAGAAGTGAACCCCATATCACATCTGGGGGGGGGGTGTTGTTCATTTAGCCCATTTCTTTACCCCCCCCTCGTTTACAAGAAGACATTATAATACACCTTGTATTTACTTTGTATTACAGAATTATCAAGATGCTTAATGGAATTAAATGTCCTGGAAAATTCTAGAACCTACCTAGATAAGATTCACCTGTCATGGTGTACATTTGACTAGAATGTCAAGAATGCTGTTGCCTAGAAATCAGAGGAATGGTTTAAACTCTATAGTTCAACAAAAATGCAAAACTTTCCTCAAACAGGCATTCTAAAACTGACAGATTACAATTCCCATCTACCCTAAATTAGCCTGAACTGAAGACAAAAAGCCCATCTAGGGTTTATCAACTATCCATTATCAAAAGTCCATTGACACTAGGAGAAAATAGCACACTAAACTTCTACTACTTTTATTTTTCATGCAACAAAAATATTTACGTTAAAGTCCTGGTGTACAATTTGAAACACATTGTTTTAAGAATATTACAACTCAGTATGTTCAGGTCTCATGATCACCACTGCCTTTTTAATTTCCCTACTCTGAGCCCCTAAATTGTTTTTTGTTTTGATTCAGTTTCTGGTGAGATTTATTTCTAGTTACCATAGAGTTTGTTAATGTACTTTTCAATAAAAAGTTATGCCTGCTACAAATTACCCAGTGTTAAGATGGAACGGAAATTAAAACATGATCACAAAAACCGATGGTGTATTAATATTTTGCTGAACAAACCAATTCTGTCTGGATTCACACAAGCCAAATCTAAATAAATCACTTTGCAGCTGAGCACAATGTGAAGCTACACATAGCACACATACAAACACACATATGGATGTGCACTCATCTGTGTGTGTATATATATGAAGAGTTTGAAATAAACTCAAAAATCAGTTTGGTAAAGAAGAAAACAACTGCCTAAATAAAACATTTAAATGTAAAACTATACTTTGAAAGTCCCATGCAAGAAAATATTTTTTAAATACCTCTAGTCTAAATACCTGTAATTTAAACTTATCTTATTAAGCCATCAAAACTCTTTAGTGCAAAACCTGAAATCAGCTGTTTCCCCTCAAACTGCCTTCAAATTATACAACCTAAAACATTGGATGAGAACCCAAAATAGTGGACTGATATAGGACATAATTCCCCACACACAAACACGGGGAGTAATACAGTGGCCAGTCACTATCAGTAAACATTTACAGAATCAGGCTACATTGTTAAAATTGTTGCCGAAATGCAATCTAAACAACTGAAAACTAACAAATCACACAAGTGTGTCCTGTTCAAACAAACATTTGATAAGTACAACAGGAGTGATTCCTGGATATGTACTGACTGCACGATAAAATACTGCTATGCCTTTTCCATAGGACAAATTCACACACTATAACAATAGGCCACCGGGTTCTCTCTTCCATAACTGCTTTGTTTCCAAACTGTTTGGCCAAAACTAACTTGAAGCTGGAACAGCCGAAGGCCTAAGGAAGAGAAGAAAACAGCCTCCTGTTGCTGGCTTCCTTACGGACCAAAACATAAATTTTTAAAAAAGTTATGTAAGCGAAGCCAATAAAGAAAAACCTTTATTCCCCCCCCCCCTCTTCAATTAGGGGGAAAAAAAATAATAAACTCAAGAGCACTTTTTTTTTTTTGCCTTGTTAATCCTAAACATTACTTAAGTCAAAAAGCAATCCCAATTATACATCCCTACCAAAGGGGCACAGCTTTGAATGCGGGGCAACAAAAAGGTTTGAATTCTTAAAACAGACCACTCCATCCAGCCCAAAGCTTCATTGATGACACCCAATACACCCACCCACCCACCCAAAAAAACAGATAAAACTTTACCCTAAGAGCTTGGGCAGAAGAAGTCACGCACTCCATTTCCTGCATATACGTGTTAATTAGGCATCACCTACCCGCCTTCCCCATCCTAGTTATTTTCCCTTGTCTTACTTTCCTCTCCCTCCCACCCCACCCCCACGCCCCACAACCCCACTTTCCTTTCAAAACCACGATGGAGTTGGATGAAGCCAGGGAAAGCCCCCGCCCCCCCCCACTCCCACTCGAGAAATCACCAAGCTGCCTTCCTGGCTGTTTGGAAAGAAGTATCTAAAAGGCCAACCAAGCGCTCCTCCTCCCTTCCCCCCAAAGAAAAGCGCCGGGGAAGGAAAGGGGGGGGGAGGAAAAATAAAATAAAGCCAAGCCGCAGTTGGGGGAGCCTAGGGGAAACCCCCCCTTTTTTTTTTTCTTAGGGTCGTTTGAACGGCCTCCCCTTGTCCCCCAAAAGAAGCGGCTCGCCTTTCTTCTCCCCTTCCTGGAACAACAATAGAGGCCTTGCTCGGACTCGAAAACATGTACCAGGAACAAGCGCGAGGAAGAGCCTCGGCAAGAATTGCCCGCCCAGGGCCGCCTTTCGGAGGGCCCTCGCCGCCTCGGCCGAAGCCCTAGCCCCAATACGGTTCCACCATCGGGCCTCCTGGGGTCCGGAGTCCCGTTCTAACCCACTTCGGTCCGGATACTCACGGGCGGAACGGTAGGATGAAGACGGATCTCAACGGCCCCCCCCTCCCCCCGGCCTCTAGCTCTGGCTGCCGCTCCCCCTGCCTTTCACTTCAACAACATGGCGGCGCACTGGGGACTCGGGGAGGCGCGCTGCATTCTGGGAAGTTGAGGCTGGAGCGCGAGAGAAGCTCGGGCGCCGCGGAGTTTCACCCACGGCGTGGCGGCGGGATCTGGAGAAGCCAAGGAAGAAAGGGAAGGGAAAGGGGAGGGCCTTTCGGGCAGGGTTTGTTCCCACCCAAGAGGGAAGTTGCATTGGATCTCCGTGCATTCTTCACAGGGGCAATAAAATGCCCATTGGGCACTTGCCAAGGGGGCAAGTTGGTTTGGGGGGCGGTGGGCTGGGTGAATGACCCATTGGAGTTAACAGACGCGGGTTAACAAGAACGCTGCATTCACAAATGTAGTGATCCAGAGCAGGAGAGGGGGGGGGAGGGAAAAAAGCTGATCCCCCTATTGCAGACAATAAGTTGCAATCACCTGGCCTGGCTAGGTGGCTCAGTGGCTAAGACACTGAGCTTGTCGATCAGAAAGATCGGCAGTTCAAATCCCTAGTACAGGTCTCCTGAGTGAGCAGTGGGTTGGACTAGATGACCTCCAAGGTCCCTTCCAACTGTTACTTTTCTGTTATCAGTGCCTGCGCTGCAAACTAAACCCGCCTGCCGTCAGTGGTCCGAGCGAGTTGCGGGAATCCCCAGGGGCCAAACAAAAAGGAAAGGAGACGGAGTGGGGCAGCTTGGCTCGACAGGCAGAAACCCGAGAGGGTAAACTCTCTCTCTCTCTCTCTCTGCCCGCAAGATACGGGCAAGGCTTGGAAACTTTGATGACCATAATTGCACTTGGGGAAAAGAAAAAAAAAAGTTTCACTCGGTGTTTTTTCAAACTTGGCAACTTTTAAAGGTGTGCGCACTTCCAACTCACAGAATTCCCCAGTTAGCATCCTGGTTTAAAAGTCCAAATAGTATGGATCAAGCATGGTGGGTGCATTCAGGTCCTCCTAGCAAGACTGTGGAGTGATTCACGAGTGAGGTCCTGTTCTTCCAGTCAGTTGTGAGCTTTATATACATACCCTTTTCCCCCCCAAAACAAGATATCCCCTGATGATAAGCCCAATCGGGCTTTTGAATGCATGCGTTAAAATAAGCCCCCCCCCCCCAAAAAAATAAGCCCTCCCTGAATATATTTAAACACATGCGCAGCCGGTCCCCACCATTTCCTCTGGTTAGGGTTAGGGAGACAACTGGAAATCAGGTAAGATGTCAAGAGGAGCCTTGCATCTTGCTCCACGACCCCAAAATAATAAGACCTCCCCAAAAATAAGGCCAACTGGGTTAAAAAAAAAATATTAAGACAGGGTCTTATTTTCGGGGAAACACGGTATATAGTTTTGTATTTGAAACCTGCACAGTATCGTGAAAGAATTAGGCAGCTTGGATGACATAAATACAGTATTCCTAACAAGTTGGCTACCACTACATGATACATCTAAAAATTAAACCAATGTTAGTCTTTTGTCCAAAGCCAGCTGCTTGGCTTCTAACAGGTTATAATAAACCTAGTTAAAGGTGTCATGTGACCCGAGCCATACCAGTGGAAAACACTAACTATTTTATTAACGAAAACTGCTCCAACTTCTCTCCTTGCCTATAAACACCCCACCAACATAATTGTTCTTTCACCCACAGAAGTCCATTCCATATTCTTGGCAGCAGAGGAAATCCGTTCAACCCAATTTCGCTCCGTCACCAGTTGAGACATGTTTCAGAATAGCAAGCACAAGATGGCACCATTCTCACAAGATGGAGTTGAACATGGTGGGAAAATGCCCAGTTTCTCCTGAGGCCTCAAGGGTGCAGAGTTGCTACTCTTACTCGGTAAACCAGTGTGATCTTATTCAATTTCCTCCAACTTTATGCCAGTTTCCTGCTTTGCAAATATGGACTTGACATCCATACACATCTTGTCAATCACTTTTTTTTAATGAGAAATATTTGCTAAATGCCCATCCAAATCAAGCTTCCAGATCCTCCTCCTGCAAACATTCTTACCTGAAAGATAGGACGGTGCTCACTTGATTTACCTTAAGAATCACAGATTAAAACGAAGGATGAATACAGGTAACAAATAGTAACCTGTGCTTTCTAAAAAAAACTTTCCTACAGAAACGGAACACAGTAGCACTTTCCAATGAATATTAGACAATATTAGCAAGGGAGAATTGTGACTAGGTCTTTTCAAAGCAAAGCTCAAACTCCCCAGATATATAACAGTATTTCCAAAAACTATGCTTTTAAAAGAACTGCAGACCCAATACATCTACATAAACCAGATTGAAGTAAATTTATTACAGATAAGGACTGGGATATAAACCAGCCTTGTTGTGTAAACTTATATTGTGGTTTGTCAACTGTGTTTGTTTTTGTTTAGTGCAGTGTTTCTCAACCTTGGTAACTTGAAGATGGGTGGACTTCAACTCCCAGAATCCCCCCAGCCAGCATTCTGGGACTTGAAGTCCACCCATCTTCAAGCTACCAAGGTTGAGAAACACTGGTTTAGTGTATTCAGTGGAGGGATCTTATTGTGCTTTATTCCATGCGTTACTAGGATAACATGCTGTGTGAACAGGCATCTCTATCCAATATACAAGATTCGGCTTCCAGTGCCACAATACGCATCTGTAACTTTAAAAAAAGAAAGAAAGAAAGTGGGCGGTGCGGAGTTACACAAAGAAAAGTCCCTCTGGAAACCTCTTCGTTATAAATACAGATGATCGACTTTGTGGACTCCGTGTCCCGCCTTGCATTGCTTTTCCAGGATATGAAAGGTGCACCCATTCCATTGCCCCTGTGCATTCTGGGACTCGTAGTTCCTGCAAGTATACGTCGTCGTTAAAGGAACCGTTCCTTTGAAATCCGGCGACGAGGAACAATGCAGGAAGAGGAAATCACCAGGTTGAAAGGAAAAAGGAAGGATTTAAAAAAAAAAAAAAGCCACTCTTAATAAGGTTTCTGGATTCTTTACCGCTCTGGCAATTTTATTATTAGCCCTTGATATTTATATAGAGTATCAGCCCAGCAACAGAAATATATACCCATTATAACTCTGCAGAATTTTGGAACATCGTAATTCTATGGCTCGACAGCAAATCGAAGTTACGAAGTTTGTTTTAAATGAAAGCATGGAATCAATTATATTTTATTTGAAATAAAGAGCTATCAATAAAATAAGAAATAAATAGAAATAAGGAAATAAAAGGATTTGTTATTTAGGATCTAGAAAACACTGACAGAATATGTATGATTTAATTTTTTAAGTAGCGTGTTTGGACATGGAAAACGACATACATACCACAGCCCATTGGCTGTAGTTCTCTTTTTATTGTCCAGAGTGTTGAGTATAAAAGATTATCTTTTGATTTCAGACTTTGGACGTATTCTCATGATGTACAAAGCCACAAATGCCTTGGGTGTTGTTCTGAGGCCAGAGAACTGGATTAATGGTAAGAATAGTGTGCAGGCACTGCTGCTTTCATTTTACATAGGTTTACAAACCTAAGCCACTTTGGGGCTTTATAGAGAAAGGTTCCTCAAATTTATTTTATTTATTTATTTATTTATTTATTCAGTGTATATAGCCACCCATTTCATTTCCGTGACCCTGGGCGGCTTATGATGAAAACATATCATAATTCCAAGGACTTATCCAAACATATCCAAGGACCCAAAACATAAAGCAACCGTACAAACAATGTAAAATGTTTAAAAACAATTTAAAGCCATATAATATAGTCACCAGAAAAGCACAGTTATTCAAGAACACCTGTCATTTCAGGGGCTCATACTGCTCTCTAATCCCCAGGTGAGATGGCAAAGCCAGATCTTCACGCCCTTCCAGAAAGCCATCAAGGTTGGGGTCAGCCTGATCTCATGGTCAGCAGCTGGCATGTAAATCCCATCAAGCCAGTTTACCTTAATGTTTCAGACTCTGCCCTCCGCAAATCAAACCCTTGACTTCTCAGGTGCTTACCACTGTTGTTTCTACTTCCAACTCCATTAAAGGCAATTTGAAAATAAGATTTTGTTGGCCGATGATGAAGTTGCAAAGCCAATAGTAAGAAGCAGTGGGGAAATCCAATTTTTTTAAACTACTGGTTCTGTGGGCATGGCTTGGTGGGCATGGTGTGGCTTGGGCGTGGCATGGGAAGGATACTGAAAAATCTCCATTCCCACTCCACTCCAGAGGAAGGATGCTACAAAATCCCCATTCCCTCCCCACTCCTGGGGGAAGGATACTGCAAAATCTTCATTCCCAGACCACTCTGGGGCCAGCCAGAGGTGGCATTTGCCGGTTCTCCAAACTACTCAAAATTTCCGCTACCAGTTCTCCAGAACCTGTCAGAACCTGCTGGATTTCACCCCTGGTAAGAAGTAAAAAAAAAATATTGTCCAGCTCCCAGTATAACATCTTCTACTACTACTACAAATTACTTATTCCAACTCCATACGAAAGGAAAAAATAAATTGTTGCACACAGGCACACAAACACACATCTGTGTTCTTTTTTTTCCACATTGTGCTTATTCTTCCAATTTGTGGATTTGTTTCTCTGATTTGTAGATCCTATCAGAGGGAACTTCAGATATCTATTCAACTTGTGTGGTACAGTGCTGAAGTGCTATACACCCAATTTTAAATCGACTCTTAGCTGAACTGTTCAATGCACTAGCCGCCCTTATCTCTTCACGAGTGAAGGCAAATATACAGTATGTGTCCCAGGATAATGTTGCAGGATCCAATCTGGGTCGCTCACCAGGACCAGAGGTTTAGTTTTCCGAGCTTTTGTTAGAAGTTCCCCAAGGATGGATTCCAGCACGAGTCTAGAAGCTTCGAAGACTAAATCCGTGGTCCCAGTGGATCACTGGGATCACCAAATTGGATCCTGAGACTCTTAGCTCTTCCCTTTCTCTCAGTCCAACTTGCCTTACAGGGTTTTTACTGTAGGAATAAAAGAAGATCTTGAGTGGACACATAAAAGTAACTCAATGGTAACTGTCATCTAGTAGAAAGAAGAGCATCTAAATCACATCTTGAAATACGGGCATGGAGAGTGGGTAAAGGTCCTTCTCTCTCCTTCTCACATAATGTCACGTGGGAAAGACTTGGACAAGAGAGGCTGCTGAGAGAATGATCAGTTAAGAGACAGCATAGCCAACAGTTGGGGCAAGAGTCTCTGAAGACACCCTCCCTAGTTTCTTGAGCAGTAAAGGAGACAGAATGGGGGGAAATTGTACTTTCAGATTTTCAAGATTCTGTCAATGTAGCTTTACAATGAAGTAGAATCAGCTCATCCGGTTGTTTCTTGTCTGGTTTCAACCCCAAACAAATCCAGAGTGTACTTTGAACCTAAAGTAAAGTACACAGAACAAATTCTCAAAGTGAACAGGACAAATGAACAGGGGAAATTCTCAAAGTGAACAGGGGAAATTCTCAAACTACCTATCTTGAATGGGCTTTCAAGATTAGCAGTGTTTATGAATTATTTAGATGAGAGACGAACCCTCCCTCCAGATAGTTATGGCATGGATCACACAGGGATTGGCCATGGAATAGGCCGGCTGGCGATGGTGGGCACTGAAGCCAAAATTATACAGAGGGCATTAATTTTCCTTGCTAAGATAGAGGAACTAACAACCTTTTTGTTATGTTTTGTTATGGATTGCACCAGTAGAGGGTAAATCAATTTCGTTGTATATATGTACAATGACAATAAAGATTATTATTCTTTTATTCATTAAACATGAAACTCACTCAACTGAACATTTAAAAAATGTATCATAAATTCCATTGACTGGTGCTAATGGTTGATAACAAGTTGCTGCCAGTATTCTAGGTATCAACCAAGTATCTTCTTAAAATATATGATGTTCTGAGTAGCGTAGTTTTTTGCAGTTTCGCTGGTGTTATTGCAGGAAGCTGCCATTTCTTGATGTGTTTTGTAAAATTCTTGGACATGGTACCAAGTGGCCAGAAGACAATGGGTATCTCTGTTACATGTTTCATCCATAGCTGTGTAGTTTCAATGGCAAGGTCGTGATATTTCATGATATTTATTTATTTATTTATATTATTATTATTATTATTATTATTATTATTATTATTACCGTGTTTCCCCGAAATTATATTTTTTGAACCCCAAAATAAGTGCTTGGCCTTATTTTCAAGGAGGCCTTATTATTTTGGGACACGTGGAGCAAGACGGGGCTCCTCTTGCCATCTTACCTGATTTCCAGCTCTGTCTCCCTAACCCTAACCAGAGGAAATGGTGGGGACCAGCTGTGCATAGGTTTAAATATTTTTGGGGAGGTCTTATTTTTGGAGAAACAGGTTATTATTATTTTATTTTTATTGTTATATCATCATCATCATTATTATTATTATTATTATTATTATTATTATTATTATTATTATTATTATTATTATCTTTGATGAAAGAAACATACTGAGCTCCAGCATATCTTCTAGAGATCAGTATGGCTCTCGGCTACCAAAAAGTTATTCCTCCCTAATTTATGGTATGAATTAAACTGTTTGTATGATGTAAATAAAACTATTATGGTTTATTCCAGATCCCATAATTTAGCCCATTGTGTGGCCCCAGTTTATCAGCTAATCAGTGCAATGACACAATTCATCAGTTAATTGATTAAGAATTTTCCTCATATACCTTACGAAGGAACGTTTCGAGCTATCACAGAGGAAACACTTCCACTTGCTTCTGAGTAGACAAAGAGAAGATTTCATAGCTAAAGTCAAAAGGCTGCCTACATCTACCTCTTTCACCTTTCCTTCTCCGTTAAATTCCCATATAGGGATCTTCTCATATTAGACTGCTCAGAAAAAGGGGAAATAGGTGCAGAAAGCTACATTTTGCCATTGTTATATTGTGATTTCTATGTCAAAATTAGCTTGCACACTCTAAGCACTTAAAAACAGGGGTCGAGTTTTTCAACCCTGTACAATATTAAATATTTGTGGTTGGGTGCCATGTTGGGCAAGTGGAGAAACTTGCAAATTGGTCTACCCAGATGCAAAGATTGAATAGGATAACGCATCTTGTTCCTCAAAGGTTGTGTAAGATAAAGCATCAAGAAAGAGGATGCTTCCAGTTGCTGTGTCAGGGAATGTCTTTATTTTTCAGTCCACCATAAGTATATTACCTTTTTCAAAGGAAGTTTTCAATGCTGGGAATTGAAGTCCCGACATCTTAAAAGCTGACAAGTTTGAGAAACTGCACTCAGCACTGTTCAATCAAGGAGGCATCCTGTACCCTGTGAAGACTTATTCCAACAGAATACTTCTGCAAGAATATTGCACCAGAGATATTTAAGGCAGGGGTCAGCAACCTGTGGCTCTGGAGCCACATGTGGCTCTTTTCACCCCTCTCCTGTGGCTCCCTGTCACTCAAAATATGCGTCACAACCGCCAATGTGCGACACCTGCCAGCACGCAATTTATTGAGTTTTTCAACCCCCGATAGGCCAACCATGGATAAATCCAAGAAAAGAAAAGTTTCAGAAGAGAACAAAATGTTTAATTCAACTACATATGCTAGTTTTGTGGCTGCTCAAGAAATAGTCAGGCACGGGAAGGGTTTTGTGGCTTCCGGTGTTTTCTTTTCTTTGGGAAACCGGTCCAAATGGCTCTTTTGAGTGTTTAAGGTTGCAGACCCCTGATTTAAAGAAACAGGAAGAATCTGACAAAACATTGGCGTTCTATTTGTTTGAGAAATTTCAAGCAGCTTTTCAACAATCCACAGGAAATCTGGCAGACAGCCATCCCAATAGGTAATAAGGTACATTTTATTTTATATACAGGTAGTCCTCGATTTACAACGGTTCGTTTAGTGACCATTCAAAGTTACAACATCACTGAAAAAAGTGACTTATGACCATTTTTCACACTTACGACCGTTGCAGCATCCCCATGTCAGGCCATCAAAATTCAGATGCCTGGCAACTGGTTCATATTTATGACAGTTGCAAATGTTCTGGGGTGATGAGGATCAGCTTTTGTGACTGTGTAACAAGCAAAGTCAATGGGCAAACCAGACTCACCTAATCACCGTGTTACTAACTTAACACTTGCAGTGATTCACTTAACAACTGGGGCAAGAAAGGTAGTAAAATGTGGCAAATGTCTCGCTTAATGACAGAAACTTTGGGCTCAATTGTGGTTGTAAGTGGAGGACTACCTGTACATCCCACCTTTCCACCAACAGAGCATACAGAGCTCCCCTTTCCCCCACTTTTCCCCCCATGAAAGCCCTGCTGAGTAGGTGAGAGACAGTAATAGGTCCACGTTATCCAGGAGGATCCAAGATTAAGGCTAGACTTCATGTTTAGAAGACACTGAAAAGCAGGTGCAGAGGGCAGTTCAGCATAATGTTATGCTTATGCAGTCTGGCACATCAGTGAGAGTCAGGGACACCGTTTCAGAGAAAGCTTTTAAGAAGGTTAGAGTAGGGATGGGGAATTTCTGACCATGCTGATGCCAAAAATGCCCCCTACTATTTTTCCCCTATGGCCACGCTAATGGCTTCCATGGTACTTCAGAAATAGCAGGGCCTCCGGAAAATGGCATTCCTTATTGTTGGTACAGAAACAGCGGAAAGACTTAGTACACCATCTTTTAATCTATTCACAGTAGTGGTCAAAATTGTGGAAACCCAACATCTTCTTAAAAACTTCCAGTGTTGGAGCATTCGCAACTTCTAGAGACAAATTTTTCCACTGATTAACTGTTCTAACCGTCAGGAAATCTCTTAGTTCTAATTTGCTTCTCTCCTTGATTAGTTTCCACCCATTGCTTCTTGTTCTACCCTCAGGGACTTTGGAGAATAGCTTGACTCCCTCTTCTTTGGGGCAGCCCCTGAGATATTGGAAGACTGCTATCATGTCTCCCCTAGTCCTTCTTTTCATTAAACTACTAGACCTACCCAGTTCCTGCAATCGTTCTTCATATGTTTTAGCCTCCAGTCCCCTAATCATCTTTGTTGCTCTTCTCTGCACTCTTTCTAAAGTCTCAACATCTTTTTAACATCATGGTGACCAAAATTGAATGCAATATTCCAAGTGTGGCCTTTTACAACCGTGTTGCTCACTTAACTGCGGCAAGAAAAGCCGTACAATGGGGCAAAACTCATTTAAAACTATTGCTCAGCAACGGAAATTTTGGGCTCAATTGTGGCCATAAGTTTAGGACATACTGCATTAGGGTTGCCAACGTAGGCCTTGTGGAAGAGTCGGAATGAAGCAAGGCCACAAGTTTCTTCATTTCCACTTTCGGAAGGGAAAGGCTGGGGAATTCTGGGAGTTAAAAGCCCACATTGAAAAACACTGATTTAAAATCAGTGCTTTTAAATTTAAAATTAAAAAGGATAATAGTTCTACAAGGGAGAGGGGATAAAAATGGAAGACTGGTTTGCAAGGATGTACTTGGCTTTTGCTAGTGAAGTTAGAAACAAGTGGGACCCATCCTGTGATCGCCATGGTATGAATATGGAATCGCAGATTACAACAGGGTCTCTCAACCTTGGTACCATATTTTTCGGAGTATATGACTCACCTTTTCCCCCCCTAAGAGAGGCTGAAAATTTGGGGGCATCATATACTCCAGATGTAGCTTTTTCGAAGCTTTTTTTCAGCCCTAACAAGGTGCTAACGAGGCACTAGCAAGCCCTCCACTCTCCACTGTGCTTTAACAATGCGCTAGTAAGTGAAGCAATCAACTGTCAGCTGGTCTTTAAAAGCTTTTTTTCAGCCCTAACTAGGCAATAGCCGAGTGAAGCTATCTCCTCATGCTTTGCCTGCTTTTCTCATTGCTGCTTCCTCTCAGCTGTGCCTTAGAAGCTGTTTTTTTATCCCCAAGCAGGGGATAAAAAACCAGCAAACTAATGTCCTGAAGCTGACCAGACTAAGGATGCTAGCCAGATGAATATCTGGTAGGCAGATTTTTTCCCCCTATTTTCCTCCCCAAAAACTAAGCTGTGTCTTATATTCCGGTGTGTCTTATACTCCAAAAAATATGGTAATTTGAAGATGTATGGACTTCAACTTCCAGATGCCCTCAGCCAGCATGCTGGCTGGGGAATTCTGGGAGTTGAAGTCTATACATCCTGAAGTTATCAAGGTTGAGAAACACTGGATTAGAATCTGCAGTGTAGAGTAGCCATGGGTTCCTAGGCCATCCACCACACATCTAAAAGATGCTCATCCCCATTAAAATATTATTTTTTGACACAGAAAGTGTCAAAATTTCATGTATCCATACATTCTGCAAGACTTCATGTGGAAATCATAAGATTTCCAGTGCTTCTTTGCAAGATCTCAGGACATCTTGCAAAATGTTATGGGAGCTCTTCTGGCAGAGCCTGAAGACTAAACAAGGTTGCCTGCTTGTCATCACTGATCTCATGATCCTTCAACCACAGGAGGCTTACACAGGTGTGTAGGAAAGACTCGAAGCCCCTTTACAAAAGAAATCCCAAAGAGATACACAAAAACGGTTTCCGATCTTCACCCATCATACCTCCCGTTCCTAAGAATACCATTTTCCATCTCTAGAATCAAGAAGTTATCATCTCACGCTTTTAGTGGAAGAGAGGTGGTGTCCTCTGAAGAAAAATAAACCATGCATGCCCAAATAGACCTCCATTTGGTGGGCTCCATTTTATTTCTGACCACGGATATGTTTAACTGATGTTCTTTAACTGATGTTTTGATTACTGTATTTTACGGAGTATAAGACGCTCCGGACTATAAGATGCACCTACCTTTTTTGGGGAGGAAAACAAGAAAAAAAAATCTGCCTCTGCATCCCAGCAATTTTACTCCTTGCAGCAAACAGCCCGTTTCAGTTTCAGTTTCAGCACAGTCTGATTAGCACAAGCAGCTGATTGTCAGTTGGATCAGCCTCCCGACCATCAGCTGTTTCAGGCTGCAGGGATTGCCATAGCCTATTGCCGTCTCCGTGCGCCCCGTTTTCGGCTTCTGTGCACCCCATTTTCCGCCCGTTGCGGGCGGGGATTGGAATGGGCAATAGGCAGTGGCAATCCCTGAAGCCTGAAACAGCTGATGGTAGGGAGGCGGATCCAACTGACAATCAGCTGCTTGTGCTAATCAGACTGTGCTGCAGCTGAAACTGAAATGGGCTGTTTGCTGCATGGAGGCAAATTGCTGGGAGGCAGAGGCCAAAGGGTGGGGGCCAGCGGGTGGGCTTGGCTACATTTGGTGTGTAAGACGCACCCAAATTTTCACCCTCTTTTAAGGGGAGAGGGAAGTACGTCTTATACTCCGAAAAATATGGTAGGTTTTTCAGGGGTTCCTCTCAGAGCCTACATTATATCAGCCCCCCCCCCCCCTTTTTTCCTCACTCGTCGATTTGGAGGCAACCATGCGATCTCTAGTTTCAAAGACGAAGCAGCTTAAAAAATATTCACTAAAGGATGGAGCACATGTTACAGATTTCAGACCCTAGTCAACTTTCCTTTCCATTACCCACCTTTTATTTCATGTTCCATTCATTTTATTCCTTTACTCCTTTTCGTTATTGCAAAATATTGCAACCTACAGATTAACGCACTGAAAGTCATTTGCTCAGACAAGAAGCGTCCCAGAATTATTATTTTTTTAGAAAAACCAACCAACAAAAGAAAAATCTGACCCCCCCCAAAAAAAAAGAAAAAAGAAAAAAGGATCTCGCTTAGAAAAGGATTCTCCTCATCTTGGGAGACAAAGAATTAGATCCCAGGTTTGAAGGATTGGCCAGTGTGAACCAGTGACAGTACACAGCTTGGCCAGTAGGTGGAGTCCTGAGCTTGTTTTGGCTCCGAGGTCTTTTTTTAAGCAGAAACTTAGAACTGGAGAAACAGTGTTGGTCAAAGTTTCCCCAATGGGTTCATGATTCTTGCTTAGCTACCAAACGAAAGGCGTTAACGGATGAGAAGGACAAGATGGAGTCACCGACGTAGTTGTCCCTCCAGGAACACCAAATCTCCAGCAGAACTGACAACGGCCTTGAAAATGCTTTGCCCTACTCCATTTATCTTGATGGCTTGGCTTGGCATTGTTATTGTTGTTTGCAAACGTCCCCAAAGGCTTGTTCACTGTAGGTAGGCAAGGAAGCAATTATCCAGAGCTAAAAAAGAACAACAGAAAATCAGTGACATAAGATTATACCTCCATGTTGAAACATAACATGCTTCGGAGGCAATTGGAGAAACACAGATTGGTCTCAAAATGAACAAAAGGAAGGCAAAGTCAAACCAGAAACTACTCAGTCTAATAATATTCATATGTTCTAAAACAAGGGCAAAGAAAAAAAACCAGAGGGATATAGGTGAGAATTCCATTTGAAACTTTTACCTGAACTCCAGATAATTTTTCATCTCTACCACTAAATGCAGTCTTTCTCAACGTTGTCAAGTTTAAGATGTGTGGGCTTCAACTCCCAGAATTCCCCAGCAAGCAATACTGATGGACTTCAACTCCCCAGCCAGCAGTTGTGTGGATTTCAACTCCCAGAATTCCCCAGCCAACAATGTTGGTGGACTTCAACTGCCTGGGGAATTCTGGGAGTTGAAGTCCACACATCTTAAAACTTGACAGCGTTGAGAAACGCTGCACTAGAGAAAATGATGTCCCCAAATTCTGAGCAATGCCAGAGTTTACTACCACATTTTTTGACAAACGTACCAACAGTGGTTGATTGCAGACCTGACGCTAAGCCACGGTGTGGTCTCGTTTCGGCCTAGCTTACTGTCTTAACTCAGCCCAATGTTTCCTTTTTCAACTAATTATCGTTTCCTGAGATATGTAAAACCCAACCATCTTGGGTGAGGGGAAATGGGGAATAAAAATAGGCTTCCCCTTCCACACACTGAACAGACTCTTCCCAATCTCTTCCCGCTCTGTAAGGAATGGGAAATCTGTGATGTCACCACCCATACTTTTCAGCCTGTTCTCAACCCCTCTTCACCTTAGGATGCCGGAATTCAGCAGCAGTTCGTAGGCAGTTTTATGATCTGCAGGTTGTGCTTGAGGGCAAGGGATCTTAATATAAATAATACCTCATAGAACATAGAATAATAGGGTTCAAAGGGACCTTGGAGGTCATCTAGGCTCTAGTCTAGCCCTTGGCAGGAGTTCCTATACCATTCCTTTTTTTTTTAAAAAAAAGAATTTTTAAACAAATTTGAACATTTCATCTCCCATTAAACAGTGTGTTGTCTGGGTACAAATATCTCTGCGCAATCAGAATTTACGGTATTCATTACGTTGATATTAATTCTCTAATCTTACAATAATAATAACCATAATAAACCTATTCACTTCTCCCTCTTAACATATCTTCTAATAAGAATATAATAGTAATATTAAGCACAATAGTCTTAACAATCATATTTGTAAGAATCATCATATTGTTTACATCTCTATCTTAACGTATTTTCTGTATTTCACTAATCTCCATTTATTTTTAACTATCTATACTATTCCTGACGAACAGCTGTCCAGTCTCTTTCTTGAAAACTTCCAGTGATGGAGCCCCTCAAAAGTCCAGAAATAAGCTGTTCCACTGATTGTACTCACTGTCAGGAAATTTCTCCTTAATTATAGGTTGTAGCTCTCTTTAATGACCTTCTACCCATTACGGCTTTCCCAGCCCTCAGGTGCTTTGAAGAGTGAGTTAACTCCCTCTTCTCTATGGCAACCCCTCAAGTACTGGAAGACGGCTATCCTATCACCCCTAGTCTAGGGGGACAGCTAGGGTGCAATGGGTTAATGGTGCTGGAACTTCTGGCCAGAAATGGTCTGCACTCTGGCCGTTCAAACCTGGCTTTGCGAGACAGGGTGAGCTCCTACCGCTTGCTCCCCAGTTCCTGGCCACCCAGCAGTTCGAAAGCATGCAATATTGCAAGTAGATAAAAGAGTACCACTTCAGTGGGAAAAACCTAGCTGCATTCATGTGTGGAACAAGTGAAAGCCGGTCCTGGACCTGGCCGGATATGAGGCAACGTAACGCAACATGAGGCGAGACGAACGGAGGAACACAGGAAGATCCAGCAACCCGAGTGCCCCTAGTCATTATTCTCTAACCATTGATGAAATAATTCCCATATCATACAATATTCAGTGGAAGCACTGACTCACCCCCTCACCTTCTTTTGAGACATTTGCCAAGCTCCCATTCCTTGTGCAGGCTCAGCTGCCTCTTATCTGACTATTGTCTAGTCTGTAGCCTTTCCTCTTGTCTCCCAAGGTCAGTCCCCCTCCCCCCCGCCCCCCGCCATTACATCTACTCAATCTTTTCTCCATTTCTGGAGAGAGTCAGAGCAAATGCAGGAACATTGCACCATTTGGGAAGAGAAGCCAATGTAGGAGATGACCAGGCTGAGCCTGAGGAAGGAGTCAAATGTGTCATCAGTCTCGAATCCTTTCATGCCCACAAGAGCTCTAAGTCCAGCCCACCTTGAATTCCATCGACTCTTATCTACTGCCAATTTGCTTTGACCGTTAGTAGTTCGATTCTTGTAGAGAGCTTAAGTCAAGGTTGACTCAGCCTTCCATCCTTCCGAGGTGAGTAAAATGAGGATCCAGATTGTTGGGGCAATAGACTGACTCTGTAAACCGCTTAGAGAAGGCTGTAAAAGCACTATGAAGCTTTTATAAGGTACGTAAGTCTAAGTGCTATTGCTAAGTGCCTATTAAGCTTGCAATAAACCCTTATATACATTTGAACTGCCTGGATCTTTTCTGAGCTTGATAGCCACTGCCCCACACTGTATGTGGTTAGGGAAAGGGAAGGAAAACTACTTCCCTGTAGTTCTTCCAAAGGCCTGATGGGGAAGCTGGGTCTCAATTTATCAAAGCCACTTACGTGTATAAAGGCTGCAGCTGCAGGTGTGACATCTTTTGTGGTGCCTGGTAGCCATAGGAATCAAACCCTCCAATAAAATCAACTGTGGAGTGAAAAGACAAGAGGGAGATTGTTCTGGCAAACAGCTAGAAAAAGTAGTGGCCATTATCTTACTCAGAAGTAGTCATTTAAAGACAATTGCAATAAAACATCCAGGTCCCAGCATGTAGACTGGGGAATTCTGAGAATTCTTAAAATTACCAAGTTTGGAAAACATTGTAGTAAAAGAACCAGAGATGTCCTTAAGTTGCCAAGGCAGATATTCATGAAGGCCAAGCGCTTATTTCGGGGTTCAAAAAAAATATAAGACAGGGTCTTATTTTGGGGAAAACACGGTATCATGGACGTATTTTCGTTACAGATGTATTTGTATTTTAATATTTTAAATTTTAATAAAGGTTTTTTGAAAATTTAAAAAAAACTGGTTGCAAAGTTTATGCTAGGCTTTTAATGAGCTGGTTCGGCTTGCTAACTGAAGGCAATCTATGGAACTTACTTCTGTGAAAGTTACCTATACGGTACCGAAAAGGACCAGGGACTCTGGTCTGAGGAAGTGCGGTATGCCTGCCGTTCATTTTTTTTTTTTCATGGCATCCAATTAGATATCCCTGATTTATTTATTTAGTGAAATTTGCATTCCGTTCTGCTCCAGAGGCTCCGAGTGGCTGACATCCAAGTCATAAAACCATATGACGACAACTAATGTAGCCATAATGAAAAGCTAAAAATAACAGAGCGTAAGTTTACAAAAACCATCTCACTCCTAATCTCTAGAGCCTTCTTAGAGTCCGCTGAGCCATTGGTTCTTTTGCAAAAGGACAGCAGTGTTGGGTCCCATGCAGGGGTGGGCTTCAGATTCTTTAGCAACGGGTTTGTTGCCCTGTTGCTGGGTGAGCGTGACCAGGGTGGGCGTGGCCTAGTCGGCTGCCTGCACCACAGCGGGGGATGGGGGGTGTTTCGCCCTCCCCAGGCTCCAGAGGCTTTCCTTGAGCCTCTGGGAGGGCGAAAACTGCTTCCCCCGGGGTCCGGAGGCCGGAAATAGGCCAATTTCTAGACTTCTGGGAGGCCTGTTTTTCGGCCTCCCCAGGCTCCATGGGTTTTCCTCAAGCCTCCGGGAGAGCGAAAACAGCTTCCCCTGGGGTCCGGAGGCCCTCAGGAGGCCAGAAACAGGCCCGTGTCCAGACTTCTGGAACCTCTGGTAGGCCTATTTTTTGCCCTCCCAGACCCTCCGTGCAGCCCCTGCACTTACCTAGAATGATGAACGGACTGTGTGGAGACTCCTGGGAGGGGTGGGGTGTGGTGGCATTTGGGGTTTCGCCGAACCCCAGCGATCCTTGGCTAGAGGATTGCCCGAACCCTGCCGAACCCCCAGGAGCCCACCCCTGATCAAATGGAACTGGGGGAAGAATTGACTACAAAGTCCACTCATTTAGTGAAGTCTTCCTGGCCCATCATCCTTTAACTGTCCAAGGAGGGGAACCCAACGTCTCCCCACGGGGTTAAATGAAAGTGGAAGTCTGATGAATAGCTGATCCTGGAATCTATGCTTAAAGATCTTAAAGGCATAAATAAAGGGAAAGCATCCAAGCTTACTCCATTTACCTAGTGGTAAATGAGATATTTTATCTAGCAAAACTAGCAAAACATACAAGCCCCGTTGATACTTTCCACCCATCTCTTTGTCATTCTGCATTATCTGAGTTTTTCAAATATGCTTTTAATGTATTTTCCATATTAAATTTGCTGCAGCCAGGGCTGCCTTCTCATCTTTTTAATGGAGTGTCTTATTAGCTCTGAAAATAAATCAATGAATGTCAAAAACCAAAGCTCTCGCTCTCTCAAAACCCATGGGGGATGGAGAGAGAGAAAGAGGGAAGGAACACGGGCATAAGAGGACCAGTTTTGGCCCACAGAGCTGGAAGAGACAGCGTGCTAATGCTTATAATTTGCCTCCCATGAATAGGTCTTTTCATGTGTAAAGCTTATTAATAAAGTTCATTGATATCAAATCACACAGCACCTATGCCATTAGGAGCCCCTGCCGGGATTCAAATATATAAGAGCCGCTTCTCGCATTAAGTTAGAAGTCCCTTATTTCACACCAAGATTTTAATTTTCCACTATGCTATTGGAACTTTTGTCAAACCATATCATCAGCCTCTGGCTGGCAGGACAATCTTTCTGGGAAAAAAAATGGCTTAGGATTCAAGAGAACATCCCAAAGGTGCTTTTTCCAGTTTTTCTCCTTTGAAAACGTTTTGCTTCTCATTCATGAAGCTTCTTCAGTTCTTGAAGAAGCTTCTTGGGTGAGAAGCAAAACATTTTCATGCAAACACATAATTCTATCATGTATTAATAGAACTCTATTAACTCTAATTGTTATTAGAATTATATAACTTGTCAAATGTAAATATGAATATTATTTTGCTTGTATTAAAATGTGATTAGAAAGGAGATTTTTTAAAAAAACATAACGGCATAACTAAAAATTAGAAAGGGGATAAACAATGGAAGATTATAATTTAATATAAATTTGTGTATTACTATTAAAACTACCGGTATATAAGTTTGTTAAATACAAAAAATAGGATTATTACTATTTTACTTGTAGTAAAAGGAGTGACATTTAGAATTTGTAGATTGGTATAAAAATAACATACTGAAATATCGAATAATCAAAGAATGAAAGATTATAATTTAACAAAATATGTGTACTATTTTATAAGTTTTATAAATTTTATAAGATGGCCAACTGTGTTAAATATGAAGAATATTGTTCTACTGATACAAAGTGTAAGACACTCTGGTATCACACTGCTCCCACAATGATGGGACCTAAATAGGGAAGTGATAGTGATATGCCAAGAGGAGAAAACTGAAACATATGCTATAAACCAGAAGAACTCAAGATTGTGTAACCAGAAAACTGTTAAAATAAGAGTTAAGCTTATGGAAAATGGGCAAAACCCGTATCTGGCTGAGCCTCACCATAGGCCAATTTTGTTCCCTTCTACAAACCCAAAAAACAACAGGAGTGAAGTCTTAAAACTGAAGGTGGATTAGTTTGTTAAGTTCATTTGAGAAGGTTGTTTGGGATAAGTCTATCAAAAGGATATAAGAAGTGACAGTGAACAGGTTTGGGCTGGCCAGTTTGGGAAAACTGGAAAGCAGAAGTGCCAAATAACCCTGCCTTGATTCTGTTTGCCATGAGAAGAGGCAGAGAAGAATCCAGAGAAGTTTTCAAGATTGATGTTTGAATAGGCCAAGGCCAGGAAATATACATAGCAAGGGAATCCAGGAATGTTCCTTTATTTTTGAAGATATACGAAGACAATTTTGGAAAGCCCTTGAGTTTTTCTCTGTTTTTTTTTCTAATCAAATAAAAACAAAGCCGTGTTATTTTGAGGGTTTTTTTCCCCACACTTTCCACTTTCCATGGGGGATTTGCTGTTTCTCCTTCCTTAATGGTTCATCTATTCCAGAGGTGGGTTTCAGCAGGTTCTGATCAGTTCTGGAGAACCGGTAGCGGAAATTTTGAGTAGTTCAGAGAACTGGTAAATACCACCTCTGACTGGCCCCACCCCCATCGATTCTCTGCCTCCCAAGTCCCAGCTGATCAGGAGGAAATGGGGATTTTGCAGTAACCTTCCCCTAGAACGGGGAGGGGATGGAGATTTGACAGTATCCTTCCCCTGCCATGCCCATCAAGCCACACCCACCAATCCATACCACGCCCACCAAGCCACACCCACAGAACCGGTGGTAAAAAAATTTGAAACCCACCACTGATCTATTCCTTCACCAAGCTCATCTCTACGTCCCTTTACAGATACCAAATATTCAGCATTGCAAAGCCAAGGAGAATGATCAGATCTGGGAAACCTTATAATACTAACATCCTAAATTGTAATTAATATTGATAGAATACATCTTATTTGCAATGGGAGTAAGTTATCTAAACAAAAAATAGGGTGTCAAAAATCTTCAGTGAATATTGTGTAAATATTATTGTATTGAAACAATATCATACACAGATAGTCCTCAACGTATGACCACAATTAGGCTCAACATTTATGTTGCAAAACGAGACATTTGTAAAATGAGTTTTGCCCCATTTTGCAACCTTTCTTGTCACAGTTGTTAAGTGAGTCATTGCAGTTGTTAAGTTAGTATCACGGTTGTAAGGGAATCTGGCTTCGCCATGAATTCTGCTTGACAGAAGGTCACAAAAAGTGATCCCATGACCCCAGATCACTGCAAGCGTCACAAATATGAGTCAGTTGCCAAAGATCTGAACTTTGATGACATGAACATGGGGGTGCTGCAATAGTTTGAAGTGTGAAAAATGGTCATAAGTCACTTTTTAAAGTGCTATTGTAACTTTGAACAATCACTAAATGAACTGCTGTAGGTCAAGGACTACCTGTATTAAGATTTACATAAACTTATTTTGTCTTTTAATAACCCTGTAATCCCTTGCATCGGGGTGGAGTCAGGGCAACTGAATGGAGCTGAGTATTTACTGGCCTGATGCCCTTCCTGTCGCCAATGCAGAGTTCACAGCAGATATATACTCATTGTGCCCAGAGAGAGAAATATCTGCCGCTACCTAGGATCGAACTCACAGCCTCCTGACTGTGAGGCAAGAGCTCCACCTCTAGGCCATTGCATTACTCATTTACATAAACTTATATAAACACATAATAAGAAAGGGAAAAAAAGAGAGAGAAAAAGAAGGGCAATCCTTACGCAGCAGGAAGTGGAATATTAAACATTTCTTTGATATCTTCTCAAGTCACTTGTGCGTCACTCTAATATTTCAAGCAGGGGCAACACTCCTACTTATTCAAGGGGATAACTGGATACTTACAGCTGTCTTCCTCCTCCATAAACATTTTGCTGACATAGCAGGCGTAAACAAATCCGAATAGCTTCAAAGTACATGTTTGGAAAAAGAGAGACACATGAATTAATGATTTGAAAGGAAAGAAATATACCGATTATTATCACACCAGGATTCAACCATTTAAACTGAAGAGGGAAAAGCTCCAGCAGCCAAGTTTATTTCTCCCATTACTTGCCTCAGCTCCTGGCCACCTGGCAGGTCGAAAGCATGCAAATGTGAGTAGATAAATAGGTACCACTTCGGTGGGAAGGAAATAGTATTCGGTGTGCCTTTGGCATATAACCATGCTGGCCACATGACTATGAAAACTGTCTTCGGACAACGATGGTTCCCTCAGCCAAGAAATGGAGAGGAGCAACATGTCCTAAAGTCACACGACTGACAGGGAAACCTTTACTTTTAGTCTTACAATAAAGTAGAATTAACTCATCTGGTTGTGTTTCAGAGATGGGTTTCAGCAGATTCTGACCAGTTCTGGAGAACCGGTAGTAAAAATTCTGATTGGCCCCGCCCCCATCTATTCTCTAGCTCCCAAGTCCCAGCTGATCGGGAGGAAATGGGGTTTTTGCAGTAACCTTCCCCTGGAGTGGGGTGGGAATGGAGATTTTACAGTATCCTTCCCCTGCCATGCTCACCAAACGACACCCACCGAGCCATTTTTTATTTTATTTTACTCACATTTATATGCCGCCCATCTCCCAAAGGACTCAGGGTGGCTCACAACAATAAAACACAAGACAATAAATTAATGCTAAAACAGTCCAATTACAAAATTAAAAATCCCAACAATTAAAACTAAAAAACTCCCAGCGGATCAAGAGATTTGCTGGAAAAGCCATGTCTTCAGGCCAGTGCAGAAAAACCAGAAGTCGGGGGCCGTCCAGAGCCTAGCAGGTAATTCATTCCAGAGGGTCAATGCAGCCACAGAGAATGCCCTGATCCTAGGCGCCACCAGCCGACATTGTCTGGCCGATGGCACCCGGAGGAGGGCAGCCCTATGTGAACGCACAGGGTGGTGGGAGGCCGGTAGGAGGTGGTCCTGCAAGTACCCTGCAAGTTTTCGGGTGTGAATTCTGCAGCAAAAACTAACCATAGAATTCTTTGGTGCCTCTGTTTTGTTTTGTTTTTTAGAAGTGATGGAGAGGCCAACCCAAACAAGAAGAGATACTGTTATACCACTTACTTACCGCAAGGAATATCTGCATTGCACTGCTCACCACCTCAATATATTGATAATCGAGCAAGCATCCAGTTACTGTGATGACGTGATGGTCTTCTAAGGCCAGGTTGGAGTTGATCACAGGGGTCACCAGGCAACCAGGACCGTTCTCCATCCACCAAGAGCGATGCAATGATGTGTTAAAGGTCATGATGAAGTCTCGATCCTGCAGAAATGGGAGAAAGATGAACTCAACAGCGATGTTTGGACCACTACAAAGAGGGAGAATATATACCGTATTTTTCAGACTATAAGACGCACCGGACTATAAGACATGCCTAAATTTACAGGAGGAAAACAAGAAAAAAAATAGTTTTGGGGTTCCATGCATTGGATTTTCACCCTCCCAGGCCCCCAGAAGCACTCTGCAATGCTCATTTTCACCAAAAACAGGTGCATTTTGGCAAAAATGGGCTGTGCGGAGCACTGCAGAGTGTTTCTGTGGGTCTGGGAGGGCGAAAACGCGAAGGGCGGAGGGTTCGGGAGGCCAAAAACGCCTGTATTCGGTCTATAAGATGCACCTAAATTTTCACCTACTTTTAGGGGGGGGAGGGTGTGTCTTATACAAAAAATACAGTACATGCTGATAATCCCTTTGAGGTAAGCCATGCTATGCAAAGAGAAGAGAAATGGTCATCAGAAGCAATGACATCTAGGGTGATGGAGTGTTAAAATTGGGAAGTTGATGGGCAAAGCATCACAGTACAAACCAAAGGAACATTTGTGTGCATTCTGATACTCCCATCTACTATCTGTCAATTTCGAACCCTGCAGAGGCCACTGATTTGATGAGTTCATACATACTGACTTTTGCTGCACATCATAGCTTAGGTAGGTCAATCAAGATTTTCACATAATACTTTCCATTAAGATAATAAATGAGTAGATTCCATAAGCAGCCTTACCCCCTTATCCATGCCACAACAGTACTGGTCAGTTTTAGTGCCTTCTGTGCCAGCCAGAATTTCTAATTTGTAGAGTACTTTGTAAGTTGACACAGTATTGATCTTATCCAACTACTAGGAGGTGCATACAATGCACCCATAATTCTTGCTCTTTGGAGAATGACAAATTAGATAAATTAGAAGCCAGCTATCTTATAATTCCGCCACTATTTCCTGTCCTCCAACTATCAAGACACCAGAAAATACAGAGTCAGCAAAGACCCCCTTTTGGGCCCTCTTCCAGCCTGATTGCCTCTGATCAATATGTTTAGCTAAAGAAGAAAAGAATTCTGCAAAGGGATTTAGTCTTCCTCCTTAAATTTTGAATCGAAAGGAGATTATGAAGCAAGTCGAGAGTTGAAAATTCTTTGTACAATAGTCCAGTCAAAAACTTTATTTACACCTGGCTGGAAAGGAATCACATTTATTTTTGAGGGAATGGGTGGTGGGGTGCAGCATTGTCTTTATGACCTCACAGAATTAGTCAGGGATTCTTTTTCCAGGTTGGCATGGAGGGTCTTTGGGGAGGTGTGTGTGTGTGTGTGTGTGTGTGTGTGTGTGTGTGTGTGTGTGTGTTTGCATGTGCAGGCTGTTTTAGATGCATATTCTTTCTGAAAGCTTGCCTTACCTTATTTGCCCTGTTTTTCGTTAAGAAGCCATGAAGACAGGGATGAAATCCAGCAGGTTCTGACAAGTTCTGGAGACCTGGTAGCGGAAATTTTGAGTAGTTCGGAGAACCGACAAATACCACCTCTGGCTGGCCCCCGAGTGGGGTGAGGTGGCAATGGAGATTTTGCAATATCCTTCCTGCAGGAGTGGGGAGGGAATGGGGATTTTGCAGTATCCTTCCCCTGGAGTGGGGAGGGAATGGGGATTTTGCAGTATCCTTCCCCTGACATGCCCACCAAGCCATGCCCACAGAACCGGTAGTAAAAAAAAATGGATTTTACCACTGCATGAAGGCCTTGGAAAATATATTCTAGCACCTACAAGATCATAGTTGTTGGGCAAGCCATGGGGTATTTTCTGTGGCTTTCTCAGCAAGCAAAAGTTGGATTTTAACGAAGAAAGATGGGAAGAGCGTTGAAGCTTTTCAACTTTGGTGGTGGAGAAGTCTGTCGCCCAATTCTTCCTTACCCATGAGGCATTCTTGCAAATACGTTTTCCTCCTTGAAATGAACATACACTCCTCTTTACCCATGCCGCCACAAAAGAGAAAAACTCCAGACAGCTGCATTCTGGTTTCTTTATGGGTTTGAGAAGTTGGACCTGGAAACTCTGCATTCATATTTCTCATTCACCTCTAATTCAAACTTTAAAAGAACACGAATGAGATTGTTGTATCATCCTCAGCCCATGGAAGATGACAGGACATACTGCTCTAGCCCTGAAACTGGTTCAATACATATTGGACTTCAATATTTCTGGTTATTATAAACTTCTCCACAGAATTAGATGGCATAGTCTTTGTTTAAATAATAATGATAACGATGGCAATAACAATGCCAGAAAAAGAAACAATGATTTTTTAAAAAAGCTGGGCTTGGAATAAAACAACCTTGGCAATTTTTAAGATGTGTGGACTTCATTTCCCAGAATTCTGGGAGCTGACGTCCATATATCTTAAAGTTGCTAAGGTTGAGAAACCATAGAAGAGCAGGCTGAATTGGAAGGCGGAGTTAAATGGGTCATCAGTTTGGAGTCGTTGCATTGCCACAAGAGAGCCAAGTCCAGCTCCCTTCCCCATGAATTCATTGACCCTTATCTAGCACCAATTTTGCTTTGACCATTAGTTGACTAGATTCTTGTAAATAGATAACTGTTCTGTGCTTTGAACTTGACAAATGCTCCTGGTTATTTGTGCCTGACAGATACAATTTAATACTAATTAGAAGAGGCATTCCCCCTGGTCAATGGTGAAATTCAAAATTTTTTTACTACCAGTTCTGTGGGCGTGGCTTGGTGGGCATAGCTTGGTGGGCATTGCAGGGGAAGGATACTGCAAAATCTCCATTCCAACCCCACTCCAGGGAAAGGATACTGCAAAATCTCCATTCCCTCCCCACTCCTAGGGGAAGGATACTGCAAAATCCCCATTCCCTCCCCACTCCTAGGGGAAGGATACTGCAAAATCTCCATTCCTACCCCACTCTGGGGCCAGCCAGAGGTGGTATTTGCCAGTTCTCCAAACTACTCAAAATTTCCGCTACCGGTTCTCCAGAACCTGTCAAACCTGCTGGATTTCACCCCTGCTCCTGGTCCACCATAAACAGGCAGTAATGCCTTTCCTAAAACGACATAAGATCCATGAATCTCTAACCCTGATATAAGTGTGGTTTGAATTCACAATGATGATCTCCTTGGAACCAGATTTAATCAGTGAACAGTATCCGGATGAGACACACACACACACACTCCCAATGCATTTATACTGCTCCAGTATAAATACAGCCTGATTTGTCTTCCTTCCCTCCCAGACCCCCATCTTCCCTTGTGGATCAGCCCATCTGTTTACAAAACAGAGCGGTTTCTGTCAACGTGCTCTGTGAGCACTGCATTTCAAACAGAGATTTGTCTTTACTTGCAAAACCTGTGCATGCCATAAAAGAGAAATGCCCCAGCGAGAGAATGGGGGTGGGGGGAAACCCTCACACAGCCTGAACACCTGGAGAGGCCAAACCCTCATTTATTTATAACACAGAGCAACGCAGAAAAACTCCCAGTGGTCTCCCAGTATCGTGCCAAATTGGATTTGCAATGTCAGCACTGGAAGAAGTTGCTGGGGAGGGGGGGGGGAACGAGGGACGGGATGGACTGGGTTAGACTTAATTTGAAAGAAACATGGAAGCATTTACAACCTGCAATCTTCTCCTGAATTCTTAATTTCTATCCCAAGGAGCAATTGCTGCTGGAAAGGTGATGGATGGAAAGCTGTTGGGTGGACCGATGGCTCGAGAAGGGCAAATTCTGGGTGTGATTAGAGAGGTAATTACCTGTGAAAGGTGTCCGACTTCCAGGTAGAAACAGATGATAAATGCATTCCAACCAACCCAGACAATGAGCCACACAGCATACTAGTGAGGGAGAGAAAGAGGCAGGTTGAAGACGTACAATGGGGGGAAAAAACTATTAAAACAATTGGAGATAGATGCTTGTTCTCCATCGTTCTTACCCTAAATATATCCAGCTACAGAAACACAACACACATTGAAGATTTAAACTTAAGAATCTGAACGAAGATTCCTAAAACAAGTGGATCTTTTTAATCATTAAAACCTAACTTCCAAAATCAGAGTGGGTTTGTGCATTACACTAAGCCATGATTTTCTTTATTATTCTATTTATTGATTAAATTTATTTGTTGCCCATCTTGCCACGAGGCAACTCTGGGTAGCTTTACTATCAACACAATATTGCAGTATCCCCAGTCATTCTGCACTCTACGTTAAGGTTATGGATACTACTGGTTCATGTTAGGTTCCTACTTAATACCTAATTTTTTTTACAACTAGTATTACAACTAGTCATAAAATCATCTCTTGACTGTTCTCTTGAGGGGGCTCTAAAAACACCGTTTATCCAGGTTGTCTATCCAGGTTTTTAATGTCAATTATTTTATTTTTGATTAGAGTGGCGTTGTGGCCTAGTGGTGATGATGCTCGCCTCCCACTTGGAAGGTTGAGAGTTCAATCCTAGGTAGCTGCTGATGTTTCTCTCCTAGAACACAAAGAAAAAACATCTGCTGCAAACTCTGGATAGGCATCAGGAAGGGCATCTGGCCAGTAAATGCTCAGCTCCATCCAATTGCCCCAACTCTGAATACAGACTACAGGTAAAGGTAAAAGTTTCCCTATCAATCATGCCTGACTCTAGGGTATGGTGTTCATCTCCATTTTTTGGCTGAGAGAGCCAGCATTGTCTGAAGACAATTTCCATGGTCATGTGGCCAACATGACTATATGGCAAAGGCACATGGAACGCTGTTACCTTCCCACCGAAGTGGTATCTATTAATCACCTTGCATTTGCATGCTTTCCAACCTCTAGGTGTGTGGGAGCTGGGGCAAGTAATGGGAGCTCGCTCATTGCACAGAGTTCGGGTCTCAAACCCAGGCTGTCAGCTCTACAACTTAGCATTTTTAATCACTGAGCTATTGATTGCAGAGTCATAAAAAGGGAGCTTTAATTGTTTTAATTTTGATTGAAATGTATCTGATTGGAAGTCTAATTTTATGCATTCATGGTGCTAAAAACTGGCAGCATAAATACAACAGTAAACGAAACAAATAAAATGTTAAAAAGTTATATTTATATACTGTGTTTCCCTGAAAATAAGACCCTGTCTTATAATTTTTTGAACCCTGAAATAAGCACTTAACTAATAAGCACTTAACTACACAGTAGTTACTTACCAGGCACATCTAAATTATATTACAGTAACCAAAATATCTTTACAATCCCCAAGGCATGTCACAACTTTTGAGAACCCTCAATGTTTGGAAGTGGAAAGCTGAAAAAAATTGACATGCCCTAATTTACACCAAGCAACAATCCAACATATTTTGAAAAAAAAAGCAAAAATCTCCTAGAGAGTAGGATGTTATACTTACCAGCATGAGGTATCTGGATCTGTACTGAAGGGTGCCAAAAATACCCAGGATGACGGCCATAATATGTAAAAAATTGGCCAGGATCGGCAACCATTGATAACCCAGGAAGTCAAATATCTGTCTCTCCAGGGCTGCAACCTACAAGAGACCATAAAGGCAGACAAAGAATTCTTCATTGCACAGTGTTACACAGAATAAGAAAGCAGCAAAGTCTACCACAGAATTAATAAGAAACCCTATGGGCTATTAGTCACAACCAACAGAGATGTTGGCGTGATTCATTGGCTGCTGTCAAAGAAATATATTCTAAAGCAGGGGGGGGGATTTATGGGGGATCCATCGCAAGGCAAAGAAAAGGATGTTTGCACTGGCAAATGGCACAGGTGGAAATGAGCACAAATGAGCCGATGCTTCAATTACCAAGAGGAGGAAAAGAAGATAGTTGTCCCCAAAGTGGTAAACCTGGGTATGTCCTCAGTAGCTTGTTCCTTTGAATCCAAGAGTCTGTAAGAGATTCTTAGTCATCCATGTCATGGTTGTCCCGAAGGTGCTTTTTTCAGGAGGCAACTGGACTTTGTTTTTTTTTCTTTTGAAGTTGTTTAACTTCTTGTCCAAGAAGCTTCTTCAGCTCTGATAGGATAGTGGAGAACGGAAGGATTTATCTTCCTTGCAGACAGCTGGACATTTGCATCCTTTTTGAGGGTCCTTGAAGCACTTGAAGGTTTATCTGTGTCCTCAGGGTCGCCTACAGGAACCAGGAGCACTCCTCAGGTGAACCCTGAGGACACAGATAAACCTCCAAGTGCTTCAAGGACCCTCTAAAAGGATGCAAATGACTAGCTGTCTGCAAGGAGTATAAATCCTTCCATTCCCCACTACCATCCTGTCAGAGCTGAAGAAGCTTCTTAGATGAGACAAAAGAGGGATTCCCCTAGATTATTTGGGGGGCTAGTTCTCTCCAAAGCTTTCATTAGAAATTGAAAACAAGGCTGAATCCTTGAATCCAAGCCAACATTTCACTGCAAGCCTCTGAAATTAACCACACCTGTCAGCGGGGATCCTGTCTCCACACTTCCTTCCTTCCCCTCCATACTTTAAGTCTGACAACCCTCATAAATCATTTTTGCAGGTGACTTAGCCTTCTAGATTAGGCTAATTGGGTTCTTAACAGCCCTACTGAACACCAAGTCCTTTGAAGTTAAGAGTCAGTGTGTTTCCTTGGTGGACCTTCCATTTCCCTGCGATGAGATCAGCCATGAATCATGTAGTCCACCTCTGGGGCCTAGGGTTAAAAAAAAGCTGGCAATTAATCTCTGACACCATTAAAATGGTCTGCCACAGTATAGCTTTCCACAACTGTTGCTCTTGGAGTACAGCTTCCATTGTTAGGTGGCTCTGTGGGGATTGGGCCTAGTGAGAGTTAGCATCCAACACATCTGGTAAACTGCAGTTTCAGCACATCTGAAGGAGGCCCCAGAATAGTGAACATGGTCAGATTAATCATGATAATGAAATACTATGCCAATTCCAAGCCAGGACCTGCTTCTGCTTACATTAACAGAAAATAATCATTACTACATGCAGTATTCAAAGAGTTGTGAGATATGTAGCAGATTGGGTACAAGTCTCATCCAACTGAGATTGGTCCGCCCCCACCCGTGCCGACATAGGAAGCATGCTGAGGGCTCCATTGGTCAGGGTATTCCAGCTGGCAGGGTCCAGAAGAGCCTTCTCTGCTGTTGCACCTACCCTTTGAACAGGGGTGGGCTCCAAAAATTTTAGAAAGGGGTTCTCTGCCTGGTTGCTGGGTGGGCGGGGCCATAGTGGGTGTGGCCATGTCAGCCTCATGCACCATGACGGAGGGGTCGTTTTTGCCCTCCCCAGGCTTCGGAGGCTTTTTTCGAGCCTCCGGGAGGGTGAAAATGACTTCCCCAGGCTCCGGAGGCCCTCTAGAGGCCGGAAATGGACTTCCAGAACTTCCAGTAGGCCCGTTTTTCACCCTCCCCGAGCCTCTGCGCATGCCCTGTACTTACCTGCATCCAAAACGGGCCGCATGGGGACTCAGGGGAGGGGCAGGGTGGGGCGGGGCCAGCCAGGAGTGGGATTTGGAGGTTCTCTGAACTGCACAGAATCTTAGCTAGAGGTTCTTCCGAACCCCTGAAAAGCCCCAGTAGCCCACCCCTGCCTTTGGAATATCTTGCACCCTGGAGTGAGGTCAGCTCCCACCCTCCTAACCTTTCGTAAAAATGTGGCTCTGCCAATTGGCCTGGAGCTTCAATGGGGAAATTTCACATTGGTGATGGTTGATAGGTTAATAACAGATCTCACCTCCCCTTCTCAACCTACTCCGTCCCTCCCCATCTTTTAATTAGGATTGAGTATTGGTATTTTATAGTATTGTTTACAGTATTGTATACTTTTAACTTTTTAATATTGTATTGTAAGCTACCGACAGATACTCTATGGTAAGATGGGTGGCCAATACGTTTAATAAATAAATTAAAAAAGGAATGTGAGATTCAGAAAGTAATAAAATATTAGCAACTCCAGATAACAGTTAGCTTCCTTGTCAACTCTGCAACAGAGAGTACAGGCAACTGCGTAACTTGATTTCTCATTGCTTAAAAATGGCAGTTGCATATATAAATACAATCTTGTGAGATATAGCAATAGCACTTAGACTTATATACCACTTCACAGAGCTTTACAGCCCTCTCTAAGCGGTTTACAGTCAGCCTATTGCCCCCAACAATCTGGGTCCTCATTTTACCCACCTCGGAAGGATGGAAGGCTGAGTCAACCTTGAGCCTGATGAGATTCGAACTGCCAAATTGCAGGCAGCCGACAGTCAGCAGAAGTAGCCTGCAGTACTGCACTCTAACCACTGCGCCACCACAGCTCTGATATACTATCAGAACAAGGCTTTGTTTCTAAGGTGCTATCTCTGGTGAGCTGGATCTAAAGATTCCCTTCCTCTAACAAGAGACTTTGTCTCCTTGAAAGATCTCCCATCTAACCCACCAGTCTGTTTAATGTATAATAGCGCTTCTCTCGATTTTGGTTCAATATAAAATGCAAAACTAATTATTATGGTTTATGGCTTGCTTGTTGAATTCCTAGTTTAAAGCATCCTCCTGCCTTAGGGACGATTGAAGAATTGCTTTTGCTGTTATTGCTGGGAGATGATGGATGTTGTTATCACATGGAGAGCACTGACTCAGAAAGGTTCATATGGTACTTGAATTGTTCTTAAGCCTTAAGTATGTCTTCATTGGCTTGGTAAAGAACCAGCTTTGCAGGAAGAAAGTATTAAATCCAATCCCTAATACTGTATCTTTAGATAGATATTGAAAAATCACCCAAGATCCTGAAAAGGCACTAACAATCAGGACCTTGGAGACAGTTCATCTGGCTATTCTATATTTAACTAACCCTTTGTGCAACATTACATCCCTTTATCTCCCATGTGACTACTAGAGCTCAGCACCAAAACAACCTTGAGATTAATTGCATCCCAATGGGCCATTATCCTTGAACTGTGTGATTTCATTTGCTATATGCCTTGGGCTCGGTGGAGATCTCATTTAATTAAACTGCACCAGAAGTAACATTTCTGAACCAGTGAAACTTCTGGTACCACCCCAGAAAGTCCACGTGTAATCTTGGGTTCTTGAGCCCTCTTATTTGTGGGAGTAGTATTAACCATCAATTTTCTAGGAGTTTTGGGAAAGATATCTACAAGGGAGGGAGGGAGGGAAGAGGACTGTGAATCCTCTATTAGAGATAAGGCTGCAGGGCAAGAACACGCAAAGAGAGTGAGATACCATCTGTATATTTGATAACGCCTTGAATCTCTCTTCAGATCTATGCCATTGGAGAAGTTTAACAAGAGCTTGCTCCAACCAGGTGCTTCCAAGGCGGACTTCAGCTCCTATCGCCTCCCAAGGGAACAAAGCCAACATCCAAACCGGCTAACAGATAACTAGCCTAGAACCCTTTAAGAGTCTGGAAAAAAAAATAATTGCAAGCTTGATTACAAAACAAATTGCTGCAGATGAGCACCTGTTAATTTTGTTATTACGCATAACAATCTTCTGCTAGAAAGCATTCTGCCTGCACATTTGGCATTGCCACTATCAGGCTACTGTGTATCTTGATGAGAAGGCACAAGCTGATAGCTTAATTGGCTTTAAATGAAGATGACTGTCTGTCCTGATTATAGCTTTCTTTAGTAACAGCAGTTAAATTGCTGACAATTAGGTTTCACTTAAATTGCAGGTGAAGATATTTGTGCAGGAATGGTAATATTGCCCTCATAATAACAGAATGGCTGCCCATCAAGCTATGGAAAAGCAACGACGCTTCCTTTTTGACACTAGATAGCTCCCCAATAATCTATCCAGAGACACAAAGCTGTTTTGCATCCTTGACTCTGTCTGCTTCCAAAAATCTATTTCATTATATTTTATTCAATCGCTCCCAATACAAAGCAAATGGAGACAGAAAGCTGGAGGACGAAGAACACCAAGATGCAATTGTCTTTTTCTGGCCCCCTTGTTGCAAACTGAATAAAGGAAGCAGCCAGTTGGGGGCTTTGGCCCAGGCCAGGGGTCGGCAACCTTAAACACTCAAAGAGCCACAAAGGTCCTAACCGGAAGCCCCCCAATCAATTCTGGAGCCGACCAGAAGTCCAGTTCCCCCATCATAGAGTCTCCTCCTAGCATGGCATCCTTTTTCCTCTACCTGTCCTAACCGAAAGCCCTATCTATTGTGGAGCCAACCAGCAACAGGGAGCCGCAGCAGAGGGATGAAAGAGCCACATGCAGCTCCAGAGCCACGGGTTGCTGACCCCTGGCCCAGGCCAATGTGGGGAATACAGAATCTCATCAATTGCAAATTATAAAATGCAAGGTGGATAAAGGGAGGGCTCAATTAATTCAGTGGTCTGGGATCATGCAATACAATGGGCGTGTTTGCACAATGTAGTTTGACCATGGTTTATTCCAGGGGGATCTCCAAATTTGGCAACTTGGCAAGACCCATCCTGGCTGGGGAATTCTGGAAGTTGAAGTCCACAAGTTGCCAAGTTTGGAGACCCTTGTTTTATTCAATTAACCCAAGCTTTTGGGCATAGAATATTTCACCCTCTTTGAGAATGGGCATAGTGTGTTCAGACAATCTGTCAGTAAAGAGTCCAAAATAGGGACACAGGTTATTACAATTGTAACCTTAATTACAATGTGTATGGCTAATGTATTGTGTTAACCCAAGCCATTGGTTAGTTCAGGATTTGGCAAATTAAAAAAAAAAAAAGATTAATGCAGGAACCAACTTGAGTGTTGTATACACTCAGCCAGTAAGGAAGACTGCAACCAGATTGCTCTATGCTGGTGCTCACTTCAAGGTCTCTATTCCATATTTCAGAGGCTGAAGCTGCAGGTTTAAGCCCAATTCTAATATAGTGCTACTGAACAGTGGTGGAATTCCAATTTTTTTACTACCAGTTCTGTGAGCGTGGCTTGGTGGGCGTGGCAGGGGAAGGATACTGCAAAATCTCCATTCCCTCCCTACCCCTGGGGCCAGCCAGAGGTGGTATTTGCCGGTACTCCAAACTACTGAAAATTTCCACTACCAGTTCTCCAGAACCTGTCAGAACTTGCTGAATAGCATCCCTGCTACTGGATAACTCTGGCCAATCTCTGTGGTGGGGGCCACATATTAGGCTCAATTACGATACAGTTTCATCTATAAACCCAGACATTATGTGGGAATTGAAGCTGGCAAGTTCTGACCAGCAAGACTGGGACCAGCATTCTAGAGCCAGCAAGACTGTTATGTCAGTACAGAAAAAAATAGATTGCACCAAACAATCCATTATGATGAAGGATGGAAGGGGGGAAAAACTCAAGATTTCAATCTTGGAACAAGCACATCTATAATTAGATTCTTAGGCCCTATAGAAGACAATATATCTGCAATAAGAGCAACTTATCCAGTATAGCTCTGCTTTTAATGTTTCTGTGAAAGCTCTTGGATACAGTTGGAGTGTTTAAAGAGAATTATTGCAATGCCTTGAGTGTTCTTCTGGCACTTTTGACTTCATGGTTATGTGTGCACCAGACCAATCAGGCTGTTTTAAAATTGTGATTGGCTAAGCCAAGATTTTTTTGGTTATTGCAAGGCTATTATTCAGAGAATAGAATGAAGAGATGTTCCTCATCTCATGCCATGTTGGTCAACTTCCTGGTTACAAAAAAAGGCAAAGTATAAATATAGTGACTTAGATTACACAACCCTTCAAAGAAATAGCTGCTCTTTATGATCACGACAAATCGGCAACATCGAAACCAGGAGGCCCAAGACTGCGTTCCTTGACTTCCTCCTTCCAAAATTAAAATGGAATGAGGACCAAACTGAATACTTTATTTGACCAAGTGTGATTAGACACACAAGAAACTTGTCTCAAAAGCTCTCTATATACATTCAAGGCAACAGAGTAATAAAATCATAATAATGATACCAATAAGAGGGGTTAGTGAAGAAGATGAGAAAAAGGTAAAATATTGGTAAGGCCACACTTGGAATACTGCATTCAATTTTGGTCGCCACGATGTAAAAAAGATGTTGAGACTCTAGAAAAAGTGTAGAGAAGAGCAAGAAAGATGATTAGGGGACTGGAGGCTAAAACATATGAAAAACGGTTGCAGGAACTAGGTATGTCTAGTTTAATGAAAAGAAGGATAGGGGAGACATGAGAGCCGTGTTCCAATATCTCAGGGCCTGTCACAAAGAAGAGGGAGTCAAGCTCTTCTCCAAAGCACCTGAGGGCAGGACAAGAAGCAATGGGTGGAAACTAATCAAGGAGAGAAGCAACCTAAAACTAAGGAGAAATTTCCTGACAGTGAGAACAATTAATCAGTGGAACAACTTGCCTCCAGAAGTTGCAAATGCTCCAACAATGAAAGTTTTTAAGAAGATGTTGGATAACCATTTGTCTGAAGTGGTGTAGGGTTTCCTGCCTAAGCAGGGGCTTGGACTAGAAGACCTCCAAGGTCCCTTCCAACTCTGTTATTCTATTCTATTTTATTATGCGATTATCAAATCTCACAAAAATCTGTTCTCACGCTCCAAAGTCAGGATGCCATCTTTCCAAAAATACCAATGTATCACAAAGATTTTATTTGTATTAAGCTGGACTAAATTTTGCTTAAGGAAAAATAGTGAGGCATAATAAGAAGCGCTCGCAGTAAAACACAATCTCTACTCTAAAAGGCTTAATTAGAAAATCTTCCTTTTAGTAGTGTCTTTGACTTGTTCTTACTCTCTCCCATACAAGAATGACAGCCATTTATAGAGATGACTCAGCACCACCTCATTCTTTAGGTAGCTTAAATTACGTCCCAAAAAAACACGGATGCATACAAAGAGGAGACGTGAAACACAACTGCCCTTACAATTTGGACTTTAAAAAGGATATAAAGCCCTCTACGCTTTCAACTAAAGTGTCAGACCCTTGCCTTTTAAACTCATAGGAATGGAATTGCATGTTTAAATGTCAGGGTCGAACTTCAACCTTCTCATAAAAAGCAAGTGACCACAAATTTTTGTTATTTCAAATAATTCTCACCTATACAGTAGTGGCCAAAATTATGGAAAACTTTCGGGAAAAGTTTTGAGGTTTGATGGCTAATAACACCACTTTTGGGGGGTGGTGGTCAAGATAATCCTACTCCATTGCTGGAATGGCCTGGGAATAGCCCGGACCTTAACCCAATTGAAAATCTATGGAGCCAACTAAAGAAACTTGTTAGTCAGAAGCGACCCAGCAATAAAACCCAGTTAATAGAAGCCATCATTCCATCTTGGTTTTACATTATAACAGCTGCAGAACTCAAAGACTTGGTTCACTCCATGAGAAGACATTGTAAGGCCATAATTCATGCTAAAGGTTACCCAACTATTAACTGAAATGGTGATAATTTTTGTATATCTCATTTTTTCCTATGGTGATAATTTTTGTGTATCTCATTTTTTCTATGTTTCACTTTTCTTCTTTATATTGTAACTGCTATTCTAATAGCAAATCCTTCATAAAAGTTATTGCATTACATCCTTGATTCAATTATCTTTCCATTGATATACAATTTTACAATACTACTCCAAACAAAAATGGTGTTATTAGCTAGTTTTAGAAAATATACTTTTCCCTAAAGGTTTCCACAATTTTGGCTGCTACTGTAGATGCAAATTTTGGGGCAACTACTAAATACAAAATCCCATTTATTTATTTATTTATTTATTTATTTATTTATTTATTTAAGGGCACAGGGCTGGGTTGACATCCTGTTGCCTAGTCTAACATAACATTAATAAAATTGCAAGACGCTACATTTCTTTGGAATTAACTTAATAGGTGCTAGGTTACCACTGGGAGCAGTGTTTGCCATGAGATCAATATTGACCCCAAGGATCAATGCGATTATCCAAGGGATCGATAAATGGCCTACAGTGAAAAGGTGGGTCAGTAAATGTCAGGGAGTCAACTAGTGATTGATAAATGATGGAAGGTTGATTGGGGATCAATTAATCTTTCCAGGTCTCTCTAGAGCTCCATGCTAGTCCTTGGTCCTGAAGGGGAGGTAGTTAGTGGTGAGACAGTGTTACCCAGGTTGGATGGTCAGTAGCAAGAACAGCCTTGAGTTGTATCTATTCATTATTATTTGTGGTACTATTAATTAAATTCGGTACTTATTAAATTATTTCCACATGTTTGGAGGTTGATGTTGTGATCCACCAGCAGCCTGTGGAGCTGGCAGCGGAATCGGACAGTGAGGAGGCTGAGGAGGAACATGGGCCAGTCCTGGAGTCAGGGGAAGGCCCAGACGAGGGCTCTGCATCAGAGGCAGAGATGGGGCCAGGGCCATCTGGGAGCGATGCACAGAGTCCAGAGCCTCCAGAGGCGGATAGCAGAGAGGCAGAGGAACAGGAGGAGCTTGTTCCTAGTGCATGCATGCGAAGAGCTGCCAGAAGGCAAGAGCAGCTAAAGCAAAAAGGACAACTCGGGAGTAATACCAGGAGATGATTGGCCCCTCCCAGAAGGCTTAAAAGATCAGCAATGGCTCTTGGGATCTTTGTAGGAAAGCAACATTGCTACCTTTGTTTCTTGTCGGGGTCTCTTGCTTCTGAACTTCGTGGGGTTTTGCCAAGAAAAGCCTTTGGCAGGGTGCCAAAGAAGACAAAGGTTTGTGATAAGGCTGAAGGACTGTTTATGAAGGATTTGTTTCGGAATTAATTTGGACTAAGCTGAGAATGAAGTAATTCTCAGCTGTTCTAATAAGATATGTTTGTTTAGGACTGATTGTGTCTGGTAATAACTACTTGGGTCTAGGCCACAACAGTCGATGAACAATCTGAATCTTCATGAAGGGTTGTTGATGAACTGAAAAGTATGGGGAGCCCTTGGTTGAGATGCAACAAATTAGAAGAAGCAGAACCTTATAATTACACCAATGATCCTTTGTCAGTTTCTTTTTTTTTTTTTGAAATGGGAAGGCTTTGAGAAGGATCAACATTTCCTCTTTCTTTTCTGTATTTTCTTATTTCCCTTTCAATATATTTTTCAGCCCATCAAATCACTTCTGTTCTTGCAAAGACATTTTTGAATTCCTTTCCCAAAAACATATGTATCATCCCACTAGCCTTTTGGCTTTATTTTACTCTAGTAAAAAAAAAAAAAATTGCCAGGAGGAACAGCTCTTTATTATTTCCAATATATCAAATCTTTTCTTAAATTGTGATTTGTTCAGTCTGGTTTCACAAAGGGTTTGGTCCACACAACAGCCAGAGGCAATATAAGGCAATTTTTTTTCCTGTCTTTCATAGTATAACTTAAAAGAAAATGAAAAGTCTTAAGCTTTTGAGATCTGTTTTAATGCCTTTTTTTTTCTTGACAACCGATTATGTCATAATTATGAGATTTCAGCTGCTTTATATATTCTTCTAGAACTTGGTACTTTGCATTAAAACAGTTCGTAATTAACTTTTTCAGTGACTGGGATTCACTGCTGTTTTTTTAAATTGGAATGATTATTATGGACAGCTCAGGTCACTAGTGTCCTTGAGGGTCTTTTTAAAGAAAGTAATCATTTTGGGGACCAGTCCTCTCATTAGACACAGTGAAGCTCTTACCTAAACAAACAAACTTTAGGAAGCGACAGCAAAGTTCTGAGAAGAGGAGGAGATGTGGGGCAGCATAGCCTGGATCCCTAGTTAACCTGCCGTCTTTATCTTCAGCTGGGAGCGACTTGTATATTCTACTCATTGCTCTAGCTCTATTATGAGCTCAGTCGTAATGTGGTTTTGGCTAACATGTTCTATGAGCACAATGGATAGGATAGGATAGGATAGGATAGGATAAAGGGAGTGAAGATGGGAAGGGGAAGAGGAGAGGAAAGGGAAGGAGGAGAGAAGAAGGAGAGGAAAGGAGAGGGGGAGGGGAGGGATAGGAGAGGAGAGGAGAGGAGAGGTGGAGGAGAGCAGTGGAAAAGGAGAGGAGAAGAGAAGGAAACGAGAAGGGGAGGAGAGGAGGGGAAGGGAGGAGAGGGGAGGGGAGGAGAGGAGAGGAGGAAATGATTTTATTTGGCAAAGTGTGATTAGACACACAAAGAATTTGTCTCTGGTGCAAGCTCTCAGCATACACACAAAGCAACAGGATCATCATCATTATCATCATCACCACCACACCAATAAGAGGGAGGAGTAAATAAGATAATGAGGATAACTGATAGTACTACAGCCATACTACATGAGTAAATATACCTAATCATTAGACATTAAGGTTTATAAACCATTGTTCATAGCTTCATACGAGGGAGGCAAGTTGAGGACCCATGGCCGAGTGGCCTTCAAGTCCATTTTTTATTTTATTTTTATTTTTGCAAGCATACAGCTTTGTCCAACCACAATGATCTGAAAGTAAATGGGATTATTTCCAATCAGATTGAGCCAGTTCAGTGTGACTGCTCTATAGTCAATACCAGAACAGAGTTGGCACGGTCAAAACAAAACTCTAAAAAATGCCCTCCTGAAATCAGAAAATCATGATCTTGCCCACACATGCCAGTCCCAACCATTATCTATCACTTTACCCATTGCCCTCCTGACCCTCCTCAAAGAGTCTTCTGCTCTTCATCACCCAAAGCTTGCTTATGTCAGCCTTGAACTGCTATGCAAGTCCTGCCGATTGTGCTTGTCCTCAATAAACCATGCTTAAGCAAGCCATAATGTAGAGTGTTATGGGCAGTAGTGGGATTCAAATCCCGCTTTGCTATTGGTAGCAGGCAGCACTTCTGTGCATGTGTAGAAGCTTCTGCGCATGCGTAGAGCATTTTTGATGATGTTTGGGCAGGTGGGCGGAGACTCTCACCACCGCCACTACAGATTCGCCTGAACCGGGGCGAACCGGTAGAAACCCACCACTGGTTATGGGTGAACTTAAGACCTTCAGTTGAAATAGCTGAGGCGGCTCTTTTCAGGATTGCAAAACTCTGGTACCCCGCAAAGAAATGCCACAACTTTTCCAACCCAAATGCCATTTGTCAGCTCCAAACATGATTTCCATAGCAACAGTGCAAATGTGGAAGCATTCCATAATTATTAGGGAGAGGGGCTAGGCAGTATAAACAGTGACTGCAGTAGATTACATGCCTATTACGAATAGTTGCGGTTCCTGAGCACTAGTAATTATACCTAATTGTGCATTTAATTGTGTAATTGAAAACTCACATATAGAAGAATAAAGAGTTGCCTTCCTCTCCCTTCCTCTCCTCCTGCCACAAGCGAGGAGGCAAAGCTACTAATTCACGATCTCTTGACCAATCCATCCACTTTGACACAAAAGTCTTCCACGAGATTCACCAATACAGGTATGGCACCCACAAATGCAGGTGATGTGGTATGGAGAAAGATGCTACTCAGATTTTTGGGAATTTTGATGGAAAAGTGGAAACAGGAATGGTTTTACCAGTTCACTCCAGTAACGATAGATAAGCTCGTTTGATATGAACGGATTCAACAATTGTTCAAGGATGATGCTACCACATATTACACCAATAAGCACGATGGGGAAGATCATTCCAGGCAGGTTGGCCTGTTAGGATGTTCTTCTTTTAAAAGCACTGCCGATAATTGCATTTTTTTGTGGGGGGGGATGGAACTGGATGTAATTTGAAAAATCATCCCTTTTGTCATTTTTGTGCAGGAAAAATCCCCACAAAACCCCCCCACGTTTTCTTAATCAATCAAACATCAATTTGATTTTTAAAGGACATTATGTTTGTCAGGTTTCGATGTCATCTCAAATAAATTGGACTCCAAAACAATTAATCTTTGCTGAAATATTCCATTTATTGAGTACGACAGATCTGGCCCCGAATTCCTTGTAGCCAATACTAACCCTCTGACCCCCAAACCCTTCCCTTTCCGTTCCCCAATTCTCATCTCCTCATTGGCCATCTTCCAAGTCAGTCTACCCAGCTTCTGACCTCAACCCACAGGAATGTCCCCCCTCCCATCCCATCTCCTAGGAGATATTATCTACAGAGAAAATAAGTAGGTGAAAAGTCAAGCCTCGTCTCCTCCTTTTTATGGCAGCATCAGAATGCTGACAATGTTAATATTAAAGGCTCCTCTATCTATAAAGCCTTTGTAAATGGCCTATACACAATTGAACTTAAGGTATTTGATTACAGTTTATCAAATCCAAACTTTACTTGGAAAAGCGTTCTATTGAAACATTCTCAAGCATCTTAACATCCTATTTCTTTTTATGTCATACGGATCTTAAATAAGAAGCCACACAAAACTATTGCTTATTAATTTTAATATGTGCAGCTATCTGCCCCTTAGGATAGTACGCTTCTCCCAAATTACGGTCATTACTACTTTGAGTTTAAAGTAGATCGATACTGTATTCCTTCCAGTTGTCCAATTTCAACTGATCTTATCCATGTAGGACCACTCTGAATGGTCCTACAAGGGAGAAGGTCTCTGTGTGAAGTCTTTATTTTCACAGCCTTCTTTTTCTGCATAACTTCTTGGAAGATCCCGTAACTGTGCAGAATCATGATGTCAACTGACATTCCAGGACTTGTAGAAAAAGAGGTTTGTGTGGCTGGAAATATACTGGGGTCTTTTTTTTTTTTAAATAAAAGAGAAACTGATGGGCAAATTCTACCAATGCCACCTTGTACATTTAATAATGTATTATTCACAATGTGAATTTTCTCAAATTCTTTTTTCCTTAAAACCCACTCAAAGGTAAAATGAAGGGGAGTGAGGAATGTAATCCAGACCCTAAATCCATGATGGTGAACCTATGACACGCGTGCCAGAGGTGGCACACAGAGCCCTCTCTGTGGGCACGCGTGCTGTTGCCAGCTGCTCTTCTGGCTTCTGGCACACGCATGTGTGCTAGCCAGCTGGTCTGCGTATACGCTGGAGCGCCGGAAACCCAAAGACCAGCTGGCTGGTGCGCATGTACCAACTGATGCCAGCCACCTGGTCTTCAGGTTTCCGGCATGCATGAACAGCTGGCCGGCACACATGCGCATGCCAGAAATCCCAAAACCAGGTGCTGGTGTGCACATGCGCACCGGCCAGCTGGATTTGGCTTTCTGATGCACGCAAGCGCACTCGTTCCAATTTGGGCACTCGGTGTCCAAAAGGTTCGCCATCGCTGCCCTAAATCATGATCTCCAAACTTGGCAATTTTTAAGACTTGTGGACTTCAACTCCCAGAATTCCTCAACCAGCCATGCTAAATGGTAGCTGAGGAATTCTGGGAGTTGAAGTCCACAAGTCTTAAAGTAGCCAAGTTTGGAGACCCCGGTCTGGATGAATGATGTCATAGGAGAGGTGTCCTGTTAAAAGCAAACCAGCATCTACTTCATGCATAGGCTACATCAATTTTTTTCTTAATCATAGCAAATTCCACATGTGTAGACTTTGGCTACCAGAATACTCAGCAATGGTTAAACTACTTTATTTACTTACTTATTTACTTATTTACTTATTTATTTATTACATTTTTATACCGCCCCCTCTCCCGAAGGACTCGGGGAGGTGAACAGCCAAAATTAAAAACACACAATACAAATATTAAAATACATTAAAACGAAATTAAATTATCTTTGGCTTCTCCAATTTAAAACCCCTTGCCCATAAATTTCCCCAATTAAAAGATTTTTAACCCAGCCCGGCTTGCTGAAATAGAAAAGTCTTCAGGGCCCGGCGGAAGGTCCGGAGGTCCGGGATTAGTTGTATCCCTGGGGGTAGCTCATTCCAGAGGGCAGGTGCCCCCACAGAGAAGGCTCTTCCCCGGGGGGTTGCCAGCCAACATTGCCTGACAGACGGCACCTTGAGGAGGCCCTCTCTGTGGGAGCGTGTTGGCCGGTGGGAGGTTATCGGAGGCAGAAGGTGGTCTCGTAAGTAACTGGGTCCTAAGCCATGGAGCGCTTTGAAGATGAGAACCAACACCTTGAAGCGCACTCGGAAGACCACTGGAAGCCAATGCAGCTCACGCAGGAGAGGTGTCACGTGGGAGCACCATGTCGCCCCCATAAGTACCCGCGCGGCTTGGACATCATCCACATGCCAGAAAGTTGCCACAGATGGGAAATATGATACTAGGTTGTCAAGATATGACAGTCATGTATCAGTCACCAAAAATCAGGATCAAAAGCAATAACAACAAATTCTGGAACAAGTTTTCCAGTCTATTAATAATTCCTTTTTATGTCAGCATGATGCCCTCCTGGCTACAGAAAGACTGATATTCAGGGAAATGAGATCACAATTAATATATGATTGGGCAAATGCTCCACATTAATGCATATTTTGTTTATTCATGATTTACTGAGTAAACCACAATCGGCTGGCATACTAAATCATAATGTACGACTTACAAATCACAGATTCTGGTTTTGTACAAGACATTAAGCCAAACCCAAATAAACCACACTGCAGCTTCGGGCAATACAGTACGCAAACCACTATTGTACTGCTCTTTGATCAGTATTTGGCCAACTCGTCATTCCTAGCACTATTTAAATAACACACACAGTATTTAAAAGCAGAGAAGACAAGGTCTGTTCTCCATGTTAGCCAGTATTAAAAAAAATATCCATTAGAGTTAGGTGCGGTAGCTTAATTCCAGTTATCAGAACTAGCATAAAAAGGAAGAGATGCTTAGGAATAATAATGAAGGAAAACCCAATAAAGATTATGTTACAGTAGTCTAGCTAACAAAAGCATTTAATGAGAGCTGTCACGTCTTGGTTGAGCAGAAAAGTCCATAGCCTATTTACAAGATAGATGGTGCAATCTGCAAATGATTTCATTACACAACAGGCAGTTAACCTATGAAATTCATTAACACCAGACACCCTGATGGCCAGCGATTTAGAGACTTTTAAATGGACAGCAGACAAATGAGTAGATGATCAAGCAATCCATTACTACTCATTTTGATGGCTGCATGCTACCCACAGAATCAGAATATTCTCCCAGTGACATCTGCAAGGGAGTGACACTGGGAGACAGCTATTGTCCTCTCCTCTCCTTTTCCTGTTTCTCAGATGCATCTTGCCACCCAGGGTGCAGTGGGTTTCAAAATTTTTTACCACCTGTTCTGTGGGTGTGGCTTGGTGGGCGTGGCAGGGGAAGGATACTGTAAAATCTCCATTCCCTCCCCATTCCAGGGGAAGGTTACTGCAAAATCCCCATTTCCTCCTGAACAGCTGGGACTCGGGAGGCAGAGAATAGATGGGGGCGGGGCCAGTCAGAAGTGGTATTTACCGGTTTTCCAAACTACTCAAAATTTCCGCTACCGGTTTTCCAGAACTGGTCATAACCTGCTGAAACCCACCTCTACCAGGGTGCAATCAGAGACTGCTACACTAAAGGGGGTCCACGTTTGGTCTCAGGATGCCCATAGAGATTATCAGTCATCCAGGTCACAGTTGTCTCAAAGGGTGCTTTTCCCAGAGGCAACTGGACTTTCTTTTGTTTTTCCTTGGAAGATGTTTTGCTTCTCACCCAAGAAACTTCTTCAATTCTCAGAAGATACTCCTCATGCTGTTACCCAACAGCACCAACAGCAGGGATGTCGATTTCATTGAGGACCACATAAGGGTTGTGTTTGACCTAGGTGGTGTGTGTGGCTGGGGTGGGCGTGGCCAGCTCAAAGTCACTCATCGAGGCTCTGTTTTCAGCTACAATGGCCCTCCCAGGCTCTATTTTCAACCGTGATAGCCTCCTGCAGCCACAGTCAGGGGCACCCGTGGTGGCCCAAGCACTTTGCCAGCAAAAATGGGCTCCCGAGTTCCGTTTCCAGCTGTGATGGCCTCCTGCAACCCTCTTCCAGCAAAAACAGAGCTTGCAAGGGCCACATGTGGCCCTCCTGAGCTCTGTTTTCGCTGGCACAAGCACCGTGGGCCGGTCCCTCGCTGTTTCCAGGGTGGCCCCGCGAGCCAGATCTAAGCACCCTGTGGGCCAGATCTGGCCCGCAGGCCTTGAATTTGACACCCCTGACAATCAGAAACCTTCAAATGCAACCTGGGAACATTTGTGTAAACTTCTTACAATTCACCCCAAAGTCATGCAGGCAAAACAACACCCTGTCTACCCTGCCTTCTATGAGGCCCCAAAAGTCTCAAATAGAAGAATGAGTCAACCGATGAGTCAGAGAGGAGGGCTCACGTTAAGAGACAGATCTGGTTATCAAACAGAGTTGACATCCTGTGGATGCGGGGCTGTGCTGATAAACAGGGGAGGGGGTGTTGCAAAAGGAGCTGTTAAAAACACAGCAGTAGAATCCATTCCTCCCACGGTACTTGTGAGAGAGCAGCCTGAAGCCTATAAACACCAGACATAACCAACCCTTTATGGAGTTGCACAGTCAATCATGGGTCGCGGAGCTGTGACAGCTGTGGGCAAACAGTGGAAATGAGCTGAACACACAGGTCACACACTAAGTCAAAATGAGTTGCTTGTTGCTGACTTAACGAGAGAGTGACTAACTTCTTGGTTGCCCGAATACCACACAGGATATGCTGGTGATGTAATATGAGTAGGGTTGTATGATGTACAAGGAAAGAGAAGGAGGGGATGGGTGTGCAATGAGAGTGGGGTTCATTTACTTAGCAATAGCAATAGCACTTAGACTTATATACCGCTTCATAGTGCTTTTTACAGCCCTAAGCGGTTTACAGAGTCAACCTCTTGCCCCCAACAATCTGGGTCCTCATTTTACCCACCTCGGAAGGATGGAAGGCTTAGTTAACCTTGAGCCTGGTGGGATTTGAACTGCTAAATTTCAGGCAGCAGGCAGTCAGCAGAAGTAGCCTGCAGTACTGCACTCTAGCCACTGTGCCATCAAGGCCTACTTAACTGTGTTAGGTGTATTTTGGACATAAATTCCACTAGGCATGGACTCAAAGGGATTGAATCAAAGTCCCAATCAGTGGTGGGTTCCTCCCGATTTGGTCCGGTTCATCCGAGCCGGTAGCAGTGACGATATGACGTCACCGAACCAGTTCTCCCCCCCCCCGCCCTCCCACCCCCCACGTTATTCTTACCTTTTATTTGGTCCCACCCCCAATCTATTGCTGCCTCCTGAGTCCCAGCTGATGACTAGAGGGAAAAAACCTGTTTAAACTCTTGCCGCGGGGCTTCAAAGGGCTGTCCTACAGCTGATCAGTGTTAAAAGCAAACAAATGAGTCAGGTTGTAAGTGCGAGGACTGGTCGTAAGTGTGAGGACCTTCCAGAAATGACTCTGACCAGCTAGCCATGCCCACCTAGTCACATGACCTCCAAGCCACACCTACAAAATAAGCCACGCCCACAGAACCGGTAGTAAAAAATTTAGAACTCACCCCTGGTCCCAATCCCTTGCGGACTACAGGCTGACTCCTTAAAACCTCTCTTGTTTTGCAGACCCAACCATTTGTGGTTTATTCTGAAAATTAAGGGTAGTGTAATGTGTAAATCTCAAACTTCTCTGGCCATCAGAGTTGGAGGACAGGCAACATTGGGGGTGTAGAAGAAAGAAAGCTGTTTTGTGCCTTGCTTGCTGTTTTTTTTTTCTCCAAAACCATCTGGTTGACGGCTGTAGAAAAACTGGGTGTTAGGATGACAGGCTGCTGACTGAGACAAACACACATCCCCATCAAGTCCATGGCCGGCTGTGGCCATTTACTTGTAGCTGGTTCCTGGGAACAAAGCCAACTTGCATTGGTTCACTGAAGCATGCCATCGGAAAAAAAGAAGAAGAAAAACATGGCAAGGAAGAGAATGTATTTTCTCAACCTTGCCAACCTGAATTTAAAACGGTTAAAAGCCGAACCCGGAGAGAACGACTGCATAAAACATGAGTTGCCTAACAGTCACTTCACCCTATTAAGAACCCTTGAAAGGATGGACAGAACAACGTTGCATTTTAAAGCATCTCTAGTAATACAAAAGGTCTTCTATCATTTGCATTCTGCCTGTCTGTCATCTCTGGACCTGCTTCGGGGTGCATGATATGCAGGCTCAGGGTTCCCACAGCCTTTGTTTCCCAAATCCTTGGATATGGCCATCCATTCGGAGCCCTTTCAAAAGTTACTGCTGAATTGGTATTTTGGAATACAGTGGGTAAAAAACCTCTAATACAGTGGTTCTCAACCTGTGGGTCGGGACCCCTTTCACAGGGGTCACCTAAGACCATTGGAAAACACATATTTTCGATGGTCTTAGGAATACTTTTATGGTTGGGGGTCACCACAACATGAGGAACTGTATTAAAGGGTCGCGGCATTAGGAAGGTTGAGACCCACTGCTCTAATATAAAGGAAAGTGAAACAAAATAACTATAATTCATTCTTTTAATTTTAGTTAGATTCAATCCTGTTTGTCCTAATTCAACCTTTTCTTCCTTTTTTTTTTTTTTTTTTTTTTTTTGAGCGCAAATCCTAAGGCCAAGTGTAGGTTGAAAGATGTTGTCAAGACTGACAGGAGAAAAGAATAAAAGAGGGTTCACGATGGGCCAGGCAAAGAATGTCATGTACATTGTCTCATCGTTGTGCAAATGATGTACAGCATGTCATTGTGTCAGTTACAAACTATATGTCATTTGCATGGCATCACGATATTGTACATGCTATGTCACTAGGCCTGATAACAAATGCCTATGGATACATATTAATAAAAGTTTGCCTGATATCTCCACATTATCCAGATCCACAAAACATACAAAGGAAAAAGCTAAAACTTTCAAATCGCAATAGCAACGTGCTAAGCCAACCCATCTACTACGAGTTAGCCTGTTGCGTGGACTGGGTTAGAGATTGGAACAGCAGCAGCAGCAGCAGAACAATTTACGCATCCTAAGAGAGCAATTTCCAAAGACTATAGAAATCCATGGACTCCAGATGCAATTCTGATACTACAACATATTGAAGAGATGAGGCAATTATGGAGTGGCTTCAGACACTCAGGGTTTGATTCTGATTTGCAAAGCATGTACAGGATAGGTTCACACATTATTGTCTGTAGAGATTCTCAGTCATCCAGGTCATGGTTGTCCCAAAGGTGCTTTTTTCAGGAGGCAATTGTTTTTTCTTTTGAAGATGTTTCGCTTCTCATCCAAGAAGCTTCTTCAGCTCTAACAGGATAGTGGGGAATGGAAGGGTTTATATTCCTTTCAGACAGCTGGTCATTTGCATCCTTTTTGAGGATCCTTGAAACACTTGGAGGTTTATCTGTGTCCTCAGGATCACCTGAATAGTGCTCCTGGTTCCTGTAGGTGATCCTGAGGACACAGATAAACCTCCAAGTGCTTCAAGGACCCTCTAAAAGGATGCAAATGACCAGCTGTTTGCAAGGAAGATAAATCCTTCCATTCCCCACTACCATCTAGTCAGAGCTGAAGAAGCTTCCTGGATGAGAAGCGAAACGTCTTCAAAAGAAAGAACAAGAAAGTCCAGTTGCCTCCTGAAAAAAGCACCTTTGGGTTCACACATTATGTTAACTTGTAATGTGCTTAGATTAATTTAATATTTCATCTGAACCAGTAGTGAAATCCATTTTTTTTTTTCTACTGGTTCGGTGGGTGTGGTTTTGGTGGATGTGGCAGGGAAGGATACTGTAAAATCTCCATTCCCACTCCACTCCAGGAGAAGGATACTGCAAAATCTCCATTCCCACCCCACTCTGGGGCCAGCCAGAGGTGGTATTTGCCAGTTCTCCGAAGTACTCAAAATTTCCACTACTGGTTCTCCAGAACCTGCTGGATTTCATCCCTGATCTGAACCCATCAACTGTTTAGCAATGACTCCGAATATTTTAAAAAATGGCTTACATTGAATCAACGACTAACCCAACTACTCAATATGACTATTCTGGCCCATGAGCATACAAGGACTTCATATACATAGTGCTGTCATAACATAAGACAAGTTAAATGAATTTTGCCAGTGTTATTATTACGTATGAGATGATATTGTGGTTTTTAATGATCATCATCATATTCTTGACTACCAAGAGCTTGGCACAATTTATGCCTACTCTACCTGGAAACAATGAGTATTGAACCCAGGTCCACCAACAGGCAAAATACATTTTCAACCACTGTCCTGTGTTGTGCACTCAACCCAGTGATTTTTTTTCCAGTGGACATTCAAGTATACAGTTATAAGTAGTCACTGGACATTTTACCTCCTTGGACACATACAGGGATGGTGGCAACAGCACCCAGACCATAAAGAAATTGGGAAGATCATTCATTCCACATGCTAAGCTGGAATGATGGGAAATGGCTACGTTGGAGTTTTATCAAACATGGAGAATTACTCTACAAGAGCACTAATTTTCACCATTTGTATGGTGGGTGAGCTAATCATCTCTACTTTCTTCAAAGCGACACCAAAGCTATCCCCCAAATGCTCCCGTATGGAATTAAGAGTTCCATTATGTTCTCTTTCATGCTAGCCTGTTACAAAAATAAAACTGGAAAGTTAGAAACACGACCCGAACAAAGCAGGAAAGAACTTTTATGTCAACTTTTATGCCATAAGAATAGCACTCTGCTGTAACAGTAGACCTGTTTATTGCTCTTGTGAGCTTATTATAAATTTCTTCTCAGGACATTAAGTACAAAATGACCGATGCGATGCCATTCTAATCTGCATTCTTTTAAAAAAAATGCAAAAGCAAAAAAACCGCTTTGGCAGAACCCTCAGCATCACAGTAAAAGTTTCCTGTAAAGAGAAAAATCAGTTATACTCGTCCTCTTCAACCACAGCATCCTGAACCACTTCTCATAAAAGCTAAAAACAGCTCCAGCACCTGCATCTCGAAAAAGACAATCATGTATTTTACCCTTCCCCTCCCCCGTGCTAGTTTTCTCTTAGGCTGAACTTCATTGGAGATCTTCAGCTGGTGATCAGCTGCGCAAAAAAACACACCCCAGGCTAAGACTTCCCAGCCCTTAGCAGCTTACAATATAAAATTCAACCCAAGGTGGTAAGGAGGAGATGAGGGTCAGAGATAAAGCTCAGAAAAACAGGCAGATTTCTTCGCTGTAAAACATACTCACACATTCTTTCTTCACCTGTGGAATCCCGGTGGCTTCTTATTACTAGAAAACAGCATCTCCTTGTGATCATGTGTGTGTGTGTGTTTTAATCAGATAGTCCTCGATTTACAATCACAATTGAGCCCAACATTTCTGTTGCTAAGTGAAACATTTATTAAATGAGTTTTGCCTTATTTTACGACCTTTCTTGCCGCAGTTGGTTAAGTGAATCCTGGCAGCCGTAAAAGTTAGTAACACGGTTGTTAAATGAATCTGGCTGCCACCGCCCACCCCCATTGACTTTGCGGGTCAAAAGGGCAAAAGGGGATCGCATGATGCCCCGGGATACTGCAACCGTCATAAATATGAACGAGTGGATCCGCATTCCGAATCTTGCTCCTGTGTGACCAGGGGGAAATGCTGCAAGGGATGGTTTAAATGTGACAAATGGCCCTAAAATCCCTTTTTTTTACACCCTGTGCGGTTGTAACTTTGAACCTGTCACTAAACGAACTGTTGTCAGTCTAAGGACTATCTGGATTTTCTTTCTTTCTCTCCGGTACCCAGAAGAACGTCCATGGTTACCGGGTTTCATTTCTTCCCCTTCGGTTCCTGATCTAAATTTGGTTTTCTGATCGATCAATCAATCAATCAATCAATCAATCAATCAATCAAAACAGGGCGGGGCCGAAAGACCGGGCAGTTCTCTCTCTCTCTCTCTCTCTCTCTCCCCCCAAACGGGCCATTCCTGCATTCCGATGACCTTCCGTCATTGGCGAACCCAGCCACGGAGTTCGCCCAACTCCGTCGGAAGCCGGGAAAGGAAGAAAAGAGGAAGGAGGGAAGGAGAGAGGGAGGGACGCCACAGTCCCGGCGAAGAGATTTAAAGTTTGAGCCGGAGGGAAGGGAAGCTTTGCCCGGCCGCCCAAGCACATCTTATGAAGGTGCTTCTCTCTCCCCCACCTTTCTCCTCTCCACCCCCCCCCCCAAAGGAGCCCCGGTCCCCCCATTCTCCACAAAGGGCTGGGCGGGGGAAGGCTTCCCCTTCCCCCCCATCCCGGCATCCTTTCCCCTCTTTTCGGGATCTCCGGCCAAACCGGGGCTGGACAAGCAAGGTCACCCCACCCTCCGCCCTCTCCATCCATCCATCCATCCATCCTCTGGCTCACCAGTTGCAAGGAGCAGAAGCCGACCAGCGTGCAGCGTCCGTTGCATCTGCCCATGATCGCCGGGTGATTCCGGGGAAGAAGAAGAAGAAGAAGAAGAAAAAAAAAAAGCAAGCCTCCTCTTCGCCTTTACCGTCGGGAAAGAGCGCCGCGCCTCCCGTTGCCAGTGACAACAACCCCGGGCTCAGAGGGCATCCGAAAGCGGCAGAGCCGGCGGCGGCGGCGGCTGCAGCAGCGGCGGCGGCACCGGCCGGCTCCTGTGTGCCATCGCTGCCCGGGCGCAAAGAAGCTGGCGCCTCGTCCTCGTCTTCCACCGGCACCGCCTTTTGTCTCTCCTGTCGCCGAACGACGCCGGGGGAAAAAGAGCGAGCGAGCGAGCGAGCAAAAGAGAAGCGAGGCGTCGTCCCCTCAAGGCGTTCTCTGCTGCCCCCGCCGCGGCGTTGCTCAGCCCGAGGGGAAGCGGCAGCCCGGCTCCATTGTACGGTGCTTCGTTCCCCGCCTGCGCTCAGCAAGCGGGCTCCGTCGTTTTTCCCGGCTGAGAAGGAAGGCCGGTCGCTGAGGGGGAAGGCGGGGGTCGTCGAGTCTGCCCGGGCTTTGTCCCGCGGTTACATGCGGGGGGGGGGGGAAGCCTCTCCGCCGATCCCGCAGAAGCGCCTCTCTCAAAGCCTCCGCTCTATTGTTTTCTCCGCCTCCTCCTCCGCCGACACACCCACGGCTGGCGCTGCTCCGAGCGGGCGGGGGGAAAAGAGAGAGAGAGAGAGAGAGAGACCCGACGCCGGCTTTGCATGGAGGGAAGGCGAAGCGTCACTCCACGAGACCAACCCCGCAGCCTTGACCGGAGGCAGAAGAGACGGGTCCGCGCGGGAGAGGAGGGCGAGTGGGAAACAGCCCCCACACTCACACACACACACTCACATACACACCACGTGGCTCTCCAGCTGCGCCCTGGGTGTGGTGGTGGGGAGGGGGAGGGACGGGGGAGAGGCGAGACCGCGAGCCCCTCCCCGCCTTTGCCTTCGGCTGTCCAGTCACGGAGACGGACGGCGCGGAGCGAGGGGTTGGGCCTCCAGAGGCCACGCCCACACACCCCTTTCCCGGGCAGTTGTGAGTCCCTCAGGGCGCGGGAGAAGTTGGAGGATGGCAGAATTGGGGGGTTGCGGGGGGGGGGGGGGGCGTGGGTGTCGCGTGTCGGCTCTTCTCCACACAAAAGCCCGGCTGGCTTGATCCCATCCTTGCGGTTTTAATTTGAAATTGGTTTTAACTGGGTTGTTTTAAATTGATGGCCAAAATTATTTAATGTCTTTTTAAACGGCTTTTAAATTTTATATGTTGTGTTTTACTGTGGCTGTTCACCGCCCTGAGTCCTGTTGGAGAAGGGCGGTATACAAATTAAATAAAATGAAATGAGAAAAAAAACTGCAGGGGGTCGAGGGCGCGTCTGGAACATTCCCACCACCACCACACACCCACTCCGATGAGTTTGTTGTTTGCAAAAGCTGGATTTTGCCCACCTGGGCAATTGGATCCTCTGTGGGGATGAATAAGAGCCTTGGTGGCGCAGCAGACTAAAGTGCTGTTAAGTAGTATCAGCTGCCTGCAATTACTGCAAGTTCAAATCTCACCAGGCTCAAGGTTGACTCAGCCTTCCATCCTTCCGAGGTGGGTAAAATGAGAACCCAGATTGTTGGAGGCAATAGGCTGACTCTGTAAACCGCTTAGAGAGGGCTGTAAAGCACTGTGAAGCAGTATATAAGTGCTATTGCTATTGTGGCATAAATCAGGGTTTACCAGTCTGTTGACCTATATGTTTTAGGGGTTTTGTTGCTACCATGTTTCCCCGAAAATAAGACCCTGTTTTATATTTTTTTTGAACCCTGAAATAAGCGCTTGGCCTTATTGCCGTGCACTCAAAAGCCTGATTGGGCTTATTATCAGGGGATGTCTTATTTTGGGGAAAACAGGGTAGGTAGGTAGTGATGGATAGATAGATGATAGATAGATAGATAGATAGATAGATAGATAGATAGATAGATAGATACCGTGTTTCCCCGAAAATAAGACCCTGTCTTATATTTTTTTGAACCCTGAAATAAGCGCTTGGCCTTATTGCCATGCGCTCAAAACCCCGATTGGGCTTATTATCAGGGGATGTCTTATTTTGGGGGAAACAGGTTAGGTTCTAGTGTAAGAAAAACATTCTTCTGGTGCTTTCGAACTGAAGCCTATTTTGCTCAGAACAATTGCAATTCAGGCGGCCAATTTGGTGTAGTAATTGGGCTAACTTATTTGATTTGGTTTTAATTATGTTTCTAACTTTTGTATTTATGTATTTTATTTTGTGCCTGTTCACCGCCCTGAGTCCTTCAGGAGTAGGGCGGTATATAAATTTAATAAAACAAACAAACAAACAAATTTAATAAAACAAACAATTAAGGTAATGGCCTAGAAACCAGGAGATTGTGGATTCGAATCCTGTTTTAGGCATGAAAGCAGGTTGGGCAACTTTGGGCCAGTCCCTCTTTCTCAGCCTCCTAGGGTTTTTGTGGGAAAAATAGGAGAAAGAAGGAACATGTATGTTCACCACCACAAGTAACTCACAAGTATGTATGTTCACACCACAATGAGTTACTTATAAAGTAATAAAGGCAGGATAAAAAGGTAAAGGTTCCCCTCGCACATTGAATTGTTTCTCTTTTTTCAGGGCCACTATTAATTTTATTAGATTTATTTGTAAAAGGTAAAGGTTCTCCTCGCACATGTGTGCTAGTCGTTCCTGACTCTAAGGGGCGGTGCTCATCTCCGTTTCAAAACCGAAGAGCCAGCGCTGTCCGAAGACGTCTCCGTGGTCATGTGGCCTGCATGACTCAATGCCAAAGGCGCATGGGACACTTACTGTACCTTCCCACCAAAGGTAGTCCCTCTTTTTCTACTTGCATTTTTTACGTGCTTTCGAACAGCTAGGTTGGCAGAAGCTAACCTAGCTTCTAGGTTAGAAAGTCAGGATAGAAATCTAATTAATAAATAAAAACCCCTTTTTCAGGATAGAAAGTCAAAACAGCTAAATAAACTATATGCTGAAACTGCCTCTCCCTTGCAGATAAAGAGCCTTGGTAGTACAGTGGTCTAAAGCACCCTATTATTAAGACCAGCTGCTGTGCAATTACTGCAGGTTCGAATCTCGCCAGGCTCAAGGTTGACTCAGCCTTCCATCCTTTCTAAGGTAGGTAAATTGAGGACCCAGTTTGTGGGGGCAATAAGCTGACTTTGTATAAATATTCAAAAAAGGATGAAGGCTATTGCTTAGCACATTGTAAGCCGCCCTGAGTCTCTGGAGAAGGTCGGCATATAAATCAAAAAAACTTTTTAAAAAAAGAAACGTGACCAAGATCTCCTGGAGTTAAACTTGTGGGTGGACGGATGGATGGATGTGGAGAAATGAACCTCAGTATAACTCCCACGTTTCTTCAGGTCGTCCAGATGCATTAGCGCCATGTTTTCTTGCTCTGCATATCCAACATCGTAGCCGAATGATCAAAGATAGGCAATCCCCAACCATAGGGGAGAGAGGCTCTGGCAGACACACCTGATTCTTTCCTTGCTCTGCCAGGAAAGGAAGTCAGGTAAAAGCTGAATATTATGCTGAGTGGTGGTGTTTTGTTATGCAGAGTAGAGCTCCCTCATTAACTTTTAATGGCCAGGCCATTGATGGCGGTAATGGATGCATTGATGGAGAAAATGAACAGTTTGTGTTCTTAGCACATGGAAAGCAACGGACAGCCACCTACCTACCTGCGTGGAGTTGAAACTGGGTCACGCCCATTGCAAACCTGAAAATCTGACTAAGCTTGAAAAGCCCCGAATCTAAAATTTTGTATGACGTGGATGATCTGATTTTCATGTGACTTTAAGCATCAGTCGGTTTTGTGGGAAGCCCCCACCCCAGAAGAATGAAATATTTTGGGAAATATTAAAAAAGGCAGAATATTATATTTCCCCAAAGAGAGAAATGGAGAAATATGCTCTTAAAGACAGAAAGCAGCCCCCCCCTCAGTCTTTATTAATAGCCCACAGCAAATGCCAGCACTTAAGGAGATAAAGAGCTTAATGAAAGAGGAAATCCAACTATCTAGATGGCTCTGTTCATAATCAAAGCAAATACTGCAGGCAGAAAATCCATTCAGGACAGGATATTTCAAAACTCCTTGCAGCAAAGTTTGACCACTAACAAAGGCAGAATGGCAGGATTAGAACAAGCAGCCCCTCACCCAAGATCCAGCACAGGACGAAAGCCATGAGCCACAATAGGAATTGCCCAAAATCCTTTTAGAACACAATCTCCTTCATTGCACCAACCCTCCCCCCACCAAACTTCAAAGTCACAGAAAACTATAAAAATCCATCCACTCATTCAACCATTTGGTCAGCTGCACCAGAACTACAAATCCTGATGCAGAGGTGGGTTTCAGCAGGTTCTGACCAGACCGGTAGTGGAAATTTTGAGTAGTTCGGAGAACCGGTAAATACCACCTCTGACTGGCCCCGCCCCATCTAGTCTCTGCTTCCTGAATCCCAGCTGATCCGGAGGAAATGGGGATTTTGCAGTAACCTTCCCCTGCCACGCCCACCAAGCCATGCCACGCCCACCAAGCCCCACCCACAAAATCAGTAATAAAAAAATGTGAAACCCACCACTGCCCTGATGGTTCTGTTCATCAATACATGGACCATCTTTCAGGTTGAAATTTACTCCTCAATTGTTTTTATTGGGTATAACGATGGATTGTACAGCAATAGAGACTAAACTGATTTTGAACTTAATATCAGCAGCTAGGCTGTTGGTAGCGCAATACTGGAAGAAGGACTCATTGCCTACTATTGAAGAATGGACATTGAAAGTAGCGAATTTAGCAGAAATGGCGAAAATTTCAGCGTATCTGAAGGACTATACACAAGAAAGATACATATCGGAATGGAGAAGATGGATTGATTATATTCAAAATAAATATCAGACAAGAAAATATCAAATAGCTTATGAATGAATGTTAAATTCTAGCCATAGTGGAGTTAAGGTTTCAGGGGAGGATTTGATAGTCTAAGAATAAATTAGGTTAATTTAGCTTATGATTGTTAATTGAAATGCCCTGTATTTTGCTCTGGGAAGTCTGGTGGGGAGGGTGGGATGGGAAGCGGGGTGGGGGTGGTGGGATTGGAGGGGGGATTTTCTTTGTAAAACTTTTCAATTAAAAAGAAAAGAAAAGAAAAAATACATAGACCATCTTTCCAATCAGCCTCCATGTTGTTTCCAGCGTCTTTCTCCCAGCTTAGAATTTGAACCAGATGGATTTTCCCTCCCAACAATTTTATTTTATTTCATGTAACTAAAGGCCAAATTTCAGGCCAGTTCAGAAACAGATAGGAAATGTCAAGTGGCTTTTAGGAACCCATGTAAAAGTAGGTGCTACCTGTGTATAAAAGAAGTCAAGGCAGCGACTCTGACTACACAATCAAAGCCCTGTTGGGTTTTTTTTTTTTTTTGCATGCATTGTCCATGTAGCATTCATTAAAAGGACCTTGAGCTTGTCTGGAGGGAGAAGGAGGGGGAGCAGCTACTGTATAGCTTTTGTAGAAAATTAGCACCCACCCCTCTCCTAGAAGAATGAAATATTTTAGGAAATAATTAAAAAGGCAGAATATTATATTTCCCCTAAAGGAGGAATGGAGAAACATGCTCTTGGAAAGCAGCCCCCACCTTTCTTAATAGCTCTCAGCAGATGTTAGAATTTAAGAGATAAAGAGATAGATGGCTCTATTCATAAGCATCCAAGATCGGGTGAAATCCAAAATTTTTCCCTACCCTACCGGTTCTATGGGCGTGGCTTGGTGGGCGTGGCAGGGGAAGGATATTGCAAAATCTCCATTCCCACCCCACTCTGGGGCCACTCTGGTATTTGCTGGTTCTCCGAAATACTCAAAATTTCTGCTACCGGTTTTCCAGAACCTGTTAGAACCTGCTGGATTTCACCCCTGCCCAAGATCCAACAAAGGTAGGATTAGCCTTCAGCCTCAGTAGGAATTGCCCAATGCCCCTTCAATACATCAGCAGTAAAAAATTCAACCAAACTCAGCTCAGACAATCTACAGAGCCAGCTATGACCCCTGCATAACCCCTACAACAGCAAATAAAATACATGTTCTTCCAAAAGAACCGGAAGTTCAAGTGCAAAGCCCAAGAGACGGTATAAATATCCCCCACTCTCAACTCCATATGGTCAGCTGCCCAGAGCCACATATGATTCTGCTTCATCAATAAACCATCTTTCCAATCAGCCTCCATGTTTCCAGTGTCTTTCTCCCAGCTTGGAACTGAATCAGATGGATATTTCTTCCCATACTTTGACCCAAGATCTGTACCCTCCTTCTATCTTGGATGGTCATCCTCTCCCCACTGAGTAAAGAGCTTTGGGAGAGATGCACATGGAGTAATGAGGGAGAAGGAGGACACCCACCTAACCAGCCAGATCAGCCAAAGCAACTCTGTTGATTCTGCAGCCAAATTGCCCTCCCTTGCTTTTTAGCAATAGCAATAGCACTTAGACTTATATACCACTTCACAGGGCTTTACAGCACTCTCTAAGTGGTTTTCAGAGTCAGCCTATTGCCCCCAACAATCTGGGTCCTCATTTAACTGACCTCGGAAGGATGGAAGGCTGAGTCAACCTTGAGCCTGGTGAGATTTGAACTGCTAAATTGCAGGCAGCCGGAAGGCAGCAAAAGTAGCCTGCAGTGCTGCACTCTAACCACTGCGCCAGCTCAGATCTTTTTCCTTCTTTTTTTTTTTTTTGCTATTTTTATTTTAAAGAAATTAAAAGGGGGGATAGGACCATGATCCCGCAGATGTGGCCACCCTCTTTCCAGACATCCTGAAGCTGTTTTGTTGGTGAACCTGAAGTTTTAGATGCCACGCGTCCAAAAATGAGGGCCATTTGGCTGTGGCGTCACCCCATTGTCTGGATTATTTTCAGGATCCCTGGGCCAGGGTTAGCAGTGGCTACCTAGTTTGTTATCCTGGTTTCTCCCCACCCCACTGCCAAATAGGCTAGAGAGAATGCTCATCTTGGTGTATTGTTGGAGATGGGAAGCTGGCCATTTGGGTTACCATGGCTGCAGAGAGATATTTTATTTTTTGCCTGTTCTGCAAGTCAGCACGGAGTAAACATATGCAAATGAGCGCCTGCCACTTGACTGTGAGTAGGAAGTAATTAAAAGGAGCCAGGAAATTCCATAACCCCTTTCGATATCTAGAGATCTACAGGGAACCCACCAAGGCCTTCTTTCCGTTAACTCAACATTGCATTGCCACAGTTGTCAGGACAATGTGCAGCCAGATTCTGTCAAAGTTGGATGAGCAATGACTGGGGGAGCCACAGGAGATTAAGACAGAGGCTTAAAAGCCAGACTCCTATATTCCACCCCACCCTGTGTAACAACTACTGGACATAAGTAGCCAAAGGCAACAAGATAAAGAATGCCCATTTAGGGAGTCGTGGATTCCATCAGAACAGAATTAATCAGATTCTACCACCGTAAGATCGCATAGGCAGATCTTTGGTGGTACAATTCCAAGATCTTGCAGGCAAGCCAGAGAACTTGACATAATAATAATAAAAAAATGATTTATTAAGCGGGGAAATGAGGCTACAAAAATTGCAGCAACTGAACTATTTCAAATTTAGAACTAAAGTGTTTCCACTGACATTCTGATTTTCTGACGGCTGCCTTGTGAACTGGTCTCGTTTCAATTTCCTTGAATTTCCCTGGGGAAGATTTCTGATTCTGAGTGCTAGAACTGGATTGTCTAGAAGGTCCAGATTCAAATCTCCACTAGGTTGTGAAGCCTAGTGGTCAGAAAACTCTGAACTCTTTGCTGACATATTTGTGGTCAACTCATATTTTTTGCAGCTGAGATACAATAGCCCTCACTGGCTGGTAAATATATTTTCTCCCTCTCCCTCTCCCTCTCCCTCTCCCTCTCCCTCTCCCTCTCCCTCTCCCTCTCCCTCTCTCCTCTCCTCTCCTCCATTTCTCTTGTCTCTCTCAGGCCAATCTATTTCACAGGATTCTTATTGTTATAATATTTCAGGAGGACTATACTGAGCCTCTTGAGAGAAAGAAAAGGATTATAAATGATAGGGTTGGAACTCCCTTTCACTGAGAAACGTATCTTATTGATGGTTTAAAAGCTTTAAAAAAAACCCTGCCATCTCCATCAGTTTGGGGAAATTATTGGTCAAGACTTGGTTCCCAGAACTCCCAAAGCAACTAAACTGTGTTTAAACTGTATTTCTGTATTCATTTCATGTACTGTACTGTATTATGCCCCCAGCAATCACATAGCAACTTGTGTGATAGTCTGGCTCACATACGGTGACCTTCCTAAAATGCCCTGAACCAATTAGCCAGCCATATTGAAGTCTGATTTAGAGCATTGTGCAAAATAACCTATGAGTTGTTCTCTGTCCTTATGAGTTTGGGTCAATGTAGCAGATCCCAATAAAAATCAATGGGAAGAGTCACATTTTGAGTAACACAAATGCCACGGAGAGATGAACACAACTGCCTAATTCTCTGGCTGGGTTCACGAATGGCTGTAAACTATGATCAATTGAATTAATCACAACACTTAAGTTAATATAACATGCCAAATTGAAACTAAGCAATCATGTTATGGCTTAGCAAGAAGCTTCTCAAACATGGTGCTATCATGACTTATCCAGATACACGAATCATTTATGAATCACTGGTTATGATTACAAGCAATGATTATAAGCAATTATATGGAGATAAGAGTTGGGTAGAGATAAAGCTGGGTGGAAGATCTTGAATTGGGACTACTTTTACAAGTACTTTTACAAGCTACCACTGGACTGGGTAACTTCAGTACCGTATTTCCCCAAACTATAGATATAATCAGAGGTGGGTTTCAGCAGATTCTGACCTGTTCTAGAAAACCGGTAGCAGAAATTTTGAGTAGTTCGGAGAACTGGTAAATACTACCTCTGTGTTGTGGTCTGCCAGGAGCCTGCAGAGCTGGCAACAGAGTCGGACAGCGAGGAGGCTGGGGAAGGCCCGGATGAAGGCTCTGTGTCGGAGGCAGAGATGGGGCCAGGGCCATCGGGGAGTGATGTGCAGACTCTGGAGCCTCCAGAGGCTGACAGTAGAGAGGCAGAGGAACAGGAGGAGCCTGTTCCTAGTGCATGTATGAGAAGAACTGCCAGAAGGCAAGAGCAGCTAAAGCAAAGAAGACAACTCGAGGAGTAGGGCCAAGAGATGATTGGCCCCTCCCATAAAGCTTAAAAGACCAGCAATGGCTCTTGGGCTGTTTGTCGGAAAACAACGTTGATAGACTTGTTCTTGTCTTGCTGCACTTATCTCTTGTCGGCGTCTTCTGCTTTTGAACTTTTGCCAAGAGAAGCCTTTGGCAGTTTGCCTAATTATACCAAGGTTGGTGATTCGACTGAAGAATTTGTGTTAAGAAGAATTTGTTTTAATTTAGTTTGGACTATGCTGAGAATGAGTTAATTCTCAGCTGTTCTAATAAAGTCTGTTTGTTTTGGAACTGTTTGCGTCTAAAACTACCTATTTGGGCCTGGGTCACAACACTCTGACTGGCCCTGCCCGCATCTATTCTCTGCCTCCCCAGCTGATCAGGAAGAAATGGGGATTTTGCAGTATCCTTCCCCTGGAGTGGGATGGGAATGGAGATTTTACAATATCCTTCCCCTGCCACGCCCACCAAGACACGCCCACCGAACCGGTAGTACAAAAAATTTGAATATAATGCTACATGCCCTAGCAGAAATTATGAATCAGTAAGAAACAATCCAGATCACTGCAGGTTTATTCATATATATAATAATAACTTTTATTTACGGTCACAGACCAAAATACAAATATAATTGCAAAAGAACGTGGAGAAAGTAACATCATAAACAGTTGGCTACCAGAAGCGTTGGCTGAGAGGAATTAACTGCAGGTTTATTCATTTATCTGGGTCTTTGGCAGCTGAATGAGTGGTACTTATGACCAGACCTTGAAGTTCCAACCATCACGATTTTCCTCCACTCATGTGATCACAATCCAGGTGTCAATCCTGAAGTGAACTGGGCTGAGGCCATCTTGGAAGCTTCAGGGTTGCCACACAACAGTGGGAGGGGGGAAATAGTTAGATGGAGTTGTGTAGCCAAAACAATAAAGTGTTCCTGTGGGAACCAAGGACATCCTCACAGGTGGCTGGCCAGAGGAGAAGCAAGTAACCAAGCAACCAGCCAGCACCTGGATTGGATCGTGTGATTAGTGACTTGGAAAGGGGAAAGCTTTTACTTTTAATTAGGTGAAAGCCATGGGAACTTTCAGAGTTGGCTTTCACCAGCTGTGCCAATATCAAGTATTCAATAAACTATTCTTTGAGGAACCTGCCTGCCTCGGAGTTCTGTTTTCTACGGGTACATTACTTGGAATATTGACACCAGGGTGCTCAGCAACTGGTCCACATTTCCCACCATCATGGCACCCCACAGTTACACGATTGTGATTTGCGATCTTCCCTGTTGCTGACTTCTCTCATGCAAAGTTATTGGGGAAGCTAGCAAGAAGTCAGAAGTCTGTGGTTATCATGGTTAAATAAATCACCATAGGTTGTTAAGCGAGGACCTCACACGACTCTGTGTGAGGTCCTCACTTAACAACCTATGGTGATTTATTTAACCATGGTAACCACAGACTGCCAGAACTGCCATTGCTAAGTCACACAATCATGTGACATTGTGCATTGCTAAGCAATGGAAATTCTGGTCCCAATTACTGTGGTTCAGTGAGGATTCCTTTATAATTCTTTCCAAGCACAATTCTCCCCAAGTTCTCTTTAACAAGATTTATTGAGATGCGTAGGATGAGGTTACAACAACTCTTCCAAATTTAGACTATCTGTCTGTCTGTCTGTCTGTCTGTCTGTCTGTCTATCTATCTATCTATCTATCTATCTATCTATCTATCTATCTATCTTCGTTCATTCATTCATTCATTCAATAGCTGTTTTCTAACTGGAAAACTGGTATTTTGCTGATGATAAGCTTGCAACCGACTGTTTACATACAACAATCTCCTGAATCTTTATTAGTCTGGGGGGGGGGGAAGTTATTGCACCTTCTTTCAAAACCCACCCCTGGCTTTGCTCTAGGGCAGGCCTGGTGCAAATTGACTTCAGGAAAGGAGAAAAACATTTCAAGTTCTCATCTGGCCAACAACACCTTGGCAAGTGCTCGATGCTGTGACCCTTTGGAGAATCAGTGGGGAAATGTAGCTTCTTTCCACTCAAGGCTGCGGCTCTGGCTGGTATTTATATGGAAACCTGAAGTGTAGGCTGCTTACTGCTTTCTTGTCCAATGATTGTGCCCTGTACAGTAGTGCAAACACAAATCAGAAATGCCCTCTTGCAATAAAATTGCAGATGCAACTTCAGGCTCAGAGGACACCTAAATCAGAAAAAAAATGGGGAAGGGGAGACTGAATGACAAGCAAACCTAGGAGAGAAGTCCTGGCCACCCTCTGCCCTTGGGAATGGATGAGAAGCTCCCTTTGCTACCCCACTTGTATTTCCTGGGAGTAAATCCTAAGGCATCTCACGACACTCTTCTAAGGAGACCATTGGGGCTTAAAATTACTGTTGGAACCAGCAATTGCTTAATTTAGACAACATTCCTGCATACGGTGTGTCTCTCTGTGTATTTTTGTGTACTTTTTGGCTATGCTGTCTTCTGAATCCTGCTAGACTAGAGAGAGACAAGCAAGGATATCAGGCTTGCAAGCAAAGAAAGAAAGGAAGAGTCTTCCTACTGTATGTATAGGATGCTGAATTGATTGGCTTGTGTGTGTGTGTGTGTGTGTGTGTGTGCATGCATGTGAGGCCCATGTGCAAATGGAGTTGCATCTTTCATAAACTGCCAACCTGATTTCACAGGGGCTTCAAGACATCGTCTCCCGACGGTCCCTGGAGCATCCTTGATGTTTGCCGTGCATTAATGTTTGCATTGTATTTGTCCATTAGCAGGTCTCTGGCCAAGGACACCTCCAAGTCTACCATCTGTCAGATGTCTTCAGCACAGGGGTGTCCTACGGTTTGTCCCCTTTCCCCATCTCCCCATCCACCCCCCACCCCCACGGTGGGGGGAAGGAAGCTCCTTTCTTTAGACCTAGGCTTCATTTTGCAAACTGTCAGACAATAGAAGCGGATCTGACTAGCTTTGTGCATTGCCTACTCGTTGCGCGGATTCCTCGGGGAGCACCGTTGATGGACAGCCCGTGTCCGTTCTGGCTCTTCAGAGGGCTCCTCGGTGCGGATTTGTTCATTGGGTTGTTGAAGAAAACCGCTTTTTGCCAGACAGTCATTTCCATATTACTTACGAGTAGTCACAAGGCTGACTTGGAAGGGGGCATGTATGCGTGGCAGGGAGCGGTGCCTTCTGTCTGGATGCCTCTCACCCCGTTTCTTTTGTTCCGTCTTAGATGTTAGATAATCGTTAATTTTTAAATCTGCATTTTTGCGTCCACAGCAGGTCTCTGAAATACTCCAGACAAGTCATTGTTTTGTGGATTATTTTTTAAAAATTATTATTTGGATGCCTCCTAAATTGTTTTGTTTTAAATATTTTAGACAGGAGTCATTTGGTTGAGTCGGGCGGCCACAGAAATTCAATGAATAAATAAACGAATGAATGAATGAATGAATGAGTGAATGAATGAATAATCTACTACCCAAACCGGGTTAAATGTCTGTTCTTCTAACCCCGTAATGTCAAACCTATGGCACGGGTGCCAGAGGTGGCATGCAGAGCCCTCGCCCCAGTTCAGCTCCGCTGTGCATGCTCACGCACCTCCCGCCGGCCAGGTGGTCTTCGGGTCTCTGCCGCGCTTGTGGGGGTGTGTGTGGGCGTGCATGGGGGGTGCATGAGTGGGGAATGGGGCACATGCGGGGGACACGCATGCATGCATGGGGGATGGGGTGCGTGCAGGGGATGCACCCGTATGCATGGGGAGCATGTGGAGACCATGTGTGCATGCACAGTGGGGCATGTGGGGCCGTGTGCACATGCGCAGGGTACATGAGCAGGGCTGTATGCGCATTGCATTTTGTGGGTTCGGACATGCGCTTTGGGCACTCGGTCCGGTAAAGGTTAGCCATCCCTGTTCTAACCTGTCTATAGGTGATTTTTCTTCTTCTCTTTCGCCCCTCTTTGATCTGCAGCTGCATGGAAGGAGCAGAAAGGGGAAACTACGGTAATTCTCTCCCAAATTTCTTTGTTGTGAAAGATCAGCATCATTCGATATTTGCGTACAATCAGAAGCTCATCCGGCTTCCTTCCCCGCCCACCCCCCAACTCTCCAGATGATTTTGCCAAATTTCAGTAGTTCCACACAGCACTGAAACTCAGCAGCACAGTTTCCCATTTTTCTATGGTGGGACCTGATGAAGAAGACAATTGCTTAACACTCACAAGCATACTGTATTTAAGATTATTTTTTTTTAATGTCCCTTTGGTTCTGGGGCTGCTCATGTTTTCCCTCTATTGCAATAAATGCCATAACAGCGACCTCTTTTTATCCTGTTGCAAAGCTTGCTGTACCAATTAATTTCAAATCCATTTTTTTCCTTTTAATCAAGATGGTAATCTATTATCCACGATACCCAAATGTTGCATTTCAGCCAACAGAAGCAAGAAATATTTAAAAGGTAGCCGGGTTTTAATCTGAACAGGCGGTAAGCTTTAGAGGGTCAGTTTTCTTGACCGTTCTATTTCCTTAGAGTTTGGGGTCCTGTTATCCGTTTCTTGCTTATTGCTGAATGTGAAAAAAATAAATTACTATTTCAAAATGTAAGCCCCTCCCCTAAAAGAAAAAAAAACAGAAAATCAAATCCAAACATATTTGACCAAAACTCATTTATTTTGCATCACTGCATCGCTGCCAAAGATGACACAAAAGCTGCCACAAAGCTGCAATTTCTGGCATAGCATGTTTTCTTTTACAGCACATAGTAGTTTCAGATTATTTCTTTGTAATAGCAAAGCAGGGGTGAAATCCAGCAGGTTCTGACAGGTTTTGGAGAACCAGTAGTGGAAATTTTGAGCAGTTCGCAGAACCAGTAGCGGAAATTTTGTGTAGTTCAGAGAACTGGCAAATACCACCTCTGGCTGGCCCCAGAGTTGGGTGGGAATGGAGATTTTGCAGTATCCTTCCCCCAGGAGTGGGGAGGGAATGGGGATTTTGCAGTATCCTTCCCCTACCACGCCCACCAGGCCACGCCCACCAGGCCATGCCCACAGAACCGGTAGTAAAAAAAAATTGGATTTCACCACTGTAGCAAAGTGAAATTTTTAGTCCCAGTCCTGATGTGCTTTCTCCATTCCTGTCTGTGGTGGTTGGACAACAGCCCAATGACACAATGATACTTTTTTAAAAAAAAGTATGTTAAATGCAGTTACCCATTCAGATAGAGTAACATTCGGCATAAGCAGGCTGGTAGAAGCCTTGGAGGCTAACGAAGGCAGGGTTGTCTGCTGCAAAATAGGACAATCAATCGATCGATCCATCAACATTTATTTACAGTCTGGGAGCAAACAAATGGGACAAGATATGACAAGCCTGCACACAACGATGGCCCTGCACGAGACCCTCTTTTGCATCCACGTGTCATGACCCAAAGAGGTGGGTTTCAGCAGGTTCTGACCAGTTCTGGAGAACCGGTAGTGGAAATTTTGAATAGTTTGGAGAACTGGTAAATACCACCTCTGACTGGCCTTGCCCTCATCTATTCTGTGCCTCCTGAGTCCCAGCTGATCGGGAGGAAATGGGGATTTTGCAGTAACCTTCTCCTGGGGTGAGATGGGAATGAAGATTTTACAGTATCCTTTCCCTGCCATGCCCACCAAGCCAAGCCACGCTGTTAGGATATGGTTTGAGCCTAACTAGTTGTCCAGATAATATAAGTGTACTGTAACTTTGATTTGTAAATGTATTATGTTACTTTAAAGGTATTCATTGTAATGCTGAGTCATGCTGTAATTAGGTAATGACTGGTTGTGAGAGTATTTAAGCAAGGGGCTGTAACGTATTCATTGATGATGAAGCTGCTATGATATGCTGCCATTGATGATGAAGCTGCTATGATAAGCTACCATAGTGAGGAGTTGCTATCTGTAATCATCGTTGGATGGATCTGCAACCATCGTGGTTTGTGAACCAGAGTGAGTTTGTTATTCTAACCAACTAATGTTTGTTTGGTAAGAAGATTCTGTAACTACTGGACTGATTTAACTGGCAATGACTTGGAATTTGTTTAAAGACTATGAGACTGTTTTTCTACTATAAAGTAAGCTTTTGATAAACCAGTTTGCATATCTCTTATTCATTGCTCTCAGCAACGTTTCCTTGTGCATACACTCTGCTGGTTGGTAACACAACAACAATATCCTTAACACACGCCCACCAAGCTACGCCCACAGAACCGGTAGTAAAAAAATTTGAAACCCACCACTGATGACCCAGCTATAAGGCAGGGCCTCCCTAGCAACTTCACTTCACATGCTTCAGATGCCACACATCTCATTCCTTGCCTGCCAGCAAAAAGCACCGGATATTTTTTGGGGAGTGTTCTCAAACTTAATTCAGCTCGTTTTATTTAGGTATCTTATAGCAAACTCCCTGGTCAGCTTCCTGTCAGGAATTAAAACAACATAAAAACCATATTAGAATTAGAATGAATGAGCCGAAAGGGACCTTGGAGATCTTCTAGTCCAGCCCCATGCTCAAGGAGGACAACCTATACCTGTGATGCGAACCTATGGCACGCATGCCCAAAGTGACACGTGAAGCCATGTCGCCCGGCACGTGCAGCCTTGCCTGTTTGTCTTCCAGGTTTCTGGCGCGCATGCGTGTGTGACAATTAGCTGTCCTTCGTGGGCACAGCAGTGCTGAAAACCAGCCTGCACATGGCACATGCCAGCTGATCATTGGGCACACATGCGCACTAGAATCTGGAAGTTGGGCTTTTCCAGAGCGCAGCCCCGATAAGCACACACACGTGATGTTTCGGTGCTACCTTTTTCGCACTTGGTGCCGAAAAGGTTTGCCATCACTCACCTATATTATTTCAGATAAGTGAGTGCCTAGCCCTACATTCTTCTTAAAAACATCCAGTGACAGAGTGCCCACGGTTTCTGGAGGCAGGCACAGGTTTAATTGTCCTCACTGTTAAGAAGTTTCTCCTTAATTCCAGGTCGCTTCTCTCTTTGATTAAAACTAACTATTGAAACTAACTATAAAAACCCAACACATTAAAAACAAAAACCTGGTACCAAGTCAAGTTTTCCAATAGGTTGTCACCTCATCTAATCCCAGTGCTTGGGGTGGGTGGGGGCAAAGCTAAGGCTAAGGGAGTGGAGCAGAGGTGGTATTCAGCAGGTTCTGGCCAGTTCTGGAGAAACGGTAGCGGAAATTTTGAATAGTTCAGAGAACCGGTAAATGCCACCTCTGACTGGCCCCGCCCCCATCTATTCTCTGCCTCCCGAGTCCCAGCTGATCGGGAGGAAATGGGGATTTTGCAGTAACCTTCCCCTGCCATGCCCACCAAGCCACGCCCACAGAAATAGTAATAAAAAAACTCCCACAATTGGAGTGGAAGTTTGTCAAACTTTATGGGAAAGGTTGTGCCATAAGGCAGGGGCTGCTACAGAAAAGATGTGCTTCCTAGCTCCCATCAGATGGCAATATTTAAGGGAAGGGACAAGGAGTGTGATCACCCTATCTGACATCGTAGGATGAGTAGATGTGCTTAGGAAAGAGTTGTGGTGGCGCAGTGGTTAGAATGCAGTACTGCAGGCTAATTCTGCCAAGTGCCAGGGGTTCAATCCTCACCGGCTCAAGCTTGAACTCAGCCTCCCATCCTTCCAAGGTGGGTAAAATGAGGGTCCAGATTGTTGGGGGCAATATGCTGACTCTGTAAACCGCTTAGAGAGGGCTGTAAAGCACTGCGAAGCAGTATATAAGTCTATTGCTGTATAGCTATCTACTGTATAGCTTATATACTAAGCAGTATATAAGTGCTATTGCTCCTCCTCCTCCTCCTCCTCCTCCTCCTCCTCTCCATCTTTTGCCTCCTTTTAATCTTATAAATAGCTCTTGTGGTGCAGGCTGGGGGATTCTGGGAATTGAAGTCCACCCATCTTCAAGCTACCAAGGTTGAGAAACACTGGTCTAGTGGTTAAGGCACCAGGCTAGAAAGCAAGAGACCATGAGTTCAAGTACCGCTTTAGCCACGAAAACCATCTGGGTGACTTCAGACCAGTCACTGTGTTGGATATACTCACCACCTTGAGTTATTTGTAAAAAAAATAATAAGGGTGGGATATCAATCAATCCATCAATCAAAATTTTCAGGTCTTTCCCTTTCTAAAATGGCAAGCCAACAACAAGCGTGTCTGCAAGTTAAGGTTTAAAAAAAAAATCAAGACAGTGGCCATCATGATGCCATCAAAGAGCAACACACATACACACAAAACTTTAGGGCACTTTGATGGCACCATCACTGCTACTATTTTGGCTTTTTTCCCTCCATACTTTAAGGTTCCTTCTGAAGCTGCCATTTCACACACACACAAATTTCTCAACATAATATGGAGAGTTTAGGTAGATCCCTGGGTAGATTTAATTTAGAGTGGAGCATGTCTTTAAGCAAATTATTCCTTCCAAACCACGCAGCTGCTTAAGAAAACAATTTTCTCTGTGCCAGAATTGCATGTTGATGTAAATCCTTGGAGATTTCCTGGGCTGTTTTTTTTTTTTTTCTTTCTTTCTTTGATAACAGCCAAGATAGTCTCCTTACTCCCAGGCTGCTTATATTGTTTCTCACTTCTAAGTTTGAATAGGGGAATAAGAGAAATAGAAAAAAAAAATAGGACTGAAAAGAAAGGAAAGGTTACTCCATCTTCTAAGGAACTTGAGGTCCCAGGAGGGCTTGATAAAAGACATATAGCTAAGAAACCCAAGCAAAATTGTAGTGATCAGCCGAAGTGTCCAGGGTTGCATTTCTCCAGGCCTCGTTCTGTTCCCCATAATTGCCCCAAACTAGAATCATTCATGACAAGCACACAGGTTCATGGACATCTTGTGAAAACTGTAGTTCACCTTGGAAACTGAAATAGAGCATTGCATTTCTAAACATCTTTTGTTCCATCAAGGATAGTGGAATTAGACTTTATTGGCATTCAAATCCATGGGTGCTTTGGACACAGAAATGTTTTAGAATCTAAAGGGAATCCCCAATGTATTAGTATGTTTTTGGTTTAGCCTTAGAGGCAAACCTTTTCTTCTTTTTCACAACAGTATTGAAACGGGGCTCCCTGGTTGGATGACAAAATCCTCAAGAGTCTTATCTGATCCTTCCTTCCTTCCTTCCTTCCTGATATGACATACACATTACAAAGGGACTTTAAACAGGGGTGAAATTCAGCAGATTCTGACAGGTTCTGGAGAACTGGTAACGGAAATTTTGAGTAGTTCGGAGAACCAGCAAATACCACCTCTGGCTGGCCCCAGAGTGGGTGGGAATGGAGATTTTGCAGTATCCTTCCCCTGGAGTGGGGTGGGAATGGAGATTTTGCAGTATCCTTCCCCTGCCACGCCCACCAAGCCACGCCCACAGAACTGGTAGTAAAAAAAAAATAGAATTCCAACATTGACTTAAAATATGGAACTAATACAGTAATCAAATTCAAAATAATATTCAAAATACATGATTTCTGGTTGTGGTTTGAAAAAAAAATAAAGCAGGATTGTTTTTTTGCGTGGTCCCAATTACTTTTCTTGTTTTTGCAAGATTGGCACTTTCTTGTTCCTAGTTTCTTTAACAAATGGCATTTAAAATAAAGCCTGAATGCAGCTACTAAGTAAGGGATATGGGGTTGGAATCACTTGGGGAAGGGGGAAATTGCTAGACTCTTATTATCAGTTCCTACAGTATTTCTCAAGCTTGACAACTTTAAGAAGGGTGGTCTAATACTCCCAGAATTCCCCAGCCAGCAAACAACATCTTAAAGTTATCAAGGTTGAAAAACACGGAGTTACTGTGTGTTGTAGATTTTATTGCAGGTCACTTTTATACAATATTCATCTCCTTTGTAAGAAGGGCAACTTGGTGCAATATAGCATTATCTGATTACACCAACAGCAGGAGCAAAATTAGTTCTCACACAAAGGACGTTTTCTACTTTAAAATACATCTATCTGTCACATCCACATTGTGTTGGATTACAATTCCCATCCTCCTCACCCTGCATGACCACTGTGGCCCAACACAGGCTTGGCAAGGCCTGGCATCATCTTGCCATGGGGCTGGGCCACTCTGAGCATCCTCCAACTCTCCTGCTTAAATGCAAATTGCTTAAGCAGAAGCTCCTTCTGCTGTTTAGCAGTTAATTACTCCAGCAGTCCCTGTCCTGGTGATTTAATTAATAAGATGCACACTGCCTGCATTTGATTGTTTGGTTGTTATGTTTTTATATTGGTTAATTACATGGAAAGGCAGTTACCTTGCCAGGGCACCCGAGCAAAAGGAGGAGCTGGCCTCGGAGGGTTTCGCTCGGGCAGCAAGGCTAATGAAACTGAATAAAGCTGCAGGCTGAGTTGGTCTTTCGGAGCTGATCAGGCTCCCATTTTGCTGTGGGTAAAAGGACTAGCAAGGACAGTCCATCCGCATCATTTTCCTGAGGATAAAAAAGAGGGGGTTAGTAAGCAACATCTTCCTTGTAAACAAAGATGGGACGATTCGTTCATTTCCATTGCACATCCCATTTAATCTGGCTCATCCCAGGGCAAGAAACTTGAGGCTTTTGGAGGCTTATTTATTTAGCAAATGTATATGTCCCAGCTTCTGCCAACCTAGCAGTTCGAAAGCACGTAAAAAATGCAAGTAGAAAAATAGGGACCACCTTTGATGGGAAGGTAACAGTGTTCCATGTGCCTTTGGCGTTTAGTCATGCCGGCCACATGACCACGGAGACATCTTCGGACAGCGCTGGCTCTTCGGCTTTGAAACAGAGATGAGCACCACCCCCTAGAGTCGGGAATGACTAGCACATGTGTGCAAGGGGAACCTTTACCTTTACTTTATATGTCACCTTAACAGCGGGAGCAAACTTGGTTTTTTTAAAAGCAAGAAAACAATCCCCAAAAGAACAAAGATGGCAGAATTAAAAAAAACCCAGATGGGAACAAAGAGAAAGAAGAAAAGGGGTGTCAATCATCCTTACCAAAGGGCTGGGCAAAAGAGCCACATCTTCAGGGCTCTTTGAAATATATGTATGGTTGTCTATGGAGATTCTCCAATTGAGCCTGAAGAAGCTTCTTGGGTGGGAAGCAAAATGTCTTCAAAGAAAAACCAGAAAGTCCAGTTGCCTCTTGGAAAAGCATACATAGCAGAGGTGGATTTCAGCAGGTTCTGACCAGTTCTGGCGAACCAGTAGCGGGAATTTTGAATAGTTCGGAGAACTGGTAGTAAAAATTCTGACTGGCCCCACTCCCATCTATTCTCTGCCTCCCAAGTCCCAGCTGATCAGGAGGAAATGGGGATTTTGCAATAAACTTCACCCAGAGTGGGATGGGAATGGAGATTTTACAGTATCCTTCTCCTGCCACGCCCACCAAGCCACACTCACCGAACCAGTAGTAAAAAAATTTGAAACCCACCACTGATACATAGAGTGGCAACCTTTTGGATCTAAGGGGTAGGCAGGACACCTCATTCCAGAGGGCAGGTGCTGATACAGGGAAGACACACTTCAGGGATCTAGAGAGAAGGTATTCTTTGACCAAAGATTAGAAACTTAAATATAAATATGCAAAAAAACCCCGCAAAATCACAGCTGCCAGTTCTTCATTCTTCCACCCAAAAACTGGCAATCTAGGATGTCGTAACTGATCAGCATAGCATATATGTGGATCAAGGATGACTTTTTGTAACTGACAGATGGAAATGTTGTTAATGATTTTCTAAGCGCGGTCAAAATTTAACCACGATCATCGTTTTACTGTATTATCATATACAGCTGATTTTTATTTATTTTTTTTACTTCTGAAAGCCACATCTCCTCAATTGCAAAAAAACAAAACAAAACAAAAAACCTAGGGGCTTGGTTTTCTCTCCTTTTAAGGGAGCAAATGCTAAAACAATGCAGCTGGGGTGGATAAGACGCTGGACATGTTATCACATCATGAGTTCTAGTTCTTCCTTAGGGAGAAAAGCGGGATGGGTGACTTTGGCCAGTCCCTTGCTCTCAACCCAACCCACCTCTGTGAGGCTTTTTGGTGTGTGTGTTTGTGTGTGGGTAAAATGAGGTGGGAACATTATGTATGCTTGCCTTGAGTTCTACAAAATAAAAGTTGGATATTAACGCAATCATAATTAAATATGCTAACATACAAAGAAGAGCAACGAAGATGATTAGGGGACTCACTGGAGGCTAAAACTTTATGAAGAATGGTTGCAGGAACTGGATATGTCTAGTTCAGGGGTCTGCAACCTTAAATATTCAAAGAGCCATTTGGACCCGTTTCCCACAGAAAACACCGGGAGCCACAAAACCCTTCCCCTGCCTGACTATTTCATGAGTGGCCACAAAACTAGCATATGTAGTTAAATTAAATGTTCTGTTTTCTTCTGAAACTTTTCTTTTCTTGGATTTATCCATGGTTGGCCTATCGGGGGTTGAAAAGCTCAATACATCGTGTGCCGGTGGGTGTCGCACATTGGCAGTTGTGATGCATGTTTTGAGTGACAGGGAGCCACAACAGAGAGGTGAGAGAGCCACATGCAGCTCCAGAGCTGCAGGTTGCTGACCCCTGGTCTAGTTTAATGAAAAGAAGGACTAGGGGAGACATGATAACAGTGTTCCAATATCTCAGGGGCTGCCACAAAGAAGAGGGGCTGTCAACCTATTCTCTAAAGCACCCGAGGATAGGACAAGAAGCAATGGGTGGAAACTAATCAAGGAGAGAAGCAACTTGGAACTAAGGAGAAATTTCCTGACAGTTAGAACCATTAATCAGTGGAACAACTTGCCTCCAGAAGTTGTGAATGCTCCAACACTGGAAGTTTTTAAGATGTTGGATAACCATTTCTCTGAAGTGGTGTAGGGCTTCCTGCCTAAGCAGAGGGTTGGACTAGAAGACCTCCAAGATCCCTTCCAACTCTGTTATACTATTCTATACTCTTTAAAATAACATTTCCAGCACTTTGGGTATGCTAACACAAAGCTTTTGCAGTTGAACTCCACTTCATGTGTTGTTCACTGCATTCATTTGATTAATAGCGGTCTTGTTACTAATTGAGAGGCACATATTCAGTATATGACTTGGGCTATGGAAGAAAGAAACCCTGAGCTAATAATGGCACTCGTTTTCCGAGCATGGTTCCTTATGGACTCATCATCCATCCTCAAAAGAAAACTTGGGGAATCCTGAGATTTGCAAAATCTATTGCTTAACGCATTGTAAGCCGCCCTGAGTCTCCGGAGAAGGGCGGCATATAAATCAAATTAAAAAAAAAAAAAATGCAGAGAGAGAGAGAGAGAGAGAGAGAGAGAGAGAGAGAGAGAGAGAGAGAGAGAGAGAGAGAGAGAGAGAGAGAGAGAAGAATCCTGTAAGGTGGGGAGAGGGGGGGAAAGGAAGTGATCATTCCAAGATTAGAATATTTAAAGCCTTGGAAAACTGTGTTACGGATGGGAAAATTGAAAATGAGGGTTGTTGGAGGGAAAATATAGTAGATTGGATGGCTGGAAGTTTTGAGTTGAACCATTTGCGGGTGTAGTCAGTGTTTTGTAGCAGGCACAAACTCGCTCCTTAGTGCTCCGAATAAACGTATGGAAAGCTTCTTTTAAGGGATCAAATCTCTGGGTTTCCCAAAGCCATCAGCAGTCTGAAGAGATGCACTTTTACTGCTCCCGTTAGAATTATGCAGCGGGATCCAAAACCGATTATGTTTCCTGTACTAACACGGAACTTCATTGCTTACATGAAAAAGCTTCCAGGAAGCTGCAATACTTTAGCCCGTCTAGGTGGCACTGTCATATCTGATCACCGTCAAAGCAAATCCCGTCTTTTTCACTCATTTGTCTGGAGCGGCAAAGGACATTCCACCCCCCACCTACTGAATGATTCACAAAGAGGCTCCTTTCTCTACCTCCTTCCCTCCCTTAGGATGCTTTCTTTATCGAGAAAAAAGGTAAGGGAAACATCAGTGGGTGCCATGTAATTGAAAGGATATGATGCATTTCTTCCTTAAGAAACTAACATCTGTTCTTTGCAAGGAGCATTGCCAGTGTGTGTGTGTGGGGGGGGGGGGCGAAGCCCACAGCATGTACCGGATTCAAAAAAAGGCTTATCCATAATTTAAGAACCCACAAACCCACTTCTGCTCTAGTCACACACCCCAGGAGACCCGCTCTTGCTCTTCAGCAATCAATACAAACAGCAATTATCATCATCATCCATTTACCAGGCTTTTAATAGATCCAGCTTCCATACCTAGACAATAATTCTCTTCTATAACCTTCATTGGTCAAACCTCATTTTCAATGCCGTGTTTGATTCGGGACAGAGGTTTCACACAGATTTAGAAAGGCTTTTAAACAGGCAATGAGGCCTCCTGGAAAATGACTCCTATAAAGTACAGAGGACTCTTGGTAAATTTAGGGCAGAGTTCCCCAACCTCCGGCTTTACGGATCGGCGGGCGGAGGCGGGGGTGGGTGGGGAAGAGAGGGGAATGGTTCAGTGTGAGCGGCTGGCAAGCCCACGCACAGTTCCATTTGCAATACTGCCCATATTTTAATAGGACAGATCAGTTACCGTACTTTTTGGAGTATAAGACGTACTCCCCCCCAAAAGAGGATGGAAATGTTGGTGCATCTTATACAACAAATACAGCCCTTTTTGACCTCCCGAAACCCAGCCTCGCGCATCCCATTTTTGCCAAAAGCAGGTCCGTTTTTCGCAAAAATGAGACGCGCAGAGGGTTTGGGAGGCCTGCAGAGTGCTCCTGGCTGCCGGGGAGGGCAAAAACTTTTTTTTTTCCTTGTATACCTCTTCGAAATCGTGGTGCGTCTTATACTCCGGTGCATCTTATAGTTTGAAAATTATTTGCTATGCAGAAAACAGACAGATGTATCTTTACAGTCTCAACAGAAGCGCAACTTCCAAAGTTAGTGTACTGAGAATATACTGTACATACACCCCATACAGGTTTTGGGTGTGTGTTCTCTCAAGTAAGCTTTTCCTTTTTTAAAAAAGATATATATTTCAATACATTCTCAAAGAAATTTCCTACACTTACAGTATTGTAAAGGAAAGAACAGACACAATTTACTAAATTTTGTAAATTTATAATTTACGGGGAAAAAAACCAGACCACTTATGTGAATGAAGACAGCCACAATCCCATACATATCATTGTTATCAATTAATCATTTTCTGAATGGGTTATTTTGGGTGATATTCACTGTTGAGCAGACAAGTGATTCTGCAATTCAGTTTAGGCTATCCTTTTGTGTTAAAAAAAAATCCAATAAAAACAATCTTAATTAATCTATATGAAATATTATACTAGCACGCTGCTACCCACTGTAAGGATTATTTAATATGGTAACTTTGCTGTATCTAGCCCAGTCTTCTGCCCCTGGGCTGTCATATATCGGCAAAAGACGTATATGTCAATAAATTCCACCTGCAATTTTTATATGGCATTTCATTTTTTTTAATATAAAAATGACATACGAATCTTAGGGAAGCATGCAATATTAAATGCTACTTCCCCACTTTACCATGGTCAAAACAATTTCAAAAAAAAATAAAAGAGAGCACACGTTTTAAAGATAAAATAAAGCATTTGTGCATCCATCCAAATGCTGGAGCAGGACTGCCGTGTGTTTCAGGCTTCTGTAAATGTGGTTAAAGAATTCAAGAAGAGATCTTTTAGGAGACAGGTGACGATTTAACGCTGCCGAGGAAACATGACAGTTGTAGTCTCTTCATGAACCATCTTCCTCTTCCTTCTTCTTTTCAAATTGGTTGGAAGCAATCGAGTTCTGCAAATCTTCCGAATTAATCCATGGTTCTCTCCTCCTCCTCCTCCTCACTGGATCTCTCCCATATACAATCTTTTGTCGCTAGACGCAGAAAGTACTGATGGAAAGGAATGCAGAATTGGTTAAAGGTAAGTGAAAGGTCCCATTTGAACCATTCTGGAGACTTGTTTTGTTTTACCAGCTTAAATATTTGTGTTTTAAATATATGTAACCCTAAGCGTCAAGGCAAACCTAACAGAGCAATGAACCAGCAAGGAAGGAGAATTCCTCCTTCAGAGTATGTTAACAAGATTATTAAAAAGGATAATTTCACACATTGGCACCAGTGGTGGGTTTCAATTTTTTTTTATTACCGGTTCTGTGGGTGTGGCTTGGTAGGCGTGGCTAGGTAGACATGGCAGGGGAAGGATATTGCAAAATCTCCATTTCCTCCCAATCAACTGGGACTTGGGAGGCAGAGAATAAATGGGGACAGGGCCAGTCAGAATTTTTACCACCTGAACTACTCAAAATTTCTGCTACTGGTTCTCCAGAACTGGTCAGAACCTGTGGAACCCACCTCTGATTGGTATTTATGTTCAAGGTTGCTGGCCATGCATAGGAAGGACTTACCTATTGGTTCTTCTGGGTGAAATGCCACTTCATTTATCGAACCCGCATGGCCTGGAAGTTTGTAGAGGATTCTTCTAGAGGTTGTATCCCACACATAAACAAACCTGTGTATGATGACAAACACACATAAAGGCCTCCCTGCATGTAAGAGAACACAGTTGCCTTCTGACTCTCAAACAATATATAAACAGAGAAGCTAATGAGCATATAATGTTTTATCCACGTTAAATACCACTAGAGAATTTTTTTTAAGTGCTTAGATTTGCATTTTAGTATTCATTTGTCGTGTTAGTAGAAAGTTAAAACAGTTTCCAGCATGGTTCTAATCTGCCAACCTCAGAAGCCAGCTGTCAACTTGCAAAGCTTTCAAGTTGCCATGAGCAGGAGGGAGGGAGAACTGAAGTGAATTCCTTACATTCTTTCTGACCGCAATCAGAAGGAGGGTGTTAGGTTTCACAGCCAGACAAAGTGGTTAATTGGAGAATGTGATTTATGACATGGCCAGAGAGGAGGGGAGAGACAGGGTGATAGGGGAACGTAAATCTACGTGGGATCAGTCCTAACTGCATCCGAGTATTGCCAGAATGTTGCACCTAATAAATGACTATATTTCCTTTGAAGTTTGGATCATGGCTCATGAATTAATTAGGGCATCTTTCAGAAAGTTGACACCAGCTTCAGAACGGTGAATTGCACCTAGTTAACACAACCCTGTATAACTGGAGTTAGAATCAATGAATCTGAATGTACCACTGCAAAACTGTGGCAGGTGTATGGTTTGTTATGTATTTAAGACCCTGCAGATCAAAACAAAATTCCGTGTATTATAATTAAAAGGAACATACAAGATAAGTGATTAAATAAAATGCAGTAAAAAAAATAAAATAAAGGTGGACACTGCAACTGAGACTAACCAAGACCCTCTCTGGATCAGCTTGGTTTTAAGTATCATCATCATCATCATCATCATCATCATCATCATCATCATCATCATCATCCATTTATTTATTGCTAAAATAAAAGGCGGGGCTTTTAAATGTTAAAAAATTAAACCAGCAGATTTTTTACCTGTCTGCAGATCCAGCAGCTATTTTACTTCCATCTGGGGACCAGGAACATCGCAAAAGGTTCTAACAAACAAGAAAACACGGTCCGATTCCAGGCATTTTTCATGCTCTTTATTTTTATCTGAAAGGAAATCTACCAGGGCTTGCGTGATATTAACAATACTTCAGGAATGGCTTTCCTCTGAAACCTTAGTCTGCAGTTCTGTACCAGATTTTATTGCCAGAACTAAAAGCATCTTCTTTTCTTACTATGAAATAGGTTGTGAAATGTCAAAGATGGTTAATTTATAGACGACGACAACTGCATTGGGGGGGGGGGGGGGGAAGGGAGCTCTTTTGCAGCAGCTCTAATTGGAATTTTATCCCGCCCGTTAATTTCCAACATAGGCCTTGTTAAAGGGTTTGCAGCAATTCCCAATTTTAAAAGCCATTTATTCATCAATTAACTTTCAACTAGCAGCCATAAACAAGCAATGTTTCAGCCAACACTTCACTTACCTTCTCAAAATTATGCACGTTCCCTTGGAGTATCTTCACACATCTTTCTTTGGGAGCAAAGGGCCGCACATCCCAGATGCGAACTAGAACAAAATCAAAACCAGCATGTCGCATCCAGAGCTAATTATTTCGATATTGGCTCGTAATGCAGGTTTAATTGCCAGCCAGCTGCTAAAATGTAATTTTAATGCAATAATAACAACAATAACATCAAATAAAGTTGCAACACGTAGAGTGATTATCATCTCAGTTCTCCCTGACAGCCAAGATTAAAGATCCCTGGGAGGACAGCTTAAAGCCAAATACTCAAAACCCAACACTAGTTGCTGAATTTCACCCGTTATTGTTCGAATCAAAAGAGGGCAATTTAAAATTATTTCTCACTTTGAACGAGGAAGCGACATAACAACCAATGTAGGATTCTCTCTTAATTGTTCCTTTATCTTTTTGTTTTACGTCTTGGATTCCACCAGAAAATTGTCACTCAAGCTTATCTGTTGTGGCCCGCCGGTGGCCAGCGGAACTGGCAGCAGAGTCGGACAGTGAGGAGGTTGGGGAGGAACATGGGCCAGTCCTGGGGGCTGGGGAAAGCTCGGATGAGGGCTCTGCGTCGGAGGCAGAGAGGGAGCTAAACAGCAGTGAGGCAGAGGAACAGCTGGAGCCTGTTCCCAGTGTATGCATGTGCAGAGCTGCCAGAAGACAAGAAGAACTAAGAAAGCAGGGTCGACTTGGGAGTAAAGCCACACCTTGGAGGTGATTGGCCCCTCCCATAGGAAATAAAAGAGGAGCGAATGGGGAGCGGGCTTTTGCAGGAAACAATTCATTCGGTCAGTCGTTTCAAGAGTGGAAAGTTCTGTTTGTGACTCTAAGAGACTATGTGCCAACTTTTGTCTTACACTGTGTTTGGAAACTAGTTATCTGGCAGCGTTCCACGTGAGATAAGGTTTGTGTTGATAAATATTCCTCTGAAAGACTGTTTGCCAAGCCTTGCTGCCTGTGAATGAAAGGAATTCACAGTTGTGTAAATAAAAGGGGTTTTGCCGGGATCAAGACTCTGCTTCATGCTTTTTACCCTATAACTATCATTAAGTGTTGTCCCTTATGATTCTTGACGAATGTATCTTTTCTTTTATGTACACTGAGAGCATACGCACCAAGACAAATTCCTTGTGTGTCCAATCACACTTGGCCAATAAAAAAATTCTATTCTATTCTATTCTATTAAGGAAGTCTAGGTCAGAACACTATCTCCCATTCTTAATTTTCGTCTGTACACCACTGTTGTTCTAAAACTATGAGTGCTGTTAGTAAATTATTTACCATGGCCATAATTATTACAAGGAGTCCTTGACTTACAACCATCTGTTTAGCAATTGAAGTTACAACTGCATCACAACAAGTGATTTATGACCGCTCCTTGCCGTGGCATCCCACAGCCACGTGGCATCCCACAGCCACGTGGTCAAAATCCAGGTACTTGACAACTCACATGTATTTAGGTGGCTGCAGCATGCTGGAGTCATGTAATGAGCTGCCCACTGTTGCGTTTTACAATGACCTTTTAAATAAATACCATATTTTTCGGAGTATAAGACGTACCTTTTTCTTCCCTAAAAGGGTGTGAAAATTTGGGTGCATCTTATACACCAAATGTAGCCCCCTCCCTCCCACTGGCCCACCCTTTGGCCTCTGCCTCCCAGCAGTTACCTCCTTGCAGCAAACAGCAAGAAGAAACAGTTCCTTTCAGCTTCAGCACAACCTAATTAGCACAAGTTGATTGGATTGGCCTCCTGACTCTCAGCTGTTTTGCTCTCAGCTGTTTTGCCTGGGCCTCTGCTGCTTGCTGCAAGGAGGTAAATTGCTGGAGCAGATTTTTTTTTTCCTTGTGCTAATCAAGCTATGCTGAAAACTAAAATGAAAATAAAGCAGGCTGTTTGCTATTTGTTGCAATGAGGCAAAATTGCTGGGAGGCAGAGGGAGATTTCTTTTTCTTCTTTTCCTCACCAAAAAAGGTAGGTGCATCTTACAGTCTGGTGCATCTTATACTCCGAAAAATATGGTAGGTGTGCAACAAGAGCCGTGGTTGTAAGGCAGTACTGCAAGCTTACTCCAGGAGCTCAATTCTGATCAGCACAAGGTTGACTCAGCCTTCCATCCTTCCGAGGTGGGTAAAATGAGGACCCAGATTGTTGGGGGCAATAGGCTGACTCTGTAAACTGCTTAGAGAGAGCTGTAAAGCACTATGAAGCGGTATACAAGTGTAAGTGCTATTGCTATTCTGATTTGTTTGCCACTAATGAGCAACTGATGAGGATACCATACCTGGAAGTATGGAAAGAGAGTAAGGAGAAAGTGATTACCTGCATTGTCCATTGCATTGGAAAGCAAGTAAGAGCCCTCTGCACTTAGGCTGAGACCGGTGACAGAATCCGCATGTCCTCTCATTGTGTAAGTTAGCTTGTTCTGACGAAGGTCCCATACCTTTAAGAGATTTAACACAGGTCTGGCATTTTACACTTGAAAGATGTACCAGAAACTTAAGAAGTCATCATCATCTTCGACCCCATAATCCCTTGTGGGATAGCATCTGGCCAACTGAATGTTTGCAGAGTGTTTAATGGTTGGATGCCCTTCCTGTCACCAATGCAGAGTTTTGTTCAGCAGATATATTCTCAGTGTTCCCAGAGAGAGTGAAATATCTGCCTCTACCCAGGATCGAACTCACAGTCTCCTGATTATGAGGCGAGAGCTCCACCTCTAGGCCACCGCACCATTCCCCTAGAAACTAAGAAGTAATTACCATAAATAAAATGAGGCCCCGAAAGTGTCATGTTTTATGTTTATTTTATGTTTTATTAAACTTGTATACCACCCTACTCCCGAAGGACTCAGGGCGGTGAACAGGCACAGGATAAAATACAGAAATACAAAAGCTAGAAACAATTTAAAACCAATTAAATAATTTAGCCCAAGACAATTAAAAATCCCAATAATTTAAAACAAATTAAAATTTCAGTTTAAAAATTTAAAAGGGGAGAAAATTAGGCCAGGCCAGCTTGCTGGAATAGGAGGGTCTTAAGAGCACGGCGGAAAGTGCGCAGATCTGGGATCCTCCGTATCTCTGGGGGGGAGCTCGTTCCAGATAATGGGTGCCCCCACAGAGAAGGCCCTTCCCCTGGGGTCATATTTAAGTTGTAGTAAAAGTTAGACTTCTAGCCTACACCAATGTTCCAGACACAGGGATTTCTTTCCAGCAATTGATTCTATAGGTAGTCCTTGATGATTCATTTAGTGACTGTTCAAAGTTACAATGACCCTGAAAAAAGTGACTTATGACCGTTGCAGCATCCCCCATAGCCATGTGATTAAAATACAGGCACCTGGCAACTGTCTCCTATATATGACGGCTGCAATGTCCCAGGATTATATGATCAGCTTTTCTGACCTTCCGACAAGCAAAGTCAATGGGGAGGCCAGATTCATTAACAAACCAAGTTACTAACTTAACAACTGCAGGGATTCACTTAGCTGTGGCAAGAAAGGTCGTAAAATGGGTTATCATTCACTTAACAACTATCTTCCTTAGCTATAGAAATTTTGGACAATTATGGTCGTAAGCTGAGGACTACCTGTATTAAAAACAATGACGTTTTAGGAGTAAAATCCAAAAGAATTTTAGAGGTGTGGAAAAAGTTGCCTCCCCCCCCACCCACCCACAGCCCCATATCATTCATGGCCTACATACGGGGCACTTAGCCAAACCCATTTTCTATTCCTGTCCTTAGAAAAACCTGAAATATCAGAGCGCGCTGCCTACTCACCCTCACAAAAGAATTTACATTTCAAATGCCAGAGGAAAATTAAACAACCTCCATACCAGCCATGCTTTTTAACCCATTTTTATCTGGGGCTGCCCGTTTTATTTTACAGCACTAAATGAAAGAGGAAAAAACAAACCAGTTTTAAAATAAATATGAAACCTGACTTCCTGGACCAAGTCAACTGACCTTGATATCATTGTCGATACCGCCAGATATTATTTGATCACTGGTATCATTGAAGGTCACAGCTAATACTTGATAGGTATTCTGGAAGGTCTGAACAGCTGCTTTCTTCCTGATGTCCCAGAGCTGAGAAGAAAAAAAAGTGTTTTATTTTTTATATATATCTATGTATCTCCCTCCCTCCCTCCCTCCATCTATTATCTATCTATCTATCTATCTATCTATCTATCTATCTATCTATCTATCATCTACCTACCTACCTACCTACCTACCTACCTACTGCACGGGTCTGCAACCTTAAATACTCAAAGACCCATTTGGACCCGTTTCCCACAGAAAAGAAAACACCGGGAGGCACAAAACCCGTCCCGTGCCTGACTATTTCTTGAGCAGCCACAAAACTAGCATATGTAGTTGAATTAAACATTCTGTTTTCTTATGAAACTTTTCTTTTCTTGGGTTTATCCATGGTTGGCCTATTGGGGGTTGAAAAACTCAATAAATCATGTGCCAGCGGGTGTCGCACATTGGTGGTTGTGACGCATATTTTGAGTGACAGGGAGCCGCAGCAGAGGGGTGAAAGAGCCACATGTGGCTCCAGAGCCACAGGTTGCTGACCCCTGATCTACTCTATCTATCTATCTATCTATCTATCTATCTATCTATCTATCTATCTATCTATCATCTATCTATCTATCTATCTTCTATCTATCTATCATCTATCTATCTATCTATCTATCTATCTATCTATCTATCTATCTATCTATCTATCTTCTCTTAAACCTATTAATTATGAACAGAAATGTAGGGAAGAAGCAGTGAAGATACAGCTTCTGTGTGCCACTCCCCAAGATTTACAGATTGAGCATGTACGGTTAAGAAGAGATATACATCCAGAGGGAAAAAAAATCCCAAAAAACAACCCCCTTTTTCATATGCATTATAAGGATGACGAACAGGATAAAGAACCCATCTGTACATATTTTGGTGGTAAAACCACCAGCACATGCTGGCTGGGGAATTCTGGAAGTTGAAGTCCACAAGTCTTACAAGTTGCCAAGGTTGGACGCCTCTGGCCTACAGAGGTTCTCCTAAAATTCCAAGTATTTCTCTAGCTTGTAGGCTTGTTTTGGCATAGATGACCAATCTATGTGTGCATCGATTGGGAAAGGGGGGGAAAAGATGCATCGATTGGGGGGGGGGGGGAAGATAGTAAACATCCCCCTCAGGAGGCCCAAAACCTTCCAGATAACATTCATTTAATGCTGCCACAAGGTTATATATAAGCAGTATTAAAAAAAAGGAGAAAAAAATGGCACCGCCTATTCAAAAGAGGCTGAAAGTCATTGGCTTCTAACAGACAACCAGGAAGACTGGCAATTAGAAATGCTAGCCTAAAGCCATCCTGTTGGCTTTTAAGCCGAAGGCAGGACAGACCAGGTTTCTTGGTCTGTAATTAAAACTACACCAAAACAGCCCTCGCTGTTATCCTGCAAGAGTTATAGTACAAATGCTGACCTTCACTGTCCCATCATCGCTGCCTGTGCAAACCAACTGAGGTCCACGTCTTGCTGGATAGCAGGAGTTGACAAACGAAGTGTGTCCTTTAAGTCTTTTCACTCTCTCTCCTGTCTCACTATCCCATACTGCTACTGTTTTATCCGTGGAGGCTGAGAACAGCATGCTGAGAAAGAAGGCAATGGCTATGAATCTTGTAAAGCTGGTACTTCTCAACACTTAAAAGTTACTTATCATGTTAAAAATGGTCCATTAGATAAGAGAAAGATACTAGACAAGAAATTATTTGGGGGCTCACTTTAATATTGCCTGTAGCATTAAAGGAAAAGGCCATTCTGTTTGTTTTGCTACAATTAAAATTTTAGATAACTATGCAACAAGCAATACATGATGGGTAGGGATAAAGCCTGGCACTGAGGCACAGTGGTTAGAGTGCAGTACTGCAGGCTACTTCTGCTGACTGCCTGCAATTTGGCAGTTCAAATCTCACCAGGCTCAAGGTTGACTCAGCCTTCCATCTTTCTGAGGACCCAGATTGTTGGGGGCCATATGCTGACTCTGTAAACCGCATAGAGAGGGCTGTAAAAGCACTGTGAAGCAGTATATAAGTGTAAGTGCTATTACTCTTGTTAGCAACTGAAAACTTTGAGAATATAATCTATTATGCAGTACTCTTTTACTGTAGGAGTTTCTAAAAGAGTGCATTTTGAGTTTTTCATGCTAAAGATGCAGTATCTTTGAGGAAATTTTGCCTCATATACTTTCAGCTGGCTTGTGTGTTAAGCTGATATTTAAAGCATTAATATAGTCTTGAGAGCAGAAATAAGATTTAAAGATTTTGAATTCAAACTTGACATTTATTGTTCTATGAACAACTTTGAATCTGGAGTTAGTCCAGCTTAAAATCCTGTATTGAAAAAAAATGTACATCCTTTCCAGCCTTTGAACTGGCTGTTTATCGATCCAATGAAAACAGTGAAGAATATGATTTGCTATGAGCATGGTTTATTTCGTGTTTAAAAACGGAGTCACTTATTTCAAAACATATAGGATTTTTTTTTGGTAATGTACGTGTGCTTTTTGAGATATATATATACACACACACACACACACACACGCCCATCTCGCAGTTCAAAAGCATGAAAATGCGACTAGATAAATACCACTGGTGGGAAGATAACAATGTTCTGTGCGCCTTTGACATATAGTCATGCTGGCTACATGACTACAGAAATTGTCTTTGGACAACACTGGCTCCCTCAGCCAAGAAACAGAGGTGAGCACCGTGTCCTAGAATCGAACACGACTGGACAAGGAAACCTTTACCTTTTATATATACATACATAAAGGTAAAGGTTCCCCTGGCACATATGTGCTAGTCGTTCCCAACTCTAGAGGGCGGTGCTCATCTCCTTTTCAAAGCCGAAGAGCCAGCGCTGTCCAAAGACGTCTCCGTGGTCATGTGGCCGGCATGACTAAACGCCAAAGGTGCACGGAACACTGTTACCTTCCCACCAAAGGTGGTCCCTATTTTTCTACTTGCATTTTCTACGTGCTTTCGAACTGCTAGGTTGGCAGAAGCTGGGACAAGTAACGGGAGCTCACCCCGTTACACGGCACTAGGGATTTGAACCGCTGACCTTTCGATCGACAAGCTCAGCGTCTTAGCCATTGAGTCACCGCGACCCCTTTATACATACATACACATACTTTTTTACTCATTTGAGGATTATAGTAACAAAGTAATTTTTTAAAAAATAAATTCAAGCGTCCTTTTCAAAGAAAACAGCAAACCATCGAAACAATAAAACACAACATATGTATATGATATGAAGCTAGTTTTCTGCATTCCTATTAAGGTTTTTTTGGTCAAATCACAGATCACTATTTGTTTTCAAAAGCGGAGAAATATTTTGGTATATTGTACAAAATGTAAAAAAAATAAAATAAAAACCAACCTGCCATCAGTGTTGTAATGTAGTTCCATAACTGCGCCACTGTGGCCCTTCAAAGTGGCATAATTATCACAGTCACCATACACATGCCATAGTACTGAAATGAGAGGGAGGATCGAGCCTAAGTATAGTGTTTTCCTGAATATATCAAACAATCATTTCAAATCAAAGGTGTCTTAATACACAGTCTGCAATTAGGCAGGTGTTATTGCATGTAAGATTGCAAGTAGTGAAAGTGCTGTTAATATTTGATCTAAAATTGACGTATTTAGCAGCAGACTGAAGCACAGAAAAAGTAAAATTCTGCTTACTCTAAAGGATGAAAAGGTAAAGCATTCTTTTGTAAAGAATGGAATTGGAATTGGAATTGGAATTGGAATTGGAACTGGAATAGAATAGAATAGAATAGAATAGAATAGAATAGAATAGAATAGAATAGAATAGAATAGAATAGAATAGAATTCTTTATTGGCCAAGTGAGATTGGACACACAAGGAATTTGTCTTAGGTTTATATGCTCTCAGTGTACATAAGGAGAATAAAATACATTCATCAAGAATAAAAAGATACAAGTGGTAGTCAAGCTTATTAATAAGTTATCAAATTGTACTAGGAAACAAATAAAAGCAATATAAATTGAAAGATACAAGCGACATGGTTATACTAATAAATGGGAAGAGATAGAGACTAGTAAGGAAGAGAAGAATAATAGTAATGCAGTCTTAGTAAATTATTTAACAGTGTTGAGGGAATTATTTGTTTAGCAGTGATGGCATTTGGGGAAAAAACTGTTCTTGTCTAGTTGTTCTGGTGTGCAGTGATCTATAGTGTCATTTTGAGGGTAGGACTTGAAACAGTTTATGTCCAGGATGTGAGAGGTCTGTAGATATTTTCACAGCCCTCTTTTTGACTCGTGCAGTATACAGGTCCTCAATGGAAGGCAGGTTTTTTAAATGACAATAAAGTTCTGCTAAAATCTATTGAACAGTGCACATCATTAAAGCAGTGCCCCCCCACCCAACCTTTTGGACACCAGGGACTGTTCTATGGAGAGAAGTTTTTCTGTGGAGAGGGATGGGATGTTTCATATACTGCCTGCATCCCACTTCGCTTGTTTGCATGGCCCAGTTTCTGGCATGCCGTGGCCGGGTGCCGGTCCATGAACCTGGAGTTGTAGACCCCTGCATTAGAGGTATGTCTCTATTTACTCTCATCAGAATGGAATGGCTCTTCTGAGAATACCTAATCTGCAGCTTTAACAAGCCTATCACGCTCAAAAGAAAGATCACAGAACTGACTTACGTATCAACCTGTCAAACCCAGCTGAGGCTAAGGTGGATCCATTAGGATGAAACTTGCAACAATAAACCTCTCCTTCATGTCCAGAAAGTAACATTATGGGTGCTTGCAATGAGGAACATCTTGGGGGGCCCTAAAATAGAAAGGAAACACAACATATTCAAGAAGATATAAATAAGCACAAACTGTTGGTAGAAAAAAAAATTAAGTCAGAAAGAAAATTGATCTATATATTTTTGAAAAGGCTCAGACACCTCTTACTTAATGCTATGAAAACAGGATAAATATTGTAATCAGTGGAAAATGCAAACATACAGCTATGGCTAAAATAGCAGAAACTATAGGTCCAACTGCAGACAAAGAATTAGGAAAGATTGCATTAAAAATCTATAAACATTTATTCTATTAATACCAGCATTCGCACAAAAAGAGATTAATACGTTTATTGTTATTATTTCTTCTGCATTTTTATATGTTTGCTTATAGTATCCATAGCGCTTTTATAATGTGGGCATTAACATCCTAATAAATTGAACAAATACTTATCACATAAAATGCAGCAAATACATGTGTAAACCAGTCAACATGTTTAATAGAAAGTTTAATAATTTAATAGACAAAGAGAGGAAAATCATTTTTCGGAGTCAAGCAGCAAAGAAGTTTAATGGTTATGATTATCATGTGTTGCACATTCAGCCAGAAGTTTAGACTAGATTTAGAATTTTATCCACCACGAGGTCCTTCCCAAGAGTTTGATAGGCAGATGTTCTCAGAAACGATAATATTTGTAGCTCAGGGTTAAAACGAGGGATCCTTGATGTTCTGTGAGTTTGGTTGTTTACTTGCAAATGTTTCATTTCCCAACTAGTGTAACATCAGAGAGCAAACCCCACTCCCTTCTAAAACTGATGATGTTACCTAGTTGGGTAATGAGACATGTGCTGGAAAACAGCCAAGCTCAGAGAGTTTATGGAGATTCTCAGTCATCCAGGTCATGGCTGTCCCAAAAGTGCTTTTTTCAAGAGGCAACTGGACTTTCTTTGTTTTTCCTTGAAGACATTTTGCTTCTCATCCAAGAAGCTTCTTCAGCTCTGACTGGAGGGTGGGGAATTGAAGGAGTTATATTCCTTGCAAACAGCTGGTCATTTACATCCTTTTAGAGGATCCTTGAATCACTTGGAGGTTTATCTGTATCTTCAGGGTCACCTGAATAGTGCAAATGGTTCCTGCAATTCTCTGGAAATCCGTTCATACTCCCACACCCTTCAAACCTTAAAGGGCAACAACGACCCCATAGGCAGATATTGTTGTTTGATGGGTTAGGGTTAGGGTTAGGGATTGTGTTGTTATTATTATTATTATTAGTGATCATTGCACAGTGAGCCAGATGTTCAGACTGGGTTTGGCATTTTTGTCTACCTATCAAGTCCTTACCAAGGACCTTGATAGGCAAATCCAGATGTTTGACGGTGTTGTTGTTATTATTATACTTTTATTCATTAAACATGAAACACAGTCAACTGAACATTTAAAAATGTATCACAAATGCCACTGACTAACGCTAATGGTTGATACAGGTTGCTGCCAGTGTCCTAGGTATCAACCAAGTATCTTCTTAAAATATATGATGTTCCGAGTAGCGTAGTTTTTTTGCAGTTCCGCTTGTGTTATTGCAGGAAGCTGCAATTTCTTGATGTGTTTTGTAAAATTCTTGGACATGGTACCAAATGCCCAGATGACGATGGGCATCACTGTTACGTGTTTCATCCATAGCTGTGTAGTTTTGATGGCCAGGTCGCGATATTTCATGATTTTTTCCAGTTCTTTTTCTTCGACTCTGGCATCTCCTGGTACCGCGATGTGAATAAATGGTATGTTTAGGTTTTTGACAACTGTGATATGTGTCGTGTTGTGTTCCAAGAGATGATATTAATTATTATTATTATTATTATTATTATTATTATTATTATTATTACTCTTTTATTCATTAAACATGAAACTCAATCAACTGAACATTTAAAAATGTATCAGAAATGCCACTGACTAACGCTAATGGTTGATACAGGTTGCTGCTAGTGTCCTAGGTATCAACCAAGTATCTTCTTAAAACATATGATGTTCCAAGTAGCGTAGTTTTTTGCAGTTCCGCTGGTGCTGCCAGCGTCCTAGGTATCAACCAAGTATCTTCTTAAAATATATGATGTTCCGAGTAGTGTAATTTTTTGCAGTTCCGCTGGTGTTATTGCAGGAAGCTGCAATTTCTTGATGTCTTTTGTAAAATTCTTGGACATGGTACCAAGTGCCCCGATGACAATGGGTATCACTGGGTATCATCATCATCACTATTATTATTAATTTGCAATCACCCAAAAACATTATTATTAATTTGCAATCACCCAAAAACATTATTATTAATTTACAATCACCCAAAAACATTATTATTAATTTACAATCACCCAAAAACATTATTATTAATTTGCAATCACCCAAAAACATTATTATTAATTTACAATCACCCAAAAACATTATTATTAATTTGCAATCACCCAAAAACATTATTATTAATTTACAATCACCCAAAAACATAGCAAGCTAATAAACCTAATGCAAAATAAAATTCCGAATCGGGTTAGTGGAAAGACGTGAGAATTAGGAAATGACGTTTTAATGAAACGATTCTGGGGGGCAAAGCCGTTTGGTGCTGAATTTCTTATATATAGAAATATATAAGAATATGTATAGAAAAACACTTAATCTCTCCCTTGGCTCACACACCAACATCCATTTCAAGGAAAAACCCAGGAAGAAACTCACCGCCTGCAACAAGGCGCCCGGAGGCGGTTGCCCAGCTCCGGGACCCGGCCCCAAGATGAGCTCATGACGGGGTTTCTTAGCAGCCGCCGCCGCCGCCGCCACCAGAGCCATATCCGGCCCGGGAGCCTTCCGTTTCTGCGGGTCGATCATCGCGTTATTGACCCTCAACGCCGCCGTGCTGGTCCAAGAGTGGGAAGGCCACGCCCTCTCCTCCTCATTGGCGCTTTGACACGGCCCTTCCCGACGCCGGTTGGCTCAAGTCGCTGGCGAAGAGGCGGGAGGACCAAGACGTAGGCGTCGACGTCGCCACGCTTAACACGGAGAAAGCCGAATGGTCGAGACTCTCGCTCGACCCTGCGTTTATTCTGTCTCCCCATTGGCTGAAAGTGTGTGGGGGGGGTGGAGAGAGAGATAAGAGAGCTTGCGCTCTTGAGGGCGGCGGATAACGAAGGTGGCATTTGGAGAGTCTGTGTCCTGATGGCGGTAAGATGCGAGTCGGGGTCAAGAAGGACCGGCGAAGGCGGTTTCGAGTTTTAAATTCCCTTCCGTTTGGCTCCTCCTTCTCAAGGATGACAAGGCCTGTCATTTTCTCCTCACAGGGTTTTTTTTCCTGTGAGGTAAATTAATGGTAGTTGTAGTCCAATACTGGACGTGAAATTGAAGTGAAGGACGGCTCCCATCATCCACTGCCGGATGAAGGGGGTGCGGGGAGCAAGGTGTACACGCTGACCGGAATGAGGGGAGCGGGGAGCTTGGACTCGCCTTACTGTTTTTTTACTGACTTGTGTTATTTGTAATATGTCTCCCTTAACTTTGTCTCTTTTTCAGTGCAAGAGCCTTTTTTTTTTTTTTTTTGCTGCCCAGGGGATAATATAGAATATAGAAAAGGAAACTTGACCAGAAGATTGGTTATAAACTCCTTTTGTGGTATTCGAAAGCAATGGATCAGCTTCCAGAACTCTATGCTGTTTTCCAAGGAGAGGTATGGTCCCAAAGAGTTAATTTTCAGAGAGATGAGATTGAATACATCACATAAATGTGTTTTCACAGTTAACAAGTTTTTGAAGTTCAGATAGGTTAAATAGACCAGGGGTCACCAACCTTGGCAACTTTAAGCCTTGTGGACTTCACCTCCCAGAATTCCCCAGCCAGCAAAGGTTGGAGACCCCTGAAATAGATAATATGTATATATATTTTTTAAAGTTCAATTAATGCATTTTTTAAAAAAATATCCTTCGTATAAGTGACTAGGATGTCGTTAATCAATAGATTTAGGAACAAACTAACTGGCTGTGGTAAAGCTTTTTGAATAACATCTTAGAAATAGTGTGGAATTGTGCTATAGCAGTTGGTGGTTTGGTGCTGAATTTCTTATTTATAGAAATATATAAGAATATATAGAAAAACACTTAATCTCTCCCCTGGCTCAAGCTGATGAAGGGAGGAGAACTTGTGGCTCAGAGGTTAATACAATTGCCTAACTTGCAGGCAGCCCAAGTTCGAATCCAAGTAAGAGTATGGCTGGATGATGAGAGCTAAATAGATTGAAATAGATCTATACTAGTCTCCCTTTATTTCTTTATCAGTGAAATATAAATTTTATATATATATATAATTTATATAAATTATATAAATTATATTTATATATAAATATATTCACAAGTTAGCCATGCCAAAGTGGATAAGGTTTATTCCCAAGTATACATAGAATTTTAGTTTAAGGAGGCAATTTTTAAGATGGGTAAGATTCAGTGAAAGAAATAGCACACCAGTAGACCCATATTTATGTAAGTATTCCTTCTGATATTTCCAAACAGTTAGATCTCAAGAGGCTACCTGATCTTTGGCATCAAATAGACAGAACTAAGTATATTGTGCTAGCATCTGTTGTTACTGTGAGCAGGGTAAGGAAACAGTAGGTTAATAAATGTTGCTTTGTTTGTGAGTGGTGGTATATATATTTTTTACAGGTTGCTTCTGTGACAGAATATGGAGCATTTATAAAAATTCCAGGAACCCAAAAACAAGGTTTGATTAATTATATGGTGACTTTTCGGTTGACATTCTTTTGTTAGTATAGTGAATGGTGTTACTTTTCCACTTACAAGTGTTGAGCGTACCCATTCCCAAGTAACCTTGGTGGCTTACACAAAGCTTACGTTGCTAGTCATTGACTTATGATCACTATTGAGCCCAAAATTTATGTTGCTAAGTGAGAGAATTGTTAAGTGAATTTTGCCCATTTTATGATCTTTCTTGTCACAGTTGTTGAGTGAATTACTGCAGTTGTTAAGTTAGTATCATAGTTGTTAAGTGAATCTGGCTTCCGCATTGATTTTGATTGTTAGAAGGTCACAAAAGGAGATCACATGATCCTGGGGCATTGCAGCCATCATAAATATGAACCAATTGCTAAGCATCCGAATTTTGATCATGTGACTATGGGGATGCTGCAACAGTTGCAAAACATAAGTCACTTTTTTCAGAACTGTTGTAACTTTGAACAGTCACTAAATTAACTGTTGTAAATTGAGGATTACCTGTATTATGGGTAAATGGATATAAAACAAAAATGAGTAGTTTCTTTGTAAAATGTGGGTTGTTTTAGAAAATTATGTTATTGATTTCTAGCAGAAAATAAAATATTTTCTCTCTTGTTATTGCTGTAGGCCTTGTTCACAAAAGCCAAATGTCAAACTGTAGAGTGGACAAACCTTCAGAGATGGTGGACGTTGGAGAAAAAGTGTGGGTGAAACTTATAGGAAAAGAGGTAAATTTGTGGCTCCATTTTATGATTTCTACCAATAAAGATTTCATCGTTAGCAATTACTATACAAATACTTTTATTAAAGAAGAATGATATCACAGTCTTAACATTTACTCTGAAAGCTACTGAGAAAGTATGCAATCTGAAAATCTAAATTCTCATAGAAAACATTAATTTCATTGGAATTTTAAATAAACATGGAATTGAATGAGATTGAGTTTTATGAATGATGCGCTTACAAGACATCTCAAATGAGTTCAAAAATTGATCCATTCTGTAAATTTATTGTAACAGTATGCAACTCAATCAAAGTGTTTTACATATTTCACAAAGTACCCAGTATGAAATATCCAGTCCAATTCTGCCTTAAAACATAGATAAGACATCCCCTGATAATAAACCCAATCGGGCTTTTGAGTGCATGGCAATAAGGTCAAGCACTTATTTCAGGGTTCAAAAAAGACAGGGTCTTATTTTCGGGGAAATATGGTAGATTGATACTATCTGAAAGCTCATTATGAATAGCTAATGTATTTTACATTAATACATTTCAATGATTGAAGTATAATACCTTAAAGTGATTGTTATAATCTCAACATCAGTTTTTGCCTTGGGTATCTGGGAAGGAAACAAAAATAAAAATGTATTGCTTTTGTGTTTTCAGAAGACGGATGACAAATTGAAACTATCTCTTTCCATGAAAGTTGTTAACCAAGGAACTGGAAAGGACTTAGACCCCAATAATGTTGTCCTTGAGTAAGTGAAATCTCCATTCCTCTAATCTTTCTTCTCTATACCAAAGGTCTTTCTAGTATGACTTCTCATGGAGAAAGTGTAAAAATCCAACAGTTCTTTTGAGCTCAGTAGAAGAGACCACCAAGACTGGTCCCTAACCCCCAGGCTGTGTGTGGACCAGTACCGATCTGTGGCCTGTTAGGAACCGGGCCACACAGCTGGAGGTGGCCAAGTGAAGCCTACTGTAAACTGCACATGTGAGGGATCTAGATTATGTGTTCCTTCTCCCTCCCCCACCTCTGGTCTATGGAAAAATTGTCTTCCACGAAACCTGGTGCCAAAAATGTTGGGGACCGATGAACCAAGAGACCCTGCCACAAAATGTGGTGTGGAGGATTCCTGTTCAGTATTTCATCCAGTCGTCTTTTAAACCACTTCATTCCATTCTTTCTGTTGATTTTCTTCCTGCCCATAGAATAGCCAGTCAACATTTTATGTTTAAGAAGTGTGATTGTACTATGCCAAGGTGTTGGATTCTTTCCACATTTATGTCCCACAGTTTTTAACTGCCCATCTCAGCTCTGTGTTGGCAAATGAGTTTCACTATTTCTGTTGTTCTTTATTTATACATAAACGTGTATTTTCAAAGCAGTGAAAACCATCTTGTTTGGGGTAGACCTGTGTTTCTTAACCTTGGCAATTTTAAAATGTGGCTATGGAATTCTGGGAATTGAAATCCATACTTGTGTAGACAGGTGGTCCTGGGCTGCATTTGTAACTTTTAGCATGTTTTTTATGAAATATATTTTTGTAGAATATAAACTGTCTTGAGCTGTGACAGGTTGAATGATATAAAAAGGTTGCTAAAATAATTAATTTTGTGATTGCATAGATTTCTGATTATGGACAATAAGTTAAAAAAAATCATAGTGACAATTCAGAAAGCTGTTTTTTAATATTAATTTTCTTGACATAACTTAGAATGTGTTCATTGTTCCAAGTAGAACCAGGTTTTTCCCATATTAATGGTATTTATGTTTTTGAAAATTCTTGTGTTGTTATGCAGTCAAGAGGCACGGAAAAAATGCTCCTTTAAAGATTATACCAGTCAAAAGATCACTTTAGAAGCTGTTTTGAACACTGTGTGTAAGAAGTGTGGTTGTCCAGGTATGTGATTAATAATTTTGTTCATTTATTGTTCATTTTCAGAGAAGATAGGGGTTTGAAAGAAGTTGAGAAATGAAGGAAATATAACTTTATTTGTGGGCCTAGAGTATTTTTATTCCATATGGTGACAATATATGCCCTTTTCCTCAAAATTGGAGAACATAAATGTAATGAGACTTAAGCACTTAGTTATAAATAGCATCTAGAAATTCTGTATAAATCTTGAGGAAATAGAGAAGAGTAATCTATAAGGTTGCCTTATTTTATGTTTCTATAAAATTCATTTTTTGTAGGTCATTTCGCCAAAGATTGCTTCATGCAGCCAGGAGGGACAAAATACACCCTTATACCAGAGGATGAACCTGTCCCTGCAGAAGATGAAAAGAAAGGTCACCACTCTATGAAGAAAAGGAAAAAGGTATCTATGGACATTCTCTGTCATCCAGGTCATGATTGCCCAAAGATGCTTTTCCAAGAGGCAACTGGACTTTCTTTGTTTTTCCTTGAAGACGTTTTGCTTCTCATCCAGGAAGCTTCTTCAATTCTGATTGAATGGTGGAGAATGAAGGATTTATATTCCTTGCAATCATCTGGTCTTTAGCACTCCCTCTGAAAGTTGTTGAGGCCACTTGGAGGTTTATCTGTGCTGTCAGGGTCACCTAAATAGTGCAAATGTGTGCGGAACCTTCTTGGAACTGCTGAAAGGGCTTTGTTGTAAACGAGACAGGTGGTGTCGTATCCCTCTGGAGAGAGGGGCTGTTCAGTTTTAATGTAGATGGTCTCTTTGAACCCTCTTTCAAACCAGCAGTCCTCTCTGTCCAGAATGTGGACTTTGCTGTCTTCAAAAGAGTTGCCTTTGTCTTTCATTGCAGTCAAATGTTACTGGACAGAGCTGTTAAATAGATAAGAACTCGTAGCAGTTCACAGAGCTCTGACATTAAAAGATTCAAAGTATCTACTGAAACTTCCCTGCACAAATTGAGCATGCTTAATTTATAATTAGATGCCAGTTTGCATATGTAGTTTAGTCTGTGTTCTATGAAACAAACAATGGCTTCTATTTCTAGTCTGCATTTTTTGGGTGGGCGGACCTATTACTGCAGATAAATAGCTCCATTATACAAGTACTCCTTGGCTTACAACAGTTCATTTAGTGACTGTTCAAAGTTACAACGTCACTGAAAAAAGTGACTCATGACCATTTTTCACACTTGCAGCATCCCCACATGATAAAAAATTGGATACTTGGCAACTGGTTCATATTTATGATAGTTGCTGTATGTCAGGGTCATGTGATCACCTTTTGCAACCTTCTGACAAGCAAAGTCAATGGGGAAGCCAGATTCATTTAAGAACTGTGTTACTAACTTAACTGCAATGATTCACTTAACAACAGTGACAAGAAGGATCATAAAATGGGGGGGGGGGAAACTCAACAGTCTCAGCAACAGAAATTTTGGGCTCAATTGTAGTCGTAAGTCGAGGACTACCTGTATGTAGTGATATATTTGCTCTGTCATACAAAATTCATCAAGACATTTTTTTTTTCTCCTGACCAGGAGAAAAAGAAAAAAAGGAAACGTAAAAACACAGACTTGGAGGCTTCTGACAGCACCAATTCTGACAATGGGAATCAGCCAGCTCGGAAGAAGGCAAAACGTAAGGAAAAAAACAGTCCATCTCGGAAAAGGAAAAAGAAGCATCATAAGAAAAAGCACAAGGAATGAGAATGAGAATCTGACTCTAGGCTGCATGTGTTCTCAGTGCAAAATGTGGTTTCCATTCCCTCTGGTCATCAGTTGGAAAAAGAACAACTAAACCAGCAGGATGCATTAGGATAAAATGGTTTTTCCTTCTTTGAAAATCACCTTTGTTTTTCAAGGATTATCACAAGGATGGCTATTCTCCTCCCATAAAGTGGAAAGGAAGGAGCAGCCTGCCACTGGGTGGTACCTTGTCCCAGATGTTGACTCCATTCTTGTGAAATCTTAACTCCCTTCTTTCATTTCTTCATACTTGGATTTTAGCCAGCCTCTTTGGATCAACCCAGAGCCATCTTGCAGAAACTTGTATGGAGCTGGCAGTCGGTGCATTTCCTCTCATGGGAACAACTGTGGGTTGACTCAGCATCCGCCAGTTATTGTCTGCCTACCAGTAGAAGGAACTGTGAATGTACCCTCTTGCCTGACAGGGAAACATTGGTTGAAGAATAGATCATGCCACTGCATTCCTGTTATCCCATTTGTCCTGTAATACTATAGGAGGAAGAAATCGGGTACAGGACCAGTTGTCTTAAAAACTGAGAAATGAGCCAAGTGTTCACCTTTGAACCATGAATAAAGTTTTGGTTCGTGGAGTTCTTTTTACTGTAGATTTGGATTTGGAGAAGGGACATAAATAAGACCCGTTCTAGTTGTCTCACTTTCCTATTGTGAGATTCTAAAAACTAGGGTGTCAGCATTTTTGTGTCTGGAAGCTCACTTATATTATACTTTGTTAGTTTTGGAGGCTGCAGGGTTGCAGTCAGTGACTTGCAGTGGATGATGCTGCATTTTGGAGTTTATTTTTCCCAGACTGGCTTTAAGAGGTGAAATGAAAACTCCAGACCTCAGTGAGCCTTCATAGAGCTATTTTTTTCCCCTCGCCTGAAGAGAATTGCTTGAGTGGGGCTCATATAAATGAAACTGAGGGTAGTGTGCTGGTCTTACACTGACCATTATATTTAAGGCAGGGGTTCCCAATCCCCAGTCCATGGACCGACATCGGGTATGGCATGCCAGCAACCAGGCTGTGCAAACAAGTGAATCCCCATCCGTGGGATGCAAGCAGCATGCAAAACCACACTGTTCTGACCTAGGCTTCCCCAAAAAGCACGAAGCAGAATCCTGGCCCCAACAAAACCCCTTTTATTAAACAAACAGTGAATTCCTCTCATTCACCTTCAGTAAAGTCTTTCAAGGGAGAATTTACAGTCACAGACCTTATTTGGCTTGGAGAGCTGCCAGGCCGATATCTTCAAAACTTGGCAAAGAGTCTCGGAGAGTCACAAACCAATTAAGCAAACTAATTGTCCCCTGCAAACTCCACTCCCCTTTCACTCCTCTTTTATTCCCTCTGGGAGGGGCCATTCATCATCCACCTGTGGCCTTACTACTAAGTCGACCCTTGTTCTTTAGCTGTTCCCTTCGCCTGGCAACTCTGCATGCGCGCACTGGGAACAGGCTCCATCTGTTCATCTGCCTCACTGATGTCTGACTCTGAAGGCAACTGATAAGTGGCATCCGGCCCTGGCCCTCTCTCTGCCTCCAATGCAGAGCCCTCATCATAGCCTTCCCCAGACTCCAGGACTGGCCCATGTTCCTCCCCAACCTCCTCACTGCCTGAATCTGCTACCAGCTACGCTGGTGGGCCACAGCACACACACCCTCCAATCTGAGGAAAAAACTCTTTCCACGGAACTGGTCCCTGGTGCCCAAAAGGTTGAGGGCATGCTTTAAGGCATTGTTATTTGGACAGGAAACTGTTGGTCAGTTCCAGGCTCTAGTCTAAATTGGGAAGTTGAAGAACAGCCTGGCAGAAATCAGTGACAACATAGTGACTTCTTATTGTTACCAAAAAAAAAAAAAAAAAAAACCCAACCCTACAGCATAAGTCCAAGAAATACCAGGAGCCAAATCCAACTTGAAATAACTTTTCCTTCCATTATATTATTTTAGCTATTAAGAGTGCAGAGGCGCAGTCAGTAACGTAACCGTTAAGAGTGCCAGCTTTTCTGTATTATCCTGGCAACTTTGAAACTTATGTCTTAGTTATATCCTGTATTTCTGCCTTTGGGAAATCTAAGACAATTTACATAAGGTGTGTAACTAAACTTTCTTTGATCAGAGATTAGGTAAAATAGCTTGTCTTCCAGTTCATGCCTCTAGCATAGTACTATTTCTCAGAAATGTAACTCTCAATCACTCCAAGAACCATAATTGCCAAAAAAACAAAACAAAACAAAACAAAACCAACTTGTTCGTGCCTATATTACCTTCAGAAGTTCTTCAAAGCAAACCACTGCTTGTGTATTGTTGAATTTTCCTACTCTGATTGGCACAATGCACACTGATGACATAAGCCTCTGCACAGTGTAGTTTTATCTGCTCTTTGTGTTATAAGGAAAACCGGTTGCATGCTTAAGTTTTCAGCTTGGTTTATAAATTTTTTAAACCGGAATCTGTAATAGAGCTGCTAATTTTTTTGAAGGACCACTTTGCTGAATATAGGATGGAGCAAAGTGCCTCTGTGTGGTGCATGCCTAAGGGCTAAAGATTACAAGATGCACAAGAAATGATACACAATATCAAAAATATACCACTAAAAGGTCCACCGGTGAATGAAGACATAGAGTAACAAAATAGCCAAATTGTAACCCAACTAAGATTAAGACCCAAGTGCTATCTGCTTTGAGCAATTATAATATGTAATCAGGGTTGGAACCTTTCAGACGTGCATTTGGAAGCTGTTCCAAAGAACTGGTCCGGCCATCCAGCCACGCAGTGTCATAGAATTTTATCCCCACCCACATTCCAAAGGGTGCAGCTAATATTTTTTCCTGTGTATATCAAACATCCCAAACTTATTCCAATGGGAAAATGCAGTCCTGCAATTAAGGGCAAGTCTCGTAGAGCTATATAAGTTAGCATTTTCAATTGCATCTGGAAGGCCATTGGCAATTAGTGCAAGACTTGCATTACTGGTATAATACGATCCCACCAGCAAAGACCAGTCAACACACAGGCTCCTGTAATTTGATCCAACGGAAAACTAAATGATCCTCAAATGTAGTGTGTGTTGCGGTAATCTAAGTAGATGGTGACAAGGGCATGAGTCACTCCAGTTAAGATAGGGTAGGACTACAACTGTCATCCCAGCCAAAGCCACAGCCTTACTTTTCCAGCAGAAGCCATGAGTCCAGATGTATACCTAAGTCAGACATCTGTTCCCCCCAAGAGCAGTGTGCAAAATAATTATTGACCCGATGTATTGGATGGATAAAGGCATAACATAATACCCAGGACTGTTCCTCTCTCCAGTATGTGCCAGTTATTTTTATTTTTTATTTTGCAAAGATAAGAGGGTGGGGTTGATGAGTCAGGTAGACCTTCCCATGAATTGTCAACTGGGTATCTTCCGTGTAAGTTATCCTAAAAGTTGGAACAAGCCTCTTGTTTATCCAGTGTAGAAACTGTAGCAGGAGAGTTGCATTAGTCCATGGCAGCCCAAAGTAAGGACTGACATTTTTATGAAAAGGCATCAGTTGTTGAGCTGTAGCTAATGTCAGATGTAGAAATACAACACTAATGTAATGCTTAAGAACACTTAGCTGGTGACATAAATTCAAAATACGTAACTGGCATTCATGTCTTCCTGGAGGGTACAATATTGATGTCAGTAGTGCTGATATAAGCAGGGCTCAAGTACATTGCTGTTACTTTTGACTCACACACTGATACTTCAGAAAGCAAGTATAAAATGTTTAAGCATCCAGTGCAATTTAGATTGACACAACCAGAAACTAATAGGGTTTTCTGTTATATAAAATGTTGTCTCTATAAGAAACTCATTGGAAATACATGCAGATAACCATGTTAACATGCAGTCACTCAGATAAAATGCTCTAGGACCATGTTTCTTAACCTTGGCAACTTTAAGATGTGTGGACTTCCAACTCCCAGAACTGAATGCTGCTTGGGGAATTCTGGGAGCTGAAGTCCACACATCTTAAAATTTGCCGAGTTTGAGAAATACCGGTTTAGGAGATGGTGTGTTCTACAAAAACAGCTATTGTTTCAGTGTGCTTCATTTAAAGTCACTGATAGGAGAAATATGTGCTCCTCCCTAAATATAGACACTGGGGAAATCACTAGAAACTGACTAAGCAATTGGAGCAGGAAATTTTGGTCAAAGTTGATATAACCATCCCAGGAATGATGCAGTTCTTTGGAAATACTGTTGCTGCCAGCAGGAGAAAATAAAACTGATGTGGCACATATTTCCAAACCTGTCTGTGTACTTTAAATTTGTTCCTCCACCCAGAGGTTTGTGTCTGAGTGATTCCAGTTTGCTCGATGCTGCCTATATGATCCATTCTGGTTGTGCCTTCCTGAAACTGATTTGATAAATAAGCCATATTCACTTTTCTATGGCCAATTTATATACAAACAACATTTTGTAACGTATTTTGTCTTGCAAAATGATAGAATATGGTAATTTTGTAGAAGGCAAGCATACCTCTGTATAGCAAATTTTGTCGCTCAGTTGCCAATTACTAGCAGGCAAGAGTGAGATCTAATGCAAACTTGTGTATTCAGTTTCCTAAGAAGTGCTTCAGACATGCAACAGCATGAACATAGCAACTGCCTCTTTCAGGTAGATAAATAGAAACTAATCTTCAGTTTTGATGGAAATGTGGGGTTTTAAACGAGGCATAGTCATAATCCTGATAAAAGCAGAACATGTAGATGAAAACTCAAGTAGGCATTTTTTTTTGGTAACAATTGTTTCACTTTATTACTGTTTTTTTAAAGATCTCTTCGATAGTAAAAATGTGTGGGCACACCCAAAACTCCATAAAGGTCAGGGTGACTGGCACTTATGAAGAGAGCTCAAGTTGGATACTGAAAGGTCTCCAAAATTTCAGTCAGTGTACAAAACACAAAGAAAGAAGAAAAAAAAAACATCAGCAATTTGGCAGTGAAAAATAGTATTATGGTAGGAAGGAGGTAGAAACTTTCTAGTTATCTTTCTGGTAGGTACGAGTGCAGACCACATCACCCATTTTCAGAGTCTGAAAGAGAAGATGATGCAAAAGACAATTATCATTTATTCTGGAATGCTGAAGGACAATCTGCCTATGGGAAAGAAAATTATCACTTTTACGGCACTAAATTATTACAGGCTTGGTTTGCCCAATTTACAAAGACATTAACCATCATTTTGCTAACCAAAAATGAGCCCGACTTGCCTTGCATATTAAATTGAATCAAAATAAACCAAATTATGATAACGTGAGTTGGGTCAGCCCTGTGGCTATATTTCTCTATGAATAAACGATTGTTCCCTACCTTTTTGTAATAGAATAAAGACTGTCTTAGCCTAAAACATGGAAGATTATTTACTCTAGTTTTTTTTCCAAGAAGTCTATATTCTCCTCCCCAGAGGAAAGAACTAAGGGTTGAGTTGATCAATTCTGTTAATCAGCAGTTGATCAATTCTGTGCTCAAAAGTGTTCCTTGAGGCTGAAGGTATTTCTGGCAGGATTGTGAAAATGTTTTCAAATCTGAAACACACTTTCTGAGCGCAAAAGTCCCAGATTCAATCACCAGACTACTTTGAAAGAGTGCCAACACACTTTCTAAAACGGACCAAATAATCCACTTCTCATTCTAAACCAGGGGTGAAATCCAGCAGATTTTGACAGGCTCTGGCGAACCGGTAGTGGAAATTTTGAGTAGTTTGGAGAAAGGGCAAATACCACCTCTGGCTAGCCCCAGAGTGGGTTGAGAATGGAGATTTTGCAGTATCCTTCCCCTGCCACACCCAAGCCATGCCCACCAAGCCACTCTACGCCCACCAAGCCACGCCCACAGGACCGGTAGTAAAAAAAAAATTGGATTTCACCACTGCTCTAAACCATGTGTTTTGAACTTAAAGCATTTTGCACACTATGCGTTTCTAAAATAATATTTCCAGGTAACTAAACCAGGGATGCTGCAAACTGCATTATTTGGTTTTATGCTCCCTTTGAGGGCTTATTCATTTGAAAGAATGAATAATTCAGACTTCCCAATTAATACTAGTTAATTTTCATTGTCCAGAAGTGCTTTGGCATCACTCAATCTCAACAATTTCCAAGTGAATTTCTCCCTACAATAGAAGTCACCAATTGCCAAGGGGAAAAAAATATGTGTTGGTTCTCTTACCAAAATCAGCTTGTCATCTTTTATTTCTCGAACGAGTGAGGTTTCCTTTCCATTCCATTTTTGAATGTGAACAAGCTTCCCTCCATCTAGTGTCACAATAGACTGTAGAAAGAAATAATCATGCTCATTTCATAGCCAGACAGCTTGGAGATTATGAATGGAAAAAGGGATTATGCAAGATTTTAAAAAGACAATTGAGTCTACAGTTGTGACCTGCCCGTTTTTTCTGCTTGTGTTTGCATTAGTCATGTATAGCAGTAGTCTTTCGAAGCAGAAGCTCAGAAACCTAGATTAGATAACTTCATGTTATGTGAAATGGTATGTAACTAGTTTGTCCTTTAAAAAAAAACAAAAACCAGCCACAGAGCCTCCTGATTGGAATCACAATTATGTCTCTGGAAAGGACGGTAAATATTTTTTTTCTTCTACCATGGATAAATCTTAAAAATCTTTCCCAACCTCAATAGCTCCCTAATCTTTTCTCCTTTCATCAATGGAAAATGGGGCAATTGCCATAAAAAGGATTGCTGAAGATCCTTGAGCAATACACAAGAGAAAGGATTAGCTAAGTAAGATTTTCCATGAGTACCGTATTTTTCAGAGTATAAGATGCACCTTAGTTTTTGGAGAGGAAAATAAGAAAAAAGCTGATTAGTGGGTGGATCTGCCTCCTGGAATACCCCCAATCAGCTGTTCCCAGAGGTGAATTTTAGCAACAAGTTCCTTGGTTGTGAGCTCTGTGCCTTGCTTTTTTTAGCCTTTTTTTCTGCCTCTGAAACTTCTGAAACTGTTTCAGAAAAAAAAAAATTCCTGCCTCTGAAAGCTTCAGAAACAGAGCTTCAGAAAAAAAAGCCTCCAAACAGAGCTTCAGAAAAAAAGCCTCCGAAACAGAGCTTCAGAAAAAAAAGCCTCTGAAGCGCTGTTTGGGGGTTTCTTTTCTGACGCTTCATTTCTGATGCTTTTTTCAGCCTCTGAAACCTCCGTTTGAGAAGCCGGGCGGGGCTACATTCGGAGTATAAGATGCCCCCAGATTTTCCCCCTCTTTTTTGGGGGGAAAAAGGTGTGTCTTATACTCAGAAAAATACGGTAGTTAAAGAATCCTTAGAGAAATTGAACGATTTAGGGGAGGCATTCATGAGACAACCACTATAACCAATTCTACCTACAATCATCCTGCCAAGAAACTCTTTTTCACTCCAGCCACCATTCCCACTTAATGCTAATGGCAATTTAGTTGCAGAGTACAAGGTCCTTTTGGAAGCTAGAGGACTGGAATTATCCCCGATTGGATTTTATATTAAGCCCCACATCTCCCAGGGAATCATGCTTCTATAGCAGGCCGGATGCGTCACACACAGGCCACGTCTGGTTTAGCAAAGGGGGGTGGGGAAAGCCTCGATACATCACATGATGACGTGAGTTTGACATCCCTGTTCTATAGTGTCACACTAAGATCAGTGTTTCTCAAAGTTGACATGTGGACTTCAACTCCCAGAATTCCCCAGCTAGCTGAGGAATTTTGAGAATTGATGTCCACACGACTTAATGTGGCCACGTTTTAGGAACTGCTCCATGCTGGTTTTCCCTGGCCGGCTATTAGCCAAATTCCCGGAGTTGCTCTGAAGGTCCACCAAGCACCAAGATACTTCCATTGATACTCATGGTCTCAGAACAGCTGTCTAGAGCCACTTAAATTGTATTTTTAATTAATTAGCAGTTGGTAATCACAATAAATAACAATGCACGTTAGCAAATCCTTAATATAGGTGTTTTTTCAGAAGAACGATACCAGCTAATGGAATTGTATGCAATTTAATTGTAAAAAGGCTACGACTCCAAAGAAATAACTACTTTGAAACTATTTTCTGACCTTGTTATCATATAATGTTCTATAGCCGAAGCAGACTGGAATCAGAAGATTTATGGCTTCCTGCAGTCCTAATTTTAAATTTTAAATATTCTGGCAGGGCTGAACTCTAAGGAAGATTCTTCTGTCAAATCACAGCTATGGAGGAGTCAGGATACTATTAAATTTACTGGCCACCCATCTTACCCACAGGGTAACTCTGTGCTTATACTTTTTAAGCTAGTAAAAATAATCACCACAAGGTTTTGTTCTGTCAGGCTGTCATTTACAACTACTTTTATAAAACCAGTAGCACAAGTTCCTTTTAAGGACCAGGAAGATGAAAGCCATATGAATGGGCTTATTTTATCTAAGTTCTGATAAGGGCTCAGTTTCATGAATAAGTATCCAAGTGAAAGATCGGCTTCAGTGTTTATTTAGGAATAAAGTCCCAATCAAAGAAGGGAGTGTGGGTGCGATACTCTGGGACATTCACATAAAATAACACGAAAGGCTTCAACTTCAGACTTTGTCACCAGACATTGTATGCTTTGAATGTTCTTGCAAGCTACAGATCAATGGAAAGAAGCCCTATGTGCAAACCTTGACAACACAATACAAACTTTCACAACTATCCATGCCAGATTTCAAAAAGGCTGAATAGAACTCTGAACAGGCTAGAAGTTTATCTAAACTTTCGATTTTAGCACCAGCCAACCTGAGGGCCATAAGAAAATAGTGAAGGATGAGATTTTACCATGTGTTACTTCCACAGCTGGGTTCTACTTACCTTTACTACCTGTTCACATCGTGCCCATGCACGCTCTTCTGTGCATGTGCAAATCACCTATGATGACGTCCAGGTCAGTGGGTGGAGCCTCCCGCTCGTTTTACAACCGGTTCTTGTGAACTGGTCCAAGCCGGGGGCAACCCACCACTGGTTACTTCTATTAAAAAAAAGAGACTACCATGGAGAAGCATTGTTCCTCCATGAATTTGGCTAACCTCCTTCTTTTAAAAGAGAGAAGGACTAATTGCCCCTGTTCAATCTTCCAACTATCATCAAAGTCATTTTGGATACTACATTCCAGGTGTCCTGTCTTATTCTGGAAGACAGGACACCTGAAATATAGTATCCAAAATGCCCTGGATGATAAATGGACAAAGGACAACCAAGGAGAATCTTCTCAGCTATACTTCAGCTAGGGAAAGCTCATACCCCTGCATAGTGTTCTAATTTATTTGTGAACTTTCTTGAGGTGCTGTGGGAGAGGGAATTAATTCAGTATATAGATCTACACTTCTCATGTAGGTGTGGCAATATTCCACAGGGGAAATTAAGAAATTAATCAATTCACTTGTTTGTAATTATCACTTTTTGTTTTTTTGAAGAGCCAAACAAGGCGACAATAGATATGAACATCACTAATCGGAGCAGTCAGTGCTAATTTAGATGGACCAAAAAAGCCTTCTATTGGCGAGTAGATCCTAAAGGGAATGGCCAGGATCACCACTCAAACCGTAGTGATCAGCTCTTTACCTTCACATTCCTGCCATCTGCTGTTGTCTCATCAAATTCTTTTCCCACTTTGCAATTGATCTCCGTGTTCTTGAAAGTGCTTTGGGTTTTGATGGTAATTGCATCACCGTTCACCTCAATAATGGTGGTAGGTTTGGTCAAATTAGCAATTTGTCTTGTGGCAAAGTTCACATCTACAAGAAAGGAAAAAGAGGCCAAAACTAAAAACCAAATATTTTTGCAGTCTAAAAACATGGAAAACATTGTTAGCTGCTGCAAATTAATCAGATTGCTCAATTCTACTTTAAAGTGTCCCTTCCTATTCTATAATGTTGATTTTTTTTTTAAAAAAAGGAATCAAACTGGGCTGCCTAGCCCTAGAAGATCTTTCTGTAACTGGTAGGCTTCATATATCACACCCAGCCATGATTTTGTTAACTATAATTTGACTAAAGTATAAATAATAATTGCAGAACATAGAAGTTGGACTCTTATATTGCACTAAGCCATAATTATTAGACATGTGTTAAACTCTAGTACGGTTTGTTTGGGTTTGGCGGGTAAATTTGCCCTTTTAGATTATCCAACTGTATTTAAAAAGAAGCCGTCTGTTAGAATGTGCAAAACAGCCAATACCAATCTTAACTTTTCAGTAAGGGAACTATAAAGTCAAAGGCAGATTCTTGAAGCAACATTGAAAGATCCTGAAAAGCTGGGGAAAGGAGTGGGGCGGGAACAGGACACATTTCCCACTCTCAAAAACAAAAAGTCTTTTGTTTACCAGAATCCAAGCAGAGCTGAACTGAAGATGGAGGTTTTGTCAGGCAAAAGAAAGGGGATCACTCAAAGAACGTGAACTGCCTTTCAGCTGCCAAGCCATTTTTTTTTAATTTTGATTTTTTTTGGCCTGGCACAGAACCATTTAATGGAGAGGACTTCAAAGAACCGTCTTTCTGTGCATATAATTGCCAGATATATGCTCTTTGAACAAGATGTGTGATCTACACTCTAGAGAGCCTCTTGGATGAATGTAAAGGCTCTTTTATAGTACTTAGCATTCCTCTGGTGTGGACTTGCCCTTTTACATTTTGCTGCCTGATCTAATGGACTTATTCAGCAGGAAACAGCTGTTCTTTCGTGCTCCTTTTACTTATTTATTTATTAAATTATTTGTTGTCCTTTCATGCCCCTGTCCAATTTATAAAGCAGTCCATCTCATGTACGTAACCGTACCCATCACAGATAATAAATAATAAATAAATAATAACTTGTCATTGTACGTGTATACACAGTATACCCATACAACGAAATTCACATAACACCCAAAGACTAGGTCCAACACACATAACGATCCCCAAACACCCCCACCACAAATTCCCCACCCTAAACCACCCAAACATCCACCCAACAGACCAAGTAAATGCTCTGTATTCCAACCGCCATAAGAGTTTGCATTTATACACCAACCTCTCTGGGCCATTAAGTAGCAAGGGGCAAGTAGTTCAAGAGCCTGACTAGACTGGGGAGATCCAAGTTCAAATTCCCACTGTTGTCCGTTCCCCCACCCCCCCCCCTGCCCACAAGAAAGCTACTTTGACCTGTGCTTGTTTTGAGCACAGAAGCACCATTTGATGCCACTTCAAAGGAAAAGTAAGGAAACAAATGAGGCAAATTAGGGAAAGAAACCAGTTGTGAGCATGTGGAGGACTGACCTCTCCATTCATCAGAGGGAGAAACTTGCTTGGGTTTTTTTTTTCCTTCACATGTCAGCCTTATTATTAAAATTGGAGTTTCCTTAGGCAACAGAATTGGAGAATTAAACGAAGGAGTGAAGCTAAGGAGAAGGACTCTTGCTTTACAGGCCCAAAGCCCCAGAGTCATTCCCTTGCATCTCTACTTAAAATAATTCAGGAAGGGAAGGGGTCCTTTGATTGAGGCTTATTATTAAATTTGTATACCGCCCTTCTCCCGAAGGAGTCACGGCGGTGAACAGCCAAAATTAAAATACATACAGTATAAAAATTAACATAAATTAAAACAGAATTAAATCAGTTTGGCTGATTGAGGTTAATCAACAATGAAATGGGGGGGGGGGGGAAAGGGCTAAGTGACCGAAGGTGAGATACACTGAAGGTCCCAACATGTCTTTTTTTGCCCTTCAAGCCAAAAAGAACATCCAAATGCTTTTGAGTGAATGAGGGAACAGAAGCAGCCCAGAAACATAATTTGGTATAGCTTGTAGCAGCTTGCCCTTCCCCTGACTTTCTCATGAGAAAAAAGTTTTAGGTTTAATCCAGCTTTCTCCAACTGGGGCTCTTGGGACTTTCAGTTCTCAAATTATACCCCACTTATCCAAAGATCGTAAGTTGTCTCACCCTGCTGCTCCATGCGGTCTGATTTTTGGCACCACTGACTTAATAACGCTAGCTTTCCATGGTTTGGGGCAGGATTTTTCACAGCTGTACCTGGCAATCCTGAGGACTGAACCTGGAATCTTTGGCATGCTCTGCTATTGAGCAATATCCCTTCCCAAAGCTGCTCTTGAGCAATGAATTCCAACAATCTGGAGAAGGCACCAGATAGGGAAACCCAGGTTATCTCTTACTTGTTGGAGATAAGGAAGTATGCATATAAAGTCTACACAAATTGTTCACTAAGGAAGATGACTTATCTCCTCTTTCAGGTTCTGGCTAATTCAGGATCACCATATCTGGCCTCCAAATATTAAACAGTCATCAGATTTCCCACTCATCCTTCTTTGACTGCATAGCTTTATTTAAGGGGATTCACATTCAAGAGAGTTGAAAATATGCCTATGTAAATATGGACTTCTGGCTTCATTGCCGATAGCAAGGAAACACTAGAAAGACAAAACCGTGGCATTTCTTTTGAAGCACTATCAGCAGAGACTCCCATCTCCATGGTTGCAAATGTAGGGAGAAAGGCACGCTGATTGAAATGCCAATTTTTCTTCTTTTCCCAGCACTGGGCAGTAGCACTTAACTCACTCAAGAGGTCTGCTGGCCATCAGCAATGAGATCAATTGTGAGCACATTTCTCAATGTTTGGGTGCATACGGTGACAGAATGGGCCTCTGGAGAAGCAGTGGATATAGCACTGGCCACCCAGAGCTTTCCCAGAGAATGGACAGGTTAAGAGACTGAGCAGACCCAAGTTGGATGGGAGAAGAGATTCAAGGTAGTCACACACTAGCATCTCTTAGGACAGTGATGGCTAACCTTTTTGCCGTCGTGTGCCAAAAGTGGGGGTTGCGTGGGGGGTCGTGGGTGCGTGTGCCCACATCCATCATTCAATCTGCCTGCCCTCCCGTGCATGTGCACATGACCCCCCCACACTTCCCCCTGCTTTTGGCATGTGATGGCACGGTGGGCCCAGTAGGCCCGTTTTTCCACCTCCCCAGGCTCCAGAGGCTTTCTAGGAGTCTGGGGAGGACAAAAACAGCCTTCCCCATCCTTCCGGAGGCTGGAAACAGCCAGTTTCCCGACTTCCAGTGGGACCGGAAGGCCTGAAAATCAGTTGGCCAGTGCACGCGTGCGCGCTGGAGCTGAGTTAGGGAAACACTTACGTGCCCACCAATATGGCTCCGCGTGCCACCTGTGCCATAGGTTCGCCATCACGGTCTTAGGATATATCTGAGTAGAGGGTTACACCTTTAGTCTGGCAAGATTCTAATAGTTGTAAGCAAATAAAGCAGGGGTGTCGAACTCGCGGCCCAAGGGCTGTTTGCATTACGCACTGGCCACCCCCACCCCCGGTTTAGCAAAAGGAGGGGGGGAAGTTGCCATACGTCACATGACGTGATGCCATGAGTTTGACACCCCTGAAATAAAGGATTGGACTCCACTGGATTTTGCTGTGTCGTCTTTGGGCTTGACATGTACATTGGTACTGGAATTGCTTGGAAATCAAGAACTAGAAAGTCTTCAGATTCAAGCAAGCTCTCTACCATCCCCGAGTTTAAACTACAGTTTATCAAGGTTATTATGGTTCATTAAAAAAAAAGAGAGAGCATATGCTTCCTTGTCATTGCACCTAAGAATTCTTTTAAAACAACTGTGCTACCCATATAATGGTATAGCCACTAAGTAAACGTTCCCTTTAAAGCTTTAGCTTCAGAGTGGTTTGAAAAAAGTCAAAGGAATGAAAACTGCCATAAAAATCCTGATGAGTTGCCAGCATTTTCTTTGCAGATGCAGATAGGTTACAAATACCTCCCCATCATAAATCATTCTCATTGCTGCATTCATGAACTCTACTCTAACCCTGGCAATTTCTGGCAAATGTCTAGGGTTCCACTCAGCAGAATTTAATGGAAAAATCCTGTAATATTATGGCAGTAGGTTTGCTTTCCTATTTTTTTTAAATTTATTTTAAAAAATACGCACCATCAGCTAAAAGCTTCTCCCCTCTCCGTGTAAATGCAGAATCTTAAACGAGTTAACTGTATCGGTTGGGGGCTAACGGAGCTACCCAAAGTAGAGTAGTAAGATTTATGTTTCAATTATAGGTGGTCCTCAACTTAGGACAATAAGTTATGACCACAAGATACTGCCATTGGCCATAAATGCAGTCAGTTGTAGAGCACCTAAAATGCAATCTCATAACCCCCAAGGAGGGGTCTGGCCAGCGGTGGGTTTCCAATATTCTTACCACTGGTTCATTGCACGCAAGCATGCTTCACATACCTTCCCAGCATACTCCCGGCCTTCCACGCATGCGCCCAGCCCAGTGGTGAAATGTAAAATTTGTTACTACCGGTTCTGTGGGCATGGCTTGGTGGGTGGGGGGTAATGTGACTGGGTGGGCGTGGGCAACTTTTTTTTTTTTTCTTTTAAAAGCATTTTTTTTTTTGGCCAAAGAGGTTGTAGAAAAAATGCTTTTAAAAGTTAAAAAAAAAAGCCTCTGATGATTGTGTGGCTCAGCTGGGCGTGGCAGGGGGAGAGGGATTTTTGCTACCAGTTCTCCGAACCACCTACTGCCATCGCTACTGGATCAGGCGATCCGGTCCGAACCGGGAGCATTTCACCCCTGGCCCAGTCTTGAAAACGTGCCTAAATAGGACGGCATAGAGGCGGGGCAGGTGGGCATCTGCAATTTCTGCTACCAGTTCGCCCGAACTGGTATGAACCGGCTGAATACCACCTCTGGGTCTGGCTATCAGAACTTCAGAGATAGCCCAGGGGAAGTCTGTCATAACTTCAGTCACTATGCGTTAAAAGTCAAGAACCGCCTGTATAAAAAATTGAGTGGTCAAGGTTGTGTTTTCTACTCCACCTTCAACAACAGAAGGTCCCTGAGGATCTTTTGACCAATCACTCTCCCTATCCCACCCACTTCCACAGGAGTTTCATCAGGGAAAATTAAAATTAAGAAACGCTCGGCTTCCTCTCTGGGGCTGCTGAACAAAAGACAGGATACATATGCAATATAGAGAATTGGAGATGAACACAAATGTTTCCTCTGCCACCATCCTAGCTTTGTTTTGGGTAGGAACAGGGTCTGCTAACCACAGTGGGAATCACCTGATTAATGACCCTTACTCAGCACACAAGAAATGTGGGTGATGCCAGAATGTTTAATCCTTCCTATCTGCAAAAGTAATTAAAAACCGCACCCAACGAAGCTAGGCAAGAGCTGTGCAAAGCTGGCTTAAAGCCAAGCTTACACAGGAGTTAAGAGGTCAGAGAAGTCTCGCGTCTGGCAGAATCAGGCCCAGAAAGTGTGTGTGTGTGTGGGGGGGAGAGTTGGTACAAACAGCCCAGTTTGTACCAGCCAGCTGAATGTGTAAATACCCCCATGGCTCCCACACCTTCTTCCCTTACAAACACATATTGAGTGTGCATCCGTTCCTTAAAGCCCTTAAGTTGCAGGAAAGCCTTCCAGGGTTCCAGACTTACTCATGAGAAGCGGCTGGCGGCAGTGTAGCCTTGCCCTATCAGAGCAGCTTCTGGCAGAAAAGGACACATCACATGAACAATCACCCCATCTCTACACACCCTCTCACTCAGCCAAATACACGCTTTTTGCTCTCACTCAGCTCCTCTTTGCAGAAATTGCTACCAGATGTCGAGTTGGGTGGGGAGGAGAAGCCAGGGATCCCCAAGCACATGGCCGGCCAAAAGAGAGTTCCAATTAAATCTACCACAGAGTTTACACAAGGAGTAGCTCAGGTTAACACCAAGTCCTCAAATCCAACCCTGCAAACGGGTCTCTTTGCTGCTTTCTCTCTGAGCAATGGAAAAAAAAAATCTCAAGGTGTCACTTGGCATTGTAGCCACATGCCTCAAATGGCACCAAGGCCAGTCACTCATGCCTTTGTCATATGACATAGTTTATTCTCATGTCCCGGGACTGCCTTGAAGACCACACTGGAATAATTGGGGGGGGAGGAGGAGGGGGGGGGGCAACAGACAGCTGACTCGGGGCCAACTGGTCAGGTTCATTACTACCATGTTACACCACAAGCCCTTGCATTGTGGTAAGTGCTACTACTCAAGGTGCTGGATAATTACAGATAGCACCTACCGAAGGTCTCCCTGTCTCTCTCTCTCCCATTTTGAAAGGTGGCTGGAAGGAAACTCGCTGCTGCTGGGGGCTCTCCTTCTCTGGGTCACTCACTCTGCTCCCCCTACCAGGTGGCCTCTCCATTCTCACGGCTCCTCAGAACCCCAGCTTTTGCAGGCTGCCCTTTGCGGGGGTTGAATTTCTGCGTTGCCACCAACGCCAGGAGCGCACCCGCGTGCATCGTGCGTACGAATCGCAGTCATCCCAATTCATTGGGTCAGCAAGGATTTCTTCTACCATTGGAACCTGCACCTCCCCTGGCAGACGGTGGCTCGAGACCATTATTCCCCCTCCCAAATAATGCAATAATGACCAACCTTACTCGTTGGGCTTTGGGGGGGGGAAGGTGGGGGACCCGAAGTGTGAGACCCAGACCCCCCATTTCCAACCCCCCCTTTAAAAAAAAAAGCCACGATGGACGGAGACCGCATCCCCGTGGAAACCCAACCACCCAACCCACGCTCCACGATAGGAGCATAAACCTCTCCAGCCCGCCGCGGACGAGGCGTTCGCGCCCCAGCCGGTCCACGAATTCAACCTTTATTCTCCGAGGCGAGCGCCTCCTCCCCGCCCCCCCCCCCCCCCCCCAAACCTCTGCCCGCCTTACGGTACCGAGAGCTTTCATGTAGTCGTCGAAATTGACGCTCTCGATCAGTTTCCAGACGCCGGCAAACACCTCCGCCATGGCGAGCTTGAAAATTGCTTTTTTTCCCCCCCGCTTTTCTCCGAAATGCAACCGAGGCTGGGTCAGCAAACACGCGCTCTCTCCGTCTCTGGCTCGCGCGCGCTTTCCGACGGGGCTCGCCTTTTATTTCTTCCTCCTCCTCCTCCTCCTCCTCCACTCCTCCACCCCTCCCACCGGCCGGCGGCCTCCGCCTCCTCCGCCTCCTCTTCTTCTCCAGGCGCGGCCGGTCTCTTTAAATAGAAGGTTGTGGGAATCTTGCCGCATTGCTTCGCCTAGCTCCCGGGATGCGAGCGCCCTTCTTTTGCCAAGCCCGGCGGCGCCTTTGCGAGGATCTTTGCTGCCCTGCCCTCGCCAAAGCCGCGGCCGGGCCTCTCTTAACTCGTGTCTTTTTTGGTCTTTGTTTCAGAAAGTCGCCAGCGCAATCCTGCCTCTTTCCCGGCTGCAAGACAGGCTAGGATTCCGCGGGGGAGGAGAGGAGAGGAGGTGGGGGGAGGCCCGGGGACTGGCTGCAGCGGGAGGGTGGTTTTTTTTGTGGGGGGGGAGAAAGGGGGGGGTCAGGGGTGAGCAATTTCAGAGCTGATGGCTATGCTGCTTTGGGCTGCTGGTGAAATCTGGAGGGCCCCCTCCCAGGTTTCCTTCCCATGGCGCGACATTATCTGCTGCTGCCGATTCAACTGGCATTGTACGAAGCGCGGCGCTCTGCGGAGGGTTAAGCTTCAGCTTCCCAGGTATACTGGCTTTGATCTTTATCCAGGTTTACTTTGAACAGCAACGGAGGTGGGATCTGCTGGCAGAATGCCCACGCCTCATGGTAACCTCCAGAGGCGCCCGCTGCGGTTTTACGTTTGTTTTGTTTTGTTTTTTGTTTATTGGGAACTTGGAAGCCTCTTAAGAGGTTTTGCGTTAAAAATAAATGAATTTGGGATTTATGGTTTCCACAGGAGAGATTATATAGGAAGAAAAGTAATACGATGTAATTTAAGAGAGAGAGAAAGAGAGAGAGAGAGAGAGATTAAAACATATTTGGTTAAAAATGCATTCGTATTTTAAAACTGCTGTGAAGATTCTTGGAAAGCCTCAGGGTTGACTCAGCCTTCCATCCTTTCTAAGGTAGATAAATTGAGGACTCAGTTTGTGGGGGCAATAAGCTGACTTTGTATAAATATACAAAAGGATGAAGGCTATTGCTTAACGCACTGTAAGGTGCCCTGAGTCTCCGGAGAAGGGCAGCATATAAATCAAATAATAATAAAAAAAAGCCGCTTTGTATTTTTTTTCTATTTTTCTGGCACGTTTTTGCTTTTTTACCTTTTTGCTTTATATTTGTTTTTATTTTGTTTCAATAAAAATTATATTCCCCCCCCCCCAAAACATCTTCAATGCACTTCAGGTGGCTTAATGCTTAGAATACGAGGTTGACTCTAAACATTTAGTTGAGTTGACCGGGATGTGGTCAGAAAAGTCAAATGGTGGCCACCACCATGGTACCATCAAAATTCTACCTTTTTCTCCTTGACAGACCACAGAGGAAGTCAGTTTACATTCCAACCAACTTCTAGAACAGTGTTTCTCAACCTTGGAAGCTTGAAGATGGGTGGACTTCAACTCCCAGAATATCCCAGCAGCGCTGGCTGGGGGATTCTGGGAGTTGAAGTCCACCCATCTTCAAGCTACCAAGGTTGAGAAACACTGTTCTAGAAGTTTTTCTTTATAAGGAATTCTTACTTTGCCTGTTATGGAATATTGCCTCATCAGGTGGGACAATCTGGTTTAATTGAACTCTCTACTTTGAAAAACTGGAGCTAACTTTTTGGATTGAAACACTTACTGGGTTCACGAAAAGGACACTGGTTCAAAATTTCTTGCTTTCTTCTACAATGCAGAAAAAAACCCCTATTAGTTGGAGCCACTCCAGCTTCATGAAAATAGCATTTGAATAGAATTCTTTATTGGCTAAGTGTGATTGGACACGCAAGGAATTTGTCTTTGGTGCATACACTCTCAGTGTACATAAAAAGACAAGATACATTCGTCAAGAATCCTAAGGTACAACACTTAGTGATAGTCATAGGGTACAAATAACCAATCAAATCATACTAGGAACCAACCAATCAATATAAATCATAAGGATACAGCAACAAGCTACAGTCATATAATCATAAGTGGGAGGAGATGGGTGATAGGAACGATTAATAGTCATGTGGACTTAATGAATGGTTCGACAGTGTTGAGGGAATTATTTGTTTAGCAGAGTGATGGTGTTCAGAGAAAAATTTGTCTTTGTGTCTAGTTGTCTTGGTGTACAGTGCTCTATAGCATCGTTTTGAGGGTAGGAGTTGAAACAATTTACCCGTATTTTTCAGAGTATAAGATGCACCTTTTCCCCCCAAAAAAGAGGGTGAAAATCTGGATGTGTCTTATACTCTGTATGTAGCCCCACCCAGCTTCTCAAAGGGAGGTTTCAGAGGCTGAAAGAAGCCTCTGAAATGAAAAGAAGCCCCCCAACAGAGCTTCAGAGGCTTTTTTTCTGAAGCTCTGTTTCGGAGGCTTCCAGAGGCAGAAAAAGAAAAAAAAGGCACAGAGCTCACAACCAAGGAACCTGTTGCTAAAATTCACCTCTGGGAACAGCTGATTGGGGGTATTCCGGGAGGCCGATCCACCCGCCAATCAGCTTTTTTTCTTATTTTCCTGCCCAAAAACTAAGGTGCGTCTTATACTCTGAAAAATACAGCATGTCCAGGATGTGAGGGGTCTGTAAATATTTCCCCAGCCTTCTTTTTGACTCGTGCAGTCAAAAAATCCAGGGCATCCTCATTGCATAAAAAGAGACTCCATAAAACCTTGATTCTGCACACTTACACTCCAAAAGCAGAAATATAGTTTTAAATGCAAACCAGCATGCTGAGTCAGATGAATATGGGCCCCAAGAACAAAAAAATAAATAAATCTTTCTGCAGCTGGTTAGTGTGGAACAGTTAAAAGGCCATTGCCGGGGAAGGAATTAGAAGAGGCCATCTGACTTCTCATGCCATCTCTGGCCTGCAGCCCAGGCTGGGAAAGCAGCCGAAGGAGACGTCAGTGGTACAAAGTGACCTTGCTGGGAAAGACACGTGTGCTCTAGAATCTCTGCTGTCACAAATAGCCCAGCGATGTTGCAGGAAACATTGAGAGAAATGTATTTGGAGGACACCACCTTGAGAAAGGTTTCTCTAATGGCTGGAGTGAGTTCGCAAGTCCAGTTTTTTTTAATTTCCTCCCCACTGGCTCCTTAACTACTCCGGCTTCTTCCAGCATAGTTACTTTTTAACACACAGCAACTGAACAAGCTGATTACACAATGTTGCTGCCCGAACATTAATTTGAGCAGCAGCTAACATGGTAATTGGAGAGGGAGGGGGGGGAAGACTCAAAAAGCCTTTGGGTCACAACACCTCATTGAAAAAGCCGGTTTGTGGTTTAATGTTCCTTGATGTCGGTTTAAATGTTAAGCCTCTGTAATGGGTTAATGAGCACACATGAGACAATATCTGACATTCCACCTCACCTGTTGCTCTTTAACAAACCCGTATGCTGTTTCCCAGGCAGGCACATTTACTAGCAAAGAGATTGCAGTTGTTATCTATTATCTCTGCAGATTCATAGGCTGGGTTTCTAGACTTAAAGTCAAGCAAAAAAAAAAAAAAGGTAATTTTTAGAATAGAATAACAGAGTTGGAAGGGACCTTGGAGGTCTTCTAGTCCAACCCCCTGCTTAGGCAGGAAACCCTACACCACTTCAGACAAATGGTTATCCAATCTCTTCTTAAAAACTTCCAGTGTTGAAGCATTCACAACTTCTGGAGGCAAGTTGTTCCACTGATTAATTGTTCTGTCAGGAAATTTCTTCTTAGTTCTAGGTTGCTTCTCTCCTTGATTACCATAGTTTCCATCCATTGCTTCTTGTCCTGCCTTCAGGTGCTTTGGAGAATAGGTTGACCCCCTCTTCTCTGTGGCAAACCCGAGATATTGGAACACTGCTATCATGTCACCCCTAGTCTTTTTCATTAAACCTGACATACCTAATTCCAACAACCGTTCTTTATGTTTTAGCCTCCAGTCCCCTTATCATCTTTCTTGCTCTTCTCTACACTCTTTCTAGAGTCTCCACATATTTTTTACATCATGGCGACCAAAACAAAAAAAATTTGTGTGCAAGCAACCCTCAGCAATGCTGCGACTGTAAAGCCACCAAAGCTGTGTCACTCAAATTCCTCTTCCCCAAAATGGGATTATAGAAGCTTTGGTTACAATTGCTATCCACTGGCCACTTCAGTAACAATAGCCCAGAAAGCTTAAGGCCACCTTACCATTTGTACTTAACTAGAATGACAGCTTTTTCCTGCTACGTCATGGCCTTCACCTTATCCCCAGCCTAGGAATTTGATACACTTAAATCACTCAAGGTATCAGTCGAAAAACCAGGAAACGGTGAGTTCTAGTCCTGTTTTAGGCATAAAAGTCAGATGGGTGACTTTGGGGTAGTCACTCTCAGCCAGGGGTGGGATGCTACGGGTTCGGGAGAGTTAACACTATGGCCGGTTCAGAGAACCTCCAAATCCCACTCCTGGCTGGCCCCTCCCAGCCACCCCGCCTTGCTCTTCCCACCCCTCCCAGGAGTCTCCATGCGGCCCATTTTGGATGCGAGGTAAGTGCAGGGCCCATGTGGAGGCTCAGGGAGGGGGAAAAATGGGCTTCCCAGAAGTTCTGGAAAGGCCTCCAGAGCCTGGGGAAGGGGAAAAGCACCTCCCCACCGCCGTGGTGCAGGAGGCCAACTAGGCCACACCCACCATGGCCACGCCCACCCAGCAACTGGGCAGAGAACCCGTTGTTGAAATTTTTGAAGCCCACCCCTGCTCTCAGCCCAGACCTCCTCACAGGGTAGGTTGTCATGGGGGGAGGGAAATAAAAAGAGGAAGGAGTATTAGGTATATTTGCTGCCTTCTGCTATTCATAAAAATAATACAGGCAGGATATAAATAAATAAGTCACCCTTAGCTATATCGATGTCACAGTAGCTCCTCCCACATCCTAACGACCCTTATTCCAAGGGCAGCCACAAATGTGGGTCAAAAACCAATTAGGCTTGGTTACCCTTTTACCTGAAAGGGAACTCAGGTGATTGTCTTGACTCAAAACAGTAGCCATGGAGACAGAATAAACAACAAGAAATGGTTATGCTGGTCTAATTTTCTGCTGGTTCAAGGATAAATAGAGAGCACTGAAGCTCAATGGAGGGGAAAAACCTCTAAGAGATTTGCTTAAAGAGGTTGGAGGGAGAGGAAAACGTGTGCTAGACATTTTGGCTTAATTTGTTGTGCAGTTACAGTCAGCAAATGAGCTCATACTTTGCACTAGGCCATATTGACCTGGTATTCACATAATATCCTTCATTATTAATTACAGTCTTGGCTTAGTATGTTGGGTAAACCTAGATTATGCTGCATACAAAACATAAGAATATGGTTTAGTGTGTGACCTGAACCCAGTTCCCTTTATCTAATGCAGGTGTGTCAAACTCAAAACCCGGGAGCCAGATCCAACCCATGGGGTGCTTAGATCTGGCCCACAGGGCTACCCTGGAAAAAACAAAGGACTGGCCCATGGTGCCTCTGCCACTGAAAATGGAGCTGGGGAGGGCCACACACAGTCCTCCCCAGGTCCGTTTTCTCTGGCAGAGGGTTGCAAGAGGTAATCGCAGCCAAAAATGGAGCTCGGGAGCCCATTTAGCTGGCAGAGCGCTTCAGCCACCACAGGCACCTCCAACATGAGCGACGTCAAACTGGCCACATACACCCTGGTCACCCCCCACCCACCCGCCAAGGTCAAACACAACCCTGATACGGCCCTCAATGAAATCGAGTTTGACATCCCTGATCTAATGGAATGAAATTTTATTAAACAGGATACAAGCGTATGTTAACCAGAAATTAGGGGAATTGGCAGTCCACCCATATCTGAAAATTAACAGTCTTAAGTGATGGCACAGAGTAAAATCAATATTAAATACAGCATCCAAAATAGTAAAAATCTAAATGTTTTCTTTTTCTGTCAAGAAAATTTAAGCAAGATTGTTAACGTCAAAGTCATCGGAAAGTATTTGAGGAGCAGCACCACCTATTGGTTAGATTGCGTTATCATATTTCTGTACTCAGCTGTTTGGAAGGAAAAAAAAATTAAACTCTTAGATCAGGGATGGAGAATCTATGACATGCGTGTCAAAGGTGACATGCCAAAATATTTTGAGTGCATGTCAGCATTCACCAACAACTTACAGCAACTGTTCCTGAAAGCACACCCTGTTCTCGTGTGTTTCATTCATTCATTCATTCATTCATTCATTCATTCATTCATTCATTCATTCTCCATGACTGCCCATCTCGGTCAATGACTCTTTTTCAGAGGCGCCACAAAAATTGGGTGTTCTTTCTTGTGGCCTCCAGAAATCGTGCAGCACCTCCAAAAATCACGAGGAAATGGGGACGTACTTTGGGGTGATTTTCTGAGGCTGCAGTTGCCTGGAAGAGCATTCTCTGAAGCCCCTTCAAGAATGAAGGCCTTGTGCGACCCAGAGCCACCTCAGATAAGCTGCTGAGGCCCATCAACAGAAGGAGAAACTGCCTGAAGGGAAGTGGCACATGGCAAATCCTGGGGAGTGCTGGGGCAATTGCCCCATTTCCCAAAGCTCACACACTTGGGAAACGGCATGGAGTGGCCTCTTTGAATGGCAGCTGTGGCGTTAGGGCTGAAGTTGAGGCCTAGCTTTTACCTCAGGCCCAGACTTGGCACTGCCACTAAGTGCCACTGTTCAAGGTGACCTATTTGGGTGGGGTGGGGGGAGAAGATAGAGAATTGTTTCTCTTTTTTCAGGGCCACTATTAATTTTATTATATTTATTTGTAAAAGGTAAAGGTAAAGGTTCTCGTCGCACATGTGTGCTAGTCGTTCCCGACTCTAGGGGGTGGTGCTCATCCCCATTTCAAAGCCAAAGAGCCAGCGGTGTCTGAAGACATCTCCGTGGTCATGTGGCCGACATGACTCAACGCCAAAGGCGCACGGAACGCTGTTACCTTCCCACCAAAGGTGGTCCCTATTTTTCTATTTACACTTTGTACGTGCTTTCGAACTGCTAGGTTGGCAGAAGATATTTTTAATATTTATAAGATAAATATGTATTTGTATCCAGCCATTATTATTTTTACTATAACTCAAGGCAGTGAACCTATCCAACACAACTTCCTTCTCCTTTTTTTCTAACAACAACCTGTGAGGTGGGTTGATCTGAGAGAGAGAGAGAGAGAGAGAGAGAGAGAGGGAGAGAGAGAGAGACTGGCCCAAAGTTACCCATCTGGCTTTTGTGGCAAAGGCAGGACTTGAACTCATGGTCCCTCACTTTCTATTTTGAGGCCTTCACCACTGGACCAAATTGGATCTATGACACACCTGCAGAGTCCGGTAAGGCATTTTTCAAATGTTTGGCATGCTCAGGCCAAAAGGTTGGCCATTTACTACACTAGGTTCTGCTTTTCCAATTTGACATCCCCAGCTGGGGATTCCTGGAGGTTTTTTTAAAAATCCAATATATCTGAAGAGGGGCAGATACATATTACATAGTATATTTTAAGACACCTCCCTCCAAGTTAAATATATAAGGTGCCTTGGTGGCACAGCAGACTAAACTACTGCTGTTAAAGTAGCACTTAGCTGCCAGCTGCCTGCAATTACTGCGAGTTCAAATCTCACCAGGCTCAAGGTTGACTCAGCCTTCCATCCTTTCGAAGTAGGTAAAATAAGGACCCGATTTGTGGGGGCAATAAGCTGACTTTGTATAAAATAGAACACCACTGGGGGGGGGGGGAAGCCCTACTAAGCAGGTATATACAAAAGTATGAAGGCTATTGCTTAATGCATTGTAAGCCGCCCTGAGTCTCCGGAGAAGGGCGGCATATAAATCAAACAAACAAACAAACAAATAAATAAATAAACAAACAAACGAATAAATCCAAAAGAAAAAAAATTGCTGCAGAAAATCCCTCAGGAAACAGTTGCTGCAGAAAATTGCTCAGATTGAGCCAAGCAACACTTCACCCTGAATTTGCAGTAAAGGTAACAGTAACAGAGTTGGATGGGACCTTGGAGGTCATCTAGTCCAACCCCCTGCTCACGCAGGAGACTAGGGATTCAAACTGCTGACCTTTCTGATTGACAAGCTCAGTGTCTTAGCCACTGAGCCACCTAGTCGGGCAACTTCATGTACTTCCAACGATGAAAAGCTATGCAAAAACACGAGATCTTGCCTTATACGAAAGATTCATATTGGAACTGAGACAGGAAAAGCAAATGGTGTCTCAATGGTAGAAATTTAATGAGTTTTGCACAAACAGATCCTCACTGGACATAGTTTTTCACTCCAGAAAAATGGGCAAATATGCATTTCCCCTCCTCCCCAAAAAGTTACGTTGAATTTTTGAACACAGTTGACTTTTTCAGGATTTTTTTCCCCCCTGCGTTTATTTTCTGTTATGAATGGAAGATATTAAATATATCCTGCCTTAATGTGATTATTATAAATGCCATTTTCTTTAGAGACAACAGCTATAAAATAAATTGGGACTATACAATCTATGTGCTTCGTTTATCTTCAACTTCTGAAAACGTTTTGCACCCGCTCATCAGTTCAATTGTTTCTGAATGATTTTTTTTTAAAAAAACCTATGTTCACACACAAACGATCAATATGATTTGAGGTCCTTCTGGGATAATTGCTTGCTTGCTTGCTTATGCGCCATCAAGTTGGTGTCAACTTTTAGTAACCACAATTGGGACCAGAATTTCTGGTTGCTAAGCACCCAAATTTTGATCCTAGGACTGTGTGGATGCTGTGAGAGTTGTAAGTGCAAGGACTGGTTGTAACTTTAGGTAGATTTTCTCCTTTATGATCTGTCCCCAACTGGCTTCTTCAGATCTTTCAATAGTGCACCTCTAATTTTTTGGAGAAGGAGTATTGATTTGTTTGGGAGCATTACTGGATATTACAGACCATTTTTAATCTTGCTTCTGCATATTGGAGAGGAAGCCGTTCAGTCATTTGGGACTAGAAGCCTCAATAGATAAAGATAAAGGTTCCCCTCGCACATATGTGCTAGTCGTTCCAGACTCTAGGGGGCAATGATCATCTCCCTTTAAAAGTTGAAGAGCCAGCGCTGTCCAAAGACGTCTCCGTGGTCATGTGGCCGGCATGACTAAATGCCAAAGGCGCACGGAATGCTGTTACCTTCCCACCCAAGGTGGTCCCTATTTTTCTACTGGCATTTTTTACCTGCTTTCGAACTGCTAGGTTGGCAGAAGCTGGGACAAGTAATGGGAGCTCACCCCGTTACGTGGCACTCGGGATTCGAACTGCTGAACTGCCGATCTTTCGATTGACAAGCTCAGTGTCTTAGCCACTGAGCCACCGCATCCAATTGAACCCTCAATAAATAAATATAAAAAATAAATAGCAAGGGTTGGGTTTCATTCTGTGTCTTTTTTGATTGATTGATTTTTGATTCCGAGCAACCACATGGATAGCTTCCTTCCATGTTGGTCTATCCCTAACGTGGTCTTTCAGGTCTTCCGATGGTGCTTGGTTTTTAGCAAAAGCTATTTTATCCACATGTGTCCTTCCTTACTGATTTTTAAAAAATAGAAACCCAGAACAGGGCCACAAAAAGCAAGACAGAAGATCTTTCTTCTCCATCTATTAACCGAAAATGTTGTTCTTCAAGAGCACTTCATCCAAAGTATGAAAGTCAATCTTCTACTTCTAGTGAGAACTAAGGGAACTCTAGAACGACTATAAATGGTTTGTCCAATCGTTATGTACTGACCTGAAAATCTCATAGGTAAGGCCAACCACCTTTGGTAATAAACAGCCCAGGGGTGAAATCCAGCAGGTTCCAACAGGTTCTGGAGAATCGGTAGCAGAAATTTTGAGTATTTCGGAAAACCGGCAAATACCACCTCTGGCTGGCCCCAGAGTAGGGTGGGAATGGAGATTTTGCAATATTCTTCCCCCAGGAGTGGGGAGGGAATGGGGATTTTGCAGTATCCTTCCCCTGGAGAGGGGTGGGAATGGAGATTTTGCAGTATCCTTCCCCTGCCATGCCCACAGAACCGGTAGTAAACAAATTTGGATTTCACCACTGAAACAGCCATATTGATTTTTTGTATGTGAGATGCTATTCATCTTATTCCACAAGCCAGGACACTTTCCAAAATAGGCAGATTACTTTGGAAAGAGCTTCCGCCTTGAGAGGAATTCAACCAGGGCAGAAGAGAAGGAGCTGACCTCTCACCTGAAACGTTGCCTCTAAAATATTTTGTAGAGAGGACGGTAGACCTGGTGGTGAAACCAACACACAATCTCCCAAAAAAAGGGAAGGCTTTGCTTCCAAACATCACAGCAACAGATGCATACTGTGAAAAATACACATTGTTAAAAAAAAATAACAACACCTCATGGATCTTTGAATAACATTTTGGACCCACAAATATATGGCAGATGCACAGTTAAGGATGACATTCAGCGGAACAGCCTTTGTTTTGCATGTAGCTGGTTCCCATGCCAAGTTCTGGGCATCTCCAGATGAGCTTCAACAAGGCCCTTGTCTGAAGCTCTGGGAACCTGCAGCTTTCAACCAAGACAATCCTGAACTGGATGACTCCAAAGTAACTTGACGGGACTTTTCTGTTCATGGTTGCTCTCTGCGCCAGAGCTGTGGAAACAAACTTAACTCTGTAACAAACCCTTCCATTCTGTCTTGCAGTTCTTCAAGTGCCCTCTGAAGAAGGAGTCCCTAAAGGTCCCACTCAGGTGTTTATAAAATATGTGGTTGCTTGTTTTTCCCATCCTCCTGTGTCTCTCCTTCATGCTACGGGATGTTAAGACAAGTTTTGCCAGGTAGCCCCAGCAAACTCCAGGCAAACGTCTTTGGATGTTAGGAAGCTTCTCCTTCTTCAGTTGACTTCCAGGAGGAAGGGTTAAGAGGTATCTTTCAACTCTGGACTTTGGGGTGCTGGTGGAGGCACCTCTGTGGCTGGTGACTGCATTTCTTGTGATCTGTCTGGGGAAAGGAAAGCAGAGAAATATAAAGGAAGTATTTATCAGTGGTAACTAGAAAATGAGACAACCGATGAGATCCACGCATTGTGCTAAGCCATGTCTTGTTTAATTGTGATTTATTGACGAATAAATTGTGAAGTTGTGAAGTTCTCACAAAGCTCTCTGCCACGGAGCCCTTGGCCATAAATCTCAGCTTTGTTAGTCCTAAATATGGGATGGGATAGGGCAAATCAGCTACTGCTTTCTCCTTACAAAAGGGAATCCATACCCACAGAAGACCATATTCAGTCCTTCATAAAGTCCTTCATAATCATCTCTTTACCAAGTTTCACAGCCAGAAATAAGTTAAAGTGTCAGTCCTGAAGCTGACCTGACCACTTCAGTGTTGTCACACTGGAGCTGAGGGATAGGGAGGGGGGATTTGAGATAGAGGTGATTCTGTAGCCAAAACAAAATATTTTCTCTTGGGAACCAAGGACATTCTCACAGTTGGTCAGAGGAAGGCGGAGTGATGCTATCCGGTCGCCAGACCACACCGGGATTGGACCATGTGACTGTTTGTTTTGAGAAGGTAGAAAAGCTTTTACTTTTAATTAGGTGAAAACTGGGGGAGTTTCCAGAGTCATTTTTCACCAGATCTCTGCCAATATGATATTTCCAAAAAAGCTGTTCTTTGAGGAATCTGCTGGCCTTGGAGTTTTGCTTGTTATGGATGTATTATTTGGAACCCTGACATACAGCTGGATAAATGTCCAGCTGTCATTGCCAGCCATGGGAGGCAGAGAGTGGTTTTGTAGCAAGCCAGCTAAAGCCCAGCAAGCCATTGATGTCCAGAGATGACTCTTCCATGTGACCCACAACTCTAGTTGGGAAGTATTCTTTTCTCAAATAATTACTTTCAAGCCAGAACACTTTAGCCTGCTTTAGCCTGCCTCAGCAACATGCTGGTATTGAGCTGGAGACCCTTATATGGGGATGTATCCCTGCACTAACAGCAACTAGAGTTCAATGCTGGTTTCGGAACAGGGGAGCACAGTGAGCAAACCTAGAGAAGCCAACACTGTATGGATCACTGCATTCTGCACCAGTTGTAGCTTCTGGGTGGTTAGAAGGGGGCATCCTAGGGGTGAAATGCTACCGGTTCGCTCCGGTTCAGGCAAACTGGTAGTGATAAAAACTACTGGTTTGGAAGAACTGGTAGTAAAAAATAAAAGCTACCGATTCGGTCAAACCGGTAGTTAGCTACCAGTTCAGTCAAACCAGTAGTTAAAAAAAGCTACAATCCGACGATGACCTGTACCACGCGGTTTAGCTTTTCCTGCTTTCTAGTGAAGCTAAACTGCGCGCCACAGCTGATTCCCTATCTCACTGTTCTACTTACCTTCCCAAGCCTCCTTTTGGTGTGTGCTGGGTGTGTTCATATATGCAGTATGCACCAAAAGGAGGCTTGGGAAGGTAAGTAGAACAGTGAGGGAGGGGGATCAGCTGCGGCATGCAGTTTACAGTAGCTTCGCTAGAAAGCAGGAAATCCTGCTTTCTAGCAAAGCCAAACACGCGATACAGGTGATCGTCTGATCATAGCTTTTTTAAGCTACTGGTTTGACTGAACTGGTAGCTAACTACCGGTTTGATCGAATCGGTAGCTTTTATTTTTTACTACCGGTTCGCCCAAACCAGTAATTTTTATCACTACCAGTTCGTCTGAACTGGAGCGAGGTGATCATCGGATTGTAGCTTTTTTAAACTACTGGTTTGACTGAACCGGTAGCTTTTTAAATGCACAGTGTGCATTTGGTATGTAACGTGTGTTTGGGGCACACTACACATGCGCTCTCAGCACTCATGCGTGGTCAGCGAACCGGTAGCAAACCAGTTCAGATTTCACCACTGGGACATCCCCATGTAGAGCGCATAGCAATTATCCAAACAGGAAGTGATCAAGGCATGAATGGCCACCAGCAAACCCTTCCGATCCAAGACAAAGGACATGAAGAAAGAAGGAACTATTCCATTGGCAAAGAGCTCCAACCATACAAGAAATGAGGCAAATAAGGAGGATGTCTACCTGAGGTAATAGACATTTCTGCCAGTTTCAGGGGCAAGTCGGTGGGGCTGACACCAGCTGGTGAACCCAGGATATCCGGCAAGGCGTTTCTTCGGCCAGTGCGCCCTGATGATGCAAAATCCAGCACGGGCTCCACCTCAGTCATACTTCCCCTGAAATGACACCAGAAACGCTAGATTGGCCAACCATCTCAACTAAAGTAGATGGAAATTTTTCCCCTTCAAACAAGCTTCCATTCAGCCAAATCATACACGTCCGGAATGTGCCCATTAGAGTTGGTCAGCTTTTGTGAAAGGTACAGTTTCTCCTAAATTAATTTGTAGTTTGTTCAGTTTTGGCTTAGCATGTTTTATTAAGTCAGCCGACGTTAATTTAGTTCAAAAGCCAGGAGAGTGGAAAGCTTTTCTTCATTTATTGACATTTATTGGGAAAGGTATTTGATCAGATTGAATCAACATTCTGATATCGATTGATGATTTGGGTTATTTAATTTAAAAAAAAAGACTTATGAAGAGGGTTGATATGAACTGAATTAATTTTATGAACAAAGCTAGCTATTTTATTTGGATTGGACCCGGCTTCGGCATCCCTGTAGTAAAACTTGATAAGCAAACTGTGACTTCTTATAATATATACTTGCTCCCCATGTTTCTCCTTGCCCTTAGTTCTGGGCAACTCTGGATTTTAATGAAAACAAGATCTTTCTATTCTGGAACCTATCCATCCATGATTTAACTAACCTCTTTCTTTTCTTCTAATGGCAGCAACATCCCTGAATAAAATTGAAAAACACCCAGTCTTCTGAATCCACTTGATGTGGTGAAACTAGGAGTCAATAATATCTGGAGACCCAAGAGTTTCTCAACCTTTATGTAGATCAGGTTATCCAACCTAGAAAACTTTGAGGTGTGGCTTCAATTTCTAAAATTCTTGATAATGGCCATGCTGGCTGGGGGGGGGGGGATTCTAGGAGTTGAAATCCACACATCACAGAGTGGGCCAGCTTGGGGGAACTTTGATCTAGATCAGTGTTTCTCAACCTTGGAAGCTTGAAGATGGGTGGACTTCAACTCCCAGAATCCCCCAGCCAGCAGCGCTGGCTGGGGGATTCTGGGAGTTGAAGTCCACCCATCTTCAAGCTTCCAAGGTCAAGAAACACTGATCTAGATGATGAAAGCATAGATAGACCCAGACAATGATACAGAATGGGAGCTTTTTGTGATACAGTCGTATTAACTATGTCTCTTGGTGTGCACACTCATCTGTGTGGATGCATGCTGGCATCTTTATTGCTATTCCCAGACTAGATAATTGGGGTAGTCAGCTGAAGGGAAAACCTTGAAGGATCGCTCTTGCCAGCTGCTGCCACCCACCACTTCAAAGAAGATCCTGCTCAGCTGTTCTTTCCCCAGACAGTCTTACAGATGCTCACCCCACACCTCTCTTCTCTAGGCACTTCACCATCTGCTTTTGACATGCTGTTAAAGCTCTGTTAGCAGGTGTAGTCTCCAAACTCATGTTCTAAGGGAAGTTGCCTTTTTCCCTTGATGAAGGAAGTGTACCTGTAACATGTGCATGAAAAGTGACTGTGTCACAGGAGGGCAAAGCCGATAGATTAATGGCCACTGGTGACTTTGACTTTTCTGAGATTTTCCAGCCCGGCGTCCATGTCAAAAGTTAATATTCACTTCCTCAATATATAGTTATTTTTAATAAATCTTTTTTTTTTAAATCAAAACTATTTGAGATCCCAGCCAAAGCTCACATCAGCATTTTGGTTTAGCCAGGTAGCTCTTAAGTTCTCATATTTGAACATATTTGCTTCTGCTGGAGTTTCTTTCAGATCCTTGCACTTATAGAAGTTACCAGTTAAGAAAATACTCCTGACTTCATCCAACAATCTGAGCACTGAGAGAAATAGAAGTGAATGTTTGTAGCTCAGGATTGAATACATCTAGAGTAACGTTTTGGTCACCACACTGTAAAAAAGATGTTGAAACTCTAGAAAAAGTACAGAGAAGAGCAACAAAAATGATTAGTGGACTGGAGACTAAAACATATGAAGAACAGTTACATGAACTGGGCATGGCTAATCTAGTGAAGAGAAGGACCAGGGGAACATGATAGCAGTGTTCCAATATTTGAGGGGCTGCCACAGAGAGGAAGGGGTCAAGCGATTTTCCAAAGCACCTGAAGGCCAGTCAAGGAATAATGGATGGAAACTGACCAAGGAGAGATTCAACCTAGAAATGAGGAGGAACTTTCTGACAGTGAGAGCAATCAACCCATGGAACAGAAATTGCCTTCGGAAGTTGTGGGAACTTCATCACTGGAGGCCTTCAAGAAAAGATTGGACTGTGATATATCAGAAATGGTGTAGGGTCTCCTGCTTGTAGGTGGGTTGGACTAGATGACCTATAAGGTCCCTTCCAACTCTGCTAATCTGTTAAAGTAATAAAGGTGAGATGAAGTTCTTGGTGGTCTCTGAGCTTGCAGATGTTTCATTGCCCAACCAGGTAACATCAGCAGCGCAAGGTGACGATATTACCTAGTTGGGCAATGAAATGTCTGCAGAAATATAATCAAGCTCAGAAGGCATCAAGATTTCACTATAGGAAATATAAGATGGACTTGCTTATTCTCTTCGTGAATGCAGTCTACATGTTCCTCTTCCCTTAATTGTGGCCCAGGAAGTAATTGTGGCAGTAAAGAGAAATGGATACCATCACCCATTTGATTGCCAGTTGACTGGGGAAAGCGGAAAGAATAAATGACAATCAATACCTACTTCTAGGTGACATCTGGCGGAAGACTGTGGTCAGGTTTTTTCCTCTCTTCCAGGCCATAGGGTTTTCTCCCCATACTTCAGATCACCCTAATTGGCTTTTTCTGAATTTATTCTGATTTCTCTACATCCTTTACAGTGAGTGAAGAAGACAGCTGAGATGAAGATGTATTGATAGACCTTTCACATGATAATGGTGTCAATGGAAAGAACTCACACTTTTGGTGAAATGTTGTGAAATGTTGACTAATCACAAGCCCTATAGGTCTTCTTCGCTTCAGAAGAGTCAAACAGCAAGAAACATGATATATAGACCAAACATAAGGGAAGGGATTCCCAGGACATAAGTAGGAGAATAAATGGCTGGCATCACATTTTATACTAAGCAATAATGTTTGCTTTTAACCTTGTTTTGCTGAAAAAGGAACTTGATTGGCATGTAATACTAAAGCATGAAAGCCTGTTTGGAGTAGCAGTTGAGACACCAGATTAGGAGACCATGAGTTTTAGTTCCACCTTAGATATGAAAGCCAGCTGGATGACCTTGAGCCAGTCACTTTCTCTCAGCCCTAAGAAGGAAGCAGCGGCAAATTATTTCTGAAAAATCTTGCCAAGAAAACTGCATGGACTAGTCCAGACAGTCACCGGGAATTAAAAACTGACTTGAAGGCACAACCTCCACCCTCTCCCTACCCCCTCCCTCAAACTCCTAAAACAAGGGTATCAAACTCAATTTCTTTGAGGGCCACATCAATGGGGGGGGGGAGGGTAGGTGTGGCCAAGGTGGGCGTGGCCAGCTCCATGTCACTCGTGTCGGGCACACCTGTTGTACCCCTAGCGCTCTGCCAGTAAAAATGGGTTGCCAAAGTCTGTTTTCTTTGGCAAAGGTATCATGGACCAATCCTTTGCTGTTTCCAGGGTGGCCCTGAAGGCCAGATTTAAGCAACCTGTGAGCCAAATCCAGCTCCCGGGCCCTGAGTTTGACACCCCTGCCCTAAAATATAATCTATGGTCCCAAGCCACTATAGCTGGCTTAACCCAACAAGCTAAGCCAAAGATAAAAGAAAACTCAGAGTCACATAAGGCTACATGCAATCTGTCAACCCAATCACTGTTTTGTGGGTTTTCCTTCTTGAAAGCTTAGGGGCCAGGTGATCCCTTGTTATCCTAGATGCTGTAGCCACCCGATTTCTTATATCAGCAAGGAGCTGAGCCAAGTAGCTTTTGCATTTACAAGTTCTTTCAGAGCACTATTCAATGTGCCAATTCTTCTTTATGAAACTGTACATCCTTTGTCAGCAAGAGGAGTGAGAAATCACTTCTTTCCATACAGGAAAAAGTGTCTTCAAATTGAGCTTGACTCTTGTTGATTTTTAACAAGGACATGGTGACTCAGTGGTTAAGATGCTGAGCTTGTTGATCAAAAGGTCGGCAGTTCAGAGGTTCAAATCCCTAGTGCCGTGTAACAGGGTGAGCTCCTGTTACTTGTCCCAGCTTCTGCCAACCTAGCAGTTCGAAAGCACGTTAAAAAAATGCAAGTAGAAAAATAGGGACCGCCTTTGGTGGGAAGGTAGCAGCGTTCCGTGCACCTTTGGTGTTTAGTCATGCCAGTCACATGACCACGGAGACGTCTTCAGACAGCGCTGGCTCTTCAACTTTGAAATGGAGATGAGCACTGCCCCCTAGAGTCTGGAACAACTAGCACATATGTGCGAGAGGAACCTTTATCTTTACCTTACCTTGTTGATTTACTTGGGTACATTGTGCAGCTTTCTTAGCAACGTTATGAAAGTCGCTTGTCAGTCTCTTCTTTCAGGATATATTTCAGGATATGAAGAGCCTTGGTGGCATAGCAGGCTAAAGTGCTGTTAACTAGCACCAGCTGCCTGCAATTACTGCAAGTTCAAATCTCACCAGGCTCAAGGTTGACTCAGCCTTCCATCCTTTCGAGGTAGGTAAAATGAGGACCCGGATTGTGGGGGCAATAAGAACACCGCTTAGGGGCCCCCGAAAGCCCTACTAATTAGGTATATACAAAAGGATGAAGGCTATTGCTTAACGCATTGAGTCTCTGGAGAAAGGGCGGCATATAAATCGAACCAATAAATAAATAAATAAATAAATATTCTTCCCCCGCCCCCAACAATCCAATCTAATCTACAATTGAGGGATTTCCTAGTGGTCTCTTCTTCAAATATTTCCCCAGACAAATATTAACCAGGTCCAATCCATTTTGTTTTCTAAAAAAGCCAAAGACAATTAGATACTGCTACCTTCCTATGCTGTATAGGCCCTTTTAGCCAAAGCTGGTAGAGGAACAGACAGATCACACCCCTTTCTATGTCAGTCAGCACCCTGGTTATGGACCTCAGTCCTGGAAGAAAATTACCTTGGAAGATGTCATTTTAGCTCATTTTTGGTTTAAGGTTTAAGAGGGCTGCAAAAATTGCTGACATTTTCCTACTTTAGTGCCAGCAATCAAAATTGGGTTGGGATGCTGTTTCCATCTTTCTCTTATTAATTTGACTTTTCTGACAAGGACAACAAAATAAAAAAAAAAAAAAGGGAGGAGAAGTGATGGGAAATGCAAAAGGGCACAAAGGGAAAGGCGACATCATCTGGCACGCTTGTAAACTTCTGTGAACAAAGCAGGATATTTCATTTTTATTAGCTATTGTTTGAGTCTGCTGTCTGAACCAGCCCTCAACTGATTGATTTTAAAGTTGTATATTGATATAAGGTCCTTGGGGTGGGAGTGGGGGGCAGCAAAATGTTTACAGTTCATGCGAACAGACTTTTAAAAAAAAATCATACCTCGCCTGCATATTAAAAACTAATCTGCCAGAGATGAAACCTATTACCTATGACCCAGGTGGCACCTTCATATTTTGGGATTATGCAATTCAGTTGGCAGGCTTTAATACCAGGAAGCTTAGGAGCACGAGAACAAGCAAATTCCTTTGCAGAAGGTGAGACTTGGATATGTCAGCACCATTCTAAGGACTGCAATTGAAGCTTCCCTCCAGATCCAGAGCAGAAAAGCTGGAAAAATGAGAGGAAGAAATTGGAAGTGCTTAAATAGGGCACGAGTGGGTGGAAGGTGGATTTCTGACATCCACATTTTATAGTAAGAAAGGAGCTGGCTGTCGTATCATTTGAGCCCTGTAAGAGGCTGGTTGTTGGTAAAAGAACAAGAGTCTATGGTTGAGATCACACAACACCTTCAGCCAAGAATTAATGAGCTTACTCCAATGTGTAAATCCACCCTGCATGGTGTATGCATGTGAAACAATTGAGATTTAAAGGAGAAGTTTTTTTGTGGGTTGGCTGCATTACCTTTTTTATATATTGTCACAAAGTATCCTGGACTTAATATAGTCAAATTCTGCTACCTGACTAATTTTTGGTACTTGCACAATGGTCTTCTCTTTCTCCATATGCTCTGACTTCCCAACCTCTGGTTAACTTCAAGCACCCAAATGCATAAAAGCCCATTGATGTGAAACCAAAGCATCTGCAGGCAGGGGCACATTTTCCACATCAACCCATCCAAGGTACCTGCAATGGTCAGCCAAGCAAATCTCAGCCTTGCTTAGGCTGATGCTCTTAATCCATCCTCATGGCGCTAGAAATGGTTAGCCTTTAAAGGGGAGGTGGGTGTTGCAAGAACCCTTCTGTAGCAGCAACAGATGAGCATTGCTAATCCAAACTCCCCACCGCGCCCAAACCCTCCAACCCCACCTTCTCATCCTTGAGAAGAGGTTTCAAGGCTTTCCCTGCTTCCCGTTGGGAATTGCAACATGCTTGCTTGGAATCTTTGCAGAATGCTCATTAAACCTCCTAATGCACCCAGAGAATGGGAACAGCTGGAGAGTCAAATGCTGCGTTGTGGAAAGTTTCATCACCTTGTGCTTACAACACACCCATGCTCTTCCAGAGGAGCCTTCCCTATTCTTCCCCACCTTGCCTCATCATCTCCTTTTGTTCTTCAAACCTTAAGGAAGCAAGCATCCTAACCAAGGGGCTCATCAACAGATTGGTTCCTCTGTGCATCCAGCCAACCAGAGGAATCATGTTGACCGGTTACCTGTAACCTACCCTCCTGCCCTAGTCCACCCTCCCTCCCTTCCTATCTGGAAAGTGCAACCCCTCCTCCTTCTACTCCAACGAGAGGAAGGAGCAAGCAAGCTGACATACTTACCAAGGGAGTTGTGGAAAAATAGAAGGGCTGATCTCCAAGGAGGACTGTCAGGCAAGGTCGGGGAGCAGAAGAAAAAAAACCGTTCAGTCATGGAATCTGCCTCGAAGCATGTTGCACCCGCTGTTCCTAATCCGTCTCCATGGTCTCCTGGAGCATCCCTCTTCCTCAATTTGCAAGATGCTTTTGGGTATCAGCAGACCGTGAGTCGCTTGCCTGGAACGCCTGCCGGATCTACCAATTGCTTCGAAGGGGGTGCAGGAGGTAGACTCGCATGCATTGGGTGGCTCTCCTTGGCCAGGTAAGCTGGCGTAGCCCCCTCTGCTTTTTCCGTCTCTCCTAATTCAAAGGAAGAAAGCTTAAATTCCTTGTTTCCCATCAGCCTTGCATAAATCTCTCTCCGCCCCCCCCTTTTCTCCTCTCTTGGCTTCCTCCTGCCCTGCCTCTCAGTTGGCACAACTCTGGGAGTCTGCCTCTGCTACACATGGTTGTTTTCAGCTGCTGGGGAGGGGAGGGGGTTTGATAGATTCGCCTCCCTGCCGAGCAAGGCTGTGTTTAGTTCGCTTCTCTCCCCAGCATTCCCACGCCCTGCTTTCCCCCCACTGTCATTTCTGAGCAACAGGTTATCGATTTTAAAAAAATATATATTTTTGCATATCCCTGTTCTTTTCACACAGGGACCCCACCGCAGCTGTAGGATGGCCCCATGGCCTCTCCAGAATTGCTCTAGGGTGCAGCAGAAACAAATATTTCTTAAGGGAGAAAGGCAATCAATTTCCTGGAAGGATACCAGTGGGCTTTCCAGGTTCCAAGGTTTAATCATTGCATTCCAGTTTCGAGAACTGTCCTTGCTAAGGTTTAAACATAGGAAAACACATAACGAGAAGTGGGGAATGAAAAGAAACATGGATTGGCCTTGAAGTGAATGGATTCTAAGAGAGGCAGTCTGACTGGGCTCTTAAATTAGACGCTAAATCAAAAGGACAGATAGGCTGGCTACCAGTCTAACTTCATTCTTCAGAGTTAGAGGAATGGGTGACAATCCAATCCAAGAAAAAAGCCACCTGGATTTATTTATTTATTTTTACAAGGAGGTTTTGGCTGTAAAGTGAAGGAATCCCAAGCAGTATATATTCAATAAAATGGCATTCCTGATAGTTCTCTTTAAGGGAAGGATTTGCTTCTTACACCTTCTTGGTAATCTGGTCTTCAGGAGTGAAGGGAAAGTACATTTAGAGAGACAGGAAATGGAAAGCTGCTCTTGATACTGTATGGAATGCCTGGGTTTGCACAATATGTTAAGGCTGGGTTGTTTATTGCATTAAATGTAGTTTTTAAAAACCACTGGTTTCTGACCTAATCCACAACAACTCTGCAGGCCTCCCAAACCCTCTGCGCATCCCATGTTTGCGAAAAATGGGTCTGTTTTTGGCAAAAAATGGGCGCACGGGGCAGGGTTTCAGGAGGCAAAAAATGGCTGGTGGTGTATAAATCGCACCAACATTTCCACCCTCTTTTAGGGGGCAAAAAAGTGCGTCTTATACTCCAAAAAGTACGGTATCTACATTGCATGAAAGGAAAAAGGCCCTGGTGATACAATCACACTGACCATTTGGTAAAGCTAGCTTTTGCTTTGATGGGACTGTCCAAGGTCCTGAAGGAAAACTTTAACCTTGAGAAGAAGGGCAGACAGTCTCAAAATTTTCTGGATGACAGCTTCCCACAATTCTTTGCCTTTGGCCCTTCTAGCTGTGGCTGATGAGAGCTGAAATATCTGCATTTCTCAGTTCACACATGCTGCTATATTGTCACATCGTTTGCTTGGTTTTGGCGTAGCAACTTGTGTGAATCCAGCTTTGTGATTTGTAAAGTGTGGTTTATAGATCACAATAATTTATTCAACAAATGAAGACTAAACTCAGCTATAGCCAAGCAATATGTGCAAATCTAACAAAGTTTCCCAGGTGTGGTCTCTTCCTGATATTGGGGGGGGGGAGAAGGGAGACTGTAATATGCAAAATTTTCAGCCAGCAGAAACATCTGGATGAATGTTTAGATAGATAGATAGATAGATAGATAGATAGATAGATAGAGGAAGAGAGGGAGAGAGAGGAAGGGGGAGAGAGGGGGGAGGAGGAGAGAGAGAGAGAATGAATTATTGGTCAAGTGTAGTTGGACACACAAGGAATTTGTTTTCAGTGCCTAAACTCTCAGTGTACATACAAGGAACAAGTGATAAATCATAATCATAAAAATACATTCATCATAAATCATAAGATACAACACTTAGTGGTAGTCATAGGATACTAAATAAGCAATCAGCATAAATCATTCTAGGATATTAAATAAAACAATATATATTGTAAGATACAAGCAACAAAGTTATAGTCATAAGATAAGGGAATAGGTAATAGGAAAGATGAGAAGAAGAATAGTAATACAGCTGTTCTAGGTAATTTGACAGTGTTGTGGGAATTAGTTGTTCAGCAGAGTGATGGCATGTGGGAAAAATGTCCGTGTGTCTAGTTCTTTTAGTGTGCAATGCCCTATAGTCTTGAGGGAAGAAGTTGAAACAGTTTATGTCCAGGATGAGAGGGGTCTGTAGCAGTGTTGGATTCCAAATTTTTTCACTACTGGTTCGGTGGGTGTGGCTTGGTGGGCGTGGCATGGCATGGTGGGTGTGGCATGGTGGGTGTGACAGGGGAAGGATACTGTAAAATCTCCATTCCGTCCCCAATCCAAGGGAAGGTTACTGCAAAATTCCCATTTCCTCCTGATCAGCTGGGACTTGGGAGGCAGAGAATAGATGGGGGTGGGGTCAGTCAGAATTTTTACTACTGGTTCTCTGAACTACTCAAAGACACCCAGATACCGCTGAAGAAGTCTGATGTATACCATATTCAAGACACAAAAGTATCAGTGCACAAGTATTGAGTAATATTGAAGGTTATCACACTTTTCAGCTATTGGCTTCTTAAAATCCTGGTAGTTTTTAGTAAAATGTAAAAGCTACTTTTTTGTTCTTGGCCTTTCTGGGTATTTTTACCCATGGATTCACACTATTTATAAATAGTTCTCCCAGTGAGAAAGGCTATCCTGTTATTATTTCCAAAAATGTGAGCATTAAATGTTTAAACCTGTTTAAAAATCTTTTTTAAAACCCTAACTTCAAAAGGAGCCTGATAGCATCTTTCCAGACATTTTATTAAGCGGGATAAGCTTTGGGGACTGTGACTTTTAATGGAATTTGTTAATCTGAAAAGAAGCTTCCAGACTCATGATTTTTTTTTTTTTTTTGGCTACTATAGTCTTACACAATTCTCCTCCAGCAATATTTTAAAAAACTCCTTGTAGGGTTTAAGAAAAAGTGACAGTTTAAAAAGTGGTTTTCTTAAAGTCAGCAGTTCTTCCCCCCTCACCAAATCTACATTGGTCCAAATCTGTTTTTCCCATTAGCCATGCATTCTGCAAGTAATCTTCAATTTATCACCATAGATAGGAATCAGAGGTGGGTTTCAGCAGGTTCTGACCAGTTCTGAAGAACCGGTAGCAGAAATTTTGAGTAATTCAGAGAACTGGTAGTAAAAATTCTGACTGGCCCAGCCCCCATCTATTCTCTGCCTCCCGAGTTCCAGCTGATCAGGAGGAAATGGGGATTTTGCAGTAACCTCCCCCTGGAGTGGGGAGGGAATGGAGATTTTACACTATCCTTCCTCTGCCACGCCCACCAAGCCACGCCCACAGAACCGGTAGTAAAAAATTTTGAAACCCACCACCGATAGGAATAGGTCTTTTGTCACTAAGCAGTGCAGTTAAGTGAGTTGTGACCAATTTTATGACTTTTTTGGCCACGGTTATTAAGCAAATCTGGTCTCCCCCATAGACTTTGCTCGTGGGAAGTCCCTTGGGAAATCCCTTGGGAAGGTCACAAATGGAAATCAGGTGACCCTGGGAAGCTGCAACCATTATAAATACATGCCAGGGGCCAAGAACCCGAATCACAATTATGACCTTGGGGACACTGATGGTTGTAAGTGTGAAGACCAGACTTAAGTTCTTTTTTCAGCTCTGTTATAACTCTGAATCAGGGGTGAAATGCTCCCAGTTCGGACCGGATCGCCCAATCCGGTAGCGATGGCAGTGGGTGGTTCGGAGAACCGGTAGCAAAAATCTCTCCCCACCTCCATGCCCAGCTGAGCCGCGCAATTATCAGAGGCTTTTTATTTTATTTTTAAAAGCATTTTTTCTACAACCTCTTTGGCCGAAAAAATGTTTTTAAAAATAAAAATAAAGCCTCTGCCGATCAGGCAAGTCAGCTGGGATCGTCAGAAGCTTTTAAAAGCATTTTTTAACAACCTCTTCAGGTTGTAGAAAAAATGGTTTTAAAAGTTAAAAAAAAAAAAAAAAGTTGGCCACGCCCACTCAGTCATACTACCCCCCCACAAGCCACGCCCACAGAACCGGTAGTAACAAATTTTACATTTCCCCACTGCTCTGAATGGTTGTTAAATGAATGACCATAAGGTAGTCGAGGACTACCTTATCTTCTCCATGACCCATCCACCCTCATTTCGGAGAAGTCAACCCCACTGCCCAGTCTTCTAATCCCGGTTGCAGTTTTGCCGGGCACAACATCCTCCTTCACAAACCCAGCTCATTCCGAAGGATTTATTTAAAGCTCTTGGTTATTTTTCATCCCTGACTGCTGTTATATTGACATCCTCTTTAGATACTGTGCTGGCTCCAGGCAACTCACTAACCCCTTTCGTAGGACTCTAAATATAGTCCCAGCAGCTAAGCAGAATTCACTTAGCAGCCTGGCGTATGGGTGGCTGTGTACCAGCAGCTCTGGAACAGATCTTGGGGGCAGTTTGCAAGAGAGAGAAAATAACTTGCCTTTGAGGTTGCTCAACCCCCACCTTCCCTCTGTACCAGCTCTATTCCAAGTTTATTTCTAGTGCAGTCTGATTTCAGTTTCAGCAAATCAGGTTGCTCATAAAATCCTCGCTTGCTCCCTGCCTCTCCCCCCCTTTCCCCCCCCAGCCGGGCATTTTTCTTCTTCTTGTATGAATTTTGCTCTTTCTGGTTGAGTCTTCAGTTGCTCATTCTGACTGCAACTGATTTTGCATAATTCTTTGTTGGGTTTAACAGCAAACAGCTTGCAATTAAGTTTACCCAATATGCTAAGAATAATCCTTGCTCTGCAAATCCATACAATGGCTTGTTTCGCGAACTGTACAAATCCCGCCTGCATTATGGCTTTGAACCATAAACGATGTAGCCTTTTTTTTTTTTAATGCTATATACTATTATGGGATTTCTTTGGTTTTGGCTCTGTGCTGTATACAAACGGAGCCCCTTTGTTTTGCCAACTGGGTCAAACCATCTGTGTGCATTCGGGACTCGTCCAACAAATTATGTAGCGAACTTTTCCTTTTAGGATGAATGGATAAACGGTTAGAGGGGAAAAAGCAACAGGAGATTAATTCAATATATGATCACAACAGTGAGATTACTGTATGCCCAGAGATGGGAAAGATTTGAGACTATCCACTCCGGAGGAATGGTTGATGAAGTTGACAGATTTTACTGAAATGAATACATTGACTTCTTGGATTAGAGAATTTAGTAGTGACTGGAAGCCTTTTGTGATTTTGTGTGTGTGTAAAAATAAAGAATGAACTTTTGACTTATGGTTCTGATGATTAGAAAGGATAGATTGTAGAAAGAAGAGAGTCAGGATGTAACTTTAGAAAGAGATAACATACATGCACTTATTTCATACTATATAGTGTGTGTGTGTGTGTGTGTATGTTTATTTATATGTTAGTATACATATATAGTACATATATATGTATATAGGTGTGTGTATAGGTGTGTGTGTATATTATTTTTATTTTATTTTTATTAGTCATATTTCTATGTCGCCCAGTCTCCGAGGACTCTGGGCGGCTTACACCAATAAGCAGTATACTAAATAGCATATTGCCCCCAACAATCTGGGTCCTCATTTTACCCACCTCGGAAGGATGGAAGGCTGAATCAACCTTGAGCCAGTGAGATTTGATCTGCTGATCTGCTGAGCTAGCAGTCAGCTGAACTAGCTGCAGTACTGCACTCTAACCACTACGCCACCTCGGCTCATACATACACACACACACACACACACACACACACACACACACACACGTCTTTTTCTTTTTTGTAGGCTTTTATGTGCATATTCTTTCTAGCCAGGTTTTACCTATGTAAGCTAAGTTGTTCCACAGCCCTAGTTCTGTGAAATCTCATTCACAAGTTTCTGGGCTTTTTGTATCTTGCTGAAAAGCAACAACTCTGTTGTTCTTTCAAAATTGCAAACACTCTCCCAAATTGCAGCACAGAGTTGTTACTTTTCAGCAAGATACAAAAAGCCCAGAAACTTGTGAATAAGATTTCACAGAACTAGGGCTGTGGAACAATTTAGCTTACGTAGATAAAACCTGGCTAGAAAGAATATGCATACATACATATACATATACATATACATATACATACACACACACACACACACACACACACACATATATATATATATATATATATATATATATATATATATATATATATATATATATGCATATTCTTTCTAGCCAGGTTTTACCTACGTAAACTAGGTTGTTCTGCAGCTCTGGTTGTGTGAAATCTCATTCACAAGCTTCAGAGCTTTTTTTCGTTGACAAACTGCAACTCTATGTTGCTCTCTGGGAGACTCAGATAGCTATTTCTGCCTTATAAGGCTATCTGAGTCTCCCAGAGAGCAACATAGAGTTGCAGTTTGTCAACGGAAAAAAAGCTCTGAAGCTTGTGAATGAGATTTCACACAACCAGAGCTGCAGAACAACCTAGTTTACGTAGGTAAAACCTGGCTAGAAAGAATATGCACATAAAAGCCTACGAAAAAGAAAAAGACACACACACACACACACACACACACATATATATACAAAACACACACACACACACACACACACACACACACACACACACATATATATATATATATATATATATATATATATATATATATATATATATATATATATATATAAATAAATAACTATTCTACAAATACGAGTTCCAGGTATATTACTAAAGAAAGAAGCAGACATCCTGTGATCTCCAGAACTTAAAATTTTAAAATAATTAAAATTTTATTTTATTAAGCTTTTGTCAGCTATCTGCATCGTGAGACTATTAGACTATCATCTCTGCCTTTATATGCCATTAATCAATTTTGCCATTGTACGTGTAATAGGCCCTTCCAGCTGTCTCCCACTTGTAATTAGCTGTTGTTTTTTGCTGTCGTCATGCTGGATGATGGAGGCTTAATTCCTACTGTTTCCTCCATAAGCAAGCTGGGTGGGAGACGTATGTATATATATACCATGTTTTCCCGAAAATAAGACGGTCTTATATTTTTTTTGAACCCCGAAATAAGTGCTTGGCCTTATTTTCAGGGAGGTCTTATCATTTTGGGGCATGTGGAGCAAGATGGGGCTTTCTTGCCATCTTACCTGATTTCTAGCTCTGTCTCCTAACCCTAACCAGAGGAAATGGTGGGGACCGGCTGCACATGTGGTTAAATATTTTCAGGCAGGGCTTAGTTTGTGGGGGGCTTATTTTAGTGCATGTGCTCAAAAGCCTGATTGGGCTTATTGTCTGGGGAGGTCTTATTTTCAGGGAAACAGGATATATGTATGTATTAGTGGTGGGTTGCCCCCGGTTCGCACCAGTTCTATAGAACCGGTAGTAAAACTGGTGGGAGGCTCCACCCACTGATCCCAACGTCATCAGAATGTTTTGGTGCATGCGCAGAAGAGAGCATGCGCGGCCCTGTTGCAAACCGGTAGTAAAGGTAAGTAGAACCCACCCAGTGGTGGGATTCAGCCAGTTCGCATCACTTCCGGAGAACCAGTTGTTAACTTTCTGAGCACTTTGGCAAACTGGTTGTTGGAAGAAATCATTAGGGCAGAGAACCGGTTGTTGAGTCCCACCACTGAACCCACCCCTGGTATGTATGTATGTATTTATGTATGTGTATATGAAATACAGTGTATCTGCGTAAGCAGGGGGTTGGACTAGATGACCTCCAAGATCCCTTCCAACTGTTACTGTCATATGTGGGTTTTTTTCCTGTATCCTGAAATGTAATATCATGCAGCATGATGTGTGAACCCTGCTAGTCTGCAACAGAAGTTTGGGCAGAGTCAAACCCACTTTTCTACTTCCCAAATATTATTGTTAATTCCATTATTTTTATAAGACATTTGTCCTATTTCTCCAGGATAAAATAGCACTTGCATCCTTCCTTATTTCGATCTACAGTAAAACGGGACAGGGAAACATCCAGTAGCCTCAAATCATCCCAGGATCTGTGTTTGTTATCTGCGGGTATCCTATTCTACACCACTCCTTCATGCAACGGATAGTCCAGTCTTTTAAAAAGCACGACTTCAAGACCCATGGTGCTAAAGATGGAGGGGGGAAATAAATCCCTGACGCGCTGGCGAAGAGCATCAATCCTGGTTATGGCTCTCTAAGCCAGCGGTCTATACCAGGGCTCTTCAAAGTGGGCAACTTTAAGACTTGTGGACTTCAACTCCCAGAATTCTCCAGCCAGCCAGGCTGGCTGGAGAATTCTGGGAGTTGAAGTCCACAAGTCTTAAAATTGCCCACTTTGAAGAGCCCTGGTCTGTACCAACCTGGCTGGCTGGAGAATTCTGGGAGTTGAAGTCCACAAGTCTTAAAGTTGCCCACTTTGAAGAGCCCTGGTCTGTACCAATCGCCACTCCCCCTCCCCTACAAGGAAGGCGAGTCAAGTGACGTCACGCCTCCCACGTCTCTCGGACTGACAGGTCCACCTCAAAAAGCCTCCCAAAGCAGCCGAATCCCTCGCACCCCGCCTTCCACCTCAGCTTCGTCACGTGACCCCCCCCAAAACTCGCTTCATCACGAGCCCCGCCTCCTGGAAACCAGGTGCGCCGGACTCCTCGTCCAGCCGCCCCTCCCTCCCCGCCAGCAAGAGCCGAGCGGGGCGTGGCCAGAGAGTCTGAGGAAAGCAGCCTGGCCGGGCGGGGGTGGGGGAAGCGAGAGAGAGAGAGAGAGAGAGAGAGAGAGGGGAGACGAAAGCAGCCGAAGATTGCCGAGTGGTTTCGGCAGGTCGCTCTTGGGGAGCCGAGCCGAGCCGAGCCGAGCCGAGGAGTCGATCGCTTTTCGGGAACTGTTTGAGTTTGAGTTTGGCAGGCGGGGGGGCTCCGAAGGCGACATGGGAGCGTGCCTGGGGATCTGCTCTTTGCTGAGCTGCGTGAGTGTCTCGTTTCCCGCGTGGGGAATGGGTGGGTGGGTGGGGGTAAGCCTGACTTTCCCGAGGCTTTTTTTTTTGTTTGTTTGTTTCCCCGACTTGTCGTGGGGGATTGGCCCGGGGGGTGGGGGGGGGAGAGGGAAGGGGAAGGGGGGAATCCGGGACTTGAGACCGACGCCATTCTCGCCCCCTGCCTTCCCCCCACCCCCCACCCCCGTTATTGGAGAACCCGCTTCTTTGGGAATCCGCTCCGATCTTGCCCGGGTTTACTGGGAAACAGGCAAAAAGTTGACTTTTTTGCTTGCTTGGTTTCCCCCGTGGGAACATCGCTCTTTGCCCCCCCACCCCAGTGTTTCCTACTCTCCCCCCACCCCCGCTCCCCACGCACTCTTTCGTTCACGCCCTACTGAGAAAGCTTGCGGGCTACTTTTAAGTATTTACCTGTCCATGACTACTTCAGCTTCAACCGCAACAACGCCAAGAGCGCAGAATAGATACGAACTCAAGAGCCTTGGTAGTACAGGGGTTTAAGGCACCCTGTTATTAAGCTGGTTATTAAGACCAGCTGCCTGCAATTACTGCAGGGTTCGAATCTCGCCAAGGCTCAAGGTTGACTCAGCCTTCCATCCTTTCTAAGGTAGGTGAAATGAGGACCCAGTTGTGGGGCAATAAGCTGACTTTGTATAAATATACAAAAGGATGAAGGCTATTGCTGAGCACATTGTAAGCCGCCCTGAGTCTTCGGAGAAGGGCGGCATATAAATCAAATTAAAAAAAAAAAAAAAAAGGGTAAACCGCTCCAAACTCGGTTGGAGCAAATAGGACTTCAGTAACCAGAGTGGTCAGTGCCTGGAATGCACTAGGGGGTTTCTTCCCCAAACTCCCCAAACTTTAACCTTAGACTGTCTACTGTTGACCTCGCCCCATTCCTAAGAGGTCTGTAAGGGGCATGCATAAGGGCACCAGCGTGCCTCCCGTTCCTGTCCTAATATTCCTTTTTACTTACTCTTTTCATGTATTCAAATTATGTTTATATCTATAATCTTAGAGGTGTTTGACAAATAAATAAAATAAAATAATAAAATATAATAAAATATGATACATGATAATGTATCATGATAATATGATGGGAGAAGGGCGGTATACAAATTAAATTAATAAAAAATAAAAATAAAAATAAATAATAAAATAAAATAAAATATTCGGGTAACCCAAAGGAGGAAGTTCAACAGGTGTGGCTCTTATACAAACAGCCATTCCCCCGCCTCCCAGCACCGCTTGTCCGTGATCCGTGGGTGGTAAGAAAAAGACTTGGGAGCTGAGCGATACTTCCTGGTTCCTTCCCTGAGTCTCGGGTTGGGGAAACTCGCAGGTTGTTCCCTCGCGGTTCAGCCGAGAGTTCCCAGTCTCCCCAAGGCTAGTGGACAGCTCCTTAGTTTCTTCTTTTCCTTCTTCTTCTTCTTCTTCTTCTTCTTTTTTGGATGGGGGGGGGGGAAAGGATGGACGAAAGACTAGGTAGGTTCTCAAATTGGTCTCAACCAGAGTTGGCTTAATTGTAGTTTATTGAACCGAACCACAGTTGTAGGTTTACACATACAATCCTGTTCAATTCTCACCAAACATTTTAGAACTCAGGTGGTCAGATGAGAAGGAAATCTGTTCCTTTAGCTCTTGTAATACTTGTAAATAACAAGTATTGAGCTTGTGTCCATTTAGCTCTGGTTGTGATAACAATTAAACAACAATTTAATAACTGCTTAACTAATTCCCACAACAGTGTCAAATCATTTACTAAGACTGTATTACTATTATTCTTCTCTTCCTTACTAGTATCTCTCTTCCCACTTATTACTATAACCATGTTGCTTGTATCTTTCAATTATATTGTTTTTAATTTGTTTCCTAGTATGATTTGATAACTTATTAGTAAGCTTGACTACCACTAAGTGTTATATCTTTTTATTCTTGATGAATATATTTTATTCTCCTTATGTACACTGAGAGCATTTACACCTAAGACCAATTCCTTGTGTGTCCAGTCACACTTGGCCAATAAAGAATTCTATTCTATTCTATTCTATTCTATTCTAATATTAATATTTCACTGTTTTGGACCGTCTCTTTTGAACCCAAAGATGCCTTTGGATGTCCCATTTTCTCAGTCCTCTTGCAGTGGTTGAGTTTTAAATTTAATGAGCTTCAGGGAAGATGTTACGATGGGCTACCTTGCCACTACAGTGTTATAAATTCCAAGGAGGCTGAAAATATTCAATGAATCTTTGAGAAAGTTGGCGTACAAGGAAGTTACACAGTAATATTTTTCCTTTGGGTCAATAAGAGATACCTGTGAGCGTTCTATTTTTATGCAGTGAGTCTTTCACAGATGTTTTGTGTTTTACTTCTCTAAAATTGGGACCAACAGACACAGGAAAACTGCCACTTTTCACATCCTTCTGAAACACCTCCACCCCCACCAATGTATGGTAAAAGAATGCTTTTAAAAAAAAGCCCTAATAATTGGTGTCTGGGAAATGAAGTTTATGTCAACAGTAATCTTTGCAGTGATGTTGCTGGAAGATTTTTTTGCAAGGTGTTGTCTGTGCCCTGGAAGCCATAACTGAGAGTGGAATTGGGAAGGCGGGTGTGAGGCAACACCATGTTACAAGGAGGTGGCTGGTCACACGTAGGGTATGACTTCACAGAAAGTCATCTGGGAGTGAACCAAATTGCAGTCAGTGGGATGGACCTCTGAATAAATGTGCTGTTGGCATTAAACTTTAAAAAGATTTAATTGACGGATGTTCCAAAGCTTTCAGCAGAAGCCCTTTCAAAGAAAACACAGCTGTTGCCAAGAATCTGACTATTAAAACTTTAATGAGAGAGAATCTCTCTGAGTGGCATTATATGTATATACATATGTGAGCCTGTTGGTGGTTGATTTATTATTACAGTGATAGTTTCAATTGCTTATTAGCAAGATTCATGTTTGTAGATTGTAAAACAGTATTGAGCTTGTGTCCATTTAATTTTTAAATTTATACACTGCACTTTTTAAAAAAAATAATAAGAGCAGATAATTTTTTTTATCACACTTGTTCTTCCAAATCTTTTCTCCATAATAATCTTGTGAGGTAGGCTGGGTTGATAGAAAGTTTCAGTAGTTAAGAGTGGAACCTTTCCTTGAATCCTGTGGGAAGCGAAGAAATTCAAACCTTTCATTCTATGGATCCAGAACAAAGCAATGAAGTAGGAGGGAACTATTTTATGTCCTCCTATTAAAATCAATAGAGGGTAAAGTTTGTGAAAAGTTCTTAGGAATATATATATATATATTGTGCCTGCCTTTGAGACAATGTTGATTCCTGGCAACTGCCTGGACAAAAACCCTCCAGTTTTCTTGGCAAGATGTTGTGTCTAAAGCAGGACTATAATTCATCTTCTCCTGGTTTCTAGCCTGATGCCTTAACCGCTACACCAAACTCGTTCAGAATATCTGTTAGCATTGGACAATTCAAGAGACAGAAATGTATTGGGCGATTTGAAAATCTGGTGTGTTGCATAAAAATTGTGATGTGTAATGCGGTTAGTTAGGAAATGTAGGAAACTGTAAAGTTTCTATAAACGGTAACTCTGGACAGGGTTGTTGCTTGAACAAATCAGGATGTTGTATGTTTCCCTGGGTTAAGAAATACACTAAATTATGAATCAGACAGTTGCATTGAAAGAGTTTGTAAAAGGAAAGGCAAGAAAAGGATATTGTTGCATGCCTATTACTATTTTCTGGACCTGCTGTATGGAAACTTCAGGAAAAGAAACACATTGTTCCTAATTCTTGGAACACCAAGACAAAAACAATTTGCTGTTAAGTAGCAATGAAGTGGAATGCCACAACCTGGAGAACTTTTGAGAGTCAACTAAAGCATTTTTATCCACACTCTAGACAATGTTAAAAAAAAAACTTTAAACTTTGGAAAAACAAAACTGTATACAAAAATACGAAATAAAACTAATAAAAATAAAAATAAAAGTGAAGCCCCATCTGTGGGATACAAGCAGCACATAAAGCCACACTCCTTCCAGTCCATGGAAAAACCTCTCTTCATGGAACCAGTCCCTAGTGCCTACCCTGTTTTCCCGAAAATAAGACCCAACTGGAAAATAAGTCCTAGCGTGATTTTTTTCAGGATGCTTGTAATATAAGCCCTACCCCCCAAAATAAGACCCAGTTAAGATTGTCAGCCAGATGGGTGCATTTAGTACCGTATTTCCCCAAAAATAAGACCTAACCAGAAAATAAGGGAGGCGGTGGCTCAGTGGCTAAGATGCTGAGCTTGTTGATCAAAAGGTCAGCAGTTCAGCAGTTTGAATCCCTAGTGCCACTAGTGAGCTCCCGTTACCTGTCCCAGCTTCTGCCAACCTAGCAGTTCGAAAGCACGTAAAAAATGCAAGTAGAAAAATAGGGACCATCTTTGGTGGGAAGGTAACAGCGTTCTGTGCGCCTTTGGCATTTAGTCATGCCGGCCACATGACCCCGGAAACGTCTTTGGACAGCGCTGGCTCTCTGGCTTTGAAACAGAGATGAGCACCACCCCCTAGAGTCGGGAACGACTAGCACATATGTGCGAGAGGAACTTTTACCTTTAACCAGAAAATAAGCCTTAATGCATCTTTTGGAGTAAAAATTAATATAAGACCAGGTCTTATTTTCGGGAAAACATGGTAATAGATTGGGGGCCACTGGTTTAAACAGAAGTAGAAAAAAAATTGGGGGGAAAAAGCAAATTAAAAGCATCTGAATTCTGGTTGTTTAGGAATACAACAACACAAGGCTTAGTCATGTGGGTCTAGGACACCTCGCCATGGCTCATTTGTCATAGCCCTCTCACCCTGGCCAACTCACCATTGGACAATTCACTCAAGTGGGATAAGTGAATTGCAGCGGGCCTTGTCTTGCATCAGATTTGAACCTTCTCAAGTTGGAAGTTCTTGAGGCTGGGGTGAGCTACAATTCTACTTGTCCGTCTCTTGAGTTATCTCGGGTTGAATTTTCCCGCTGCGAGTTATATTGTGGAAAGTTGTCCGCAGTGAATAGTTCTTCAGTGAGTTGGCCCCAGGAAGACAACCAGGGTGAGTTAGCCACAGTGAATTGTCCCCATTCTGTGGTCATGTTGTATGGTCCAAGTTGGAATATCTCAGAGGGCAATGTAAGCGCTGAAAGGATTGTATACACCAATTAGTATTTGCCAAGTATTTGTTGACTCTGGATTTGTACTGCATCCAAGCTCTCAAAAGTGTCAAAACAGGAAAATGGCAGAGTACAAGCCGTGCTCCCTTTAATAGCTGTTCTCCTAGAAAAGCTCCTGAAAAGGATTTGGACCCATTGAACTCTGCATTCACCCCTTACAAGTGGCATTACAAGGCTTTTAGCCACGTAATCCTGAGTCAGTTAAGTCTTGGTTTGTTTTTCAAGAATGTCACTCTGGATGCTTTAGAGAAGCGTGCCTAGGTCAAGCATACAAAGAAACAAAAAAGAAAAATCCCAGGATGGAACTAGGGCCAAGTGGCATTTTAGGCCACCCGTTTCTCACCTGGCCTTATTTTATTTCAGTAAAAAAAAAAAACAACAACAAAAAAACTTTTGTGCCTTTTCTCTGCAAAGCAAATGAATTCATTTGGATCAGAATGGAAGTAGCAATGACAAGCGTAAAATACAGTAAAAGAGTACAGCAGTTTTAAAAAGTACATTGAACGGAAGGTGAGAGAAATAAAACTCCTAAAAGGGGTGAAATATATAAAATTTTAAATTCAATTATTAAAGTTTCCTTCATGCTCAATATTTTCTTCACATGTCATGGCCATGTTCATATGATAGGTTTATCTGGGATAACTGAAATATAGTTTTCCCAAGATTGCATGGGCCACTGAGTCCTACAAGATGGGATCATCTTGGTGGCGCAGAGGACTAAAGTACTGTTAAATAGCACTTAGCTGCCAGCTGCCTGCAATTATTGAAGAGTTCAAATCTCACCAGGCTCAAGATTGACCCAGCCTTCCATCCTTCCGAGGTAGGTAAAATGAGGACCTGGATTGTGGGGGCAATAAGCTGACTTTGTATAAAAAAGAACACCCCTTGGGGGGGCTGAAAGCCCTACTAAGCAGGTATATATAAAAGTATGAAGGCTACTGCTTAACACACTGTAAACCGCCCTGAGTCTTCGGAGAAGGGCGGCATATAAATTGAACCAATAAATAAATAAATAAATAAATCATATAACATACTAGAGTGAAATCTGGATGGCTGGTATAAAGATATTTAAGAATAGCTCAATAAGTTGGCTGTGGCTTGTCATTTCTTTTGCATGAATAGTTTCCTGGCTTTATTTGTGTTATTTATTATTTATTCTAACTTCAGTTTTGTGACCACAGTCCTAGTTTGAATGACACATGAAGCTCATTCACAACAGATACTGTTTCATCCATTTGCAGTTGTTCTTTTTGCAAACCCATGCCATGATGGGAATACTGAGTTGAATGATTCTCACTTTTGTATGCAAATGTTTGTTTTTTAAAGTCAGTACGGTACAAAATTGCTAGCCTTCAGCATGTGTACTCTGTGTTTGAACTAGCTAGGATAGACTTTTTCACACGCTTAGAAACATTTGTACAAATGTTTAAGTGGTGTGGGAGTATTTTCTCTTAGGAATATGCAAGGCAGAATGAGTACGATGAGGAAACTTTAACTTTTAGGGACATTAACAAGATGTTTGTGTCTTGTTTGCCTTTACCATTCCAGACTAAAGCAAAAAGTTTGCCTTTAGACTGTTTCTAAAGAACTGTGCCCCCATCTGGAATTGGGGAACCATTCTATATGATGTATATACTGTTCTTTTCATCCCATCTAAGAACATACCAGGCAGAAAATCTAAACAAAAATAGGGTTGTTTCGCTGTGCTTTATTTATTTAGCTACTGGCATGGCTACTTATCCTGTGGAGTTACTGTTTAACCTGACTTATCTAGAGAGCATGGCTACGTATGTATTCTATGGCATTCCATGTACTTTTGATGCCAGTGAAACAATACCTGCATTGAATATATGCAAAAGAGCCAAGGGGGGGCTCCCCAGACTGGAATGGGACTTTTCAGCTTGAACCCTTCTCCTTGCCTGTTTCGCCTCAAGGTTTTTGCCTCTGGGTTATTAGCCACAAACTTTTCTCCTCGGCTGGCCCTCCACCAGTCTTTCGCCCTGGCAAAACGGCCACGGCCACTCCCTCCCAATGAACTCGATGTGCAGTTATTGTATCTGCCTTCTTTAGCCCGGGACCTACCCCACGTGCTGAGTTCCAGTAATGTCTTGCTCTAGAGAGCTTTTATATAAAATGTAGTTTAGCCCATCTGATGAGCATGCAGGTGGGGGAAATGAGTAATGAGTACTAAGGAAATATATCTGAAAGTATGTAGAGAGGAAGTGGCCGTTGCAGACTCTTGCCTTGGAAAGCAAGCTGAGCAAAGCAATGTAGGTTGCTTTGGTTTTAGCGTAATACACTAAGTCAGGCCAACCTGATGTGGTGGCCTGACTTAGTGTATTATGAAGGGACGCGGTGGCTCAGTGGCTAAGACGTTGAGCCTGTCAGTCGAAAGGTCAGCAGTTCAGCGGTTCGAATCCCTAGTGCCGCGTAACAGAGTGAGCTCCCGTTACTTGTCCCAGCTTCTGCCAACCTAGCAGTTCGGAAGCAGGTAAAAAATGCAAGTAGAAAAATAGGGACCACCTTTGGTGGGAAGGTATGAAGGCTATTGCTTAACGCATTGTAAGCCACCCTGAGTCTCCGGAAAAGGGCGGCATATAAATTGAACCAATAAATAAATAAATAATAAATAAGGGAACAGCGTTCTGTGCGCCTTTCGCGTTGAGTCATGTCAGCCACATGACCATGGAGATGTCTTTGGACAGCGCTGGTTCTTCAGCTTTGAAACGGAGATGAGCACCGCCCCCTAGAGTCGGGAACAAGTAGCACATATGTGTGAGGGGAACCTTTACTTTACAGGCCAACCATTGCAGGTTAAGAACCATAGGCTGTTCTTAGAATTATTGTGAACCCATTCAGTGGTTTATTGAGTAAGCCATAGTTGTCAGGCACGAACAACCAGTTCCACACATGAAAAGTTCAGTTAGCTACTTTATTGCTCCTGCCTATTTCACTGGATGTTTCATAGACAGATGGTTTCTACCCGGGCCAGACTAGATAAGGTCCATTCAAGGGGGGGTTGGATTTTGCCTTTTTATGCTTACGTAAAGATTCCAGACTAATCCCCCACTTGACTCCTCACCTTGACTCAGCCAGTCTCTCTCCAACATAAGTTAAAGTACAGGTAGTCATCAATTTAATGACCATTTGTGTGTTGGAATAACAGGCTGAAGGAGAGGGGGGCCTTTCTAAGGGGAATAAAAAGACATTCCAGCTCAGATCCGGTTTGGGGGAGGAAATGTCTGAGTTAGGTGTCCAACTGCTATTTCCCAAGGGAAGAGAGGCCGTCTGGTGAGATTCTTGTAATACAGGTGACCAGCAATAAAGCAATAATACTTCATTCAGTGAATACTCTATTCACTGAATGATTTTGGTGGTTTGAGTTGTGTCTGACAATTCACTTAATAATTAAAATTACAATGGTATTGAAAAAAAAATTGGCTTACGACCAATCCTTGCACTTGTTATCATCCCGGCATCCCCATGATCACATGATCATAATTTGGGCACCTGGCAAGCGGCTTGTATTTGTGACTATTGTGGAGCCCTGAGGTCATATGATAATCATTTGTGACCTTCCCAAGGGGATTCCAACAAGCAAAATCGAGGAGCGAAGCTGGATTTGTTTAATGACCACAGAGGAAAAGTTAGATAAATAAACATATCGCTTAGCAACAGAAGTTCTGGGCCTAGTTGTGGAAGTAAGCCAAGGATTATTTGTGTGGCTTAAAATGGTATGCGAAACAAGTCTACACGCTCATAATCTCACAAAGAGCAGATAGGATCAAGATGCATCAAGATGTTGAAGGATGAGTCATGCAAAGACCATTCCAGAAACTTGCTTAGCAGGACCTTTCCCTTAATTTTTCTCTTATCTCCATGGGGACATTATCACCAACTGGGAAAGAGAATAGATTTTTTTCCCAAATCATATTCTAGACATTTTTATTTATAATAACATTTATTCCTTAATGGTAGTTTTGGGTAGTTTGTTATTTTTTTAAAAAAAAAGAATATGTGGTCATGAAAAATAAATAATTTTGAAAAGGATTCCACACAGACATTATCACAGTTAACTTAGTTTTTGTTTCTAGGATAACAAACTATCCTAGAAACAAAAACTTAAGTAACTGTGACAATTTCCGTGTGGAGTCCCTTTTCAAAATTATTTATTTTTCGCGACCACATATCTGTTTTTTAATTTGGAACATTTTAAATTTTACTTTAAAACACAATAAATAAACAAAATAAATGACCACGTACAAGGAAAAGAAAAAGTACATAGTAAAAATGAAAAGGTCTGGTAAAGAAAATTTATGGTTGTCATAAAGTTTAAAATTTATTTTCGTTGATGAAACAGTGAATATATGCAACATGGTATCGTTTTAAGAAATAATTGAAAATCGCAACGAAGCTCTAAACATTAATAGGAATATTGATATCACCCCTGTTCATCGTGATTCCTAAAATAAATGCATGTGATCTTATAAGAAAAGATATTCTTTGTCTTCTCACACGGCTGCTGCTTTTCCCTCTCGACAGGCATCATGTCTCTGTGGTTCAGCTTCTTGTCTGTTGTGTGGCTGCTGTCCTTCTACCAAGAATTCAACCGTAACACGTCTCAGCTTCACTTTGTTTCTCTTCTTGGGGACATTAGTGTCCATCATAATGATAATTCCAGGAGTGGAAGAAAAGCTGCACAAGGTGAGTAATCAGTGGTGGGATTCAAATAATTTAACAACCGGTTCTCTGCCCTAATGATCGGCTGGGTGGGCGTGGCCATGGTGGGCGTGGCCATGGGGTGCAACAGGCAGCACTTGGCCTCCTGCACCCCCCTGGGAGCAAAAACGGGCTGCAGGGGAGGTGTCTCCCCCTGTTGTCCACCACCAGCCTGCGGAGCTGGCAGCGGAGTCAGACAGCGATGAGGCTGAGGAAGAACATGGGCCAGTCCTGGAGGCTGGGGAAGGCCCAGATGAGGGCTCTGCGTCAGAGGCAGAGATGGGGCCAGGGCCATTGGGGAGTGATGTGTGGACCCCGGAGCCTCCAGACGCTGATAGTAGAGAGGCAGAGGAACAGGAGGAGCCTGTTCCTAGTGCACGTATGAGAAGAGCTGACAGAAGGCAAGAGCAGATAAAGCAGAGAGGACGACTCGGGAGTAGGGCCAAGAGATGATTGGCCCCTCACATAAAGCTTAAAAGGCCAGCAACGACTCTTGGCCTCTTTGCTGGAAAACAACCGTTGAGAGATTTGCTTCATGTTTGGATGTATTTCTTTCTTGTCAGCGTCTTCTGTTCCTGAACTGTTGCCAAGAAATGCCTTTGGCAGTTTGCCTAATTATCCCAAGGTCAGAGATAAACTGAAGAATGGTGTTTTGAGGACTTTGCTTTCATTTAATTTGGAATAAGATGAGAATGAGTTAATTGTCAGCCGTTTTAATAAAATCTGTTTGTTTTTGCATTTAATATTAACTACGTGGGCCTGGGTCACAAAACCACCCCCCGCACCTGGTTTTGGGCCTAGTAGGCCTCCCTGCACTTACCTGGGAGCCAAAATGGGGCATGTGGGAATTCCTGGAAGGGGAGGGGTGGGGCCAGACAGCAATTTAACAAACCGGTTTGCTTGAACTGGCCTGAACTGGCTGAATTCCATCACTGTGATCCACCATCACTGGATCCGTGGTGGGTTGCTACTGGTTCACCCCGGTTCAGGTGAACCAGTAGTGGCGGTGGTGGGAGGCTCTGCCCACCCACCCGGATGTCATCATGGATGCTCTGTGCGTGCGCGGAAGCACCACGCACAAGCAAAGTGTGCGCACATGTGCACTCCGGGTTTCGAACCGGTAGTGAAGGTAAGAGGAGCCCACTACTGATTGGGATACTTCCAGAATTGACCATAATGATTTTTCTCCCTACCCTCATACATGTATCCATGTTATTTATTAAACTAATTCATATGGATTTCTCCTTATGCCATTAATAAATATTTTGGGGCTTTAGAAAGCTCCCAATAAATACCCAAACTGCCTTTTGGTCCTTTAACCTTCCAATTAACTGCCGTCATTTCCTGAGCTCTTACCTTCATAACAGACAAGAGTGAAAATTGGCAAAGAAGCCAATTTGTGGTCTGTTTGCTCTTTAAATTGTTTGCATAATGTCTTCCTTCCACATCTCACACTTGCTGTGTTTAAAGAGCTTTAACTGGTGGTCTTTTTGTGCTACCTCTATTGTCAAATCAATGGGTGGAGGGTGCTACTCCTAATTGGTTTGGGTTGTATGTTTCTCCATCACCCCATAGCTTTCCTGGTTACTCAGATTTCCAGGTTGGGAAAAACCCCAAGGGAAGTGTGTCATCCCGAGTTTGGAATTGAACAGAAAAATAAAATGCCAGTGGAAGATGGAAAGATAATGGGGTCATTTGGCCTCCTCACCTCCACCAAAAGGAACAGTTTCCCCAAGTTTCTTTAACAAGGTTTATTGAAAGGGGAGAGGATGAGTGGTGTGGTGGCCTAGAGATGGAGACGCTTGTCTCACACTCAGAAGGTTGAGAATTCAATCCTAGGCTGGGACCGATGTTTCTTTATCAGGGTACAAAGAGAAAATATCTGTTGTGAACTCCGCATAGGCATCAGGAAGGGCATCTAGCCAGTAAATGCTCAGTTCCATTTAGTTGCCCCAACTCCATTCCATTAAAAGGGGTTACAGTAAAAGAAAAAAAAATCTTTATCTTTTTCTTCATAAAAAAGAAGATAAATGAAAGGGAGAGGAGGATGAAGTTACAAAAATCCCAGCAACTGGGATTGTTTCCCCTCTTTGGGATTCAGTTTAGCTCATGGATTCATAAGATGGAGACTTTTATCGATCTCTGGCTCTTGTGACTGGGAAAAGAGGTTCTTCTCTTAATTTGATTAATTTTCTCTTAATTTGAGGAGTGAGTGGCTGTTTAAGCAAGTGAATCTCTTTGCAAACATGCCATTATATGGTCCATACACAACATGGGGAATTTCACCAACATAATAATATTGTCCTTTGGAAATTATTGTATCAATAGATTTTTTTTTTGTTTTTTTGTTAAATTGAAAAATAATGCTGAGAAACAGGCAGGGAAATAATCAGTAATTGTTGCATTAAAGATTAGGGCTTTTCTAAAGCTGTCTTTTTTCCTTTGACTAGCTTCCTGGATTCTGCGAAGGAAGCAGTTCGCCTGTGGGCATCAAGGTTGACTGTAAGGCCTTCCTGGGACTCAAATCGGTGTACCGCATGTGTTTTGCCACAGCTTCATTCTTCTTCTTCTTCGCCTTGCTGATGCTCTGTGTCAGGAGCAGCAAGGATCCCCGAGCTTCAATACAGAACGGGTGAGGCCCTTCATTCAGCTAATGCTATTCATGCTCGTGTTTTATCCTGTCCCAGAGCAGCAAAAACCAAATCAGGGAAATCTGGGAGTTAATCAGTGGTGAAATCCAAATTTTTTTACTATCGGTTCTATGGGCATGGCTTGGTGGGCGTGGTTTGGCTTGGTGGGCGTGGCTTGGTGGGCATGGCAGGGGAAGGATACTGCAAAATCTCCATTCCCTCCCTACTCCTGGGGAAAGGATACTGCAAAATCTCCATTCCCACCCTACTCAGGGGCCAGCCAGAGGTGGTATTTGCCGGTCCTCCAAACTACTCAAAATTTCCGCTACTGGTTGTCCAAACTGCTCAAAATTTCCACTACTGGTTCTCCAGAACCTGCTGGATTTCACCCCTGGAGTTAATTCTGGGAGCCTTTCTTTGATTCAACTTGCCGTTTCGCTTGGTGTGTTTATGTATCTGTGACTAAAGGCAAATGAAGCGGCAGAACCAATATTGATTTTGACTGATTTAAGGGCTTTTTCCCTTCCTTTTTTTTTCTTCTGCCTCCAGCATCATTTCAAAGCTAGTTTTTCCATAGCTGTCATCTCAGGACATTAAGCTGAACTTGATAGGATCGTCATGTTTCACATTTAGATCCTGAGGTGAAACACAAACATATTTTACCTCAGGATTTAAAACATTGGTGGTTGTTTTTTTTTAAAAAAATTTCTGGCTTCTTTTTTGCACCCCCTCTTTCTTCATTGATCTGTTCCTTCCAAGCTTCTAATATATATATAAAATTAAACTTTTATGAAGTATAGTTCTCTTCTAGAAGTTGCCAAGATCATCTCTGGCAGAATTCCAGTCAAAAAAGAACAAGAGATCTAAGGAATAGATGAAAACGTTGAAACTGACCTTGTCTGTGCAGACAATTGGGTCAATTTTTATTGTGTATTGTCAAATTCAATTAAAAACTCTTAAGCAGGGCAAAACAAACTGCCCATGAAAAACAAAAGAATCAATGGACTAACATCAACACCCCCCCACACATTGGAATTCAGGATTGAAAGGCTGTTCAGTTTATTTCTCCTTGTATTTTTTAAGTGTTCCAATGACTTGTTGAAATCCAGTTTCTCCCCATTAGTTCCCATATTTTACAGCTCTGTCTGTTGATGTAAAGGCTCCGAAGTGAATCGAAAGTGTAAGGCTTGTAGGAAGGGGGTATTAAATGTCTTCATGCCTTCCCTGAAACAGGACCGTGCAAGCTTTATAAATAAATCCTCTCTTAAAATAAAAGTAACCTTGTTCCATCAGTGACCTGGTTTAGAATACTAGTTTAGAATGCTGTAGTTAGTATACTAACCCATACTATAGTTCATCTTAGTTTCTGAATTGAACCTGTTCCTTGGCAAGGTCTTTAACAATGTTTTGTTACAGCTCATCTTAAAAATAGTCAGGTATGTCATGGAATCCGAACTACAGGTAATCCTTAATTTACAACCAGAGGTGTGTTTCAGCAGGTTCTGACCAGTTCTGGAGAACCAGTAGTGGAAATTTTGAGTAGTTCGGAGAACCGGTAGTAAAAATTCTGACTGGTCCTGCCCCCATCTATTTTCTGCCTCCCAAGTCCCAGATGATCGGGAGGAAATGGGGATTTTGCAGTAACCTTCCCCTGGAGTGGGGAGGGAATGGGGATTTTGCAATATCCTTCCCCCAGGAGTGGGGAGGAAATGGGGATTTTGCAGTATACTTCCCCTGGAGTGGGGAGGGAATGGAGGTTTTACAATATCCTTCCCCTGCCACGCCCACCAAGCAATGCCACACCCACCAAGCCGGTAGTAAAAAAATGTTGAAACCCACCACTGTTCACAACCATTCTTTTAATGACCCTTTGACGTTACAAAGGCACTGAAAAGTGTTACTTATAACCATTTTTCACACTTGTGACCATTGCAGCATCCCCATGATCACATAATCAATATTCGGATCCTTGTCAACTGGCTCGTATTTATGACCATTGCAGTAGATCACCTTTTGTGATCTTCTGAGAAGCAAAGTCAATGGGGAAGTCAGATTCACTTAACAATCGTGTTCACTGACTTAACAACTGCCGTGATTCACTTAACAACTGTGGCAAGAAAGGTCACACATTGGGGAAAACTCCCTTAACAAATGTCTCACTCAGCAACAGAAATGTTGGGCTCAGTGGTGGTCATAAGTCAAGGACTGTCTGTAATGAAGGTTGTTGTAGGTTAGCTTGACTTGACTCAGTTCAGCCATACAGTCTGAACCTGGAGTAATGCTTAACTTATCACAAAATCATAATTAGTCCTTTAGGAAAATGATGCCGTTAGAATGTCTGCAAAACAAGGACTGCTTTTTGCGGTCATTTCTGGCACTTCCTGGTTTACTATTTTTTTTCCACAGTTTGGCAGAATGAAAGGGCAGCTATAAAAATGCTGAAGAAAAGATTAGTCTTTGCTCACCTCGCATGCAATTGCTCCAAAAAAATAAAATAAAAAAATCTAATAATATCTATTTGGGTTGGGGGGAGGGTAGATGTTGTTCATTGCTGGAACGTGAAAAATAAATAGGGAATATTAGTGAGGACAAAGGATGCTGAGAACCTGATCAAACCACAAAGCCAGCCAATAGCTTTGTGTCCTACAGGACATGTTTGCTGGTGAGGGATACCTTAGTTGATTGACCTCTTCTACAACTCTAAAGAGAAATTTTCTTGCTGCCAACTTCAGGTTTTGGTTCTTCAAGCTCCTGATGCTGATTGGAATAACCGTGGGTGCCTTCTATATTCCCGATGGAACATTCACATCTGGTAAGAAGCCTTTTCCATGTATTAAAATGAATCTGTGATGTAAAATTCTGTTCATATGGATGCAGGCATTGCCTTAATTAAAGGGACTGTCTCAGGGCTGAAGAAATAGAATAGAATAGAATAGAATAGAATAGAATAGAATAGAATAGAATACAATACAATACAATACAATACAATACAATACAATACAATACAATACAATACACACAATACACACTGCGCACTATAATATACTACACAATACACAATACACTACACAATACATTACACAATACAATACCCTACACAATACACTACACTACACTATACAATACAATACACAATATAATACACAATACACAATAGAATAGAATACACAATACACAATATAATACAATACAAAATACAATACAATACAATAATAGCCAAGTGTAATTGGACACACAAAGAATTTGTCTTTGGTGCATATGCTTTCAGTGTACATTAAAAAAAATACATTCATCAAGAATCATAAGATACAACACTTAGTGATGGTGTTTAAGATTAACTTTGGATTTTAAGAAAAGGGACCAAGTTATCAGCATTTTTATTTATTTTTATTTTATTTGTTAAATTTATTTAATGCCTGTCTCACTGTGGGGCCACTCTAGGCAGCTTAACAATAATAAAAAGGGAAGAAAAGGAAAGGAATGCAAACAGAACAGAAGTAAAATAATAGAACAATGAAATAAACAATGACAAAGGAACCTGTGATAATAATACATCAATTTGATAACCGAAAGATGGGTGGGTAGAGAGCAGAGAGCAAGGCGGAGAGAGGTGAAGTCTGCCATCAATCTAGCAGCCACATCCAGGGAAGTGGGCTAATCTGAGGACTAATTCTTGGATAGTCTGCCTTCAAAAATATAGAACCTCTGAGACAAATATTAAGATAATGGGCTACTTGATGGCCCATGTGTTGTGCAGGCCTAATGTATGCCAAATTTCGGAATGAAGAAATTAAGGCTGAGAAAAATTATAATCCATTTAAAGCTGACATTGCTTCCAAACTGTTTTTAAAGCTTACCCATCCTGCAGGCCTCTGTGATCAGCTGGTTCGGACTGGCTGGGATTCAGCTGGTTCGGACCGGTTCGATAGATCCGGTCTGTGATCAGCTGGTTCGGACCAGCTGGGATTCAGCTGGTTCAAACCGGTTCGAGAGAACCAGATGCTAATTTTACATCTGGTTTGCTGAACCAGAGTTGCAAGGACTGGCTGGCCCCGGCCACCCTGCCCCTCCCCTCCCAGGAGTCTCCCCGTGGCTTGTTTTGGATGCCAGGTAAGTGCAGGGCCCGCGCGGAGGCTCTGGGAGGGTGAAAAATGGGCCTACTGGAAATTCAGGAAGGTCGGAAACGGCCCCGTTTCTGGCCTCTGGAGTGCCGCTGGAGCCCAGGGAGGCTGTTTTCACCCTCCCAGAGGCTCGAGGAAAGCCTCCGGAGCTTGGGGAGGGTGAAAACACCCCCCGCACCACTGTGGTGCAGGAGGGCCAAGTAGGCCACACCCACCATGGCCACACCCACCCAGCAACTGGGCAGAGAACCAGTTGCTAAAATTCTTGAATCCCACCTCTGTCTGTGATATATTCAAACTTCCTCCTGGGTAGTTTGTTGTCTCATTCATGGATGGTAGCATGAGAGAAAGTTGAGAGTTGACTATCTTGTGTCTCTTGTGTGTTTTCTCCCCAATGAAGTCTGGTTCTACTTTGGCGTGGTCGGTTCCTTCTTCTTTGTCCTCATCCAGCTCATCCTCTTGATTGATTTTGCCCACTCCTGGAGTCAAATTTGGCTGCGCAATGCGGATGAAGGCAACAGCAAGTCCTGGTATGCAGGTCTGTATGAAACACACCTGTTCATTTGGGATTGAAATTTGGTGCTCCCAAGTGTGGATGGATGGATGAAAGAATGAATCTCTTTCCCCATCATAATGCTCCAAATCTGATGGGACTGGTGTTCCTCAAATACTCAGCTAATACACATAGTCCTCGACTTATGACCACAATCGAGCCCAACATTTCTGTTCCTAAGTGAGACGTTTGTTGAGTTTTGTCCCATTTTATGACCTTTCTTGCCACAATTCTTAAACGCATCCCTGTAGTTAAGTTAATCAATCTAAGTTAAGTGAATCTGATTTCCCCATTAACTTTGACCCCGGGATACTGCAACTATCATAAATGATAGTTGCCAATGTTTGGATGTTGCCAAACATCCTGAATTTTAATCACGTGACCAAGGGGATGTTGCAGTGGTTATAATTGTGAAGAATGGTCATAAGTCACTTTTTTCAGTGCCATCGTAACTTTAAATGGTCACTAAATGAACCATTGAAAGTTGAGGACTACCTGAACAGAAAAAAGCCAGATGTGTTTGGAGAAGTGACTCTGGTTCAGCACATCTGGAAGGCCAAGATGCCGGGGCGGTGGGGGGGAATGAAAATGGGATGGAAAGCCTTTCAAACAAAGGGTTACAGGCGCTGTTTGAATTCAGTAACGGGCTACATTTGAGTTGAATTGAAGGAGGGATGAGGTCAGAGTGGGTGAGGTTAGGAGAAAAACTGGACTCAGTTGGATTTTGCTGCATCCTTAACATATACATGTCCTTCATGTTATTCCCTTTTGCGTAAGTAATTCTGTGCAGAGCATGGAGAAAGAATAAGAACTAGTAAGCCAAAGAAAGTAAAGGCATGAGCCGTGGTGGCGCAGTGATTAGAGTGCAGTACTGCAGGCTACTTCTGCTGATCACAGGCTGCCAGCAGTTTGGCAGATCGAATCTCATCAGGCTCAAGGTTGACTCAGCCTTCCATCCTTCCGAGGTGGGTAAAATTAGGGCCCAGATTATTGGGGCAGTAGGCTGACTGTAAACCACTTAGAGAGGGCTGTAAAAGCACTGTGAAGCAGTATGTAAGTCTAGGTGCTATTGCTATGAGATACGGGGAGAGGGGAGAAGGAAACATAGGTTGAACTTAACTTTTAAATTTGTGTCTAACATCTCCAAGCTGTTGGAATGAAAGCAACAGAATGCTGGTTAGCACTGTAATCTGTAGACTAGAGAACCTAGCTGGCATAGAATAGCAGGGTCATGTTTAAGGTAAAACTAGGGTCATAGGATATTATTGCACTTGTGTCATTTTACCCCAAGTGCCCCATAACTGAAAGATACTATCCTTGCTACTGTGTTTCCCTGAAAATAAGACCGGGTCTTATATTAATTTTTGTTCCAAAGGACGCATTAGGGCTTATTTTCCAGTTAGGTCTTATTTTTGAGGAAATGTACTAAATGCACCCATCTGGCTGACAATCTTAACTCAGGCTTATTTTGGTGACAGGGCTTATATTATGAGCATCCTGAAAAATCATGCTAGGGCTTATTTTCTGGTTGGGTTTTATTTTCAGGGAAATACTGTAGATGCGGCTAAGACTAGAACAAACTCTACATCTTTCCATATTACTAAACAATATCGTGAAAAAGCACTGATTTAATAGCAATAGCACTTAGATCTATATACCGCTTCACAGTGCTTTACAGCCCTCTCTAAGCGGTTTACAGAGTCAGCCTATTGCCTCCAACAATCTGGGTCCTCATTTTACTGTCCTCGGAAGGATGGAAGGCTGAGTCAGCCTTCAGCCGGTGAGATTCGAACTGCCAAATTGCTGGCAGCCGGCAATCAGCAGAAGCAGCTTGCAGTACTGCATTCTAACCACTGCGCCACCATGGCTCATTTAATCTAATGCTATTAATCTAGGTACTTTCCTTGCATTCAGTCACCGTATCCCTTCTACCTCATTAAATATCACAGTTCAAAGGAAATTTTTCTAGGGCCTCCGCACCCAAGGTTTGAATGGGCCGCCTGGAATTGGGGCTTTGGTTGTAAACCCCTTACTAAGCCTGAATTCAGATGTACAAACCATGATGGTGGCATTCATGCAACCCATGAAGCTAAAAGCGTAAAGTTAACTAAAGTAAACTAACTCAAAGCAAATAAACAACTAATACGATGGCGTAACCCACCATTGTTGAGCTAAGGGGTGTATCAGGCAAATCTTCAGCATGTTGAAGCAAATGCCTCATAAATTCTACATTGTCGGATCTGATGGGCCTTTCCCTCCTCCTCTTCCGCAGCTCTGTTTTTCTTCACCTTTCTGTTCTACGCTGTCTCCATTGCTGCCATTGTGCTACTCTACGTCTATTACACCAAATCAGATGGCTGTACCGAAAGCAAGATCTTAATCAGCCTCAATCTCATCTTCTGCATTGTGGTCTCTGTGGTCTCTGTACTGCCCAAGGTCCAGGTAAATACTTCAGGGATGGGCTGCTGGGGGTTCTCAGGGGTTCGGGAGACTCTCTAGCTAAGATTCTGTGCAGTTCGGAGAACCCCCAAATCCCACTCCTGGCTGGCCCTGCCCTGCCCTGCCCTACCTAACCCACCCCTCCCAGGAGTCCTCACATGGCCAGTTTTGGATGCAGGTAAGTGCAGGGTGCGCACGGAGGCTCGGGGAGGGTGAAAAATGGGCCTACTGGAAATTTGGGAAGGTTGGAAACGGGCCCGTTTCTGGCCTCCAGAGGGCCTCCGGAGCCTGGGGAGAGCAAAAATGCCCCCCTCCCACCATGGTGCAGGAGGCCAACTAGGCCACGTCCACCATAGCCACGCCCACCCAGCAACTGGGCAGAGAACCCCTTGCTAAAATTTTTGAAGCACACCCCTGAAGTAATTGTGCTCAGAGTGTATTGCGAACCATTTATGTGTATCCCCATCGCCTTCATCTTAGGTAGAGTGAGGGTAGACACTTACAATGTGTATTATTTATTGTCATTATTTTATCATTAAAAGTAATATGGCAGATTTAGGACCTGGGAAATCCTTCGTAGTCACTGAGTGCCTTCTAAAAATCAGTTTTGCCAGCCTAGGGAAAAGCCTGAGAATGGAATGCCATTCTTGCAACAGGGAGCAGGTTGTTCCATAGGAAAGGGCATCACTACCATGAGCTTCTTTCCACGTAGCTGGGGATCCTTCTGACTGTTATCTGCTAGCATCTATGGCAGGGGTGTCAAACTCAAGGCCCGGAGGCCGGATCCGGCCCACGGGGTGCTTAGATCTGGCCTGCGGGGCTGCCCTGGAAACAGCAAAGGACCGGTCCGCGAAAACAGAGCTCAGGAGGGCCACCCATGGCCCTCCCAAGCTCCGTTTTCGCTGGCAGAGAGTTGCAGGAGTCTGTTGCAGCCGAAAACGAAGCTTGGGAGTTCATTTTCGTTGGCAGAGCGCTCAGGGCACCACAGGTGCCCCTGCTGACACGAGTGATGTCAAGATGGCCACGCCCACCCTGGCCACATCCCCTGGCCCTCCCAAGGTCAAACACAATCCTGATGCAGCCGTCAATGAACTCGAGTTTGACACCCCTGAACTAGAGCAATAATATCTAGAGCAGGGGTGTCAAACCGGCATTGTCACGCCAGGATCACGTGACGTATTGGGACTTTTCTCCCCTTTGCTAAACTGGGTGGGGGCGGGGCCAGCATGTGACGCATCCAGCCCACGGGCCGTGAGTTTGACACCCCTGATCTAGAGCAATCAATGAATATGATCATGGTAGCATAGTGCAAAGGAACCCCCATTATTGTACCTGGTTTGCCCTGAATCTGTTTGGTTTTTTTTTTGCTCCTTATGTTTCTCTACAGGATGCTCAGCCTCATTCTGGCCTTCTCCAAGCCTCCATCATTACCCTCTACACCATATATGTCACCTGGTCAGCTTTGGCCAACGTACCAGGTAAGCCGTGTTACTCTGTTGATTTTTTGAAGGCTTTGTGCCTTAAAAAAAAAAAAAAGACGAAACCTGCTTCTTAAAAAGAAATGTCCAACATGGTACCCGATCAAGCCAAGAGAAATTCTCTCTCGAGCTCCGTTTTCGCTGGGAGAAGGCACCGCAGGCCGGTTCTTTGTTGTTTCTAGGGCGGCTCCGTAGGCCAGATCTAAGCACCCCAAGGGCCAGATCCGGCCACCGGGCCTTGAGTCTGACACCCTTTGTCAAGTTTCCGAAAGATGGCAACTTGAAAGCTTTGCAAAGTTGACACCCTTGTTCTAACAGACATGGCTGGATTCTTGGACTTTTAAACATCTTCCATTACTTTTTTGCCAGTTTTCTCTACAAATTCAGGCATGTTAAGGATAATGTTGTTGTGTTACAAACCAGCAGAGTGTATGCACAAGGAAACGTTGCTGAGAGCAATGAATAAGAGATATGCAAAATGGTTTATCAAAAGCTTACTTTATAGTAGAAAAACAGTCTCATAGTCTTTAAACAAATTCCAAGTCTTTGCCAGTAAATCAGTCCAGTAGTTACAGAAACTTCTTACCCAACAAACAGTAGTTGGTTAGAATAACAAACTCACTCTGGTTCACAAACCACGATGGTTGCAGATCCATCAAACCGATGATTACAGATAGCAACTCCTCTCAATGGTAGCTTATCATAGCAGCTCTCGGCCTCCCCTGGAACGGATCACTGATGCACAAGAAACACACTCGACCAGGAATCGGAGTACCTTGGTTTAATCGGTAACAACAGCTCTCGGTGGAGACCGGATTGCAAGCAAAACAAAGATGCGGCTGCTGGGAGCCGGCTACAGAGTCCTTTTAAAGAGCGAGTGCTGATTGCTCTCAGCTGGGGAGATTCAAAGTTCCCGCAGCTGTCATTCCGGACGCTCAGCGGTGACGTCATCCATCCCGGTCGTCGACGGAGCCGTGTTGCTCGCAGGTTCTCCTCTATGCCCACGCGGGTTAAACACCCGTGCGCAGAAACGCCTAGTCGTCAACCTAGCCCCTTCACCATCACCCGGTGGCCCATATCCACCTCCCCCATCGGGCATGCCGCAGCGGTCAGAGTCTTGGTGTCGAGTGCTTCGTGCCGCTCGACAGCAGCTTCATCATCTCATCATCTTCATACACAATGGCAGCATAGCATAGCAGCAACTGAACATGTTACAGCCCCTTGCTTAAATACTCTCATAACCAGTCATTATCTAATTACAGCATGACTCAGCATTAAAGTCACATAATACATTTACAGATTAAAGTTACAGTACACTTATATTGCCTGGACAACATAGTTAGGCTCAAACCATATCCTAACAAGGTACAGTGCCCTCTTCTGGGGAAAAAACCCCCACCTTTCTCACAAAGGGTCATGATTCATGCTGGACGGAGAGAAATGAGCTAAGCCTCTTCCTGGTGCTGTGGGCGGGTGAACATTTCTACCTCGCTCCCTAGGAGGACCTGACCAATCAGCAAGGCTGGGAGAGTTTGAGGAGCAGGCAATGGTCAGACTTGAAATGAAATTGTGCGTAGAATTTTCTCTCTTCTTTTTTCCTAGATAAACACTGCAATCCAACTCTCCTGGTAAGAACGGCAGGGAACAGCACAACAGCTCTGCCTGAGAATGGCCAAGTAACTCAATGGTGGGATGCCCCAAGCATTGTAGGCCTAATCATATTTGTCTTCTGCACCCTCTTCATAAGGTGAGATTCCTGAAAGCAATGACCTGCACAAATTTAAGCCCTGGTTTGTTTAAGCATTCATATTATAATGAATGGACAAAATGGATTTAGGGTTACAGAAACGTGCTAATCCATCAACTGGTTTGCAGATCAGCATGTCTGCATCCTAAGGCAAAACCAAACAAATCACGTTGTGGCTCAGTGAGATATTGTTCTGGGGCCCAACAATGCTTTGCTGAGATGTTTTCTGTATGCTGAGTATCTCCATTTCAGCTGCAGGACTCCCTCTGCTGGTTATGAGATTCAAATTGCTCTTTTTATTTATAAATAAAATGCGAATAGAATAGAATAGAATAGAATAGAATAGAATAGAATAGAATAGAATAGAATAGAATAGAACAGAACAGAACAGAACAGAACAGAACAGAATAGAATAGAATAGAATAGAATAGAATTCTTTACTGGCCAAGAGTGATTGGACACGCAAGGAATTTGTCTTTGGTGCATATGCTCTCAGTGTACATAAAAAGACAAGATACATTCGTCAAGAATCCTAAGGTACAACACTTAATGATAGTCATAGGGTACAAATAAGCAATCAAATCATATTAGGAAACAGTCAATATAAATTGTAAGGATACAAGCAACAAAGTTACAGTCATACTGTCATAAGTGGGAGGAGATGGGTGATAGGAACGATGAAAGATTAATAGTATTGCCGACTTAGTAATAGTTTGACAGTGTTGAGGGACTTATTTGTTTAGCAGAGTGATGGCGTTTGAGAAGAAACTGTTCTTGTGTCTAGTTGTTCTGGTCTGCAGTGCTCTATAGCATCATTTTGAGGGTAGAAGTTGAAACAAATTTATGTCCAGGATGCGAGAGGTCTGTAAATATTTTCACAGCCCTCTTTTTATACAGGTTATACAGTATACAGGTCCTCAATGGAAGGCAGGTTGGTAGCAATTGTTTTTTCTTGATTGATTAGACTTAGCATAACTTTATTGTCACTTTAAATGTACACTAATTGGCGTACATTAAAATGAAATTTTGTTGCGTACAGCTCTCGAAGGGCCACCACCTCCAATGTACACTATATAAACATGACAAAAATATAAATAAATAAATAAAATATTACGCACATACCCACATTTATTATATGACACAGAGAAACAACACAGTCTAGTTTGGATGTATACATGCACATGCTGAGAAATTGAATATATGCCATTAGTTTGGTGTTGATTGTGAGCCACCATGGAGATGTTGACGTTTTCCAGAATGATCTGGCCCCAATACTGCCCCTTCTGGCTTTTCAGTGTTATTGCACCTATCACTATTGTAATGAAGTCCATCGACTTGCTGCTCCTCTTCTCTTTCCTTCCTCTTTTCCCAGAATTACGGATTTCTCAAGGGAGTTGGGTCTTTCGCATTATGTGTCCAAAATTTGACCCCGGTTGTTTGTGCCTTGAGTGAAACTTCTGGGGTTTTTTTGTTCTGTGATCCAATGGTTTGTTTTCTTGGCTATCCATGGTATTCTTGAAAGTCTTTAGTGCAGATTATTTAGAAGAGTAGGGACTTGGAAGGGTTGAAAATGGTTAAAACTATCTCCTTGCAGTCTCTTCCTAGAAAGTACAGCTTTAACCAACCTGGTGAATATTTATACTTTTTATAGGCTGGCTTATAAAGACCATTCTCCCCATGCATCTGATCACATTTCAATAAAAAGAGCCTTGGTAGTATAGTGGTCTAAGGCACCCTGTTATTAAGCTGGTTATTAAGACCAGCTGCCTGCAATTACTGCAGGTTCGAATCTCGCCAAGGCTCAAGGTTGACTCAGCCTTCCATCCTTTCTAAGGTAGGTAAATTGAGGACCCAGTTGTGGGGGCAATAAGCTGACTTTGTATAAATATACAAAAGGATAAAGGCTATTGCTTAGTGCATTGTAAGCCGCCCTGAGTCTTCGGAGAAGGGCGGCATATAAATCAAATTAAAAAAATAAAAATAAAAATAACAGCCAAGGAAAAACCTGTATCACATGAAGTGTTTATTGATAAGGGAGCAAAACCAGACTATATACCATGTTTCCCGAAAATAAGACCCTGTCTTATATTTTTTTGAACCCCGAAATAAGCACTCGGCCTTATTTTCAGGGAGCTCTTATTATGTTGGGGCGCGTGGAGCAAGACGGGGCTCCTTTTGCCGTCTTACCTGATTTCCAGCTCTGTCTCCCTAACTCTAACCAGAGGAAATGGCGGGGACCGGCTGCGCTTGTGGTTAAATATTTTCAGGGAGGGCTTATTTTTGGGGGAGGGCTTATTTTCAGGGAAACACGGTAGGATTTGTGTTCTTTCCCCATATGGTTCCTGTACTCAGGGTAGAAGGATCATCTTCCCTTCTCTGGGGTGTGCCAGATATGCAGATACCACACTTACAGTCACATTGTCATATCAGGAGTGTGCCAGATTCCATGACCCATCTGCTTGCCATGTGTTATTAGATACACTTAATGAGACATAATGAAATGGGAAGTTGGCATGATGCACATTCAGAATACAGAATAACAGAGTTGGAAGGAACCTTAGAGGTCTTCTAATCTAACCCCATGCTCAAGCAGGAGACCTTATACCATTCTGGACAAATAGCTGTCCAATCTCTTCTTGAAAACCTCCAATGATGGAACACCCAGAACTTTTGGACATAAGCCATTCCACTGATTAATTGTTCTCCCTGCCAGGAAATTTCTCCTTAGTTCTAGGTTGCTTCTCTCCTTGATAAGTTTCCATCCATTCCTTCTTGTCTTGCCGTCAGGTGCTTTGGAAGATAAGGTCAACCCTTTCCATTGTCTTTGCTGACAAGAATGACAGTGGACCTTGCATGGTCCCTATAGGCATTCTTTGGAAATATCAAAGGTGGGCTATAAATGTCAACCTGTCAAGGAGAAACAAAGGCAAATTAAATTTGAGGTGATTATGATATGGAATTATCAGGAGCAGGATTTGAGGATTATAGTGATGATTAGTCTTATTTGTAGGGATATACAATATTTACAGACCCTGAAACCAGGGGTGAGTTCTACTTACCTTTACTACCGGTTTGTGACGGGATCGCATGGGCCCGCTCACTTAGCTCGCACACGCGCCTTACTTTTGCGCATGCGCAGATCGCTGATGATGATATCTGGGGCAGTGGGTGGGGCCTCCCACCAGTTTTACTACCGGTTCTTGTGAACCGGTCTGAACCAGGGGCAACCCACCACTGCCTGAAACAGAACATCCTACCGAAGCTTGGAGTGCTCTGATTCTCCTTCCTGCTACACGGAATAGACCTAGCCATTTCCAGGAATGGTTGTCTAAGTAAATCCTGCACACTATTAGAGGTGATCTAGAGTCCTGTTTTGGGGTTGATTATCCCTAATACCATGATGGTGAACCTATGGCATGCATGCCACAGATGACACACAGAGCCTTCTCTGGGCTGTTGCCCCAGCCCAGCTCCACCGCGTATGCGTGCGTGCCTCCCGCTGGCCAGCTGGTCTTTGGGTCTCTGCCGCGCATGCATGGGGAGCAGGGTGCATATGTATGGGGCACTCACATTGCATTTTGGGGGTTCGCGCGCATGCACGTGCCCCCTCCCTCGCACCCCATTTTGGGCCTCGAAGGCCTCTTTCACCAACCTGGAAGGCAAAACGGGGCACAGGAGCACCGCGCATGGCTCCCCACGCCCCATTTTGGGCCTGGAAGGCCTCCTGCACCAACCTGGAAGCCAAAAATGGCCAATGGAGGGGGGGCAGAGCACATGCGCAGGGGTGCTCGTATTGCAGTTTGGGGGTTTGCACACACATGCGCACACATTCACACGCAAGCACATGCACTTTGGGCACTCGGCACCAAAAAGGTTCTCCCTCACTGCCCTAATACATCACAAATAGCTTCTGGTTTGGAGGATTAACTTCCAGAAACCACCCAATCGCTCTTGGAGCGACATGGTCTGGAAAGGAAATGGAACAGCCCCAAGATCTCCAGAATGTTCTGATCTCAATTCTGAGAGGCTTTCCAAATCCTTATTCATGTATGTTTGCTTTATGGTAAATGGAAGTTTGGTCCCTGGTTGGATCGACCTTGGCAGTAATTTTAAAAGAACTGCCACAATCTATTTTCAAAATGGTATCAAGAGCCTTGGTAGTACAGTGGTCTAAGGAACCCTGTTATTAAGCTGGTTATTAAGACCAGATGCCTGCAATTACTGCAGGTTCGAATCTCGCCAAGGCTCAAGGTTGACTCAGCCTTCCATCCTTTCTAAGGTAGGTAAAATGAGGACCCAGTTTGTGGGGGCAATAAGCTGACTTTGTATAAATATACAAAAGAATGAAGGCTATTGCTTAGCGCATTGTAAGCTGCCCTGAGTCTCCGGAGAAGGGCAGCATATAAATCAAATTTAAAAAAAAAATGTCGAATATATCTACCAGTCCCAAAGGACTTGCTTCTAAAACAGGCCATAGAAGTTGGAGGTGATTTCCCCCCCCCCAATTCTTCATTTACCCTATGACACCCTCTTGATAAAACTAGATTTAAAAGATGCTTTTCAATTTTTTAATAAGCTTTAAAACGATGGATCCAAAGAGTTTCTCCATCGATAAGTGAATAATGGATTGTGAGTATGGAGGATGAGCAGGAGGGAGAGTGATACTGGTTGCAGATAAACCTACTCAGCCTCATTTGTTTTGATTCTAGCATCCGTTCCTCGGACCATACACAAGTGAACAAGATGATGCTCACAGAAGAAAGTCCAGCGATGCTAGGGGGTGGAAACACTAACCTTGAAGATGGGGTACACCGGGCTTATGACAACGAAGAGGATGGAGTGTCTTACAACTACACCTTTTTCCATATCTGCCTCTTCCTGGCCTCTCTCTACATCATGATGACACTTACCAACTGGTACAGGTGTGTACAACTGGCACTGCCCTTCTTCCCCTGCTCCAGTTCCATCTGTTTCAAATAATTTTCAAGTTTCATTAACTTGAGTTGTGTTTAAAGAACGAGGTGGCTATCTGAAGGCTGTTTGAAAACATCAACTGGTCCAGAACTTTATGCTCCTGGGATTTTAACCTTTTGAGCATTTATTAGTAGTGCTCTCTTTGTGGACTTCTAATGTGGTTTTGGATGAGTCCCCAATGGTGGGTATCCATGTTTTACTTTCCTGTATGAACTTGTCTGTTTTTAAGGTAAAGGCAGACAGATGCTGCCTCCTGGAATGGAATGGAATGGAATGGAATGGAATGGAATGGAATGGAATGGAATGGAATGGAATGGAATGGAATGGAATGGAATGGAATAGAATAGAATAGAATAGAATAGAATAGAATAGAATAGAATAGAATAGAATAGAACAGAACAGAATAGATTTTTTTATTGGCCAAGTGTGATTGGACACACAAGGAATTTGTCTTGGTGCATAGGCTCTCAGTGTACATAAAAGAAAAGATACGTTCATCAAGAATCATAAGGTACAACACTTAATGATAGTCATAGGGTACAAATTAGCAATCAGGAAACAATAATATAAATCATAAGGATCCAAGCAACAAAGTTACAGTCATACAGTCGTAAGTGGAAGGAGATGGGTGATGGGAATGATGAGAAGATTAATAGTAGTGCAGGCTTAGTAAATAGTTTGACATTGTTTGAGATGGTGTTCCTTCCTTTTTCAAGTGCAAAGTAGGGTGCAAACTCTTTCAAGACTGATATTTGGACATTTTCTATAAACAGCAGAATAACGTAGAAGATGCAGAGCAGGTGGCATGGTGTATATCAGTGGTGGGTTGCTACCGGTTCCCACCAGATCGGGTGAACTGGTAGCGGTGGTGGGAGGCTCCTCCCACCTGCCCAGACGATTCTGCGCATGCAGAGAAGTGCCATGCACACACAAGCGAACCGGTAGCGATGGGATTTGGAACCCGTCCCTGGTGTACATCCTCCCTCTTCTAGCTCTTTGCCTTCCTGCATCTAGCACCTTCTAGAGGCAATCATTTCTAGAGTTGGGCCTGACTGAAATGGTTCCCATTTACAATAAACAAATCAAATAAACAGAACCCAAATTGAATGGGGTTTCTTAAGCTTAGGAAGAAAGGTGTATAGCGAAGAATGGTACCAAGAATATATTAAACCATAATCTTGGTAGAGCCTTGGTAGTACAGTGGTCTAAAGCACCCTGTTATTAAGACCAGCTGCCTGCAATTACTGCAGGTTCGAATCTCGCCAAGGCTCAAGGTTGACTCAGCCTTCCATCCTTTCTAAGGTAGGTAAATTGAGGACCCGGATTGTGGGGGCAATAAGCTGACTTTGTATAAATATACAAAAGTACGAAGGCTATTGCTTAACGCATTGTAAGCCGTCCTGAGTCTCCGGAGAAGGGCAGCATATAAATCAAATTTTAAAAAAAAATATCTGCTTGGGTTGGGCTTCATGTGAGGTGTAAACAACCCTCACAACATAATTTAGCGTGCTGGCTGAAGCAACCTGCTATGGCTTACTCAAATCACAGGGTTTTTTTTTTTCCTTACCAAAAAAAAAATAAAAAATCCCAGCTTCTCAGGATGCGCTATGCTTCTTCAGGTTTCTAGTGTTCCTGCTTTACCCTCTTCCCGTTGCCTAGGAAACCAGCATGATTTGTCAGCTTGGCGCAAGTCAAGCTTTGGGAAGAGGGGGAAATAATGCCTTCGCCTCAGATGAACTCGACGTTGGCTGGGGGAACAGAAGCAGGTGCTGCTTACAAGCTGGCAAGCCGTGCCTAGAGTGGAGCATTTGGGGTGAGGGACTGGGGGTGGGGGTGTGGAGTGGGGAGAGAATGCAGGGGAGGTGAGACGGTGGTTGCAAACGGCATTGCCTCATCCTGAAGACCACTATATATTCGTTTGCCCAGAACATTATCGCCGAGTCCTTCGGTTATTTTTAGCGCATGACTTTCTGTCACGTCCCCCAGACCTGCAAATGGTGCCAAGTCGAGCTGCAGTGGGCTGGCACTGGCCATATATTGCCTCAGCAGGATTGACGCGCGGAGTGTGTGTGTGTGTGTGTTTGTGTGTGTATGTGTGTGTAGAATGGAAGATGGTCCAGTCCGTGACACTGCTCTGACCAAAAATCCAGGCTGCCCTGCCAAATTCTTGGCTGCTGCCGCTGCCCCTTTCTGAATGAAAACAAACCAGAGAAGGGTTTGCATGCTAAATTGGGGTTGGGTTCTTGATCTTGCTTTTCCCTTGGAGAAGAGGACATCCAAGGTCAGGCTGAGTGCGTAACTGCAAGAGCCAGGCTGAAAAAAAAACAAGGAAAGGACCAGGAAAGGAGGACCTATAATGCAGCAAATAAATCCTATTCTTCTTCTCCCCCAAGCAGACAGACAGGCTGGCTGGCTTTGCTACCGCATAGATGGGACTGGGAGAATCCAGCCCTGCCCCACACATTAGTGGTGTGGGTGTGGGTGTCAACAAGGCCTTACAGTAGTATTGCTCAATCTTGGCAGCTTTTAAGATGCGAGGACGTCAACTCCAGAAATTCCCAGCCAGCATGAATTGTGAAGTCCATGCAATTTAAAGCTGCCATGGTTGAGGAACAGTGTCCTACTGGTTGTCTGGAGGTCTTTTTGCTTCCCCCCCACCCCCCAGTTGGAGTTGGAGTTTCTTTGGGAAGTTGGAGTTGGAGTTGGAGTTTCTTTGGGAAGAAGGCAGGAAAAAGTCATCTGGGAGGCTGTTACTCATTTACAAAGGCTTTGGCAGGTTTCCCCACCTTGCCCTAAACTGCGGCATGCTTAACTGAAGTTTATTGAATCAGTTACGCTCGGCTGGGTTTACGTGCCAGACCCTGGTCTGCAAGCCACGGTGGCTGAGTTTGCAGCAGAAGCTCAATCAGAACCAAACAAACCACAGTATGGTTTAGCCCGGTGGCTTCCCGAGTCTAAATAAATCACCCAAACCTGGATAAAAGTGGTTTTTCTTTGGGTAACAACACATGAACCCATTACCCATCACAACACGGATGTTTACAGTTTACTAAAATAGACTTGAAATGTTCCCAAGGCAAAAATTTGAATAATGGCATCAATTATCCATGGTGACTTGTTCAAATGACATAAAGATCATTTCAGTGATACTGTTTTTGTAATAGAGGTAGTCCTCAAGTTAGGGCCATTTGTTCAGTGACCAACGTTACGACGATGCTAAAGGAAGGGGCTTATAATCAGTTCTCGAGATTTATTAAAACTTTCTGATAAGTGGTTTTGGGTAATGAAGGAAAAAGTTTGGGTAATGCTGTTTTAATAATACGAAATAACAGAGTTAGAAGGTTCCTTGTAGGTCATCTAGTCCAACCCCCTGCTCTTGCAGGAGACCCTGTACTATTTCTGACAAATGGATGTGTAGCTTCTTGAAAGACTCCAGTGATGAAGCACCATAACATTTGAAGGCAAGATGTTCCACTGGTTGATTGTTCTCACTGTCAGAAAATTTTTCCTTATTTCTAGGTTGAATCTCTCCTTCAACAGTTTCCATCCATTGTTCCTTGTCTGGCCTTCGGGTGGTTTAGAAAATAGGTTATCTTCCCTCCTTCTCTGTGACAGCCCCTCAAATATTGCTATCATGTCGGCCCTGATCCTTCTCTTCACTAGGCTAGCCATGCCCAGATCCTGCAACCGTTCTTCATATGTTTTAGCTTCCAGGTTTAGCTCCAGGGATGAAATCTCAAATTTTTTCCCTACTGGTTCTGTGGCCGTCGCTTGGTGGGCATGGCAGGGGAAGGATACTGCAAAATCTCCATTCCCACCCCACTCCAAGGGAAGGATATTGCAAAATCTCGATTCCCACTCCACTCTGGGGCCAGCCAGAGGTGGTATTTGCCGGTTCTACTTTGAGAAACTACTCAAAATTTCCACTACCGGTTCTCCGAACTGCTCAAACTTTCTGCTACCGGTTCTCCAGAACCTGTGAGAACCTGCTGGATTTCACCCCTGGTATGCTCCATCTAGACTAGTCTTACTAATACAGGTTTGCAAAAAATGTCGCAAGGTTTTGACAGTAGACCTTTGCCCTTTAAAACTATCAGGAGATTTTGTCCACATAAACTGGTGTTCTTACAGTCTGAGCAACAGTTCTTCTCTTGCACTCATTTCCCCTTCGTTGGACTTTCACAAGGCCTTTGAGGACACAGGCTGTGTTCCATCAGTTGGAGTTTGCCTGGATGTTTGATTTGGAACTATGAGTTTGGAGGCGTGTAGCAATTCCAGGCCTCATAGTTTCCCTTGAATGGTCTTTTCTTTCTGTTCTAACGGAGCTAGAAGCCAGCCTCATTTGGAGTGACATGCTCAGGGATTTTGGAATTATTTTTAGGATTAATAAATGCTGAATGAGTCAAGTTTATGTGCATCTATCCCAACAGAGTGAAATGGGATGTACAGATAGTCCTGTGGGAAGAAAGTCTGACTTACTGACAATCCACACTTAGGAACCCGGAAGCTCCACAATGTTTTCATGAACTGTCAAAAAGAGACTGTATATTAAAAAACAAGCGGCTTCAGCAGCTCATAAAAACATTATGTGGTTTCTGCATTTCGTCAGCTTCAGGAAGGAATCCTCATTCACCCATTTTACTAATGGGCAGCCCCATTCATAAGCATCAGTTCCATACAACTTCAAAGTAAAAACAGCTAGGAGTAGAACTTGTTTTTTAACCTTGGAAATGCCTGTGTTAAAATAGGGATGTGGGGTCGAGCAGTGGGAGGGAGGGAATTGTAAAATATCTCGTGGATTTGAGTAGAGGGTTTTTTTTTTTGGTAAGTTTCTCTTAGATAACATTCGAGCTGACCTAAAATGATCTCTAAAAAAAGCAACCCAACCCAAAAAATGAATTGGAATTGGGCCTAGTTGGGTTTGGGATGCAACTCCACCCGGTTATATCTCAGGTCTGTTTTCGATGGCAGTTATGCAGTTGCTACTGTGAAGGCCCAGTTTAATAAATCAGCAAACCGAAAAGAGCATCCTGCTGAAAATACTTGGTAGTATAGCTTTTGACGGATCTGAAATGGGATTAGAACTAGTGTGGTATTAGTCCAATGCAGTGTTTTTCAACTTTTAAGATATGTGGACTTCCAAACAAAGTTTGGAAGTCCCAAAGGTGCTTTTTCAAAGTTGTTGAGTCCCAAAGGTGCTTTTTCAAGGGGCAACTGGACTTTCTTGGTTTTTTTTTCAAAGACGTTTCACTTCTCATCCAAGAAGCTTCTATGGAGAATCTCCATAGACATGAATCAGAGGTGGGATTCAGCCGGTTCTGTCCGGTTCGCGCGAACCGATAGTGGTGATTGCGGGAGGCTCTGCCCACCTGCACGGACGTAATGCCCTCCTATTTAGCCACGTTTTTGAGCCCTTGCGCATGCGTGGAAAGTCGTGCGCATGTGCGGAAGAGGCTCATATTTGCGAACTGGTAGGGAAGGTAAGTGAATCCCACCTCTGCATAAAGTCACTAAGGTTGAGAAACACTGGTCTACGATGACTGAAAAATAGAATTTCAGTTGACATCAAAACCTGACAGATTAATTTGTTGTACTGTATTTGGAATGGCGAAATTTCCGAAGTTTCTAAACTGGTGTTTCTCAAACTTGGCCACCCGATGCTGACAGAGGAATTCTGGAACTTGAAGACCTCATGACTTCAAGTTACCAAATGAGAAACACTATTCTAAATGGTGTATAATCGTGTTAGTGAAGGCATTAGAGAATGACGTAGAAGAAGAAGGTCTGAGCTGAACATGAAGGTTACAGCTGATGCATGTGTTGTCTCCATTACAAGTTTCCATTGCATTTGGTAGGCCTAAGAATCTGATTAGCAATAGTGTGTCAACTCTTGTGTTGCAGTTGCTATCCAGCTGTGTTCAGATGCCGAAACAAATAGGTATTACAGGCTGGAACAAATATGTTTCTGTTTTCATTGTACCCTAGAAGAACACAACAGATAATCTGACGTGAACAATGTGGTTTCCTGTAGCAGACTTGGTTGTAGCCTGCTGAAGATGACTTCATTTGTGCTTGGTGCATGAAACAACACCTTTGAATATGCTTTGTTCTGTGCATTCTTTTCCTTAGGAACTTTGAAAATTCTTTGGTTGGTGTACCAGTGCACGGCTATTCAGCTTCAGAGTGAGCTTGAACATTTAAGAATGATGGTTTCTTAGAATGGATAAATGTGTCATTTCTCGGAGATGGTTTTAACCCCATCAGCTGTCCTAGAGCCCGACTTTCTCCAACTTCATAGGATGACTGTGATTAAACACTAGAAGAATCATATATGTCACCCTGAGGAATATCTATAATTGACAAAAGGTTGGATATGATGGGCAGGAATCTTTTAAACTGAATGTTTGATATTCCTCTGTATTTCTTTCCTCCAGGCCTAATGAAATCCGCCAAGAGCTGACCAGCCCATGGACTGCTGTCTGGGTGAAGATTTCATCCAGCTGGGTTGGGCTTCTCCTGTATCTTTGGACTTTGATTGCCCCTCTTGTACTTCCAGACCGTGACTTCAGCTGAAAACTTTCCAAGAGTGCCAACTTCCCAAGGGAAAAAGCTACACAGTGCCATGAGAAGTGAGCAAGCGAGGTCAATACTTATGGCTTGAATGTTAGGTATGGGCTCTCAAGCTTATGAAGGCAGAAGTGACCAATTCTTCCCTTTCCTCTGTTTTACATTCAGACAAATCTACTACATTTTGTGACTTTACTTCTTGAAAATTCTTTAAAAACCAGTTAAACTGGCTTAATCCACTTATGTGTACAAGGCTCAACACACATTTCTGGTGGAGGATATCTGCACAACTCCCCCCCCACCCCACTTACGCTAATGGCCTTCCAAGTATATTGTAAAATACCTGAGTAACTTACTTTGTGCTGCTCATCTTTTTTTTTTAAAAAAAGATATTTGGCATAGGAATAACTATGTGTTCCTTTTTAGATTGTGGTTTAAAGGAATTTTTCACCACTTTGCCTTGTTACATGAAGCCTTTTAAATAAACTCTCAGTTATTTTTGATATGGAACTTGATGGTAATAAAATAAAAATCCTTGTATTAGGTAGATGAATGTTGAGCATAGAAACAGATTATCATCATAAAAGTGCCTGTGTAAGCTTGGTTTAGGGCAGCCTTCTGAAAGTCTTGATTTTAATGTAGTGTTCTGTACCAACCCAGTCAATTATGGTTTACTTAGTAAACCATGGTTATATCATGGTGTAGCACATTCTAGGAAATGTGTCTTATTCTGGCATTTAGAGACGCATAAGAAATGATTGTGGCTTGTGGGAAGACATTCCCTAAATGGTAGAGTGGATTGAATGCACTAGAAAAATAACATCAATAACCTAGAATAGTTTAGGCTATGTCTCTTTTTTGTGAGACCCCAGTTGTGATTGACCAAAATGACAAAAAGTGTCATTTTCCAGCTAACAAATGTTATGCAAAATTTTCTGACTTTACAAATTTTATTCAAAACTTTCCGACTAACAAATTTTATCAAGAAGCATACGTTTTCATGAACTGAGCTTGTATCTTTGAATAAAAGGTGTACATTACAAAAGATGCTACTGGGTACTTCTGAATTTTTGCTACCATCGATTAACACTGTTCTTCTTCACAAAGTTTGCAGTTGTGATGAAGAAGTAGCGTGGAGCTCTGCTAAGGCATGTCTAACGAAAGCTTTCTTTTTTTGTAGCATCCAACAGAGGGCAGCACTTTTGGCCTCTTGTTTAACAATGCGGTAGAAGAAATAGAATTTTGTATTTACCTTGTTTGCTAAGATTGTTGCTGTTCTGAAATTTGTCCTGCATTTTGTTCCCTTTTCCCATTCTACGGACAAGCAATGGGTCTCCTCTTCTTCTTCCTCCTCCTCCCTCCCTCCCTCCCTTCCTCCTCCTCCTCCTCCTCCTCCTCCTCCTCCTCCTCCTCCTCCTCCTCCTCCTCCTCCTCTTCCTAGGAAGAAGAACATTTTGGTAAGATACTTTGGGATGGCTTAGGACCTGGGTACCTACGAGACCGTCTTTTGCCACCAATAGCCTCCCACCGACCAGTTCGTTCTCACAGGGAGGGACTACTCAGGGTACTGTCAGTCAAATTATGCCGACTGGCGACTCCCAGGGGAGGGCCTTCTCTGTGAGGGCTCCAACCCTTTGGAATGAACTGCCCCCGGAGGTACGAAATATCCCTGATCTCCGTACTTTCCGCCGTGCCCTCAAGACCCTGATGTTCCAACAGGTGGGGCTAAACATATGAACATGTGAATGAATTTTTTAATGTTATCTAATTCGGGGTTTTATTTAATTGACCAAACTAAGTAATAATTTTAATTAGCAATTTTATGATGTTTGTGTGTCTATATTTTTCTTGACTGTACACCGCCTTGAGTCCTACGGGAGAAAGGTGGTATAGAAATAAAATAAATAAATAAATAAATAAATAAATAAATAAATAAATAAATAAATAAATAAATAAATGGTACATGGAATTAAGCTCCAAAGGAGAAAAAAAACCCCATCTTTTTCCTTCTCAAGAAAACTGAGGAGATTCAGAAGTAGCAACATAGAAATAGACAGTGAGAGCATTTGCTAATTCACTGATAATTGCAATTGCAGCATGATAATTCATTGGAGCTTAATCCCACCGTGGCTGGATTCATAGATTGTGCTAAAGAGCAAGCAAGCCACAATTCGACAGTGCATTGCCTTGAGTCAGCCAGTGAAAGGTCTCTCATCCCAGCAGCCATCATGTGGGGCTCATAAAAGTCAAAATGATAACTCCCAATCATAGGATCAAAGGGCCCATCTCTTTTGTGTGTGTGTGTAAAAGAGGGCTTTGATAGAATGGGTGACTACCAGTGGAGGGTTTCAAATTTTTTTACTACCGGTTCTGTGGGTGTGGCTTGGTGGGTGTGGCTTGGTGGGCATGGCAGGGGAAGGATACTGTAAAATCTCCATTCCCACCCCACTCCAGGGGAAGGATACTGCAAAATCCCCATTTCCTCCCAATCAGCTGGGACTTGGGAGGCAGAGAATAGATGGGGGCGTGGCCAGTCAGAATTTTTGCTACCGGTTCTCCGAACTACTTAAAATTTCTGCTACCGGTTCTCCAGAACTGGTCAGAACCCACCCCTCTCCTAGAAGAATGAAATATATCCCCAAAGTCAGATGTACACTAAATGTAGACTGACGTTTAGCTACACACCTCCCTAGCTAACAGCAAATTTTAAAGCTCCAGGTAAAGAGGATTTATTTTAGGATGAGTAACCACAATTTACGTGTTGGAGGTTCCTAAAGGAATGCTGGGAAACTCTGTATTTTAAAGAACGTTTGAGGGAAGGGTGCAGAATAGCCCAACTGTCTTGCTTAGCAACAGAAATGTTGGGCTCATTTGTGGTTATAAGTTGACGACTATCTGTAATTGCGGGGGTGAGTGCCTTACTATAAATCTCCTTTTAGCTGGAGCAGAAGACAGTTCTCCATATCTGAAAAGGAAGAAGTTTGCAGAAGCGTTGTCTGCTAACGTCTAGTGCTTTGATTATTATTCTGAACGTATTTCAGAGTTACGACCTGAGATCTACCTTTAAATTGCCCCTCTGAGAGACTGGGAGATAAATAAATCAAACAGTTTAAGAATAAGGTAGAGAAATAAGTGCTTTTTTTTTTTTTAATTGGAAGAAAACATGGGGAAATTTGGGAAATAAAATAAATGCGTGGTATGCTTGAAAATGATATAGAAGGCCAGGTTAACCTCTGCTTCTCTAGCCTTTGCTGAGTTAAGGCTGTTTGACTCCTTCACAGCTATTTTGAAACAAGACTGTCAGGATTTAATTGCATTCATATTGACTTTGCTGCAATTGCTGTGTTCGCCCATCAATCTAAGCCACAATGCATTTGGCAATGGCTTAGATAGAATAATGTGTGAATTAGGGCTGTTGATCTGTGCTGCAAGAATCCCAGATGCCCACCAGAGGGCAATTGAAGAGCTGCCGAAAACCTCTGGATTTGTGCAGCCCACTTCTTGTAACCCTATGGTGAACCCATCTATTATTGCTATTACAAATGTAGTTTATGGCTTAGCACACTGAAATAGCTAAGAGTGGTTTATGCAACAAACTGTGGCCCATCGGGCCTTAGTGTGATGTGTGGTTGCAGTGTTAACTGTTCACACCCTATAGGATGACTTATTTTTTTTTCCTTATTTTGTTTTGTGTTTAACTTTTAAAAATGTGCAGCTGTTCTGCAGACCCAAGCCCATCAGTATGATCCCTAGTCAGTGGTGGGTTCCTCCGAGCCAGTAGCGGTGACGATATGATGTCACCGAACCGGTTCTTCCCCCACCCCACCCCTCCATGTTATTCTTAACTTTTATTTGGCCCCACCCCCAATCTATTGCTGCCTCCTGAGTCCCAGCTGATGACTAGAGGGAAAAAAACTGTTTTTCCGTGGGGCTTCAAAGGGCCATCCTACAGCTGATCAGTGTTAAAAGCAAACAAATGAGTTGGGTCGTAAGTGCGAGGACTGGTCGTAAGTGCAAGGACATTCCAGAAATGACTCTGACCAGCTAGCCACGCCCACCTAGTCACATGACCTCCAAGCCACACCCACAAAATAAGCCACACCCACAGAACTGGTAGTAAAAAAATTTAGAACCCACCCCTGGGCCAGTTGCTTGGTCACTTGCTACTCTTTAGATTTGGAAAAGGACCCTCTGCTTGCTCGAGATGACTTAATTGCTTGAGATGGTTAATTGTTCTCAAGGAACAACAAGAGGAACGGCTTGCCTTCAGACGTCGTGGATGCTCCATCACTGGAGGCTTTTAAGAAGAGGCTGGACAGCCATTTGTCTGGAATAATATAGGGTATCCCAGGGATGAAATGCTCCCGGTTCAGATCGGCTCGGGCGAGTAGGTAGTGATGGCGGCGGGCAGTTTGGAGAACCAAAAATCCCTGCCCCCGCCCCCCCCATGCCCAGCTGATCCGCGGCACCATCAGAGCCTTTTTTTTCTTTTAAATGGCTCTGACGATCCAAGCTCTGAGATCCCAGCTGAGTTGCCTGCTAACTGGTAGCAAAAATCCCCCCCCCCAACCTCCAGCTTGCTTACCTTAGCTGCTGGTCGCAACGCCTGCCTTGCTTCGCTTGCTGTAATACCTGCAATCCATTGCATCAGCAAGCAACTGAATCTCCCTGCCTGCAATCAAGCTCATCGGTGAGCAGCTCTATCTGCCTGCCTGCCTTGTACCTTCTATTGCAGGGGTCTCCAACCTTGACAACTTTAAGACTTGTGGACTTCAACTCCCAGCAAAGCTGGCTGAGGAATTCTGGGAATTGAAGTCCACAAATCATAAAGTTGCCACGGTTGGAGACCTCTGGCTTAAACGAGAACATGTTTTTGAAGAGGCCCAACAGCCATTATCAAACCAGGAAGCAAAGAGGCAGAGAAGTCATTTGAAACTTTTGGCATCAAGAAAGTTGGAAAATCTAAACGTGTCCCTTTGCAAATTAAAGTCTTTACATTCATGTGGTTGCTTGGCAAGTGCAAAAGTGTGCTTTTGTGTATTCCCAGGGTTGTTTGTTTTGTTTTTTGTTTTTTTTACAAAACGTGTAAATGCTTTGTAAAAGGAATGAAGATAAGGATTTGGGTAAATTATTATATTTAGTAACAAGCACCAGAGGTGTTTTTTTTTTAAAAAGGGGGGTTTAAAGGTACTGTTGACAATGGATACTTTAAAATATAGACTTAAATAGAAAGTCTTGCCACTTTTTCCCCCGCAGTGCAAGCTCTTGGTTGAAAGAGAAGAAACAAACTCCGCTGCCAATATTTTTTTTCCTCCTGTTTTTTGGAGCTTTGAACAAATCCCATTGCTTGCATGGGCATCGATCCAAAATGCAGACAACCACAGTAACTTTGGATTTCGAAAACTTCTCTCTCTCTCCATTCTCTAACTGACTTTCTCATCAAAATGTACAGGCGAGATCAATCTTACTGATTATTCTCTAATCCCCAAGGCTGATTCTTGGTTTCTCTGGCCATCATATTCTCACTTGTGCATTCAGAGCAGTGGGGGGTTCCTCCCGGTTCGGCCCGGTTCTCCTGAGCTGGTAGCGGTGACGATATGACGTCTTCGAACCGATTCTGACCCCCCCGCCCCCCCAATGGTTTGTTTGCCAATTTCAGTAAACAAATTGGGAGCTTGGATTTTGTGCTCCAAGCTTATTTTAGAATGTCTTCTGCTAAACAGCTGCACCTCATATCTGCCTCCACCTGAGTGAAAGGCCAGGCAGAAAGAGTTCGTTTGGGGAAAATCCCATTAAAGTAAGGGGAAGTTATGTCTGGGTAGGTACATATAACATTAGATACGTGTACACAGACACATCAGGGGTGCTATTCAGCAGGTTCTGACAGGTTCTGGAGAACCGGTAGCGGAAATTTTGAATAGTTTGGCAAATACCACCTCTGGCTGGTCTCATAGTGGGGAAGGAATGGAGATTTTGCAATATCCTCCCTGGAGTGGGCTTGGAGTGGAGATTTTGCAGTATCTTTCCCTCTGGAGTTGGGTAGGAATGGAGATTTTGCAGTATCCTTCTCTTGCCACACACCCCCAAGCCATGCCTACCACGCCACCCCACGCTCACCAAGCCACGCCTACAGAACTGGTAGTAAAAAGATTTAAATTTCATCACTGGCACACACACATATATAACTAATTTGATGGGGAAGTTGTGATATAACTAAATTCTCTATTGTTGCCATCTCTTTGCAAATTTGACAAGTAAAATATTGTTCGTCCAAGGATACATAATGTATCAGGAAGAATGGGAGCATCGAATGTTTGTCCTAGCTGTCTCCCTGATGTCTTTTTGTGTTGTGGACTTTTTGCTTGCTTGTTTTGATAATGGGAGAAACATTCAAAATAGGTATCCTGGCTGGTAGAGCCCGAAGGAGGACGATATACCATTTCCTGCCTGTCTCTTGCATAGTAATGGGGGCCTGCATTGAGCATTTAAGATGTTAGACGCAGAAGATCTGTGCGTTGTTACCAGTTGGTCTTCTGACAGCCAACTAATATTAAGTACCAAGGGGGTATAACTTTTTTCCCCTTGGCATTTGTTTGCAAAACTTGATGCCAGTGTTTGGAGTACTGGCTAGGTGTTTCGATCTGTAATTTTGATACACTTGATCTGTAATTTTTGTTATTTTAACTTTGCTTGCCAAGTCTTGGCAGTCACCCAGCCCACAACTGCCATTAAAATAAAATACTTCGAAATGTTACCCAAGTTAGAATGTTCTTTTTCTGCCATGAAACTCTTTAACTCCTCAACAAATAGGTTTCAAAGTCAAAGTGGTCAAAGATACAAGACAGTGTTGATTGTTGGTTTTCTTTTTTGCAGCTGCTAGAATTTTCTTCCTAGTGTTTTTCCACAATTGCAAGGTATGCCTTTCAGTGGTGGGTTTCAAAATTTTTTAATTTTAATTTAATTTAATTTAATTTAATTTAATTTGATTTGATTTATATGCCGCCCTTCTCCAGAGACTCAGGGTGGCTTACAGTGCGTTAAGCAATAGCCTTCATACTTTTGTATATTTATACAAAGTCAGCTTATTGCCCCCACAAACTGGGTCCTCAATTTACCTACCTTAGAAAGGATGGAAGGCTGAGTCAACCTTGAGCCTGGCAAGATTCGATCTTACTTTAATTGCAGACAGCTGGTGTTAAATTACAGTGCTTCTGTCTGTTGAGCTAAACCAGGCTTCTACTACTGGTTCTGTGGGTGTGGCTTGGTGGGCGTGGCTTGGTGGGTGTGGCAGGGGGAGGATACTATAAAATCTCCATTCCCTCCCCAATCCAGGGGAAGGTTACTGCAAAATCCCCATTTCCTCCCAATCAGCTGGGACTCGGGGAGGCAGAGAATAGATGGGGGTGGGGCCAGTCAGAATTTTTACTACTGGTTCTCTGAACTACTCAAAATTTCTGCTACCGGTTCTCCAGAACTGGTCAGAACATGCTGAAACCCACCTCTGGTGCCTTTCCCACCCCCATCCCCACCCCCAAGTGAGTGTCGATCAATTGGTTGCAACAGGAATTGACCAACTGGCCCAAATAAACCCAGCTGGCTTTCATGCCTGAGGCGGTACTAGAACTCACTGTCTCCTGGTTTCTAGCCTGAGGTATTAAACTACTAGACTAGACCAAACTGGCTCTCGATTTGCAGCTGCTAGTATGATAGCTCTGATTTGATTAGAGCTTGGAATGGGTTGTCTGAATCCTTTTATCCTGACCATTTTCCAGGCTGTAGCTCTCCCAGGTGCTTTTGTATTTGCAGTAATATTAAATGGAAACCTTTCTTTCATTTTTTTTTTCCAGTACACTGAAATTGTCTTCTCCATTGAAAGACATTTCAAAAGGACCTCTTTTTTTTGGTCAAATTGAGTTAAGTATTGTCAGAAAAAAGTGCTGGAGAGATTTACTTACTACCTTCAACAAGGTACTAATTTGTAGCACCGAAGATACATCAATACCTATTGACTTACAAGGGGACAAAAAGCATTGAGAAAAAGTAACCCACAAAAATGACAGCCGCTCTTTTTTTTTTTTCCTATTGCTGCAGTAATTGTTATTATAGATCCTGAAAGATACTTTGGATCATAGACACTTTTAATTGATTAAACCAAAAGGACACTACAGTTTAGTCAGTATGTTTTTCTGGTGCTTGGTTTAATGAATTCTGGGAGTTGAAGTCCACACATACAGTAGTGGCCAAAATTGTGGAAATCTTTTCGGAAAAGTGTATTTTTGAGGTTTGATGGCTAATAACACCACTTTTTTTGGGGGGGGGGGGAGTTTCAAGATAATGATATTCCACTGCTGGAATGGCCTGGGAATAGCCCAGACCTTAACCCAATGGAAAATCTATGGAGCCAACCAGGGGTGGGTTCTATTTATCTTTACTACCAGTTCGCAACAGGATCGTGTGTGCGCGCGCCTTCTGCGCATACCCAGAAGCTTCTGCGCATGCGCAGATCGCTGATGATGACATCTGGAGTGGTGGGCGGGGCCTCCTGCCAGTTTTACTACCGGTTCATGCGAACCGGTCCGAACCGGGGGCAACCCACCACTGGAGCCGACTAAAGAAACTTGTTAGTCAGAAGCGACCCAGCAATAAAACCCAGTTAGTAGAAGCAATGATTCAATCTTGGTTTCACATTATAACAGCTGCAGAACTCAAAGACTTGGTTCACTCCATGGGAAGACATTATAAGGCCGTAATTCATGCTAAAGGTTACCCAACTAAGTATTAACTGACATGGTGATCATTTTTGTATATCTCATTTTTTTGTACGTGTTTTACTTTTCTTCTTTATACTGTAACTGCTATTCTAATAACAAATCCTTCATAAAAGTTATTGCATTACGTTCTTGATTAAATTATCTTTCCTTTGAGATATAATTTTATGGTACTACTCCCCCCCAAAAAAGTGGTGTTATTAGCTAGTTTTAGAAAATACTCTTTTCCCAAAAGGTTTCCACAATTTTGGCCACTACTGTATTAAAGTTGCTAAGACTGAGAAGCACAAGAATTCAGTCCAGTGACACTGAAGGAATTACAACATTTAGACAGGACCATGTTGCTGGAGGGTAGCAGGTTCATAACATCCTATTTACCCTACAGGCATAATCCTACAGTTGAGTTACTCTTCACTGGAGACAGAAATATATGGTGGATGGCAGCTCCATATATTGGTCAAGTAAATGAGATGGGTCTAGACTGGGAGAGAAAAAAACTTTTTGTCTGTTCTTACTCAGATCATGGTTTTATATCTACTGTGTATGAAGCTAGCCACTTGCAGTTCCTTCAGTAACCTTTGGTCAGCTAAGAATGGCTTAGTGCGTTGCATGAATCCATGCAACTTTTGGCCTGAAAAATCTAGCTTTGCTGGTAATACTCTTGCTCTCCTGATTTGTGTTTTTAGTTTCACCTACGGTATAGACTAGACTTCAATCAGATTACACTGGAAACTAATCAGATCATACTATAATTGGTGAAATGATGAGAGACGAATGTTAACGTGATGATAAATGAAAGAGGTGGATGTTACTTTTTTTTTTTTTACTTTTTTTGTGTTATTCCCAAGGTCAATTTGACTCTTGGGTTTATCAGTTGTGTAGCCAAAATGAATTATTTATTCATGTTTTGTGGAGGTGTTTTGTCTCTGATTGAAATTGTCATTCTATGCTATTTCATAGCTGGGCTGTTGATCAGATTACTAATTCAAAATAGCTAGGTAATATTTGTATGCTGTTAGAAAGTGAACTTGGTGTTCTTTTGTTTGCAGTATAATTTTATCTCTTAATTTTGCTTTGTTTAAAGAAGCAACATGAGACAGCGAGAATAGTACTTGGAACTCATTTCCAGACTTGGGAATCCCATCCAGGACCGATCCCTTTTGGATCATATGCCAATAACGACTGGTGCTATACTGTTGATGATAGTTTAATTTTAGTTTAGTTTAATTAATTAGGAATGATTCATACCCTGGCCAGTGTCTTTTTTCACATTTCCCATCGGGCAGAATACATCGAAGTATAGCCAGCTGGACAAACAGGTGTAAAAACAGCTTCTACCCATGGGCTCCTAACACAATCACAATCACTCCACGTACATATGGAAACATATGACTAGTTTTTTTCCTCCCAATTACTTGTATAAGGATAATTCTCTATACTATTCATGTTGTCTTGTATTTTCTGTTATGGATTGCACCAGTACAGGCTAAACCAATTTCGTTGTATAGATTATGTACAATGACAATAAAGGCTATGATGATGATGATGATGATGTTTTGGCTGAATTCACTGATTTATGGCATCCTCTGCCTCTAAATTCTCTGAACCGTGGTGGCACAGTGGTTAGAATGCAGTATTGCAGGCTAATTCTGCTGATTGCCAGGAGTTCGATCCTGACCAGCTCAAGATTGACTCAGCCTTCCATCCTTCCGAGGTCGGTAAAACGAGGAGCCAGATTGTTGAGGGAAATATGCTGCCTCTGTAAACCGCTTAGAGAGGGCTGTAAAGCAATGTGAAGCGGCATATAAGTCTTAAATGCTGTTGCTATTGCTAAAAATGGTTCTGCCTTTGCAACTGAAATGCTGTTCCTGTGTCACAAGGTTTTCTGAAATTTAGAGGAGGAATGAAATGGACCTTAGTGTGCTAAAGCTGATTGTGGCTTAATGTGTATTTAAATGGTGGTGATTTGGTGGTGGAAATCAGGTGTGAGGACACCATTTTCTCTGTGCTCCTTTCTCTTTAGTTGCTCGTATGCAAAAAACAAAACAAAACTGCAATTGTGTGGATGGTGACTGAATGAAGGAGAGAAGGAGAAGCTGAAGCTAAAGGGCCATGGATTATCTTTACCCATTTTTGTACCCGGGAGAGCACCCTTTAGGAATAATTGCTGAAAATGAAAAGCATGATTTTCTTCTGTTTTGAGCTGGAGAAGCATGAATGTAGTTTATCTCTATCTCTATCAAGTGGGACAGGCAGAAGTTCAACTGGAAAATGCTGCACGATCCTTAGCCACCAAAATATTGCTCAGCCATGCATAGATGGATTTTGTCCTTATCAATTTTTTGGGGGTAATAATTTTGTTAAAGATTGTTACACAAATAAAAGTAATACAGCAGTGGTGGATTTCTACTGGTTTACCCTGGTTTGGGCGAATTGGTAGCAGCGGCCGTGGGAGGATTTGCACATGTTCACAGTTCCGAACCGGTAGCAAAGGTAAGTGAAACCCACTAATGTAATACATGCTATATAAGGTAAAAATATGATTTAAAAACAAACAAACAAGTGCAAAAGAACAAAGAAACTCCCCTTCTTCTCCAGAAAATATAATCAACACTAACAGTTTAATTAACAGCTCTCTTAAAAAAACAACAACCCATCACCTCTTCATCCAATATCTCTCCTCATTCTCTCTAATCAAATCTTTAAGGCTTTTATCACTCCATTTTAATCAGCAAAATCCATTAAGGGTTATCGCGTCTTATCATTTTTCAGTCCTTCATGTAACATATTGTTGTTTGACAAATTATGTTAAGATTGTCATATTTATGAGAAGACAGAAACTGTGGGACTCTTGACTTGTCTTTGCCTCTTTGGGCTTTCCACCAGCATCCTCCCGGATCTGTTGGTTCTCCCATCCCAGCAGCATCAAATTTGGAGGCTAAGTTTTGGATTTCTTCCTCTTCTTCGTTTATCACAGATTTTGTTTTAAGGCTGCTCATATTTAGAGGCTGGGAGTATTAACCTAGAGTTAACTTTCTTTTTTCCCCCCTGACTGCAGATAATACCAGGAAGCCTAGGTAAGGTGAATTATCCCATAATTAATCTTGGTACTCAGGGGATTTGGAGGGGTAATGCCTGAGTGTCTGGTTTTCAGGCTGTACTAGGATTATCCTTGACTCAGTCATGCATCTTGTACAAATCAGGTCTCTGCTTCTAAACCGAGTGAGTAGCTATATATAATCCAGCCATATATTAATCTTCTTCTTCATGAACTTGTCAAAACAGCTTATAAAACACTCCAAATTGGTAGTTATCATCAACCAACTACAATATCACTCTTCGCTAGCTAACACCTTCTTCCTCTTCAGGGCCCCCAAATCCCCGTCTTTTCTGATTTCTGCCTGGGTGCTGATTCCATGACCTGCTTAAGCCAATTCCAAGGATTTAGCATACCATTCTAGTTCCCCACTGAATTAATTGAGCAAGTTGGTTAACCTCAAAGACATAGACGTAGACGTTGCCTCAAATAGATCTGACTCTTCTTGAAACTAAACAAACTCTGCCAACTGCCCAATGCTGATCAAGAAGACCCCACAAAAGGCCCCACAAAAAACAGAATCACTCTTGGCATAGCTTTTCCATGGTCATTTCAATCTTTCTGTTGCCCTATCCCACAGCCTTTGATGGTATATAAAAATCCATTGATTGACTGGAGGAAGTCTGGGTGAGTCATGGCAAGTAGAGAGCCTCTATCTTCGATGTCAATAAATAAGAGCATGACCTTAATAACTTGCTAGTCAAAAAGAGAGCAACATAGGAAGAATTGTATTGCATTAATATCACGAGGGAGAAGTGAAACATGTCTGGTGTGGTTTTGAAAGCCTCATCAAATCAGAGCCAAGATAAATATATTTGGGATATTCAGACTAGCAAGAGATGGTGATTAATGACACATATTCAGATACAGTAGTGGACACGTGGAGCACAAAAGTCTTGAAATGGTCCATGAGGCTGGGTATTTTTTTAAAAACCATGCTAAGCCTATTTTAAGGTTTACCTTACCATTCTCATGTGCTCTGTATCTCAAAGTGGCAGGAAACTCTTCTACCAATTTTTGGGAACAGTCAGAGATAGCTTAAAGGGCCAAGAACAGGTGTGTACAGTAGGTTGCCTATCCCTGCTTTATTGTTTCAGCAGCACATAATGAAGCCATAGCAGGGGTGAGATACAGCAGGTTCTGACAGGTTCTGGAGAACCAGTAGTGGAAATTTTGAGTAGTTCGGAGAACCGGCAAATGCTACCTCTGGCTAGTTCCAGAGTGGAGTGGGAATGGAGATTTTGCAATATCCTTTCCCCAGGAGTGGAGAGGGAATGGGGATTTTGTAGTATCCTTCCCCTAGAGTGGGGTGGAAATGGAGATTTTGTAATGTCCTACCCCTGCCATGCCCACCAAGCCACGCCCACAGAACCGGTAGTAAAAAAAAATTTGTTTGAAAAGGGAACAATAAAAAATTGAATCCCATTTTTTGTTACTTAAAATTACACTTTTAAACAAGGAAGAGACCACTAGGTTCGTAATGTGACTTTCCTATTTAGCATATTGGATGTAGTAGGCAATTATTTGGAAATCATGGGTTGTTGTTGTTGTTGTTTTTTAATTTGATTTATATGCTGCCCTTCTCTGAAGATTCAGAGTGGCTTACAATGCGTTAAGCAATAGCCTTCATACTTTTGTATATTTTATACAAAGTCAGCTTATTGCCCCCACAAACTGGGTCCTCAATTTACCTACCTTAGAAAGGATGGAAGGCTGAGTCAACCTTGAGCCTGGCAAGATTGGAACTTACTTTAATTGCAGACAGCTGGTGTTAAATTACAGTGCTTTAGTCTGCAGAGCTATCCAGGCTCCCTGTATCTCCAGGTTTGCCGTTCAGACCCTTAATTTAAGGCATGTGGCCCTCAAAAACCTTGGATACAACCCCTTAGAGTCACTTCCATAATCACTATCGAAGTGCAACTCTTCACATCATCCAGAGAGGAAATGAACATATCAGTTGTATTCAATTAATTACATTTTGTTTTAATTCAATACAAACTGTCAGCGGAAACTGATTTATCTTTTCCTATCATCCCTTTTCGAACCATCATCCAGTGTCTTTCCTGCCTGAAAAGAAAACTGAGCGCATCTGGTTTAAGACTAGCCATTCATGTGTGACCTTACCTAATTGCATGTGGTATAGTTAACAAACCTAGCTCAAGCATGATACTTACCTAGGATAGTGAGCTACTGTTTAGTAAAGGAATTTCCAGGGTCAAGAGCAGGCTGCACGGTGCAGGATGTTTTTTAAATACCAGTTGCTGGAGAGCAAATACTCCCAAGTAGATGATGACTTTCACATCCTGCTTTTGGGTTTTCTCTGGCCACTGTGTGAAACAGGATGCTGGAGAGAAGAAGTCTTTGGTCTGACTCAGCTGGGTTCCTCTTCTTGTGTCTTCTTTCTTATTTGGATATATGTGGAACTCACATCTGCAGCTCCTGATCCAGCCAAAAGATTGCACGAGGTTGGAATAGGAGTGAGGTTTTGATTTAAAAAAAAAGAAGAGAAAAAAAGAGGAAATGGTAAAAGAGGAAAATATATGTACTTCTACTACTTCCAGCTTTGGTCTCTCTCTCTCTCTCTCTCTCTCTCTCTCTCCCTCTCCCTCTCCCTCCCTCCCTCCCTCCCCCTGCCTCACTTCTCTCTTCTTTCTCTCTTTGCAAGTATGGCCCAGAGATAAAGCCAAATAATACGACTTTAGAAAGCAGGAATGTCGAATGCAGATGCCAAAGGCTTATTTTGCATTCTACAAGCAAAGCACCCCATTCAGGGGTTCCTGCGGGAAAATCCCACAAGGCTGTTTCAAATGCAGGAAGGGAAAACAGGATTCCCACGCCAAGACATGTTTTGGTCTTTCTTTGCTCTGTGCTGGAGTCCTGCTCTTTGGTGCGGGTGGGTGAGGGAGACAAAAGGAAAGGATCACGAGCCCTCTTTGAAATATGCCTGAGAAGGACTTGGGCCAGCTTTTCTGGAGGTGTTTCCAGATTGGGGTCTCCAGGGTCTTCCAATCCAAATATGTGCAAAGGTTTTGGCGTTCCCTTTCCAGTCACTGTCTTTTCCTAGAAAAAGAGAAGCAGGAGGAGGAGGAGGAGGAGAAAAAGGAGGAGGAGAAGAGGAAGAGGAGAAGAAGGAGAAGGAGAAAGCAAGAAGCAGGGAGAAGATTACAGTTGCAATATTGCATTCTGCTTGTGTAAAAATTTTTTGAATAAAAGGGGCAATGAAACCTCACATGCAGTGGTGGGATTCAGTCAGTTCGGCAGAACCAGTAGTTAAATTGCTGCCTGGCCCCTCCCCTCCCCTTCCTGCCCCTTCCAGGAGTCCCAACATGCTCCATTTTGGCTCACAGGGAGTGTGAGGGAGGCCTCCTAGGCCCAAAACAAGGTGCGGTGGGGAGGGCAGTACAGCCCATTTTTGCTCCAGGATGCTCCCTGGAGCCTGGGGAGGCCGTTTTCGCCCTCCCAGATGCTCGAAGAAAGCCTCTAAAGCCCAGGGAGGGCAAATCCCTCCCCTGCCATGGTGCAAGAGGCCAACTAGGCCACACCCACCATAGTCACACCCATAAGCAACCAGGCAGACAATCCCTTGCTAAAGTTTTTGAAGCCCACTCCTGCCTTAGATGAATAAAAATAAAATCCCCATTCACTAAACCGCAGCTTGCTATTTATCTTGCACTAATTTATAATTTAGCTTCTTTAGTTTGATCTTAGCTTTGGGCCACTAACATGGCTAAATGGGTTTTGGCTTCATGTAGGGCATGAATCTATACATCAAACCAACTTTAATGGTTTGTTTTATGGTGAAACCCCCATCAGCTGTGGTCAATGTGAAAAGTTACAGCTTAATGCAAGATATGATCTCAAGTATTTTATCCTTTCAGCACCAGCCACCTCTACCCCAAGTTATACTGCTGAATTGAAGAAAGCTGATGACAACAGAAATATATATTTATATGGAATGACTGGAAGTTGAATTTTTGTTTGTGTGTTATATATGTATATATGTGGAAAGATACATGCTCGGCCTTAAAAGACAATTTAGAAAGACCTCCACATAGATTAGAGAATAAACAAAAATATATGATACCATCAAGAGAAGAAAATAATTGTAATGGAAATGGGCTGGTCACATAGCAAGAACTGGTGGCAGGTGGACCAAGGCAGTCGTAGAATGGATCCCACTTGATAAAAAGGGTCCATGAAAGAGACCTAAAACAAGATGGATTGATAACATCAGCAAATTTTGTGGGCCCAATTGGCAAAAGAAAGCTCAGGACCGTATTGGTTGGAAACATGCGGACGAGGCCTTTATCCTGCAGTGGATAGACGATGGCTAAAATGATATGTATATATATATATATGTGTGTGTGTTTGTGTGCGTGTTTGCATGCATGTGTGTGCGCTTATATGTATGTATGTATCCCAAATGTTAAGGATATTGTTGAGTTACACCTGAAGTTGTGGTTTATAAAGCAGAGTACCGTTAAGAGTTTTACGCACGGAAATGTTTTGAGAGTAATTGTGAATAACATACAGCCAAACTGGGTTTTATAGTATTTTACTTTTAGGGAAAAGCAAAATCATAGTCCTTTAACAATCCAAGTCTTAGCCATATAAAGTGCAATATAAAATCAATCCAGAGATATAAAATCTTCTTACCAGTTTGTAGAAAAATACAAGGAACAATCAGGAACAATATAAAAACAGTTCAATAAATATCAGAAAGCAGTAAATAAATAATCATGATCAAACAATTGACCATATCGAGAGATCAAAAAGAGTTACAGCGTAGCAGCAGGTAAAACTGGTGTAGTGTCCACACTAACCATAATTTAGCTCACCTTAAATACATTGGCTACAGAGCTCAGCCAATCAGGATGTAGAATGACTCAGCACAGTTCTTAAAACTACAAAATACATTCACATAATACAAACCTACAATGTTGGCTTATATATTTCCTGGCCAACCAATTAGGCAATAACCATTTCCTAACACCAAAGGTGCTTATTCAGGAGGCAACCAGACTTGTTTTTTTGTTTTGAAGACATTTCGCATCTCATCCAAGAAGCTTCTTCAACTCTAACAAAATAGTGGGGAATGGAAGGATTTATATTCATGGTTGTCCCAAAGATAACCTGGATGGCTGAGAATCTCTACAGACTCTTAGTTATACAATTTGGGATGAACACCTTGAATGGTGTGGGAGTAGGAATGGATTGCCAGAGGAAAGAAAAATTGCACACTACAGGAATCAGGAGCACTACTCAGGTGACCCTGAGGACACAGATAAACCTTCAAGTGCTTCACAACAACACTCTCAAAGAAATTACAGTATTTTTCGGAGATAAGATGCACCTTAGTTTTTGGAGAGGAAAATAAGAAAAAAGTTGATTGGCGGGTGGATCGGCCTCCTGGAATATCCCCAATCAGCTGTTTCCAGAGATGAATTTTAGCAACAGGTTTGTTGGTTGTGAGCTCTGTGCCTTGCTTCTTTTCCTGCCTCTGAAACTTCTGAAACTCCATTTCAGGGAAAACTTTTTTCCTGCCTCTGAAAGCCTCCGAAACAGTGTTTCAGAAAAAAAAGCCTCTGAAGCTCTGTTTGGAGGTTTTTTTCCCCCCTAAAGCTTTGTTTCTGATACTTTTTTCAGCCTCTTAAACCTCCATTTGAGAAGCTGGATGGGGCTACATTCGGAGTATAAGACGCACCCAGATTTTCACCCTCTTTTTTTGGGGAAAAAGGTGCATCTTATACTCCGAAAAATACTGTACCAGCTATCTGCAAGGAATATAAATCCTTCCATTCCCCACTATTTGTCAGAGCTGAAGAAGCTTCTTGAATGAGAAGCGAAACATCTTCAAAAGAAAAAAACAAGAAAGTCCAATTGCTGCCTGAAAAAGCACCTTTGATTCAACCATGACCTGGATGACTGAGAATCTCTACGGTATATAAGTTTTGTAATCTTTAAAAAATAGACTGAAGGCACACCAGAATATTGCACAATTATTCAGAAATCAGTATGGTTCTATGAAAACCATTTTAGTCCCAAATATATCTTACAATCTTTATATTACAGGGAAGGAAGGGTAACATTCTTCCTTCATTATATTGAAGTATTTTCCCCCCTAAATTCATTTGAATTTCTTTTGGAAAGAAAATTTATATTTTTTGAAACTTTCTACCCTTAGCAACATTGTTACCTGATTTGACACATCTGACAAACTTCTTTGCAGCAGAATGTGGTAGATTGCAGGAAAGATCATTTGACTTAATAATGTAATTCTAATAGTGGTTTTAAGACTGATTGGGTAGATGCAGGGGTGACATTGTAATATAATTTTAATTATATTTAATTTATATCTCAAATTATTGTGTTTTATTCTGATTTTATTTTAGATCGTATTTTACTCTAGTTTCATTTTAAATCATGTTGTATTCCTATTCCTATTCCAATTTCAATTGTTTCTACCAAACTTTTGTAATTATTGTTTCTGGAGCGCTGTACTTTGATATGGCCCAAGGGCTAATCAATAAATAAAGATCAATTGACAAACTTCTTAAGGCTGAAATTTTCTCCTTGAGGCTTCCCAAGAATTGCCCTAAGAAAATGAGAATGCGGTCGCTCAGACCTCCTAGTGGAAAAAAAACGGTTTCTATATTCTGTAATAACATTTTATTTCTAGCTTGATCCGACTTGTGCCCTGTACTATTTAATCACAATGCCTTATTGCCTCCCTGGATGCTAAAGTAGTTTTGCTTTTAATTTTTAGTGTTGTTTTTCTCGTAACTGATTACAGGCCTTGAAGCATTTTGCTTGTTATAGCTCAGTTGCAAACACGAACCTCAGAGTGTGTCAGGGGGACGAAGTTCCATGGTGAATTATGGTGGTTAAATTGCATCTTAGCGGCTTGAGATTTTGCAGGCTTCAGAGAGGAGTTTGAAAAGATCCCTACCGTTATGTTGAACAAACTTTCTTTAGTGGGTACCCAGGGGAGGAAAGTGGCAACTCTTTGTTAATTTAATCTCAGTAATTACCTACTTTTGGCAATTTTGGAAGAATCAAAAAAGAATTAGACCATTTACACCTACCCAGGTCTGCTAAGCGTTGACACTTTTCAGACCAAGTTCCTATCAAACTGAAAGAAGCTTCAGTGTCAACTTTCTTTCTTTTTTAAATAAAGTTTTATTAATTTTCTACTATTATCAATGGATAATTAGAACTGCAGAAAAAAACAAATTACTACCAACCTGCTTTCCATTGAGGACCTGTATACTGCATGAGTCAAAAAGAGGGCTGTGAAAATATCTGCAGACCCCTCGCATCCTGGACATAAGTTGTTTCAAGTCCTACCCTCAAAATGATGCTATAGAGCACTGCACACCAGAACAACTAGACACAAGGACAGTTTTTTCCCAAACATCATCATTCTGCTAAACAAATAATTCTCTCAACACTGTCAAATAATTTACTAAGACTGTATTACTATTATTCTTCTCTTCCTTACTAGTATCTATTTCTTCCCACTTATTACTGTAACCATGTTGCTTGTATCTTTCAATTTATATTGTTTTTATGTTTCCTAGTACTATTTGATAGCTTTTTAGTAATCTTGACTATCACTGTGTTGTACCTGATGATTCTTGATGAATGTATCTTGTCATTTTATGTACACTGAGACCAAAGACAAATTCCTTGTATGTCCAATCACACTTGGCCAATAAAGAATTCTATTCTATTCTATTCTATTCTATTCTATTCTATTCTATTCTATTCTATTCTATTCTATTCTATTCTATTCTATTCTATTCTATTCTATTCTATTCTATTCATAAATCAAAACAGAATCACACTTGGCCAAGAGCCACAGGTTCCTGGCCAAGGCATGCCTGATCTTCCTAGAAGAGACAGATCCAAAACATGTACCTTCTTTTTGGCTTGGGGGGAGGGGGTGGAGAATTTCAAACAGTGGATCATGTGAACAAAAGCAGTTAAAGGGATCAGATGATCAACAGCTGTTTGCAGAAGGCGCCAACTTCCCGGGAAGGCAGATTTGTTTGCAGATGCAAACACTCCCAAGCACAAACCTTGGTACTTCCAGGTAAAAGATCTCTGGCAGCTGCTTTGTCAATTTGGAAGAGAACTCTCATAGCTGAGACCAATAAGCTAAATGATATTTATCAAGCAGCTTCTTGTATTGTGGAATCTGATAACATCTACTGGACTGGCAAGGCAGAGAATATTCAAGCTCTTTTTGACCTCTGCTCTAAATAGCTGAAACTCCTGGATAAGCTGCTCACTGCCCTGGCCTTACATCAGAGGTGGGTTTCAGCAGGTTCTGACCAGTTCTAGAGAACCGGTAGAGGAAATTATGAGTAGTTCGGAGAACTGGTATATACCACCTCTGACTGGCCTTGCCCCCATCTATTCTCTGCCTCCCGAGTCCCAGCTGATCGGGAGGAAATGGGGATTTTTCAGTATCCTTCCCCTGGAGTGGGGTGGAAATGGAGATTTTACAGTATCCTTCCCCTGCCACGCCCACCAAGCCACGCCCACAGAACCAGTAATAAAAAATTTTGAATCCCACCACTGCCTTACATATCATCTCTCAAGTGTTTGTGCTTTGTTAATCAAGCATCCAAAAACTCAGGAAATGGGAGTGTATCTGTGCAGGCACACAGACTTTAGGGAGTGTATTTCCATGTACGATGTTGGATTGTGTCCACCCAAAACAGTGGAATTGTCCAAGGACTATTTCATAGGTAACCTTTCAGAACAATAAAACTCTGATGGATTCATATCTTTTCTTCCAGAAACTATCTGGAATTAGCTATCAGCTCCTGGAATTTCTCCTCATCTTGATAAGTTTTATCCAAATTGTTTCTAAATCTGGCTCATGTCTTAGTAGCATGTATGAATCCATCTGTACGGGCCTGAAGTCAATTAGGCATTGTTAAAAGCAACCCAAAATTCTAGTTTAGCACAAAGTGGTATAAACAAACCAGTGCAACACAGTAAAATAAATAGTAAATAAAAATATTTATGATATGAAAAAAAAAAGAGTAACATATAATGGGAGTTCTGATCTTGGCACCGGCAGCATTGCAAGATTTAGACCACAAAGTCTTCTGGAAAACCAAGTTTTTTCAAGCTTCTGGAAGGCTTTGATAGGGAGGGGTGGGATGTGTCAGGGTGGCAATTAATCCCATTCTGCTTTTGGGTAATTGCACCTTGATTAGAGAATGGATCATGACCTTTCCTTGAAGTATACTTTAAGAAAATAAAACCGAGATATATTCTAATAAACACATTTTATTATAAAGAAGTAAAAACATCTTACTAGTTAATTAATTACATCTTGGCAGCGTTCCTGCCGTACCTCTTGGCAGATGAACAAAGAAAGTTAGAAAGAAAGTGAAAGAATGTGGACATGCGCAGTTAGCTTAGAGATAAGAGCTCTGATCAGCTACGGTAAGTCTTAGAGTTCAAGCACAGCTGGCAAATACAAAAAAACGCAGTGACAGGGTGGGCAGGGCCAGCCAGGAGTGGGATTTGGGGTTTCTCTGAACTGCACAGAATCTTAGCTAGAGGTTCTCCCGAACCCTTGCGAACCCCCAGCAGCCCACCCCCTGATCACATGTCCTTGATATATGCATTAAATCACAACTGGCTGGATTTACAGCAGTTGGCCATAAGTAGGCTGTGAAAACCACAATTGTTGAGTTCACATAGCAGGCTGCTCCATAAGTCCCAACCTGTGTTTTGGTTTTCTGTGTAGTGTGTATCCAGGCTGTTGTAGGCTGGAAGGTCCCTCTTCCACAGTATCACTGTTTGGAGTCTTCTGCCCCAGATTCTCTTTCTTGTTACTCTCAGGTGTGCCAAGAATCAGGCATTTGGTTTTTGTAAAATGACTTAGGGCAGTGATGGCTAACCTTTTTGCCGTCATATGCCAAAAGTGTGGGGGGGAGCGTGGGGGGGGGTCATGTGCATGTGTCCCCACACCCATAATTCAATGCCCCATCCCCTGCGCATGCGTGCGTGACCCCCCGCTGCACCCCATTTTGGGCCCTCCCCAGGCTCCAGAGGCTGTCTTGGTGCCTGGGGAGGGCAAAAATGGCCTCCCCCACTCCCCGGAGGCCAAAAACTCACAGAGCCTCTGTGTGAGCCCTGTACTTACCTGGCATCCAAAACGGGCCGTGTTGAGACACCTGGGAGGGGAGGGGTGCCGTGGGCGGGGCCAGCCAAAAATCAGCTGGCTGGCGCACACATGCACGCTGGAGTTGAGCTAGGGCAATTGCTCGTGTGCCCGTAGATTTGGCTCCGCATGCCACCTGTGGCCCGCGTGCCATAGGTTCGCCATCACGGATTTAGGGAAATGAAGCAGTGGGAAAGGCTGGTTGTGAAACCCAGGATGGACTCAGAAATGAGAATCCAAACCTATGGTGCAAATTAGAATTAGGTTCACAGATTGCTTCATGTCCATTTCAGGAACTTGCTCAACGCTTCACAAACCAATGTTAATAATAGGGTAGATTTCACCAAAGACTCCAAAATTAAATCTGACCAACCTATGGAATGTGATCGTTAAGCAAGATGCTTTTGTGCATGGTTTTCCCTTGGGATTTATTAGACTTTCTTCAAGTTAACTGTTTTATTTCAACTTTTTTTTTTTTTTTTGCCTCAACTTGGGTGAGAATTTGGAAGGCTGCATTCAGGGGTGAAATCCAGCAGGTTCTGACAGGTTCTGGAAAACCGGTAGCGGAAATTTTGAGTAGTTTGGAGAACCGGCAAATACCACCTCTGGCTGGCTGCAGAGTGGGGTGGGAATGGAGATTATGCAATGTCCTTCCCCCAGGAGTGGGGAGAGAATGGGGATTTGTGCAGTATCCTTCCTCTGGAGTGGGGTGGGAATGGAGATTTTGCAGTATCCTTCCCCTGCCACGCCCACCAAGCCACACCATGCCCACCAAGCCATGCCCACAGAACCGGTAGTTAAAAAAAATTTGGATTTCACCACTGGCTGCATTCATTCTGTTGCCAGTTGTGTCTCTCTTTTGCCTCTCTCTTCTTTTACCAGTTATAACATCCTCATTCCCCTCTAAGATCTCATACCTTAATAGAGCTGCCTTTCCCAGTTTCAGAAGCCTGTAAGGAAGTTACTTAGTTAATGGGTGTTTTTAGCAAAAGACCTGAAATGTTTTCTTCCAATCATGGTCCAAGGTGCAAACTGCAGGATCTTTCAAACATTCTGAGGTGTCTACCAGGTGTATTAAAAGAAAAAAAAAAGTCAAACTAGCACCCACAATAATGCAACTGAAAACAGGTGGAAGTTTGATTGCACCATCAATCATTATTCTCCAGTTCAAGTACCAACTGGGCTTCACACTCCTCAGACTTTTGAGATCAGTTAAGTTCTCCCCCCTATTAATACTACCTCTTATCTCTGAAGCTAAGCTTTAGTGTGCTCACTTTGGTGTGTGGGGAGGGGGTTTCTCAACACATTCAGCCCAACCCAACTCATATCATGGTTTAAGCCAGGGGTATCCAACTTTGGCAACTTTATGGCTGCCTGCCTGCCTGGGGAATGCTGGGAGTTGAAGTTCACAGGTCTTTACAAGGCTGGACACCCTTGGCTTAGTGAATGCAGAATCAGAATCGAAACCAGGCTGGAAGGGACCTTGGAGATCTTCTAGTCCAGCCCCCTGTTCAAGCAGGAGATCCTATATCATTTCAGACAAGTGACTGTCCAGTCTCTTCTTAAAAACCTCCAGTGATGAAGCACCCACAATGTCTGAAGGCAACCTGTTCCATTGGTTAATTGTCCTCACTGTTAGGAAGTTTCTCCTCAATTCCAGGTTGCTTCTCTCCTTGATTAGTTTTCATCCATTTTTTCCTGTTCTGCCCTCGGGTGCTTTGGAAAATAAGTTGACCCCCTTTTCTTTGTGCCCCCCCCAAATACTGGCATACTGCTATCATGTCACACCCCCTAGTCCTTCTTTTCTCTAGACTAGCCAAACCCAATTCCTGCAATGGTTCTTCATATGTTTTAGCCTCCAGGCCTTTAATCATCTTAGTTGTTCTTCTCTGTACTTCTTCCAGAGTCTCAACATCTTTTTTGTAATGTGGTGACCTAAACTGGATGCAGTATTCCAGGTGTGGTCTTATCTAAACTAAAGCAGAGTTCCTTGTATGTCCAATCACACCTGGCCAATAAAAATTCTATCCTATCCTATCCTATCCTATCCTATCCTATCCTATCCTATCCTATCCTATCCTATCCTATCCTATCCTATCCTATCTTATCCCATTTTTATTCCTATTCCCTAAACTGAACTGAACTGAACTGAACTGAACTAAACTAAACTAAACTAAACTAAACTAAACTAAACTAAACTAAACTAAACTAAACTAAACTAAACTAAACTAAACTAAACTAAACTAAACTAAACTAAACTAAACTAAACTAAACTAAACTAAACTAAAAGTAAAAGCAGCTTTCACCTAAACCGGGAACAAATCCAACTTCCCAAGTTTTGCCCCTCAGGAGGGTAGTCCTTTATTCACTGGCAATTCCTGGATCAGGGCCAAAGCCCAAACACAGTCCTTGCAAAGGAGGGAGGGGGTGCTGCTGTTGGAAGGGTCTCGATTGCCCCCCTTCTCCTCTTTCAAAGCCTCCCCCCCTTGTCTCCCCCGCAGCTGTGGCCACCTCTCCGCTTGGATAAGCTCTTTCCTTGTTTGGATTCAGCCAGCCAGCCAGCCAGCCAGCCAAGCTGACCCTGAGCGAAAGACAAGTGAAACTCCCTCCCTCTCTCCCTCTCATTCTCTCTCTCTCTCTCTCTCTCCCATCGCCACCCAGTGTGTATGGAGAAGAGGAGGGGGGGGGGTGCCGTGTGAGAGCCAGAGGCGGAGCGCCGGTGCCAAAATTTTGCTGAGCTCAGGGCGCTCTGGGCAGCAGCCGAGCCCAGAGCTGGTGACATTTCCGGTTTGCAAGCGGCCAGCCAATTGGTGCTCGCAGCCGGGCTCGCCGGAGCAACGAGACGCAAAATAGGATAATCTCTCTCTCTCCCCCCCCCCCCACTGCTTTCTCTTCCCTTGTAGGAGGCGGGAGAGCCAGGACTGAGCCGGAGCCGCTCCATCGCCCCCCCCTCCCCTCCCCTCGCCCGGCTTGGCAGCCCCAACAAAAGCGAGCGCGGCGCAGCCCTTGAGCAGCTGGGCTTGGCTCGGCGTTCCAAAGGGGCGGGGCTTTCGCTCTGCAGCGCTGTGGGAGTTCGAGCCCTGCAAGGGGTGGCACTCTGCACACGCCCGGAGGCGGCTTTGTCTCGGCTCCCCCCCCCCCCAAAAAAAACTATATATATATATTCGATAGATTTTTTTTTTTCTCCCAAGCCGTCCAACGGGCTTGCTGTAGCTCCCCGGCGCTGAGGCTCGAAGGGAAGAGCTCCTTCAGGTCGCCCGCGCGCTCTGCACGCGCTCAGGAGCCCCCCCCTCTCGCTCGCTCGCTCTCGTCCCGGCCAAAGCTCCCGGGAGGGGCTGCGTTGAAACGGCACCGGGGAAGGGGCGGTAGCTGAAGCGGCCTCTCGATGTAGGATGTCTCCTCTTCGCCAATGGCTCGGCGGCTCCCGGCGGGGAGGACGACGCGGCTGCCCTCCTGAGGCGCCCGCCCTGGAGACGAGGCGGCGGCGGCGGCAGCGGCAGCAGCAGCGGCGGCGGCGGGTTTCCTCCGGCAACTTCGCTCAGGTTTCCCCGGCGGCCGAGCGCCTGGTGGGCTCGTCCTCCATACCCGGGCTTATCCTGGAGCGCTGAGTCGGTGCTTCGCGGATCCGCGCGGCCGGAGAAGCGCGGCTCCAGTCCAGCTCCTCCTTCCCCCCCCCTCACCCCCTCTGGACCGGCCCGTGGATTTCGGAGCTTCGCTGCGTCTCCGTCGTCTCTGAACGGAGGGAAACCAACGTCGGACGCCCCGGCGTTGCGAGTCGCTTCTCCGAGACTCCCCCCACGTTTTTTGGATGCGGTGAGTACCGGGCTTTTGGGTTGTAAACGCAAGAAAGAAGTTAACAGTAACAGAGTTGGAAGGGACCTTGGAGGTCATCCAGTCCACCCTTCCCCTGCTCACTCAGGAGACCTGTAATAGGGATTCGAACCGCCGACCTTTCTGATCGACAAGCTCAGCGTCTTAGCCATTCAGCCAACTAGTCAGAAAAGAAAGAAAGAAAGAAAGAAAGAAAGAAAGAAAGAAAGAAAAGGGAAGGAGAAGAGAAAGAGAAAATAGTATCATAGTTAGGAGAAATGCCAAAGAGGAAGGAAGGTAGGTAGGTGGGAAGGAAGGAAGGAAGGAAGGAAGAAGGAAAGAAAGAAAGAAAGAAAGAAAAGAAAAGGGAAGGAGAAGAGAAAGAGAAAATAGTATCATAGTCAGGAGAAATGCCAAAGAGGAAGGAAGGTAGGTAGGTGGGAAGGAAGGAAGGAAGGAAGGAAGAAGGAAAGAAAGAAAGAAAGAAAGAAAGAAAGAAAGAAAGAAAGAAAGAAAGAAAGAAGCCTTCCCCAAACTGAGCTTTGGAGATCCGATCTCGGGGCCATCCTGGAGAAAAGTGGGAGCAGAAGGGTGGGTGGGATGTTTCCATCACGTCGCGCGTCCCCGCGAAGGGCTCACACGAAGCCCTTCTTGCCTCACGGGCCGTGGAAGACGGACGGGTTCCCAGCGAGGGCTGCGGAGTCGAGTCCGACCGCTTAAAGTCGTGTGTGGAACCAACTAAAACTGTTCTCAAGGCGCTAGTTCTCAGTCCGGCGGCTGGTGAGCTGCCGGTGACCCCGCTGAATGTTGTATTTTTTCTATCTCGTTTCTGAATGTTGGGTTATTTTTTGAGAGGACGTGCGCTGTCGGCCAAAAAAAGAAAAGAAAAAGAAAGAAAAAGGACGCGTCGGGAGAAAAAATGGTAATCGCGGATGAGATCTTTTGCAAATAAAACGCGGCAGGACTTCCTTTTTGGAAATGAGAGGCTTACGGTACTATATGACTGTATCGAATATGGGTGTTTATTCGGAAGCAAAGTGTAATGTTTCCTGCCTAAGCAGGGGGTTGGACTAGAAGACCTCCAAGGTCCCTTCCAACTCTGTTATTCTATTCTAATGCACTTTAGGGAGAGTATGCAGGTAGTGGGGTGGCCATGGCTGGTCTGAACTTCGTCTGCTTTAGAAGTTGCTCCGTCCGCCGTGAGTTACTTTACTCCTTGCTAAGGGTCCTTACTTAGCATCTTGAAGATCTGTAGAAACGGATCCTTCTGTGTCTCTAGTATGTTTTTTGCTTGGAAGTATGCTACGTTAAATGCCGTGGGCCAGGGGTAAATAAACAGCTGTGCCTAGCTATGTGTTAACATTTTGGTGCACACGCTTCACAATATCAACTTTTTAAAAGGGAATTGAGGCGCCTGCGAGTAGCGCGAACCCGTGTTAACCTTTCAAGCCCCACAGGATTCCCGTGTTTGTGGAACCCCTGCCTTCCATCGCGCGTGGGAATGACTCCCGAGCTAACAGGTTGCCTGGTTCCACCTTGCTTCCATTCCAGCCTGTGATTCCGGGAAAGCAAATCCCATCCACCCACCCTCCCTCCCTCCCTCCCTCGAGAGATCAGGGTTTTTGCGTTCACACGACACGCTTGTCCCGATCGTCTTAACAAACCTTTGCGGCTTCGTTCGGATTCCGTGACATTGTTTTAATAGCTTAAAAAAAAAAAACGTGGAACCCCCTGCCCTCCATCCCTCCTGCCCCGCTGTTGCGTTTTGTAATTCTGGATCTGGTGCCAAGGCAGAAAACGGGTTAATACACCCAGGGTGTGTGTGTGTGTGTGTGTGAGAGAGAGAGAGAGGGTGGGGGGGAGAAGCGTGTTTGCAGGAAGGCTTGTTGTGGCAGGATCGAGCTGCAAAAGCCGCGTGGCAAGGAAAGGGTGCTGGTGGAGCGGTCAAGAGAAGGGACGGCGGATGCAAACAAAACCCAGTGCCCGCGATCCGGGAAGCGCCCAGCTCGGGCAAGAAAACGCGCCTGGGCATCGTGCTGGACTGCTACCTTCCCAAGGGGCGGGGCTGAGCGGTGGCTCCTCCTCCCCCCCCTCACCACCCACGGCGCCCTTCGTGGCGCCCGCTGGCTTGTGGCTCTTCCCAAGCCGGCCCTCCCCTCCCCTCCCCTCCCCTTTAAAGCAGACCCCCCGTTCCCTCCTGCCAAGCCGTCGTACTGTAGCTTTAAAAGGCTTCCAACCACGTTTCAAAGGCCTAAATAGCACAGAAAGCGGGTGGAAGGGAAGGGGGGGGGCGGGGAGGGAGAAGAGAAAAGAGTGCAAAGAGGCTGGCTGTTCTTATTGTGATTGGTGCCCATCATCTCTAGAATAACATCCGGATAAGCAAGACAGTTGCAATCATTAGTTATTTTTATACATTTAAAAAAAAAATCATCATCATCATCATCACCATCATCAACAACAACAACGGGAGCAAGCGGCCGATCCCGATTATGCTGCGGCTGTTCCGGGCTGGATTTGATTCCCTGCTGTCCAGCAGCGTCAGGAAGAGGCTTTCGGCGGCTGCCTTGCCGCCTTTCTTTGCTTCCTCTCCCGGGCTCGGGTGATTTCTTTTTTTTCTTTTCTTTTCTTTTTTTTTTTTTTTTGATCCCGAAGAATAAAAACAAGCGGAAGGCTCGATTTCCAGCTGTGGAGCATGCTCACAAAACTGCGAGATCTCCCCTTTATGAAGCAAGCTGGGCCCTTGTGGTTGTTATGGCTGTAGATGCCAGCCCCCCCGCCTCCCTCCCCCCCAGCATTCCCCCCACCCCCACCTCCCCCCCGCCTTGATTTGGGGTGCCATCGGCTCTGATACGGCCACCCGGAATGACCCGTCTGCTCGCCTTCTGAGCCAACTGACAATAAGGCTCTTCTCCGATCGACCCCCCCTTCCCCTCCCCCCCCTGCCCAAAACAGGTGTTGGCGAAGAGAGATCCCATCGCCAGATCGCTGGAAGGAACCTCACCTCCTCCAGGAGGAGGAAATCAGGCAGCCAACTCCTTCTCCCCCCCCCCGCATCTCCCCCCCTCCCCCGCCAAAAGGAAAAGCAAGTGGAAAGAATGCCAGAGGAGGCTTGGCTGTTGCAAGCTAGACCGCAAAGGTAAGTAAGGCAATGGAAGCCAGAGGTGTTTTCCTGTTTATTCTGCCTGCTCTCCTGTGTGAGGCTGTGCCCTTGTCAAAAGTGTTGGCACGTTGCAGTGGCTGTTTTCTGCTGGGGAAGGATCCCGGGGGAAGGGTGGGGGTGGGGTAGATTCCATTTTTGGTAGTGGAGAAGTGTGTGTGTTGTGTGTGTGTGTGGGGGGGTCACTTGGGAATGGGCTCCTGCATCTGGGGGTGTCCTGCAGGAGGGGCTGTTCTGGGGTGGCCTGGAGAGAGAGAGAGAGAGAGAGGCAGCTATTCCCTTGAGTGGGCTGTGCAGCACAGCTGATAGGATCCAGCTTTTGCTCTCAGGGCCTGAAGTAACCTTTGCGGGTGTCAATTGGTGGAGGTTAACCCTTCCGTTGCCTCCTGTAGCTTTGAGCTTCTTCTGAAAGGCCTGTGTGGGGTGGAAATGGGGTGGGGTGAGGAGCACGGATGGACAAGGTGCTCCGGAGAAAGGTGTGCAGGCCTTTTAACTAAGCCCCTTAGATACCAGACCTCTTGCATCTGGATCTTTTCTTGCTTTTAAACTTAGCCTGGGTTCCAGTTACCTTGTGAGTTGTGCCTGATGGAGAAGGGAGGGGGAGGAGGAGGAGGAGGAGAGGGAGAACGGGTAAAAATAACATTTGCCAACCTCTTGCAATGATGCTTGTTTCTGATTCAAGTCGCCAGAAAGAGAGACACATGGCCTTAGCGTCGTCAGAGGGTGGGTGCATCTAGAATTTTAATCTATTTCTCCCCCCCCTCCCCTTAGTCAATTGATCGGAGAAGAGGCCTTTGTATATCTGGGGTGGGGGGGGATGGGGGGGATGTCGGTGTGGAGAGGAGGGGCAGTAAAACCTCTGGTCTGCTTCTTGGAAGGGAGCTAAGGTTTGATTTCCACTGGATGCGAGGAGCTGAATGGAGCAGTGGCATTTCCCTCTAGTTTTGCATCCTCCACCCCCCCCTTTTCTTTAAAGGCTGTGTGTGTTGCCGCAGAATATGGTTAGCCTGAAAGCATGGCATCATCGGCTCCTGATAGATGGCTCTGCACATCAGATGCCCAGCAAAGCATGTATTCTGTGCCTCAGCGGGCTTACCTGAAAATAAATATAAATATATATATATATATATATATATATATATATATATATATTAGCAATTGCAGCTTTTCCACGTATGGCAGATGGCAGACATTTAAATGGCATTTAGGTTTTGGAGAATAGTAGAGTATTTACTCCCCTGGTTGTGGTGGGGGGGGAAAGAAAGGGTGTGGGGGGGTTAGACAAATTCCAGCATCTTACTGGAATTTGCAAATGAACGACCTCCAGCTACTGCCTGGAAATCTTTTTGCTTAGCAACTTCATCGCTTGTCAAACCTGCCTTCTGCCTATCTTTAACCATCCATGCTGAGGTTCTTCTGTTGGGGTTTAAGACAGTGCTCTGATTGTAGCAGACTGACTGCAGAGTGTTGTTCTCTGTGTGGAGGGAAAAGAGGGGAAATAAAAATAAAAGTCTTAAGGACTCCCTAGTATACAATCTGGCCTGGGCCATTTTTGGGGTGATAATTGGCCTCTTGATTGCATAACAAATAGCAAGGCAGATGTAACTTTAGGGTTGAGCTGTCATTTAGTGAATTAAGGAGATTCTCCTTAATAGGAAATTCTATGGGTCCCATCCCTCCCACCCACATTGGAAAGCTTCCTAGCAAATTGAAACACCTTATATAGGAAGTCTCGTATTTCTTTAGATTCCAAAACATAAGCGTTTGTGTCTTCCTAACCTGGATCTTTCAAAAAAAAAAAAAAAAGACATGTGATTGAGTTGGTCAGGTTCCAGCATTCCCCCCCCCCCCCCTCCCTGCTTCTGGTAACGAGGAGCACTAGTCAAGTTCTTGGCACAAGAGCTACCCTGGGTAGCAGTGCAAAAGTTGAACAAGAAGAAAGCGGAGAAGGATTGGCAAGTATTGCTAAACTGAGCTTTCTGCCAGTTATTTGAAATATTTTAATTGTATTTCAAGGTCTAGTTCCGTTGTTCACCTGCAGTTTATGTACCTGTTGCTAATTCTGTTTCCTGAAACAACCTTTTGCTTGATGGAGCAAATTGTGGTTCACGTTAAGACCAGTTAACTTGCCTGGTGGCTCAGCAGACTGATAGCATTGTGATTAACACCAGCTGTCTGCAATTACTGTAAGTTCGAATCTCACCTGGCTCATGGTTGACTCAGCCTTCCATCCTTTCTAAGGTGGGTAAATTGAGGACCCAGATTGTGGGGGCAATAAGATGACTTTGTATAAATATACAAAAGTATGAAGGCTATTGCTTAACGCACTGTAAGCCGCCCTGAGTCTCCGGAGAAGGGCGGCATATAAATCAAATTAAAAAAAAAAAGTTTAGCTGATCAATTTTGGATTAAGTTAAGAGCAGAGTCTACTAATTCTTACAACTAGTTCAGGGAATGGAAAAATAAATGGGGTTGTGTGTGCATTTTTCATTATGGCATTAGGAGTTTTGCAAGCTGTATTCAGCTGTTGGGCATTTCAAAAATATCCTCCTGTTTAATATCAGTGTCATCCATTAGAATACTTAGTAAAAAGAGTTTGTATTAACATGTTTTTGTTGAAATGAACAACTGCTCATACAGTATAAATTTTCTCTTTGCTGAGGTGTCTGGTGTTACCAGGAACATGCTGGCCCCTTGTAGTAACAGAATATGCTTTTGCACAAATTAATGATGAGGGATTTTATGCTGTTTACTTGAAAATGTGCTATTCGGTTGGATTACAGCTTGTCTCTGGCTGGAATGTTTCAGTGACCAAGATATCCAGCAATGGTTAGCAGTGTTTGTAATTGCTGTATTGATGCCTTTAGAGATAAGAAATTGCTTGTTAACAGTGGGGAAGAGAGGGATGTTCAACAGTGTGAAATTTTCACAGCCAATCAGGGTGTGATTGCTGATGCTCTAATGCTGCTTAGTGAATGATTTTAAGGGCAGTCATATTCAGTGAAATTCCAAGGCTGGCGTTTAAACAAACCTCTTCTTTGGGGGAATATTTTAATTTTAAAATTCCCTTTATGGCAGAGTCTCTCAAATTTTATAATTGCTGCTTCCCTTCTCCCTCCAAACAGGAAATGAATGTGTGTCAAGCCCTTAAGGGGAAAAAAAAAAACATTGTTTAATTAGAGTTAGGCAACTACTAACTCCTCCTTCTTTTAAAAATTGTATGTTAATCTATGTAGCCAATAAAACAACGATAAGAATTTTGGCTTCCTGCTCTCTCTCAGTGGACAGTGTTGTCTGACAAATAACACATTGAAGACATTCTTACGGTAGGTTTCACAACTGTTTTTGTTTCCAAACAATGTGTAATTTTCATTACACTGCCATGATTTAGGTTTTCTTCTAGAGTCAGTTTGTTCTAATGCAGTGTTTCTCAACCTTGGAAGCTTGAAGATGGGTGGACTTCAACTCCCAGAATCCCCCAGCCAGCAGCGCTGGCTGGGGGATTCTGAGAGTTGAAGTCCATCCATCTTCAAGCTACCAAGGTTGTGAAACACTGTTCTAGTGGTTAAGGTTCCAGTCTAGAAACCAGGAGGCTGTGAGTTCTAGTGCCTCCTCAGCCCAGGAAAAATAATCAGTTCCACGTGAAGATAACTACAATTCTGAAATGTTGAATTATATGAGTCGTGATTCATATGGCTGGTGAAGCCATTTAGGGCCTGGGAGAGAGAGTCAAGATCAAAGGGAAGCTCATGAGATACAGGCAGTCCTTGACTTACAACCCCAACTAAGCCCAACATCTCTGTTGCTAAAGCAAGACAGTGGCTAAGTGATTTTTGTCTCATTTTATGACCTTTCTTGCCACAGTTGTTAAGTGAATCACTGCAGTCGTTAGTAACATGCTTGTTAAGAGAACCTGGCTTCCGCATGACCTTGGGACACTATAACCATCATAAATATGAGCCAGTTGCCAAGCGTCTGAATTTTGATCACATGAACATGGGGATGCCGCAACAACAGTCATAAGTGTGAGAAACGGTCATAACCCACTTTTTTCAGTGCTGTTGCAACTTCGAATGGTCGCTAAATAAAGGGTTGTAAGTTGAGGACCACCTGTAATGTGGCCAAATCCATCATTCTGTTGCGAGGAATATGTTGCTGAACTAAGACTCCAGCTTCTGGTCTCCCTTCAGCCACTGAAGTTCTCCGGAGATCATTGGACTAATGTCTCTCTCTGGACCAAGAATCTTTGTGATTTACTGGTGAAAGTGCTAGACAAGAAGCAGAAAGATGCAGATTCTGTCCCCCCCACCCCTGCAACTTCAGCTACAGAAGATTGCTGGCGAACTTTGGGATCGTTCCCTCTTTCTCAACCCAGGAGCCAGTGTGATGTCATACATCTCATTGTTAATCAGCTGTGTTTCATGCATGGAAATTTGCATTTTGCATGGCAGATGCATCTCATAAATAAGCAACTTGGTTCCGTGCCTGAAGTTTTGCATGGCGGAGGTAAATGTGGCAGTGTAGTTGCTTATATTTGCTAGTATTTCAATGTGTCGTGCAACTGTTTAAAGATAGCTGGACCCTGGCAAAGAATCGCAGATGGCAGCAACAGGCAGAATTAGCTCCAAGGGATTGGAGCTCCCTCTTATAATTTAACAATCAGAAGGTTCCTATTAAGGGTGATTGCTACTGCGTTTTCCCGAAAATAAGACGCTTTCTTATATTTTTTTGAACCCTGAGATAAGCGCTTGGCCTTATTTTCGGGGAGGTCTTATTATTTTGGGGCGCGTGGAGCAAGACGGGGCTCCTCTTGCTGTCTTGCCTGATTTCCAGCTCTGTCTCCCTAACCCTAACCAGAGGAAATGGTGGGGAACGGCTGCGCATGCGGTTAAATATATTCGGGGAGGGCATATTTTCAGGCAGGGCTTATTTTGGGGGAGGTGCTCAAAAGCCCGATTGGGCTTATTATCAGGGGATGTCTTATTTTTGGGGAAACACGGTAAGTAGCCGTGCACTGAAGATCCACAGGCTTTATTGGATGGTTTCATATAATGAATTAAAACACAGATGGATAAGCAGTCCATACTTTGACAAGCCATAGATGACTTGTATATAAGCTATAATTCATGGTTATAATTCAGGGGGTGTCAAACTCACCGCAGGGTGCTTAGATCTGCCCTGAAAACAGTGAAGGACCAGCCTGTGGTTCCTCTGCCAGTGAAAACGGAGCTTGGCCGCGGCCCTCCCAAGTTCCATTGTTGCTGGCAGAGGGTTGCAGGAGGCCATCGCAGCCGAAAACAGAGCTCACAAGGGCCACAGGCGGCCCTCCCAACCTCCATTTTCGCTGACACAGGGTTGCAGAGGCCGTTGCAGCCAAAAATGGAGCTTGGGAGCCCATTTTCACTGACAAAGCGCTTGGGTCACCGCAGCCGCCCCTGACACGAGTGATGTCAAGCTGGCCACACTCCCTGGCCACTCCTCCTGCCCCCCAAAGTCAAACCTAACCCTGATGCAGCCATATATATATACTGACAGCAGCCTGTATAGTCTATGCGCAAAATTGGAAGAAGGAAAATCCACCATCAGAAGATTTAATTAGAAAAATTTTAGAATGCGCAGAGATGGACAAATTAACAAAAGAACTCAAGGAGAAAGAGGATACAGAATATTACAAAGTGTGGTGTAGATGGTATGAATGGTTGGAGAATAGGAAAAATGAGAAAGAGGAATAAAGGGGAGAGGTGGGGAAAATGTTGAAGATCAAGGTACAATGTAGACGAAATAAAGAAAGATGGAAAACAATTGTTGAATAAGACAAAGTTAAAATATATAATAGATGTAAATAGCAGGAAAGGATCACTTTGAAGTAGCTGTAGGAAAAAGTGATATGTATATAAATGTTGTGTGTTTGTGTCTTGTTTTAATTTATTCAAAATAAAAAACTTTTTTTTTTTTAAAAAAAGAAAGAAACCAACCATCCTGTAGCTTAGGACAATAGGTGAAACAAGAAAAGGGAACTTTAATGATGCTCTTTGTTCACCAAACAACGGGAGTCTGGACTTCAGTTGGAGGTGGATTGGGCCCCCGGCTGGGATTTCTTTTTATTGTTGTTATATTTCATAGAATTACAGTGATTTTGCTCGCCGCTCTTTGGGCCTCCATTCTGTTCCCTGAAGCATTAGGAAAATGTGAACTTGAGCACGGTTGCACAATATGGCAGGCTGCATTTTTGTGTGTCTTGGAGTTCGATAGCAATAAACTTTTGGCTGGGTTGGGTCAGGAAGATTTGCTGGCTTGTTGTGTCCCAAAACACGATGAACTTCAAGAGGAAGCCTCAATTCCCAAGCATCTCGGTTCCTTGCCAGGACAGACTGTGTGATATTCAAATTGCTTAGATCTGGAGAAGTTCTCATTTTTCCACTAGCTTGCCCCAAATATTTTGGATCCCGTTTTGAGTTAAAAAGCGTACAGGTGTAGTCCTTGACTTACAACCACAATTGGGACCAAATTTCCGTGGCTAAGTGAGGAGTTTGTTAAGTCCATCACATCCTTTTGTATGACTTTTTTTTTTTTGGCCATGGATGTTACTAAGTGAGCCTGGCTTCTGTCGTTGACTTCGTTGGAAGCTGGCTGGGGAGGTCCTTAAATACATGCCATTTGCCAAGCACTCAAATTTTGATCATGTGAACTGTGGGAATGCTGCAATGGTTGTAAGTGGGAGGTTGTAAGTCCCTTTTTTCAGTGCCACTGTAACTTCAAATGGTTGCTGAAGGACTGGTTGTAAATTGAGGATTATCAGAAGTCGCTCTTCAAGACTTATTTCTTCCAGTTCAGGTTCTTCCAATGGATCATCCCGTTTAAAGAAGTGCTGCCACCGTGGCACAGTGGTTAGAATGCAGTACTGCAGGCTACTTCTGCTGACTGCCTGCAATTTGACAGTTCCAATTTGACCAGGCTCAAGGTTGACTCAGCCTTCCATCCTTCCAAGGTCGGTAAAATGAGGACCCAAATTGTTGGGGGCAATAGGCTGACTCTGTAAACCGCTTAGAGAGGACTGTAAAGCACTGTGAAGCAGTATTATAAGTCTAAGTGCCATTGCTATTGCTGAAGCCACCATAGTTTCTTAATACTGTTGAAGAAAAGATGGATACGATAAACAGGTACATCTTGCACACATCTGGTTAGAGGAGGCAGTACAAGGCAGATCTTGTCTCATTTGGGCTGTACTCAAATGTGGAAGAAAACGGTTTGTCTTAGTCTGTATTGGCATGTATTTTTTATTGCCATTTGCATGTATGCAAAGTTGGGATTGACATATGCGTTTGTGCAAAGGAGACTTGGCTTTGCCATCCAGCTTCTGTGTTGTGCCTGCTATCTTACATTATCCGTGTTTTTTGAGTGTTGGAATTTTGTTTTCAAGTAAAAATATTCATATTTCCTTTTGTTTCCCTAAAAAAATAAATAAATCCTAGGACGGTTGATTTGGTTACGTGCCATTGAGTCATTTTTGACTTCTAGTGACCTTATAAATAGATATTCTTCATAACTAGGCCAGTTGCTGCATCGTAAATTGGAGAGTTGCTGTCTTTAGTGGCATGATGCCATTTTGGTGTAGTGGTTAAGGTGCTGGCTTAGGAAACAAGGAGGCTGTGTGAGTTCTAGTCCCTTCTCAGGCATGAAAACTGGCTGGGTGACTATTGGCCAGTCCCTCTGTCTCAGAGGGCTGTTGTCGTGGGTGAAAATAGGAGGAGGAGGAAGCATTATGCATGCTTGCCATCTTGAGTTACTAATAAAGCAATAAAGGCGAGATAAAAATGTAATAATAAATAAATAAATGATCTTCACAGGTTCCTGAAGGGTAGGAGAAAGTCACAAAATCATGGCAGTGTAGGTCATAGCTGGCCAGCAGGTTGGAGGGCTGCCCACTTCTGTCTTCATCCAAAACTGACAAGAGAAGGGTATTGTAGATGCAACCTAGAACTAAGACTGATGGTGAGAACAGTCAATCAGTGGAACAGTGTGTGCTCCATCACTGGAGGTTTTTAAGAAGAGGTTGGACAACCAGTTGCCCAGAGTGTGTCTCTTGCTGGAACAGGGGCTTGGATTAGAAGACCTGCAAACTCCTTTCCAACCTAGTTATTCTATATTCTATGTCACCTTTTTGGTGCTGAGTGCCCAAAGCGTGCACACGTGCGCATGCCTGAACCCCCAAAATGCAATGCGAGTGCCCCATGCGCCCTGCCCCATAAATGTGTGCACGTTCCCCATGCATATGCGTGCATCCCCCGCCACCCCACCCCCACCCTCGTGCATGCGCCCTGGACCCCCCGCGCCCCATTTTGCCTTTCAGGTGGTGCAGGAGGCTTTCCAGGCCCAAAACTGAGCCCTGTTTTGGGCCTGGAAAGCCTCCTGCACCAACCTGCACCCCCTTGCATGCGCCCTGCTCCTCTGCACATGTGCATGTGAATCCCCCACATGTGCACTGCCCCCCCCCCACATGTGTGGTGGAGACCTGAAGACCAGCTGGCTGGCGGGAGGCACACGCAAATGCACGCTGGAGCTGGGCTGGGGCAACAGCTGGCTGGCGTGCCCACAGAGAGGATTCTGCGTGCCACCTGTAGCACGTGTGCCATAGGTTCGCCATCATAGTTCTATGTTATGCTTATTGGGTTCAAGATAAGCCAATAAGAGTTAAAAGAGCCTTGGTGGCACAGCAGACTAAAGTGCTGTTAAGTAACACCAGCTGCCTGCAATTACTGCATGTTCAAATCTCACCAGGCTCAAGGTTGACTCAGCCTTCCATCCTTTTGAGGTAGGTAAAATGAGGACCCATTTTGTGGGGGCAATAAGCTGACTTTGTATAAAAAAGAGCACCACGTGGGGGGGCCCTGAAAGCCCTACTAAGCAGGTATATACAAAAGTATGAAGGCTATTGCTTAACTCATTGTAAGCCGCCCTGAGTCTCCGGAGAAGGGCGGCATATAAATTGAACCAATAAATAAATAAATAAATAACATGAGAAATCCACTGGAGAAGTCCAAATTTCTGGTAAATTGATGCACATCCTTCAAAGAAACAAATATATAGAGAAACAGAACCTCATTTGACCTTCAGTTCTTGATTGCCTTCCCTGATGCCAGACGTGCACTTATTTTTGTTTCCCATTTTTAAATTTCCAAGCCTCAATTGGGAATGTCAGCTTTCCACGGTGGATTTGAGGAGGAAGTGACCACTTGAGCAATTAAGAGAAACACACCAAAAAATGTGAGGAATGTTGCTTTAATTCAAGCGTGTCCCAGGAAACCCATTTCTTTCAGGAACACTGAAAAAAAAAAAGAGCAAAATTCCCAGTGCTTTTCATTTGCTTGGAATGCAGCTTGCTAACAAAAGCAAACATGTCATGACAGATTTGGAAAAAAGTAGTAACTGTGATTTTTATTTTATGTTATTTTTTTGGCTTAGTACATCTTGATTCTTTACTGCCCTGTTATGTAATGGAAGAATGACGAGAGGGAAAATATGCTGATTTCTAAGCTTGGATCTTGTTCTTGGTTGCTAAAGGTCTCGAGCAATGTTTCTCGACCTCTTTAACTTTTAAGATGTGTGGGCGAGAATGTTCGGGAATTCTGGGAATTGGAATCAACAACTTTTTAATAGTTGTAGTAGAGGTTGAGAAACTCTGGCCTAGAGAGGCAGTTGCTCTCCACAGTATGCATGGCTCAATGTTTACATTAGTCTTTGAAAGAATAATTAAGTTTTATCTGCTCCCAATGTTATGGATTAGCTAATTATATAGCATAAAATTATATAGCATAGAAAAAAAAGTGAGACTTCCTATCCCTCAAAAACTACTTTTAGGAATTAGAAGAACTTTCTAAGTTTGCTTTGGATGTTGAATGTTGATAGTGAAGGAGGAATATAACATGATTCATATGTGTTACTCTATGGCACCGTTTGCTTATTTGCAGTTTCTTTAACAAATGACACTTGGCTAGGTTCATATCTCATAATAAGTTAAACAACAGTAGTTGAGTTCACACAGCCAGCCAAACTGAAAGGAAACAACCCCTTTGTAGCTTAATGTGAAGTGTAAACCTAGCTCTAGTGGAACATTGTAACTATTTTTGTGTGTTTATGATTTTAATTGTGGTGGTCATCTTCACTGCCCAGAGGCATTTGGATTGAGATAGAAATTGAGTGATTGAATGAATGAATAAATATCAAGGATGTTTACTATTGTTTGTACTTACTTACCAACTGAGACATGGTCATCAAACTTTCCCAGATGTGCTAGAAAATACGCGACAGAGCTTATTCTCCTGCTTTATCTTGAATTTGTTAGAAAAGGAAAAGTTTATTAAACCTTTGCTCTCCCTAAAAGATAGGGATGAACAAATATTGTCACTCTCATTTCCATCCGCTCATTTCTCAGTTGGAAATGTTTCCTCTGTTTGGTCAGCTACTTGCAAATTATTAGGTCAAAATTTTGTATGTATTGTGTATGCGATTTTACCTAGTACATTTATAAGCAGTTTAGCCTAATGTACGTAGTTACCGCAAGTGTGTTTTAATGCATTACAATATCAGTACTCCTGGCAATTTCTGCGATCTTTTTCAGGGGTGGGCTGCTGGGGGTTCTCAGGGGTTCGGGAGAACCTCTAGCTAAGATTCTGTGCAGTTTGGAGAACCCCCAAATCCCACTCCTGGCTGGCCCCTCCCACCTGCCCCTCCCTTCAGGAGTCCTCACGTAGCCTGTTTTGGATGCAGGTAAGTGCAGGGCACGTGCAGAGGCTCAGGGAGTGCAAAAAACAGGCCTCCCAGAAGTTCGGGAAGGCCGGAAATGGGCCCATTTCCAGCCTCCCGGAGGCTTGAGGAAAGCCTCTGGAGCCCAGGGAGGGCAAAAACACCCTTCCCGCCATGGTACAGGAGGCAGACTAGGCCACGCCCACCATGGCCACACCTACCCAACAACTGGGCAGAGAACCCCTTGCTGATATTTTTAAAGCCCACCCCTGGATTTTTTGCTTGTAACTGCAAGACATAATCAGGATAATTTTGGTAGAATTATTAGTGTTGTTTTGATGAGATCAAGGACTACCAGAGCCCTTGCTGTTGAGTAAATGCCTTTTATGCATTGGATTGTAATTGTGAGCTTGTGCAGTGTAGTGATTAAGATGTTGGATTTAGGAGTGAAAAGGTCCAGATTCTACTTCATCCTTCAGCTATCAAGTCATAGAAACAAAAATAGCCATTGTTTCCAGTATAAGGGTGGTGTCAGGCATCTGGGATCGCTAGGTTAGGGGAAAACGGGGGGCTCAGAACAGCAGAAGTAATACATGTAATGGAATTGCATGGTATAAAAAAAAAACACCTGGCCTTATTTCCAGCAAGAAACTGCTGGCAGCAATACTGGTGTTGGTGCCTAACCATCAAAAGTTGAGTGATTGTTTTTGGCTGAATTGCAGGTTACTAAATCCTTAGCTGTAAATTACCCAGGTAGTTAATTAGGTGAACAGAAGCATTTTCCTTGCAAAATTATAATCTTGATTGATGTACTGTAGCTATGTTAAGGAACTCTTCTCAACAGTCTGGTCCATAGTTTTCATAAAATGATGCTAGCTTTCATGAAGATGTTGAAGAGATGGATGATAGGTAGGTAGGTAGGTAGGTAGATAGATAGATAGATAGATAGATAGATAGATAGATAATGTTTGTATATTTATACATATACATATAGAGAGAGATAGATAGACAGAAAGAGAGAGGTATATAGATAGATAGATATATAGATAACGTTTGTGTATTTATACATATACATATACATATAGAGATAGATAGACAGAGAGAGAGATACAGATAGAAAGAGAGAGAGAGATACTGTAGATAGATAGATACATAGATATACATATGTATATTTATACATATACATATAGAGATAGATAGAGAGAGATACAGGTAGATAGATAGATAGATAGATAGATAGATAGATAGATAGATAGATAGATATAGATACATAGATAATGTTTGTATATTTATACATATACATATAGAGGGAGATAGAGAGAGAGAGATGCAGGCAGATAGATAGATAGATAGATAGATAGATAGATAGATAGATAGATAGATAATGTTTGTGTATGTATGTAATGTATGTTTGCATATGTGTTTTTTATGTGCTTGCTTTCATTTATAGAACATAAAAGTTTCTTAGGTGGTGTGCAAAGACTTTTGAAGCAGGTCCCCAGTGTGCTCTCCCCTCCCCACCAAATTGAGAACATTCTAGACCAGGGCTGTCAAACACAAGATCCATGGGTGCTAAGATCTAACCCACGGGACCGCCCTGGAAACTGCAAAGGACCGGCCCGCGGTGCCTCTGCCAGTGAAAATGGAGCTCAGGAGGGCTGCTGTTTTTACTGGCAGAGGGTTGCAGAAGGCCATATGCAGAAGGCAGATGAAAATTGAGCTTGGGAGTCCGTTTTCGTTGGCAGAGCATTCAGGCCACCACAGGCGCCCCCGACACGAGTGATGTCGAGCTGGCCATGCCCACCCTGGCCCCCTGAAGTCAAACACAACCCTGATGCGGCCCTCAAGTAAATCCCCTGCTCTAGACAATCCCACCATCTTGGACTCTTTCCCATCAGATAGGTTTTAACTCATGGGATTCTTAGCAATTCCTAGGTAAGCTGGAAAATATTGGAAATTGATTCTGGAAAAGTGTAGTGAGACTGGGGAATGCTATATTGTAAATTCTTGTCATGATATGGGAACTCCTATCAACCAGTTACCGTAGTTTTAAAATAATACTGGTGGTGATAAAGATTTTCTTCACGTAACCTTTGGAAGGCTATGTTTCAGATGTTTAAACCCGCCTCTATTATTTTTATCAATAATTCAAGGCTTAATACTTGTTCCTCCTCCTGTTTTCCTCACAATAACAATCCTGTGAGGTGAATTGGGTTGAGAGAGAGGATCTGATCTAAAGTTATTTAGCTGGCTTTTATGCCTAAGGTGGAGCTATACCTCACTTGTATTCTAGTTTCCAACTGTGGTGCCTTCACCAGTAGACCCAACTGGCCTTGAGTTTGTTTTTATTATTATACCTTCTGCAATGATCAGATTTACATTAATAAAATCCATTTAGGTCAGGGGTGGGCAAATGTGGCTCTTTTACAACCTGTGGACTTCAACTCCCAGAATTCCTGAGCCAGCTTGGCTGTCTCAGGAATTCTGGGAGTTGAAGTCCACAGGTTGTAAAAGAGCCACATTTGCCCACCCCTGATTTAGGTTAATGGAAGTGGGTTGGCTTTTATCCACTGTTATTTTGGTGGTGGAACATCTAAATGGTGATCGCTCTGCCCAAGTTAATAGGAAGCAGAACAAATCACACATATTATTATTATTGTTTTGTTTTTTTTTAAAAAAAATCTGCTGTGTAGCTTCTATCAATTGATCACAAACATTGAGTTTTCCTCCTTGGGCAAGGAAAATGACAGTGTTCTTTCTTAACACTGTAACCGGAATGCCATTCTGAAAGTTTGAAAACTAATCCTTACTAAGTGAGTTTCTTTAATTACACTATAAATGTTTAGCATTTTTAATGCGGTGCCAATTGAAAGAGCTTTCAATTGCCCTGATGGATGAGAAGATTTAAAATAAATAATGATTTCTTATTACACTTTAAACAGAAAAAGGAGAACAACAGTTCACCTTGGTGATGTACAAAATTCCTCTCTTGGCAGTGTGAAATAGATTAGGCTAACAGATAGTGATTAGCTCCGTTTCATCCAATAAGCCTTGTAGACCAGTTCTCCTTCTCTTTCTGCCATAGCTTTATTGCTGGGCTACATTGGTGAGTCAAGAAATTTGGGCTGAAATGTGAAGGGAAGACTTCTTGGCTCATCCAGTTTCAACAGACTCTGCAATTAGAAAGTCTCAAAGCCACACAAATATATGTTTTGCTATTTTGGACATTGGGCATAATTTGAGAACACATTTCCTTTTTGCAGTCATTAGTGTAGATCAGGTAAAAGACCTCCACCACAATGCTTATAATACTGTTCATTTTTTTTTTTTAAGAATCCAAGATCTAGAAGTCTTCTTCCCACTTCTCATCTTTTTTTTTTTTTTAAATTTGATTTATATGCCGCCCTTCTCCGGAGACTCAGGGCGGCTTACAATGCATTAAGCAATAGCCTTCATACTTTTGTATATTTATACAAAGTCAGCTTATTGCCCCCATAAACTGGGTCCTCAATTTACCTACCTTAGAAAGGATGGAAGGCTGAGTCAACCTTGAGCCTGGGGAGATTCGAACTTACTTTAATTGCAGGCAGCTGAATGTTAATAACAGGCTATTAGCCAGCTGCGCCACCAGGCCCCATCTTCATACATTAGCTATAAACTGCCGTTTAGAAATACAGTTAAGTGAAAATTAGGCAGACTGTGAGTTATTGTAGTGTGCGTATTTGAACGTGAACTGGGTTTACATACTACTGAACCATGCTATACTTAGTTGGATCTTGGGTTTGTGTAATATGCACACATCTATTTTGCTCTATAAACTTAGTTTTTATTGTGGCTTGGTATGTATGAACCAAACCAGTTGTGGACCACTATGTTTCTTTAATGAATACATGGGTTTGATACATTACGTCAAGTTTGATTGTTCTAGAAATTCCCTTGCTTGCTTTGAGGTATTTTTCTCCTCTTAAACGTTGGAGAGGTTTTTTTTGGGGGGGTGAGGGTGGGGTAGTGGGGAGAAGATCATATTTTAGCATATTAAATCATATCCAAGCCCTGAAGCTCTTTAAGCTGCTTAAGCCAACCTTAAATCCATAGATCAGTTAAACAGCTTGTCACAAATATAAAAGCTTAGAGTTTTCTAAGCACCTTAAATAGAGCTAAAGCTTTTAGATAAGGTTTGTTTCTAAGCTGTAACATGTGTTTAATTTTTCACAACGACCGATCAACTTCCATTGGGCAAGTTGGCTAATTCTAGTGCTTGAAACCATCTTTCCTTAAGAACTGGAAGAGCAATCAACCTTATAATGAGGTGCTCAGTAGATATCTACGACAGGGCTGTCAAACTCGATTTCATTGAGGGCCGCATCAGGTTTGTGTTTGACTTTGGGGGGCCAAGGTGGGCGTGGCCAGGGTGGGCATGGCCAGCTCGACATCACTCGTGTCGGGGGCACCTGTGGAGGCCCGAGCGCTTTGCCAGTGAAAACAGGCTCCTGAGTTCCATTTTCAGCTGCGATGGCCTCCTGCAACCTTCTGCCAGAGAAAACGGAGGGCCACACGTAACCCTTGTAAGCTCCATTTTCACTGGCAGAGGTACTCAACCCATCCAAGACCGAGTGGCTGTGGTTTCTGACATCCCGATATAGTCAGTTGGTGCCATCACTGACTATTGGGGGTGAGTCATTGGCCCCCACGGAGAGGGTTCGCAACTTGGGTGTCCTCCTGGACTCACGGCTGTCTTTAGAAGAGCACACGACGGCTGTGGCCAGGGGGACTTTTTATCAGGTCCGCCTGATTCGCCAGTTGCGTCCCTTTCTGGATTGGGACTCGTTAAATACGGTCACTCATGCTCTCGTTACTTCCCGCTTGGACTACTGCAATGCTCTCTACATGGGGCTCCCCTTGAGGAGCACCTGGAGGCTCCAGCTGGTCCAGAATGCGGCCGCGCGGGTGGTTATGGGAGCGACGTGGCGCTCCCATGTGACCCACCTCCTGCGCGAGCTGCACTGGCTCCCGGTGGTCTTCCGGGTGTGCTTCAAGGTTTTGGTTACCACCTTTAGAGCACTCCATGGCATCGGACCGGGGTATCTACGAGACCGCCTTCTGCTACCAATAGCCTCTCACCGACCAGTACGCTCCCATAGAGAGGGGCTCCTCAGGGTGCTGTCGGCCAAACAGTGTCGACTGGCGGCCCCCAGGGGGAGAGCCTTCTCTGTGGGGGCATCTACCATCTGGAACGAGCTCCCCCCAGAGATACGGAAGATCCCGGACCTGCGCATGTTTCGCCGTGCTCTCAAAACTTTTCTATTTCAGCAAGCTGGCCTGGCCTAACTCCCCTCTTTTAAATTTTTAAATTTTTTAATTTGTGATTTTATAAATTGGGTGTTTTAATCTGTGTTTCAGCCGAAATATTTAATAATTTTAAGGGATTTTTAATATTTGTATTATCTGTATTTTATCTTGGCTGTTCACCGCCCTGAGTCCTTCGGGAGTAGGGCGGTATAGAAATTTGATAAATAAATAAATAAATAAATAAATAAATAAATAAATAAATAAATACATACATACATACATACATACATACATACATACATACTGCAGGCCGGCCCAGAGAGCCAGATCTAAGCACCCCATGGACTGGACCTGGCCTTGAGTTTGACGCCAATGATCTAGGGTATGGTGATTGGGCCATGGCTAGTGTTTGTACTAGGGCTCTCCAAAGCCTTCCTCCCATAGCTGTGGTTCTCTCCCTGAAGCTTCTGAGGCTAGTTGGCTAAGTATGATGCTACCGACCACTGTAATCTACAGAAGTCCTCTGTGTCACTGGTTTACCAGGGAAGAGAGACCTCTTCAATAGCCTAACCTGGCAGGAGGCAGGTATGGAAAATTTAGACCCTTGTCCTAGAACAGTGTTGGCTGATCTTTTTGGCACCGAGTGCCGAAACGGGAGCGCACACGTGTGGGGGAGCACCGGAAACCGGAAGAGCAGCTCCCCAGTGCATGGGTGCAGGAGTGCTGGAAACCAGAAGAGCAGTTCCCTGGCTCACTTGTGCACGCTGGGAAACTGAGCTTCTGGTTTCCGGTGTGCGCATGCGGGCTGGTTACCTGGTCTTCTGGCACGCATGAGTGTGAAAAGACCAGCTGGCTGGCATGCATGTGTGCGCCAGAAACCAGAAGCTCAGCTTCCCGGTGCGCGCATGTACGCCAGGGAGCTGCTCTTCTGGTTTTCAGCACTCCCGCACGTGTGAAGACTGGAACCCGAAAGAGCACCGGGCGACGGCTGGCGTGCCCAGAGAGATGGCTCTGTGTGCCATTTATTTATTTTATTATTTATTTATTTATTTATTTATTTATTTTTAATTTGATTTATATGCCGCCCTTCTCCAGAGACTCAGGGCAGCTTACAATGCGTTAAGCAATAGCCTTCATACTTTTGTATATTTATACAAAGTCAGCTTATTGCCCCCACAAACTGGGTCCTCATTTAACCTACCTTAGAAAGGATGGAAGGCTGAGTCAACCTTGAGCCTGGTAAGATTTGAACCTGCAGAAATTGCAGGCAGCTGTGTTAATAACAGGGTGCATTAAACCACTGTACTACCAAGGCTCCTTTATTAATTTAATTTGTATACCGCCCTTCTCCCAGAAGGGACTCAGGGCGGTGAACAGCCAAAATTAAAAATACATACAATACAAAAGTTAAGATAATTAAAAAGAATTAAATCATTGGCTTCCCAATTTAAAACCCCCAAGTCTATAAAATTTTAAAAACCCAATTAAAAACCATTTAGGCTAGGCCGTCTTGGTGAAATAAATAAGTCTTCAGGGCCTTACGGAAGGTATGGAGGTCCGGGATCAGTCGTATTCCCGGAGGCAGCTCGTTCCACAGGGCGGGTGCCCCCACAGAGAAGGCTCTCCCCCTGGGGGCCGCCAGCCATAGGTTCGCCATCACGGTCCTAGAATGAGCACCATTAGATCTTTCTAAGAGATCTGATTCTAGAGCTTTGTTTTATATATAGACTTAGATTGCCAGACTTTTACAATACTTGTGTACTTTAGTGGTATGGCTGCTGCAACCAGCATCCTTTTCATAAGGTGTCCAAAACCTTTGTAATATCTCAAATAAAGAACAGGCAAGAGAAAAAAAAAATAGCAAGTCCCTGCCATATTTAAAACAAAAGAACACCCAAGATTTCTTGAAAAACAATATCATGACAAAAAAAAAGAAAAGAATCACATGCATTTTCATTAATTAAATCTGCATAAGCTGCCCTGTTTAAAATTAAGAGAGAGAAAGTCAGTTGGGTTTAGTGGGTTAAGGCATCAGGCTAGAAAGCAGCAGACCATGAGTTCAAGTCCTGCCTTAGCTGGCTGGTTGGGTGACTTTAGGCTGGTTACTTTCTCTCAGCCCAACTCAACTCACGTTGTTGTAGTGGAGAAAATAGGATTAGGAAGGCATGTTGGATATGTTCGCTGCCTTGGGTTATTTGTAAAAATAATAAAGACAGGTTACAAATATGTAAATAAATGGGGAGAAAGAACGAACAATGTTTTTTTTAAAAAGAGGTTGATCTTAGTCACTAGAAGACCAACGCTTGCTGTTACCCTGGTGCCAAAAACTCATATCAATACCCTCGGCAGAGCAAATTCACACACTCCAGATCCCAGGCTATGAAATGAAACAGAATCCATATTGCAACCAGCTCCAGGGATCTTAGCTTGCAGTCCAAATTCTCTAGATTCCAGGCCAGTTGCTGTTGGCTGGAGGCCTGGCCTGTACCTCGCTTTTAGCCAGCCTCAGAAAGAGAAAAAACACAGAGGCCGAAGACAAAAAATGGGAGGCTGCCCTCTCCTTTTAAGAGTCAATGGAAAACCCCACCAGAGGGAAAAGCCACGTTTCTGTTTAGCTTATCTGTTGCGGTATCTGGATCTCCTGAAGGGACTTTTCCTAAATTCTGCTCCTGATGCAAAATGCAGAAAATGGCTTGCTTTGCCTATTGTGCTAAATCCTGGCCTTGGTTAGCAATAGCAATAGGACTTAGACCAGGGGTCTGCAACCTTAAACACTCAAAGAGCCACTTGGACCCATTTCCCACAGAAAAGAAAACACCGGGAGCCACAAAACCCTTCCTGTGCGTGACTATTTCTTGAGCGGCCACAAAACTAACATATGTAGTTGAATTAAACGTTCTGTTTTCTTCTGAAACTTTTCTTTTCTTGGATTTATCCATGGTTGGCCTCCTGGGGGTTGAAAAGCTCAATAAATTGCGTGCCGGCGGGTGTCGCAAATTGGCGGTTGGGATGCATATTTTGAGTGACGGAGCTGCAGCAGAAGGGTGAAAGAGCCACATGCGGCACCAGAGCCGCAGGTTGCTGACCCCTTAGACTTACGGTATATACCGCTTCACAGTGCTTTATAGCCCTCTCTAAGCGGGTTTTACAGAGCCAGCCTATTGCCCCCAACAATTTGGCTCCTCATTTTACCCACCTCGGAAGGATGGAAGGCTGAGTCAACATAGCATCTCCTATGAGTAGAATTGGGGAATTAGGACTATCCAGTTAAGGGTAGAAGCTGTCAGATCCAAGCAGAATGTATGAAGTTTGCTTCAGCGTGTTTGCTGCTATTTTATATTTTGTCTCGTTTCATCAATGTGCTCGCTGCTAGCTAAAAGCTTTTCCAGGTAGAAATTTAGAGCACACGTTGAATACAAAATGGGTTTATTATTAGGGAATGGAATAATTTGAATTCAAAACACAAAAGAAAGGAAGGCATTCCCAAAAAGGCTGTTTACTCTGTGGGTCCAGAGCAAAGGTTTTTTTTTTTTTTTTTGAAAAGTCAAAGCCCATTTACACAGCTGGATGGAGGAGGCAGATGGTTGGTTGCTGTTGACTGCAGACATATATTTTCAGTTAGGAGTTGACAACAGCAGAGCTGAGTCAAGCATGTACAGTTGCAGAAAAGCATCTGTCTGCATCCAAAAAAAAAAAAAAAAAAAGAAAGAAAGAAAAAAGAAAAAAGAAGACATCCAGACCCAGAAAAGATCAAAAATGCAGAAAGCTGCCGTTTAAAGATACCTGTGATGGCTCACAGGTAGAGCTTTGATTGTGTCGTGAATTGATCCCAAAAAACATTTGCTACATTAATTGGGTTGCCCCAGATTTTAAACCTAAACTTCAAGTGTTCTAATTCTGAAGATTATTTCCAGATACTTAAGCCAAAGTTGGCAAGTGAAAAAGGGATGCTGAGGGCCTTTTTCTAAGAAGATGCTTGCCTCAAAGTCTGTTCTTTGGTGGGGAAGGGGGGCGGGGAGAGTGTTTTAAACATGGTAGCTTACACACATTTAATTAATGAAGATACATATGGTTGCTTTTTGTCATGGTGTTGTTCTTCAAGAAATGAGCGGCGCAGTAGCCTAGAGGTGAAGACGCTCGCCTCCCACTCGGAAGGTTGAGAGTTCAATCCCAGGCAGCGACAATAGATGTTTCTCTATCAGGGTTCCAAGAGAAAATATCTGCTGCAAACTCTAAATAGGCATCAAGAAGGGCATCTGGCCAGTAAATGCTCAGTGCCATTTAGTCGCCCTGACTCCACCCCAAATTAAGGGATTAAAGAATCGCAAAAAACCCCCCAGAGAAACTGTTCTTCAAGAAATTTTAAAAATATGGCAGGGACTTGCTACTTTTCTTTTGGCCCATTTTGCATTTGAGATATTGCAAAGGTTTTGGACAGGCTTCTTGTAACTAGATGGTGGTTGCAGCAGCCATATCATTGCGATACAGAAGTACTGTAAAAGTCTGGAAATTTCCATTCACTTTTTTTTTTCACTACCTCTGAAAAGAATCAATCAGTGAGCAGCAAGAAAAGTTGGCAATAATTTGCCGACAACAGTTTTTCATTTCGTCTTAATCCTTGTGTGTAATTTCTAGTGCTTTAGTCATAAGCTTATTTATTTGGGAGCGGGTTCAGCAGAATTTACTTTCCAGTAAAGATCTTGGCAACAAAAGGACATATTAGTGTTAATACTCGCTTCCATTTCTCTTGTTGGTTTTTTGGCTGATACATATCATTACAACAGTGTGGGGAAAGGGCCATCGGTCTCCGATGGTGCAGCATGTGGTCTGCAGGCTAACATTTTCAGATTCCTTCCCTGGTCTATCTTGAAGGGATACTCCATGCAGTGCTTTGGACCAGGGATCTCCAACCTTGGCAACTTTAAGCCTGGCAGACTTCAACTCCCAGAATTCCCTAGCCAGCAAAGCTGGCTTAAAGTTGCCAAGGTTGGAGACTCCTGCTTTGGATTCCAGGGCAAAAAGGTGCTTCAAAGGGTACAAGGAGTTTGTAGAGTACTTGTCTACAACTCATGAAAGCAGAGATGTCTTTCCCTGGGATTATTTATTCATTTAAACTGCAATTTGGACCCATCCCCTCAACCTTAGAGAGCTCTATGTAATTTACAGATAAAACAATAATGATAATAGTGATAATAACAGCACATCGGCATTGACAAAAATCAACCTCGGTCAATTGCAAAAGGCAGCTTTACTTGGAACAGCTTACATCCAGTGATGTTGCTTTTAACATATCTACCTCGCCCATCCGAGGTCCTTGGGAACGACTCAAAGTGGATAAAAATGCCAAATCCAGTCTGAACATTTGGCTGACTGTGTGACAAACCATAACTCCCATCAAACAACAGCTATATCTTGTTCCTATCAGTTTAATACCCTGTTTCCCTGAAAATAAGACAACCCCTGATAATAAACCCAATCGGGCTTATGAGTGCATGCACTAAAATAAGCCCTCCCTGAAACTAAGCCCTCCCTGAAAATAAGCCCTCCCCGCATACATAGCCGGTCCCCGCCATTTCCTCTGGTTAGGGTTAGGGAGACAGAGCTGGAAATCAGGTAAGATGGCAAGAGGAGCCCCGTCTTGTTCCACGCACCCCAAAATAATAAGACCTCCCCAAAAATAAGGCCAAGCGCTTATTTCTGGGTTCAAAAAAACATAAGAGAGGGTCTTATTTTCGGGGAAACACAGTAACTGATATGTATCTATTTGAGGACTGTATATTAAATGGACACACTCCAGAGTCCCTCTCTGAGGGAGTGAGGTGGTCTAGAAGGGTGAAAAATAAATAATAAATAAAAGTTTATAAAAAATAAACTTTTCTGAACATTGCAGCTGCATTTTAACCTGTAATGGTGTGGGCCACACTATGACCAATAGTGGGTGAAATCAGGACAAATAGGAGATCCAATCTCATTTGCAAGCCATCAAAATTAAATCCAGCAAAAATACTTACTTTTCCAGTCTTATGTTTAATAAATTTCGCCTTCTCCCACATTAAAAAAATATTTTTGTTAGCTTATTTTTGAGAGGTTTGGCAATGTCATTTGGGGGCCATGAGTTGTAAACATCTCTGCTCTGGAAAGCCAGAGGTTTGGAGAATAGAAATAAATGATAGCAAAAGAATTCTGTTTCTGCTCTTGGAGTGTTGCTGCTGCTGCTGCTTTTTAGTGTAAATCTTGACAAACAATGTAGTATCCACCAGATATTTGGGACTGCATGTTCCAGTCAGTCTTGCCAATGTTGGGGGCTGATGGAAATTGTGGCTACAAACCATGTAGAGGATTCCAGATGTAGACAATACTGAATGTGCAGAACAGTGTTTCTTAACTTTAGCAACTTTTAAGAACTTCTGAACTTCAATGCCCAGAATTCCCCAGCCAGCATGCTGGAGTAGATAATAATAATGATTCCCGACAGCGTAAAGCAGCTTGCAAATTAGAATAGTAGATTCCATTCTGAATTAGACTTAAGTAACAAGCATCTTATTTAGAAATACCATTGCTTTGATAGTTATACTTCCTGCCACAGTATGGGACAATGCCTATGCAGTTTGTTCCAGAATCTTTGTGTTTCTGAAACTGAGCCAGATGGAAAGAAGTCAGAATAACAGAGTTGGAAGGGACCTTAGTGTTCTAGTCCAACCCACTACTCAAGCAGAAGACCCTATATTGGTGATGGCAAACCTATGACACTCGTGCCACAGGTGGCACATGAAGCCATATCACTGGGCACGTGAGCTCAGTTCCGGTATGCATGCGCTCACCAGCCGTCTGATTTTCGGGTCTTCTGGGCCCACCAGAAGTAGGGAAACAGGCTGTTTCCTGCCTCCGGAGGGCCTGTGGGGGTGGGGAAGGCCCGTTTTTCTGTCTCACCTGGCTCCAGATCCTTTCTAGGAGTCTCTGGAGGCTGGGGACAGCAAAAAACGTCACTTCCTGTCCAACTGGAAGTTGGGAAACGGGCCGTTTCTGGCTTCTGGAGGGCCTCTAACAGGGTGGGGAAGGCTGTTTTCGCCCTCCCCAGACTCATAGAGAGGATCTGGAGCCTACTGGGCCATCGTGTGCCAGGAGAGGGGGGGAGGGGGGTCGTGCGCGCATGTGCATGGGTGGAGTGCATAGAATTATGGGTGTGAGCACACACGCACGCAAACCCCCCCACCCCACTCCTCCTCGCATGCGATGGCAAAAAGGTTAGCCATCACTGCCCTATATCATTTCAGACAAATGCTTGTCCAGTCTCTTTTTGAAAGCCTCCAGTGATGGAGCAGCCACAACTTCTAAAGGCAAGCTATTCCATTGCTTGATTGCTCTCTAACCATTAGGAATTTTCTCCTTAGTTCTAGGTGGCTTCTCTCCTTGGTTAGTTTCCACCCATTGCTTCTTGTCCTGCCCTCAGGTACTTTGCATAATAAGTTGACCCCCCCTCTTCTTTTGTGGCAGCCCTTCAGATATTGGAATACTGCTTTACTGCATTTGGTCCTTATTGGGTTTGGAAGGTTCTTTGTTGACTTTTGGAAAAAGACCTTGATTTTAGTCATGAATATGAAGATAGCTAAATGTTGGTTGCTAACTTCTGGATTAAGGATGACCTGAAAGAGAAAGACATTTAAATTATGTTGTCAGGAGCAAGAAATCAGGAACCAACACAGGGTACCGTGGTAGTACGGTTTGTCCAAATTGGTAGAACATGGAGATTGTAGGAACACCCTATGTTTTTGGGAAGCACAAACGGCATCATTAAGCTACCATGCAACTTGATTGGTTTTAGCTTCATATGTTGTATGGATCCAGCCTTCGTGTCTCATAAACTGCTTAACGTGTCAGTTGTGCTTTGCTCAGTAAACCCCAATTAAAACAAACTTTCCATTTGCATGGTATGTGAACCCAGAGCGATCTGCCTTGTCGTTCGCCTATTACATCATCGTGATGAACTCACTGTGCCTTGTAATCTGCAGTGCACAGTTTCTTTTCATCCCATTCGGCTGAAGTTCCAGTCCATTTTCACAAGACTGCTATTCCTTGGTGCTTTGCGCCATGCTTGGAACGGTGGCGCCGAAAGAGGTGGGAGACTCTCCTTCGGCCTGTTTTGTTGTCATTGTGGTTAACCTGTTGCCAGGGCAGCAGCGGGCTGCATAAATACCAAAGGGGGTTGGTTGGGAGGTAGGGGGGGAGGGGGTAAGAGGAAATTTGCATTCACAAGCCGACTTTGATCTGCGGGCCATGAGCCACCAAGCAGTTAGGTGAGCCATAGACTCTTGTGTCCCGGAACAGCATGACCCTTACATTGTGCAAGCGGCTTGACCGGTTGGCTAGTTTCCTGCTTTTTGCATCCTCTGCATCAAAGCGTCCTGCTCGCTGACCCGTTGCCTGCGGTGGAGCTCGGTCCCCTATGGCTAGCGGAAAAGGTGTCTTGGGAACATCAGTCGGCTGGCAGAAGGAAGGAGCAGAGTGACTGGCAGCAGAAGCTGTGATCAATAAAGCTTCACAACTGGGATACAACAGGGCAGGGTTGGTGTTGGGACTCAGCTTTCCTCTAAACAGCATTTGGAATTTGGGGGAGGGGGATTTGTTTGCCCCTTGAGCCTGCTGGGCTTTCTTGGGCCTGCTGGGGTTTTTATGCACGCAACATTATTGGGGTTTGTCCTGGACTTTGTGAAAGATGGTTGTTGATGTTTTTAAGGCTGTTTTTGTTCCTTGCCTTGTAAGAGGAGAGAATCAATAGCAATGGCACTTAGACTTCTATACCGCTTCACAGTGCTATACAGTCCTCTCTAAGCGGTTTACAGAATCAGCATATTGCCCCCAACAATCTGGGTCCTCATTTTACCGACCTGGGAAGGATGGAAGGCTGAGTTGACCTTGAGCCAGTGAGACTTGAGCTGCCAATCTGCTGGCAGCCGGCAGTCAGCAGAAGTAGCCTGCAGTACTGCATTCTAACCACTGCGCCACCACAGCTTTCCTTCTATAGCAGGGCTGTCAAACTTGCGGCCTGCGGGCTGGACGTGTCATATGCTGGCCACATTCACGCCTGGTTTAGCGAAGGGGAAAAAAAGCCCCGATATGTCACGTGACGATGCAAGTTTGACACCCCTGCTCTATAGTTTATTTGGCCATAGAGAGCAGGAAAGTGGCAGTCAATCTTCTGCTAAGATATATTGTTTGAAAGAAACATATTTTAGCAATAGCAATAGCACTTACACTTATATACTGCCTTACAGTGCTTTACAGCCCTCTCTAAGCAGTTTACAGAATCAGTCTATTGCCCCCAACAATCTGAGTCCTCATTTTACCCACCTCGGAAGGCTGGAAGGCTGAGTCAACCTTGAGCCTGGTGAGATTTGAACTGCCAAATTGCAGGCAGCCAACTGTCAGCAGAAGTAGCCTGCAGTACTGCACTCTAACCACTGCGCCACCGTGGCTCATCATGGGGCAACCCATATTTTTGGGTTTACCATGGCAATTCAAGGAAGAGAAGCTGCCTTGAGGAAAAGAAAGAGAAATTGATCCAAGCAGGGAAGAAGGTCAAGTCCTTAGCATCTACCCTTGTGGTGCTAAGAGTCTGGATTGTGGCTCAGCTTCAGGCCTCATGGATATACAGTCATGATCAGTGGTCAGTTGTTGAGAAGAAAAAAGGTTTTGCTTCTTGGCAGCCAGGACAGTGAACAGGGTGGCATGGTAAAGTCAGAAGGCTGGTGTGACCTCAAAAAGACCTCTTTCCAAGGTTCCTCTGAAAAGTTACAGATACATTGGTTATCCCAACTATACTTGATGATCTATTCTAATCTTGATTGTATATTCTGGCCTTGCTAAACAGGATGGTCTGTAGATCTTTATGTTGGGAATGCTGGGAGTGTAGTCCCAAGATGGCCATTTGGAAGACATCAGACAGTGGTCATGTCTGCAATTTGACAGGCTGTGGTGGATAGCTGGTGGGCAGACTTCTCTTTGAGAGTCTGCAAGTTGAACAAGCTCATTCTGTGTGCGTGTAAATTTGAGACAGGCAGAATGCAGTTGCAATACAATATGCTATGTTAGGAACATGGATTTTTTTCCTTGCATGGGTAGCCCATTTGATCTGGGGAATAGGATGAGTGTTATTTTTTTGTCCTTTGATGTGGTTGGAGTAGAACTCTTTTTTCTTGCTCTTTGTGTGTGTGTGTGTGTGTGTGTGTTTACAAAAGGTGGGCAAAAAGTTTAAACCTTGGCATCATCTTGGTGGTGGTGCAGTGGTTAGAATGCAGTATTTCAGGCTAGTTCTGCCAACTGTCAACAGTTCGATCCTAAGCAGCCCAAGATTGACTCAGCCTTCCATCTTTCCGATATCGGTAAAATGAGGACCCAAATTATTGGGGGCAACATGCTTGATTCTGTAAACCACCTAGAGAGGGCTGTAAAGCACTGTGAAGCGGTATATAAGTCTACACTGCTATCTTAAGAATGGTCTATGCTCTGGTTCATGGGAGGAAAATCCCTTAAGTGTGCTTAACCCATTATGTCAGTCAAGTTCACACAATCCACTGAATTATACATGTAGAAGATGACCAGGCTGAGTTCAAGAGAGGGGTCAAATGCATCATCAGTCATGAGTGTCTTTGCACCCACAAGAGATCTAAGTCCATCCCACCATGAATTCCTTATCTACCGCCAAATTGCTTTGACCGTTAGTAGTTCAGATTCTTATAGAGAGCTGGAGCTTTCAATAAATCTTTATACCCAATTGAACTGCCTGGATCTCCTTTGATTTCCCTGGGGCTTGATAATAATTATGGGTTTGTGTCTTAGCATGTACTATGAACTCAGCCAATTATGGTTTAACCAAACCATGATTTAGTATAAATACAACCATCATCTAGCTTACAGGCTGGTGATTTCTTGTGATTTCTTGTGGACATGGCTGTTCCTTTTTGATAGACCTGCTTTTGTGAGATTTTTGGGAAGAATACTTTTTTAAAAACATTCTCTTTTCCCCCCACTGATCTACCATTGCTCTTCATCCTACTGAACATGTGTTTAAGGCCAAGAGAGTTCTGGTGAAGAACAGACATTTACAAGACAAAAGAATTCATTAATCAGTTTGTCTTAAATATTTATTTAGAGTGGAGGAGAGGGAGCAAATTTTCCTGTGGGTGATACAGCAGAATAGACTTAACTCCTCTCCTGCTCCCTGTAGCCCCTGAATTTCACCCTTAGGAAAATTGTTATATCCCTTAAAAATAAACAGTCCTTTGGCCGTGTGTGTTGTTTCTCTTGGAAGAAGTTTAGGAACACAGAAAGCCACAGGATAAAAATACAATCGCCCACTGGGCAACAGCCATTGAATTCACAAGTTTGTGAGTTCCTCTCTACTTGGATCCATTTTTTTTCTTCTGACGGGATCCAACCCACCTTGCACTACTGTCCTATTTTTTTCTTGTAGAAACCAAAAGAACAATTACAACTAAATGAACTGTTAGAAGTCAAGGACTATCTGTATTGTCATGGTCCTTTTTACATAAAGGCAAAGGTTCCCCTCGTACATATGTGCTAGTCGTTCCTGACTCTAGGGGGCAGTGCTCATCTCTGTTTCAAAGCCGAAGAGCCAGCGCTGTCCGAAGACGTCTCCATGGTCCTGTGGCTGGCATGACTAAATGCCAAAGGCACACAGAATGCTGTTACCTTCTCACCAAAGGTGGTCCCTATTTTTCTACTTGCATTTTTTACATGCTTTCGAACTGCTAGGTTGGCAGAAGCTGGGACAAGTAATGGGAGCTCACCCTGTTATGCAGCACTAGGGATTTGAACCGTTGAACTGCCGACCTTTCGATCGACAAGCTCAGCATCTTACCCACTGAGCCACTGTGTCCCGTTCTACTTTTTTAGAAAATATGTATTAGCACTCAATTCAGTTCCTCCTTGAAGGGTTGCTGCTGTCCTGTCTTGACAGGTAGGATCTCCCTGTAAGTTGCTAGATTTTAGCAAATAGGCTGCTATTCTTCTGTTTTCCTCTACGACTTTCTGGCCATCCCCAGGGAAACATATTGAGTCCTCAGGGACAGACTGCAGCTTTGCTTTTCTGCCCTATCTTTGGCACTGGAGGAGTTTCATTATCAGGAAGAGAACAAAAGAGCCTTCTGGCTTGCTTAGGCAAGTTGACAAATTGCAGAACTGGCCAGGCGCTGGTTGTGCTGCAGCTTCTGCTGTCTGCTTGTCCCTAGTATTCCATGATGCCACCCAATCGTCCAGTACACTACAATAAAAGATTTTGCGATATTGCCCACTCCACCTGAGCCCCAAAGCCCTGTTCTCTGATTTCTAGGTTTTGATGACTAGAAAGCATGGCATGAAGGCGGTTTTAATGTTAGTGGATGCCGTTTGTGCTGCACGGTAATTCTTCAGACTGTAGTCACGTGATGTCTGGTACACTGAGACCTTGAAGTCTGATGGAGGTTGGCACGTCGTGACTCATTCATTCAAGAGTTGTGTAGTGAGAAAAGGAGCTTGTTCAAAGGATTTTTAAAGCTCTCCTGGGTGAATATCGTGTGCTGATGTAGATAGGCATAAATGATAGGGAATGGAGGCCTGCTTGTCAGTTGCTCGGGGTAATGGGAGGTCCTTGATAATCAGGCAATTGTCCTACATGGGAGTGGGGGAGGATTTTCTATGTGACTTTCTCAAAACAATTTCCCATATAATACATAGTGTACCCCTGACTGTGAGTGACAGTGTCTCAATGAAATACCCTCAAGGCTAGACTGCTGATATTGCAGGAGCACTCTAGATGTCCTGCAAACTTTGGAAGACCAAGAATTTCAGTTGCAGCAGAGATAAGAGCCACTGTTTTTGTCTCTGGCCCTTATTGTTTGCTTGCCTAAACTCATTTGCCTTTGACAGGATTATTTGTCTAGGTTACTGTCAAGAGAATGAAGCCCACAGTGGGGAGAAAGGTTGTAGAGCAACTTTCTTCAAGGGCTAGAGAGGCAAGGGAGAAAGGTTGTAGAGCAACTTTCTTCAAGGCCTAGAGAGGCAAGGGAGAAAGGTTGTAGAGCAACTTTCTTCAAGGCCTAGAGAGGCTAGGGAGAAAGGTTGTAGAGCAACCTTCTTCAAAGGCTAGAGAGGCAAGGGAGAAAGGTTGTAGAGCAACCTTCTTCAAGGGCTAGAGAGGCAAGGGAGAAAGGTTGTAGAGCAACCTTCTTCAAGGGCTAGAGAGGGAAGCTGACAATGTGGTCCAAAGTAGGAAGAAACCCAGTGGAACCTGGGCAACATGGATGCCAGATGTTGTGCTTGCTGTTGGTCTTCAAAGAAGCCACATTCTGGGGAAAGATGTAACAAAGGGAGGATCTCTTCTATTTTCTAAAGAGGAGGAGGGCAGCCTTTGGTAAGAACCAGAAGGCATCCTGTGGGTGATGGGAGGTGAGGCCACAGTCCGAATGAGTCACTAGGGGCCTGTCCTGCGTTACAAGACAGCTGGGCTTGTGGTTCTTTCTTAGGATGCTTTCAACAGTGGATCATCGGAAGCTGCCTGGAAAGGGTGCAATGCGATGAAAAACAAATGCAAGGGAGTGCCTATCTGTGGCTTTCACATTTCCTCTGCCAGACAATACAAGCATTGTTTTGAGCCCTGCTCTTGTATGCACAGGCTTTCCACGAGGAGATGTTTGTCATTGCCGACAAAGGCTGGGCCACACAAGGCTTTGGTCTCTTTTACAGGAATCTTCCTGAGCTTCTCAATTTCTTTGGCTTCCTTCTTGGCAGCCAACTTATTGCACGGGGGTATTACTTAGAATGACTATGTATATTTCCTGAAAAACGCTGGAGTTCCCTGCGTTGTTGCCCTTGACATTAGTTCTGGTCTTGTCTGCCAGGGTTATTGTTGCTTTGAATAGAATTTTTGAAGTGCTGTATCTGGCAGATTCTTTTGGAAACAAATCCCAGTGGTTGGTTCTCCCCTGGATGGCAGTCTCGGAAGAAATATCCATCTGGTTCAGTTCCAAGTGGGGAGAAAGACACTGGAAACATGGAGGCTGATTGGAAAGATGGTTTATTGATGAACAGGACCACATGGGTTTGAGGTCCTGGTGTAGCTGAACACATGGAGTTGAAAGAGAGGGTTATTTATACCCTCTCTTGGGCTTTGAACTTGAACTTCCTGTTCCTGTGCAAGAAATGTATTCTGTTAGCTGTAGTCAGACTCCCATGGGGCCATGTGGGATCATGTTTGTCTGAACCAAGTTTGGTTGAACTTTGGGCTGATGCAACGTCCTTAGGAAATTTTGCAATGCAGTGAGCCCTGCTGCTAGATAATCCTATAATGTCCTGGGGTGGGGGGTCATGTTTTAATCCCAATGCCCTAATCCCATCACCCAGGAGCTGGAGGTCTTTTGTCTTGTAGATAGGCTGGCTCAGTCTTTCTTAATGTGCACCAAAATATCTGCTGGGGGCAGGGAACTGGGGCTGAGTTTCTGTCTCCCTTAAGATTTCCATTTCTCTTTTAGGGGAAATATAATATTCTGTCTTTTTAAATATTTCTCAAAACATTTCATTCTTCTAGAAGGGGTGGGCGCTAACTTTCTACAGCAGATTAGGTTAAAATAGGACTGGAGAGGTTTGGGGTCCAATGCTGTGCAGGGAATCAATCCAGCCATTATTTTAATAAGTTTTGTGAACCAGTCCATGATGATAAATTACAGTTTGGCCTATTTGTTTGGCCATCGAAGGTTAGCAAACACAGTGGGTTTAGCGCATGGTCTAATTATTTGGGTCTGCTTCTTGGAAAAAGTGTGCATAAGGTTGCAACCTCACTGGTTTTTTATAGTTTTGTTTATTTTAAATATTTATCACACTGCCTTTTGGAGAGGAGCTCAAGGTGACCTAAGTAGCACTCCCTTCTCTTGTTTTCCCACAAGAGAATATCTGTAGCTCAGGGTTGAACTGGAGTTCTTGATGCTGTCTGAGCTTGGTTGTTTACTTGTGGATCTTTCATTACTTGACATCATCAAGGTGAGTGGATTCAGGGTTTTCTTCCTGTTTATGTACAGTGGCTTGCCATGCCAGTGTTGACAGGGGTGTGGTTTCCCCAGGAGGAAAGTGGCACTTAAGTAAATGAGACGTGTAGCATGGCCTCTTGCTGGATCTGACGGATAGATTGATGCAGTCGGGGAGAGGTGATCCCTCCAAGGTTTTACTCATAAACTTGCATTTTTGGGTCTGGAAAACAGTGTAAGCACATCCGTTTTCACGATGCTATCCTGACACGTGGCTTTTATTAGACACGTACAAACTAGTCTTTTTGTGAAGCTCACAGACTGCAAATTAAAACCAACCACCATTTAGCCTAGTGCAGTGATGGTAAACCTTTTTGGTGCTGAGTGCTCAAAGCGCGCGGACGCACGAATTCATGCGTGCATGCCCGAACCCCAAAATGCAATGCAAGCACTCCCCTGCGCATGCTCCCCTCCCTTCCCCATGCCTCATTTTGGGCCAGGCTGCTTCTTCCGGCCAGTCGCTCCCCTGCGCCTGCCTGCCTGCCTGCTTCAGGGCCTTTCCTGGCGGCGGCGGCGAGGCAGGCAGGCAGGCGCAAGGGAGTGACTGTTGGTAGCGCTCCTGACTGGCAAGGGGGTAGATGTCCTGGGGCTGCATGCAGGCATTGACAGCATGGCTGGTGTGCTAAGAGGAGCTGCCCAGTGGGCATGTGCACAGCAGGAAATGAACTTCTGGTTTCTGTTGCACGCATGTGCACCAGCCAGCTAGTCTTCTGGTTACTGGTGTGCATGCGTGTGCAACAATCAGCTGGCCGGCTGATCTTCCAGTTTCTGGCACTGCCACACATGTGAAGGCCAGCTGGCACATGAATGCCAGAAACCCGGAAGAGGAATAAGTGACGCTTATTCCTCTTTGGGCACGCGTGCCATTGGTTCGCCCTCACGGGCCTAGTGTGTTCCATGGATCAAATCTGCATGGTGAATTTATGGCTAGCCATGTTCTGCAAACATAACTGAATATATGAACAATAACGGGGCACAAATCCAATCTACTTTTGTTTTAGTTGTACTCTTGGTGGCACCCACGGTTCTGACAAAAGAGTTTAAATTTTTTTAACCCCCTCTTTTTTCTCTCCCTCTTTTATAAAAGATTTTTAATTTTTAAATATCTTTTAGTATTTTATACATTCAATTTTAAAATTGGTTTTAAATAGTTTGGGGTTTTAAATTTGTCGGGGCCAAAATTATTTAGTTTGATTTTATTCTACTTTTAAATTTTGTATGTATGTGTTTTATTGTTTGGCTGTGCACCGCCCTGAGTCCTTCGGGAGTAGGGCGGTATAGAAATCTAATAAAATAAAATAAAATAAATAATAATAAACCCCAAAGGCCTTTTGAGATGACAGAAAGTGGCACATGGTTGGAGTTTAGCCAAAAAAAAAAAAAAAAAAAGAATAATCTTTGGAAGAATTTGGATTTAGGAGGCAGATGCGCATTTTAATATGAAAAAAAAAACACATTAAAAAAAACCCCATTCTTTTAATTGCTCGCTAACTCTTTCAGCACGTGTTTAGACCACTTGCTTACAAGTCGTCTTGTGACCTGAACTGGAGACAAGTCAACAAGCCTGAGATAAAGAGAAGGTTTTGTGGATGTGGTGGTGTCTGCTGCTGCTGCTATTTGCCATCTTGATTGTTGGCTTGCAAGAAGGTTGAGTCAAGGGCAGATGCTTCTGGAGAGCCAGCTTATTGTAGAGATTGGAACACTGCTATCATGTCATCCTTGAAAAGAAAGATTAGGGGTGATATGGCAGCAGTGTTTCAATGTCTAAGGGGTTGCCACAAAGAAGAAATAGGCCAACCTATTTTCCAAAGCACCTGAAAGCAACGCAAGAAGCAATGGGTGGAAAATAATCAAGGAGAGAAGCAACCTAGAACTATGGAGAAATTTCCTGATAGTTGGAACAATGAATCAGTGGAACGACTTGCCTCCAGAAGTTGTAAATGCTCCAACACTGGAGGTTTTAAAGAAGAGATTGGACAGCCATTAGTCTGAAATGGTATAGGGCCGTGATGGCGAACCTATGGCGTGGGTGCCACAAGTGGCACGTGGAGCCATAACAGTGGGCATGTGTGTGCCAGCCAGCTGATTTTTGGGCCTTCTGGGTCCACCAGAAGTCAGGAAACACGCTGTTTCTTGACTCCGGAGGGCCTCTCGGCGGGTGGGGAAGGTCATTTTCTCCCTCCCCAGGCTCCTAGAAAGGCTCTGGAGCCTGGGGAGAGCGAAAAAACGGGCCTACCGGGCCATCACGTGCCAAAAGTGGGGGGGGGGAGCATGGGGGGGCAGGGTGCATGGAATTATGGATGTGGGCATGCGTACATGCGACCCCTCTGCGCTCCCCCTGCTTTTGGCACATGATGGCAAAAAGGTTAGCCATCACTGGTATAGGGTCTCCTGCTTGAGCTGGGAGTTTGACTAGAAGATCTCCAATGTCTCTTCCAGCTCTGTTATTTTGTCATTCTGTTCAGGAGATATTTTGACTCTTGATCTTCCCTGTGCTGTACAAGGTAGTTCTCAATTTATCACCGGATGTTTAATGATTGTTCAAAGTTACTTATGACCCAGTTTTGAAGTTAAAACTCTCTCTCTCTCCTCCCTTCCCTCCCTCCCTCTCTTTCTCTCTCTCTCTCTCTCTCCTCCCTTCCCTCCCTCCCTCTCTTTCTCTCTTTCTCTCTCTCCTCCCTTCCCTCCCTCCCTCTCTTTCTCTCTTTCTCTCTCTCTCCTCCCTTCCCTCCCTCCCTCTCTTTCTCTCTTTCTCTCTCTCTCCTCCCTTCCCTCCCTCCCTCTCTTTCTCTCTTTCTCTCTCTCTCCTTGCCATTTATTGCAATTTTCAATTTTCTTCGCTGGGTTCTGGCATTTACTTCCAGTTTTTGGAAAAAAAAAATGCTCATTGGGCATAATTGATTCACTTAACGACTGCTGTAAAAAAGAATGGTATAAAGTCCAGTCACTTGATCACTGGTTTAATGTACACATAAATTTATGATTATAATTCTAGGCTCAATTATGGTTGATTGATACAGGTAGTCCTCGACTTGCAACCACAATTGAGCCCAACACTTCTGTTGTTAAGTGAAACATTTGTTAAGTGAATTTTGCCCCAGTTGTTAAGTGACCTATCTTGCCTCAGTTAAGTGAATCACTGCAGTTGATAAGTTAGTAACCCGGTTGTTAAGTGAATCTGGTTTCCCGTTGATTTTATTTATCAGAAGGTCACCAAAGGTGAGCAAATGACCTTGAGACACAGCAATGGTCATAAATATGAACCAGTTGCCAAGCATCTGAATTTTGATCACTTGATCATGGGGATGCTGGAAAGGACGTAACTGTGAAAAACGGTCATCAGTCACTTTTTTCAGTGCTGTTGTAACTTTGAATGATCACTAAATGAACTGTTGTACTCAATACAACATGGTCTGTAAATGTATGCAGGACTCACTTACTATGCAATGCAAAATACTGACTTTGATTGTGAATTACCATGTTTCCCCGAAAATAAGACCCTGTCTTATATTTTTTTGAACCCCGAAATAAGTGCTTGGCCTTATTTTTGGGGAGGTCTTATTATTTTGGGGTGCGTGAAGTAAGACGGGGCTCCTCTTGCCATCTTACCTGATTTCCAGCTCTGTCTCTCTAACCCTAACCAGAGGAAAGGGCGGGGACTGGCTGCACATGCATTTAAATATTTTCGTGGAGGGCTTATTTTGGGGCATGCACTCAAAAACCTGATTGGGCTTATTATCCAGGGAGGTCTTATTTTTGGGGAAACACGGTATTGTTATCCATTGTGATAAGTTTTTTTTTTTCATGATAGCATTAGTATTCTTAATAGAAAAATATAGTGCACCTTGTTTCTTCTCAGTGATATTTCTCAGTATTTCAACGTGGTATTCAGAGCTGTTATTTTAGATTTTTAATTTTTTTTAAAAGGCCTGAAAACTTTTAAACTCAGCATGTCATCAATGCATGAAAAGATTTTCTTTTTTCCTTCTGAAGAAACACAACCCTGGAGACCTTCCTTCTCTCTGTAGAGGAGGAACAAATAGACAAGAGTAGTGCTTTTAAAGCATTTTTTTTTTTTGCATCAACCAAAGATGTAACATTAATACTTGGAAGCTTGCAGGTGTAATATACTTAGCAATTTTTAAAAAATGAAATATGTTGTAGGTGTTTGATGTCCAAAAAGTTGTTTATCAGCTGTTCATTAAGAGCCAGATTAAAGTAACCATGACAAACATGCCTAATTTAAACAAATGAATAATGGGGATGAAAATATATATTCTGAGTTATTTAAAATAAGTGTGGACAGATGCCCTAATTCAGGGGTGTTGCAGCAAAGGAACCAATGGCAAAACTTACGCCTACGGGAGCCGTAGATTGACATAAAGCTGCTTCTGCACGCAGAAATTTATTTATTTATTTATTTATTTATTTATTTATTTATTTATTTATTTATTTATTTATTTTAATTTGTATACCGCCCTTCTCCAGCAGGACTCAGGGCGGTGAACAGCCAGAATAAAACAGAACATACAAAATTTAAAAACAATTTAAAAATAATTAAATATTTTTGGCCTCAATTTAAAACAACTCAATTAAAATCAATTAAATTTAACCAAAACAGTGGGATCAAGCCAGCCCAGCTAGGTGAAATAAATAAGTTTTCAGGGCCCGGCAAAAAGTCTGGAGGTCTGGCATTGTATGTATCTCTGGGGGGAGGTTGTTCCAGAGGGCGGGCGCCGCCACAGAGAAGGCTCTCCCCCTGGGGGTCGCCAGCCGACACTGTCTGCGGACGGCACCCTGAGGAGGCCCTCTCTGTGCGAGCGTACTGGCCCTAAGCCATGGGGCGCTTTAAAGGTGGTCACCAACATCTTGAAGCGTACCCGGAAGACCACCGGGAGCCAGTGCAGCTCACGCAGAAGAGATGTCACATGGGAGCGCTCCGTCGATCCCATAATCCCCCTTTAGAAATAAAGCTTAATATAGAGCAGGGGTGTAAAATTCAAAGCCTGTGGTCGGATCCGGCCTGCAGGGCCATCCTGGTCTATGCAGTGCGAAGAGGAAAGATTGTGGCTTTGACCCGGTCTACCCAGTGCAAAGAGGAAACATGCCAGCAGTATGGGGAGTAGTGTTAAGCTGGCCATGCCCACCCAGTCGCCACTCGCCTTCCCTGGCCCCCCTAGGTCAATCACAGCCCTGATGTGGCCCTCAATGAAATTGAGTTTGGCACCCCTGCCCTAATTCATTCTGGTACATTCCAACATTTGGGTAATACAGACGGAGTTTCAAACGAAGTTCTGGGTTGGACGGTAGTACCTGTTCTATTTTCAAAGATTGCTTATGTGGTGCTCCGAAGCATTCTTGCAAGTCATAAAGAATTGCTGATGCTTTTACTTGTAATATGACAGCAACCCATTAATTTGCTTAATTAAAAGAAGCTAAAATAAATTAAATGCCAAAAAAAGGTTTGGCCTTTCGTGCCCATGGGTATTGTATTGATTTATCTCTTGAGGTCTGGATACTCCAGAAGACATTTGCTGATGCCCACCTCTTAGATCAGGGGTCCCCAACCCCAAGGCCGTGGACGGGTACTGGGCCACGGCCTGTTAGAAATTGGGCCACAAAAGCGAGCATGGGTAGCATGTGAAACGATGATCCCTAGTCTGTGGAAATTCTTTTTTTACCAAATATTAGACTGTGCAGAGATGGATAGATTAATATTAATAACAAAAGATAAGGAAGAAACAGACTATTTTTCAATATGGGATATGTTTTATCAACGGTTATACAAAAAAGGTGGAAATTAGAGGATCAAAGATTACTGATAAGTATAAGTAAATGATGTAAGAATTTTATTATATATAAGCAAACAGTATTGTTATGATTATTATTATCATTACCAGTATTTTATTAATATCTTGTATAAGTAAATTGGTCCATACAATACACTGTTTAATAAGCATTTTTTTAAAAAATTGTTTTATTGATTTTTTACAGTTTACAATTTTTAATAAGCATTTATGTATTTTAAAGAAGAAAAAATGTATAAATAATTTTTTTAAAAAAAAGGATATATTTTTTTTACCATGGAATTGGTCCCTGCTGCTTAAAGGGTTGGGGGACACTTCCCTAGATGATGTTTGAAGAAGCCCATACTGGTTTACCCCAGAAAGGCATGTAAATACCGTATTTTCCCCAAAATAAGACTGGGTCTTATATTAATTTTTTCTCCATAAGACGCATTATGACTTATTTTCCAGTTAGATCTTATTTTGTGGAAAATACAGTACTAAACGCCTCCGTCTGCTGACGATCTTAACTGGAGCTTATGTTGGGGGTAGGCCTTATATTACAAGCATCCTGAAAAATCATGCTAGGGCTTATTTTCCGGTTGGGTCTTATTTTCAGGGAAACAGGGAATGTTTTGTGGTTCAGTAAGATTTTATAACTGATCTGTTTGGATTGAGAAGTAAAAGAAATCTGCTATAGATTGTAATGGTAACAATCTGCTAAAATGAATTCTTACCAGTACACAGATTCTCTCATATTTTCAGAAATCTGCAAAAGGAAGCGTCAGCAGAGATTTGCTCAGATTTGCTTTAAAAGTTGGAATATTTGCTCCTCTATCTTTCTATCGCCATCTCTCCCCTTTATTTTCTATCTTTATCTTGGCTACTTATGCGAGTTTAACGTAAAGATTTAAAGCCACTGGAGAACGTTAGATGCAACAAGGAGATTTTTTTATTGCAAGAACAGCAAGTTTTGCTTTTAAAAGAAAACCATAAAACAGCATCTGGTAAACTGGGATGTTATGTGGTGGGTGAGATAGGCAGATTTAGAGTGCACCCCCTAATCTGGGTGGGAGATACTGTATTTATATTTATTGCCAGTGATTTGGTAGCCCTATTTTTAAAATTGGAATCATTCACAAAAGGAGAAATACATAACCAGATAAAATTTGTATCTAAGAGATTCGTGCTAATATGATTCCTCCCCCCCCTTTTCTTTTGCTATATGGAATGTCTCAGGAAATCTAAACTGAAATATTGGATTAAGTAGTTATTTAGTGTGTGTCTTGATCTGATTATGGAAATACTGACTGACAGATAGAAAAGAGTCTGTGAAGATCCTGAAAGATATATTTTGTATTTTGAATCTTAACATGTGGTTTATAATTGAACTCATTTTTCTTCTTGTATGATGTTAGTTATTCTGGTCTTAGCATGACATAATGTACAAACCCAACAATTATAATTTGTAGATTATGATTTATGGATTCTTGTAATGGATGAATAAAGCTACAGTACTGTGGCTTCTTCAGGAAACCCATGGATAAAATTATTATAGCAAGGTGTGATATGTGAATTCAGCCAAGGAATCTTATATAGCACATAAAATAATAGGGTTGGAAGCAGTGGTGAAATCCAATTTTTTTTTTACTACCGGTTCTGTGGGTGTAGCTTGCTTGGCGTGGCTTGGTGGGCATGGCAGGAGAAGGATACCGCAAAATCTCCATTCCCATCCCACTCCAGGGGAAGGATACTGCAAAATCCCCATTCCCTCCCCACTCCTGGGAGAAAGATATTGCAAAATCTCCATTCCCACCGGGGCTAGCCAGAGGTGGTATTTGCTGGTTCTCCAAACTACTCTAAATTTCCGCTACTGGTTCTCCAGAACCTGTCAGAACCTGCTGTATTTCACCCCTGGTTGGAGGGGACCTTGGAGGTCTTGTAGTCCAGCTCCCTGCTCAAGCAGGAGACCCTGTACCCTTCTGGGCAAATATCTGTCCATTCCCTTCTTGAAAACCTCCAGTGATGATGCACCCTTCTGGAGGTATTGTAAGTTGTTCCACTGATTAATTGTTCTCACGGTCAGGAAATTTCTCCTTAGTTCTAAGTTGGATCTCTCTAGTGAATCTTCCACCCATTATTTCTTGTTCTGTCCTCAGGTTCTTTGCAGGATAGATAGATCCAGTGGTGGGTTTCACATATTCTTACCACATGTGCACATGTTTGCTTCACACGTGCACCTTCTGCGCATGTGCCCAGCCTCAAAAATGTGGCTGAATAGGACATCTTTACGCCGGGGTGAGTGGTCGGGTCCACTTGCAGTTGCCGCAACCGGTTCACCTGAATTTGTCCGAACTGGTTGAATACTACCTCTGGATCGATTCCTTCTTCTCTGTGATAGCCTCTCAAGTACTGGAAGACTGCTATCATACCATCCCTAGTCCTTCTCTTCCTTAGATTGTTAGACTATCTTCTCTTTCTTTTGATGGGAAGGGAAAAGGTTGGAGAAGGAGGTGACTAGCTTTGATCATTATTTTCTTGAAAAATATAGTTCAGCGGAGCTTTCTTTTAGGAATAGCCTTGGTGCATAGTGCAAGGGTTGCCCTTGTGCTTTCAACAAATTGGTGCAATATTCAGAATTTCTTGGACAACTGAGAAGCTGCAGGTGCCTTTAGTTATATGAAAGAAATGTAGGAAACCAACCTAATTAAGGAAGATATTCCCCATTGCTTTCTGAGGGCCACTATTTTGGAGGTTCAACCTCAGACAAGATCATTCTGTCTGTTGTCTATGGAGATTCTCAGTCATCCAGGTCATGGTTGTCCCAAAGGTGCTTTTTCAAGAGGCAACTGGACTTTCTGGTTTTTCCATGAAGACGTTTCTCTTCTCATCCAAGAAGCTTCTTCAGCTCCAGAAGTTGTGGGTGCTCTTCAGCTCTGAAGAAGCTTCTTGGATGAGAAGTGAAACGTCTTCAAGGAAAAACCAGAAAGCCCAGTCGCCTCTTGAAAAAGCACCTTTGGGACATCCTGTTTGTTGTTTTACCTCCTTTAAAGGTCTTCTGCTGAAAGTTGCTAACAAGAAAACTGGTTACTAATCTCTTCTGGTGCTCAGTAATTTCCATGCTGTCTGTTCTCTTGCTTGTATTTTAAGAACAGGATTAGGAAACCAGTCCACTTCTGATGACTATAACGCCTACAATCCTCTGTCATTGGCCTGGGTGACCCGGGCTGATGAGAGTTGAATTGGGAAGAGCAAGCTATTTATCTGGGGTTTTAGAGGATTTGTACCGTAGATTCTGCTGGAGCTGCTGAGGTCATCCTCATGGAGGAGTAGTGACAAGAAAAACAGAGGCTGCACAACTTGGTTTGTGCAGCAATCGTTCCGTGCACAGAATAGCTGCATTCAGGTAGTCTGTGTCTGAGTTGAAATATGGATTTTTGCTCAGTGCACACAATTTCAATTCATTCGTTTAGACCAGGGGTGTCAAACTCGATTTCATTGAGGACCGCATCAGGGTTGTGTTTGACCTGGGAGGGGGGCTGGGGTGTGTGGCCAGGATGGGTGTGGCCAGCTTGACGTCACTTGTGTTAGGGGTGCCTGCAGGGGCCCCGACCATTCTGTCATCAAAAACGGGCTCCCGATCTCCGTTTTCGGCTGGGACGGCCTCCTGCAACTCTCTGCCAGCAAAAATGGAGCTCCGTTTTCGCTGACAGAGGCACTGCGGGCTGGTCCTTTGCTGTTTCCCGGGCAGCCCCGTTGGCCAGACCTAAGCATCCTGTGGGCGGGATCCGGCCCGTGGGTCTTGAATTTGACACCCCTGGTTTAGACCATCAGCCCAAAGTTGTTCCAAGGAGAAATAGCTGGGAAGAGGGGAAGCACAGAAAAGCCAAGAATGTGTGAGGAAATTCAAGGAAGAAACATGGGGTAGGTCATAAAAATGGCTGTATTGATGGACTGTACCCATTTGGCATAAACTGATCAAGCCCTTTTTATCTGCTTTAAAAAGGGTAAAAGTTCTCCTCGTACATATGTGATAGTTGTTCCCGACTCTAGGGGGCGATGCTCATCACTGTTTCAAAGCCGAAGAGCCAGCGCTGTCTGAAGATGTCTCCGTGGTCATGTGGCCGGCATGACTAAATGCCAAAGGCACAGAGAGTGCTATTACCTTCCCACCAAAGGTGGTCCCTATTTTTCTACTTGCATTTTTTACGTGCTTTCAAACTGCTAGGTTGGCAGAAGCTGGGACAAGTAACGAGAGCTCACCCCGTTACATGCCACTAGGGATTCGAACCGCTGAACTGCCGACCTTTTGATCGACAAGCTCAGCCTTTTAGTCACTGAGCCACCGCGTCCCTTTTTACCTGCTTAAGAAGAGATATATTTATTGAATCTGAAAACATTCTTGTAACTCTGAGGCTAGGACCATCACATCTGGTTTTGGTTTAATTTTTTACACGAAAAAAGTCTAAACAATAGATAGAAGTAGTCCTTGACTTACAAGCATCGATTTAATGACTGAAATGATAATGGCACTGAAAAAGCCTATGGCTTATGACCATTTATCACATTTACAGCATCCCCAAGATCCCGTGATCAAAATTTGGATGCTTGGCAACTGGCATGTAATTATGACAGCTGCGGGATCCAAGGTCACATGGTCCCCTCTTGTGACAAACAAAGTCAATAGGGAAGCCAGATTCACTTAACAACCATGTTACTAACTCCACAACCGCAGTGATTCACTTAACAACGGTGGTAAGAAAGGTCGTAAAATGGGGCAGCACTCATTTAACAACTGTGTTGCTGAGCAAGGGGAATCTTTGGCTCTGTTGTGATCGTAAGTCGAGGACTGCCTCTAAATGAAACAGAGCCTGCTGATCTCAAAGGAGGTCTGGGCTGCCTTTCTATGCCGTAAACCATGGTTTACAAGCCACAGTGATTGTGTTTACACAGTATGCCAAGTCATCACCAAATAAATCATACGATAAGCCATTTTTTTTAGCCAAAGGGGAAAATGGATTGAGCTTGAGATGAGTCTAATAAAACACAAGCAGAGGTTTTGATTTCACTTTAAGCAGGACATAAACAGTATTTCAAAAGCGTGTCAGGCAAATGCGTGTTTCAGAAGGAAGATTCTCCAGGTTTACAGTCGTTTACTTGGGAATAGTGAAGATAGTGGTGAATAACACACAAACTTAAGGTTTGGGAGAGTTTCTGAATAAACAGATGCATTATTTATGCTTTTGCCTCATTTGTTGCTAGTTTAAATTGCTCCCACTCCACAATAAAGGAGAAAAAAATAGTTTGTGTTACCATTCTAAAAGAGGCTTGCAAACAGTTTCGGTTTTCATTATTTAATGCCATAACCTCCATGTTTTTCAGGAGAAATTTGGGACACTTGCATAGCAGCTTTTCTCTAACCCCAAATCTTGTTCAAGACCTTTCCGGTTGTTGTTCTCCTTCAAGAGGATCCCCAAAGCAAACAGATAACAGATTAACAGAGTTGGAAGGGACCTTGTAGGTCATCTAGTCCAACCCCCCGCCCAAGCAGGAGACCCTACACCATTTCTGACAGATGGCAGTCCACTCTCTTCTTGAAAGCCTCCAATGATGAAGCTCCCACAACTTCTGAAGGGAACTTCTGTTCCATGAGTTGATTGCTCCCACTTTCAGAAAATTTCTCCTTATTTTCCAGGTTGAATCTCTCCTTGTTCAGTTTCAATCCATTATTCCTTGTCTGACCTTCAGGTGCTTTGAAAATAGTTTGACCCCCCTCCTCTCTGTGGCAGCCCCTCAAACAGTCATGGGATATCTAGGGTTTACAGTAGCAGGTATAGGTAGTCCTCAACCTACGACCACAATTGAGCCCAACATTTCTTTTGCTAAGTGAGACATTTGAAAGTGAGTTTTGCCCAATCTTATGACCTTTCTTCCAAAGTTGCTAAGTGAATCACTGCAAATGTTAAAGTCAGTAATAAGGTTGTTAAGTGGATCTGGCTTCCTTATTGACTTTGCTTGTCAGAAGGTCGCAAAAAAGGATGTAGCAAAGTCCCTGTTGGGGCCGTAGGCCAAGTGGTAGACCTCCATTTTATGTTCTTCTGGAAGGCCAGAAATGTGTGGGGTTATGTGAACCTCATCTCCAATGGGAGAATATTCCAGAAGGTGGGGCCACACAGCAGAAAAGGCTCTTCTTCTGGACCCCACCAGTTGAAACTCTTTGGCCAATGGGATCAGAAGCAGGCCATTGAAGTTTCTTCTTATGTCCATCATGCAGTCATTTATTTTATTCTTGAAATACTTTAAAATTAAATTGAGAAAGAAAGAAAGGACCATGGTGGTGTTGGCAGGGGAATGAGCTCCAGTGGAGAGGTTTTGGAAGGCTGAACAAGCTGAAGTTCTTGGGCAAGCTTCAAAGCCAACCCTATGTTATAGTTATCTTGTGAGGCCCAAAGTTTTGATCACCATTTTTTTTCTTCTTCTCCCATGCTGATGTTCTCCAGCTAATTGAGGAATGTTGGCTCTTGTTTTGTAAAGTTCAGCGTGCTTTTCATGGAAAAGAGGGGCTGCTTGCTCAAAAATCATGAGGACAGCATGGAAAGGAACGTGTGATTCTTTAGGATCCCATCCAGATGTCTCCCTTTGACAAAAGCTTGAGGCAATATGGCAAAATCATGGGCTTAAGCTGTATTATAAGGACTCGCAACACCATTACCTAAGCAGGCCAGATGGCTTGCTGTTGTTCTTCTCTCAGATCTCAGCATGGTGACCTGCTTTCCAATGCAGTGTTTGCCACTCTTTCGTTGTCTGCAAGAGGAATTAACAAGAGACAGGTTAAATGCTGTTGCTGATTTTCAAATGGTCTCTCTCTCTTTTCCCCCTCCCACGAGCGCCTTCTAGTTATTCCTAGATGTTCAGGAGTTTGTCCTTAATTGACACAGCCCTTTAAGGGTGTGGAAGAAGAAAGAGAATGAAATATTCATCGTGTAGTCTGCCACTAATTATCACTCTGCCAATGTGCAACTGGGCACATGTAAAACAGTTGTCTGTGGAAAAACACATGCGCTGAGCATGTGGGAACTGTATGGCCTCCCTTTCTCTCGCAGCAGTGTTTCCACACTACAGCGGCACACAGCTCCTATTTATGCAAGATGCAAATGCCAGGAAAGCAAGAACATTTGAGGGAAAACATGAAGTAGATTTTATGTCTTGGGATATGTCATCACAGTCGCAAATCAACTTCGGACATTCTTCAGCGAATTCCATTTTGCAATCCTTCAGCATGCTCTAAGTTGTTGTTATTTTTTCCCCCTGTCTGGAGCTGGGGAGGGGCGGGAGGGGAGAAGGAGAGGGATTGTTTTGGACGGTCTGTGTTACATAATTAGGAATTTGGTTGGTTTCTTGAAGGAGCAAAAGCAGAGTGATTATTAGAGACTGAAGTAACTGCTTGACCACATGCTTTTTTTGGGGGATCTTACTGCTTCAAGGGTGAGGTGAACTAATCTGGATTTAGGTTGTGTTGTAAGACGTTCCCTCCCCCATCTGTTTAGTTTCATTCATGCTCTTTATTACAACTAGCCTGGGGTCCAAGAAGTTACGTTAGAACAATTAATCAGTGGAACAATTTGCCTCCAGAAGTTGTGAATGCTCCAACACTGGAAGTTTTTAAGAAGATGTTGGATAACCATTTGTCTGAAATGGTATTGGGTTTCCTGCCTAAGCAGGGGGTTGGACTAGAAGACCTCCAAGGTCCCTTCCAACTCTGTTATTCTATTCTATTCTATTCTATTCTATTCTATTCTATTCTATTCTATTCCATTCCATTCCATTCCATTCCATTCCATTCCATTCCATTCCATTCCATTCCATTCCACTCCACTCCACTCCACTCCACTCCACTCCACTCCACTCCACTCCACCTTCTCTTCTCTTCCCTTCCCTTCCCTTCCCTTCCCTTCCCTTCCCTTCCCTTCCCTTCCCTTCCCTTCCCTTCCCTTCCCTTCCCTTCCCTTCCCTTCCCTTCCCTGGGAATGTGCTTTCGAAGTGCTAGGTTGGCAGAATCTGGGACAAGTAACGGGAGTTCACTCCATTACATGGCGCTAGGGATTCAAATCACTGAACCGCCAACCTTTCAATCGACAAGTTCAGCATCTTAGCCACTGAGCCACTGCATCCCTATAACTGTAGTAAGGAAGGTTATAAAATGGGACAAAACTCACTTCACAATTGTCTTGCTTAGCAATGAAAATTTTGGGTTAAATTGTGATTATACGTCAAGGACTACCTGTAATAGTTAAAACTATTGTATAGAGTAGTTTTGCACTGTTCTTAACTCGGTTTGGAGTGGAACTGAAAATTGGATTCTTGAACTTGCCCTCAAAAAGTTTTGGGCTTTCTCTCGGAATGTCTGTTCAAGAATGTCCAATAACAACAGACTGTGGCAATTGAAGCCAACATTTCTGGAGAGCATCACTCGATAGTGGTCATGGGTCAGCATAGCTAAAAGGTATCAGGTTGCCTTTTCATGGTTTTGAGTTTAATTTTCCTCTTATGCATTTTCACATCTTGAGCGATAAAAGCATTGCAAGGAAAACTTTAAAACTCTTTGGAGAAATGTTTGAAATCTCACTGTTCCTTGAAGCTTATGCAGCAAAATAGTTCTTATGATATCTGTGGAGATTCTCAGTCATCCAGGTCATGGTTGGCCCAAAGGTGCTTTTTTTCAAGCGACAACTGGACTTTCTAGTTTTTCTTTGAAGATGTTTCACTTCTCATTAAAGAAGCTTCTTCAGCTCTGACTGGATGGTGGGGAATGGAAGGATTTATACTCCTTGCAGACAGATGGTCATTAAAATAGAGTAGAGTAGAGTAGAGTAGAGTAGAGTAGAGTAGAGTAGAGTAGAATAGAATAGAATAGAATTCTTTATTGGCCAAGTGTGATTGGACACACAAGGAATTTGTCTTGGTGCATACACTGTTGGAGTACATAAAAGAAAAGATACATTCGTCAAGAATCATAAGGTACAACACTTAATGATAGTCATAGGGAAACAGTCGATATAAATCTTAAGGATACTAGCAACAAGGTTTCAGTCATACAGTCATAAATGGGAGGAGATGGGTGATAGGAACGATGAGAAGATTAATAGTAGTGCAGACTTAGTAAATAGTTTGACAGTGTTGAGGGAATTATTTGTTTAGCAGAGTGGTGGCATTCAGGAAAAAACTGTTCTTGTGTCTAGTTGTTCTGGTGTGCAGTGCCCTGTAGTGTAGAAGGGTACACTGAGGGTACAAGTTGAAACAGTTTATGTCCAGGATGTGAGGGGTCTGTAGATATTTTCACAGCCCTCTTTTTGACTCGTGCAGTATACAGGTCCTCAGTGGAAGGCAGGTTGGTAGCCATTGTTTTTTCTGCAGTTCTAATTATCCTCTGAAGTCTGTGTCTGTCTTGTTGGGTTGCAGAGCCAAACCAGACAATTATAGAGGTGCAGATGACCGACTCAATAATTCCTCCATAGAACTGTGTCAGCAGCTCTTTGGGCAGTTTGCATTATTGTAGTGGGTCGTTAAAGTCACCTGGAGGTTTATCTATGTCATCGGGGTCACCTGAGTGGTGCAAATGGATGTAGAGCTTTCTTGGAACTGCTGGAAGGACTGCATTGTAGATTGGAGATAGATGATGTTGTATCCCTCCCCACCTCTGTTGAGAGAGGCCTGCTCAATTTTGTCATAAATGGTCTCTTTAACCCCTTTTTCTTAGGATACTCAACCATTTTATTAAAAAAAATCATTTGGTTAACGGCTTTCTCTCTCGGTTATTTTCATAACATTATTTCTCATTAGTTGCAGGTATAATGTAGTAGTAATTGTTCATAACTAATTTATATGGGTTTCCCTTGCCATTTAAAAACTTGAGAGCGTGCCCTATGAAACAAAAAGATTTAACTTTGAGATCACGAGAGTGATGTTTTCAGCAGTATGTTCTGTGGATAAAGGAGGGTTTTATGCTTTGGGAGGAAAAAAAATACTTTTCTATATTCTTTTTTACCAGATTATACATTTTGTCAAAATGTCTTGGAATGCGTGGCAGGAATGACGAGCGGTTTACTCAATCCCATTGTGAAGCAGTCTGGGAAATGATGTCATAATAAAGCACCAAAATAGATGCGTATCTATTTGCTTTCTTACAGGATGTTTGTTATTTATTGCAGTTGAAAGTGTAGGCAGAACTGCCAATTTTCCACCTGAGCACAGTTCTTTAAAATTATTACAGCCCCGCTCTCCATCATTTCTCTTCTTTGCAGTGTTTGTTCTGATCCTTTCATTCTGAACTGCTTCCATGCTAAAATGGAACTAGTCTGAAGAGTGGAAGTGAATAAACAGATTCTCCCACTCCAGAAAGGATGACGCATGGACTGAAAGGCACTGCTGAGAAACTGCAGTTAAAAGTTTTGGGGACAAAGCAGGCAAGCCGATGATGTATGCCTTCCAGATGTTTTACATGTCAACTCCTTCTGCACCAAGCTGTAAAGATTGACTTCCAAAACATACTAGAGGGCACCAGATTTCCTTCTTCTTGTAAGTGCTGGTGGGGGGGGGGGAAGGCCAATATCTATGTTTTGCGCTTGGAGTTTAATTGGAGGATTTTCCCTAATTCACTAGAATTTAGTTCATTAAAAAGAAAATAGTGCTCAATGCCAAGACATCCAGGAAGTTGCATAAGATGGGTCAGAAATGTTTCCAGGACATTGTCAGTGAATCAGCATAAGTTGCAATTCCCTTTTTCATGGTTCTTGATCCACATGTAGAGGTGGTCCTTGACTTACGACCACAGTTGAGGCCAAAATTTATGTTGCTAAGTGGGACATCTGTTAAATTTTGCCCCATGTTTACGACTTTCTTGTCACAGTTGTTAAATGAATCACTGTGGTTGTTAAGTGAGTAACATGGTTATTCAGTGAATCTGGCTTCCCCATTGACTTTGCTTGACAGACGGTGGCAAAAGGTCATTGTCAACCCTGAAACTGACCTGACTGAAGCTATCTTTGACCGCTTCAGTGTTGCCACACTGGAGCTGAGGGATAGGGAGGAGGGAATTGAGATAGAGAGGAACATATAGCCAAAACAACGTATTTTCTCTTGGGAACCAAGGACATTATCATACCTGGTTGGAAGAAGGCCCAGTGATGTCACTTGGCTGCCAGCCCTTTCGGTGATTGGACCATGTGATGGATTGTTTTGAGAAAGTGGGAAATCTTTTACTTTTAATTAGGTGAAAACTGTGGGAGACCTTAGAGTCGGTTTTCACCAGATATGAGCCAGTATGATAATTCCAAATAAAAGTATTCTTTGAGGAATCTACATGCCTCAGAGTCTTGCTTGCTATGGATTTATTATTTGGAACCCTGACAGTCATCACATTACCCTGGGATCAGTGGTGAAATCCAAATTTTTTTTATTACCAGTTCTGTGGGCGTGGCTTGGTGGGCATGGTGTGGCTTGGTGGGCATGGCAGGAGAAGGATACTGCAAAATCTCCATTCCCTCCCCACTCCTGGGGGAAGGATATTGCAAAATCTCCATTCCCACCCCACTCTGGGGCCAGCCAGAGGTGGTATTTGCCGGTTCTCTGAATTACTCAAAATTTCCGCTACTGGTTCTCCAGAACCTGTCAGAATCTACTGGATTTCAACCCTGCCTGGGATACTGCAACCATCCTAAGTATGAACCAGTAGCCAAGCATCTGTATTTTGATCACATGACCATGGGGGTGCTGCAACAGTCATAAGTGTGAAAAGTGGTCGTAAGTCTCTTTTTTCAGCGGCGTTGTAACTTCAATTGATCATTAAAACAGTGGTTGTAAGATGACTGACTACTTGTGTATTGTCATAATTTTTCAGGTTTAACCATAAGTGCAGATATGCATGTTTGAGAATTGAGAGGAGGAATTTTAAAAGAACAGTGTCTTCCTTATAAGAAAGATGCCAGAAACTTCTTACTATGTGTTCGGTTTTCCAAGAAACCCTTTGAGTTTAAGTTGTACACACGGGCAGCAATTGTAACAGCAGAAGCCAAATTAACCACATCTGGATTTCTCTAGTGATAGGCGGAGAGAACATTAAATATAACAAAAAATGTTTCTGGATGCTTCCAGTGGGCTCACTATTTTGTACGGCAAAAATGGCAAAACTTCCTATTATTCGGCAAGAGTATTTGTCTCACTTAAGTGAATCAGATTAATTGTACAGCAAAAGGATTCCCAAGTAAGGGAAAGAAAAAGAAAAAGACGATTGCCTTGCACCAAATCAATTTTGAAGGCCCTTAAAAGCAGCAAAAAGAGAGAGAAAGGTACAAATAAATAAAAAAAACTCTCCCCTGCTTTTATTTCCAACATAGCCGATTGCAGAGAAGAGCCGATTGCAAAGATGATTAGGGGACTGGAGGCTAAAACATATGAAAAACGGTTGCAGGAACTGGGTATGTCTAGTTTAATGAAAAGAAAGACTAGGGGAGACATGATAGCAGTGTTCCAATATCTCAGGGGCTGCCACAAAGAAGAGGGAGTCAAACTATTCTCCAAAGCGCCTGAGGGCAGGACAAGAAGCAATGGGTGGAAACTAACCAAGGAGAGAAGCAACCTAGAACTAAGGAGAAATTTCCTGACAGTGAGAACAATTAATCAGTGGAACAACTTGCCTCCAGAAGTTGTGAATGCTCCAACACTGGAAGTTTTTAAGAAGAGATTGGATAGCCATTTGTCTGAAGTGGTGTAGGGTTTCCTGCCTAAACAGGGGGTTGGACTAGAAGACCTCCAAGGTCCCTTCCAACTCTGTTAGTCTAACAATTCTAACAATTTTTCCTTTTGAATTGATTGTAGTCCATGTGTTGTGTTGTTTAGTCAAGATTTCTAAAGCCAATTGCTGGACTGTACCTTGGAAATCTGAAGAAGAAGGAGAGTAATACATTCTTCTTCTGAAATGTGGCAATTCTCAGTCATTCCAACTAGATATACTGAGAGCAAAATGGAAATATGCTTTTCTGCTTTTTCCTGCTCTTTAGTGTTATAACAAGATGAGAAGTTTTCCTCAACCTGAGGACTAGATTTCCTTTTGAAATATTTTGCATGGAGATTGCAAAAGTTAACTTGGAGATGCTCTGACACCAACAAATGTGGGACAGGCATTTTGAGATACTGAGTTTTTAAAATTTGGGGGATATTTGGAAGCATTTCAACCTTTCTAAAAAAACCTCTACTTAATGTAAAAAAGAAATAAATAAAAGGCTCCCAGGATTTTGATTTAATCTATTTTGGAAATCAGAAAAGTAACGAAGCTGCTGCATGTAGCTCATGGATAGGACACTTCTGCTATGAACTCTTCAGAAAAATAATATTAGTATCAAGTTTATGGGATTTGTCCTTTTTTCAGTTCAGTATGACAGGGTAGAGGACTGGTTAATCCATCGTTTCTTTCATGTTCATCTGCTAGAAATTCTTTTTGATGCTTGCTTGCAAAGTATTCTAATTTGGTCTCCAAACAGAACATACAACAAAGCTTGGCCTTTTAATTTCTTGATTAATCTTGCAAATTTACCTAAGGCTGAATTGGAGAATATAAAATTGGGTAGGGGTGGCAGGAGGTATTCAAGTCTCTTAAATGATGTCTGAGAGTCCAAAATTAAATAAAAAGATTTAAAATCTTGGGTAGAGTTATAGGTGAGAGGGGTGGTATATACATTTAACAAATAAGTAAATGAAGTCCAAAATTCTTGGGTCACACATAACTTTTGATGGTCTTTCAAAAAATGCAGGCAATTTGAAAATGTAATTTGGCAGTGACCATGCCATAGTGAGATAGAGCTCAATGCCTGAAAAGGAAGTTTTGATACCTCTACTGTTTAAATGTACCCTTAAGTTCTTTGGACCCAATTAGACCAACCTCTGAGTTTACAGGGAGCTCTCCAAGGTTCTGAAGAGCTGAGATTTGACCTCTGCTCTTAGAACATGAACTGTCAGCTTTGCATTAGTTTCCTATGTTTTCTTCTCTTCCAATGGATGCTGACAGGTGAATATGCTTAGCTTCCATTATGCTGATTTGAAGGTTTCTCTGTTGAAATTTCTCTCCTAAAAGCTTTTTAAATTTCTGTGTCCCTTGACATAATTCCTCAACCCTGATATTTACCTGCTTTGTGCACAGTTGTGGTCATTCTTGTTTATATAAAGATTGCTACTTGGGAAATTAAGTTGGTTGCAGGCATGTATTACTTTTATGTATCACCTTGTTGGTCAAAGGTTCTTCAAGATACACAAATGCATATGTATTTGCTCTTCATCTGAATACAGACCAATATACAATATGCTTATTTGTTCCCTATGACTATCATTAAGTGTTGTACCTTATGATTCTTGATGAGCGTATCTTTTATTTTATGCACACTGAAAGCATATGCACCAAGACAAATTATTTGTGTGTCCAATCATACTTGGCCAATAAAAAATTCTATTCTATTCTATTCTATTCTATTCTATTCTATTCTATTCTATTCTATTCTATTCTATTCTATTCTATTCTATTCTACTCTACTCTACTCTACTCTACTCTACTCTACTCTATAATGGGGGGGGGAGCAGAAAGTTATAAAAATAAAAATAAATACACCAGAGAATTGGGGGTGGAGTGGGGAGAGACAGGAGTCTAGTAGCACCTTTTCTAAGTACAAGTAGTCCTTGACTTACAACCATTCATTTAATGACTGTTCAAAGTTATAGTGGCACTGAAAAAAGGGATGTGGCAGTTTTTCACACTTACAATTGGTGCAGTATCCCCATAGCCACATGATCAAAATTCAGCCACCGGCATGTATTTATGACGGTTGCAGTGTGCCGGTGTCATGTGATCATCTTTTGTGACCTTCTGGCAAGCAAAGTCAATGGAGAAGCCAGATTCACTTAACAACCATGTTGCCAACGTAGCAACTGCAATGATTCACTTAACAACTATGTCAAGTAACGTTGTAAAATGAAGCAAAACTCACCTAACAATTGTCTCTGTTAGCAACTAAGGTTTTGGGCCCAATTGCGGTCATAAGTCGAGGACTACCTGTAAGTAAAATGTTATTAAAAGGCATAAATCTGATTCTAATCACTCCATGCCTCTGATGGAAGTGAGCTGCCCCCCAAGAAAGTTTATGCCTTTTGATATTTGTTAGTCAGAAAAGATGATGCTAGATTTCTAGTTTTACTTTTTGTCACCCTCTATGAACACAGCTTTGCAGACTTTCTACAAAGTCTACCAAAGGATGAGAAACTTTGACAATGAGGACAGGAATTCCTGCCACACTAGAGGGCTCCAAATACCCTTGAAACCAGTTCGGAGGCATTGCAAGATCAAGAGAGAAGGTCAGAATCGTCTTCTCACCCAAGAGGGGAGCTACAAAGCTTTTAGTGGTAGGGTTGAAGTCTGGTGAGTCATTTCCATCTTCCTTCTGAAAGTAAGGGGAAACCCCTGCAAGAAAACATGTCATGTGAAATTTTTCATCTGGAGGAAGAAAAGTAGGGCACCATCAAGCCACCTTGACGTATTGTCAGAAAAGGAGATTGAAATTAGTTTCTTTCAGACCCAGCCCAAGACCAGTGTAGAAAAATCCACCCAAAGTCCAGTTCTGTATGTTTTACACCCAATAGACAGAATCGATTATAACCTTATAAGACTTCATGTTTAGAATCTAGCTATAGTTTGAGCAAAGTGACTATTTCCTCATCTCCCAGAGCTCTAAACCTTCTGGAGACAACTGTATTCTCGTTTCTTTGCAAGGAACAATTGTACGGAGCACTTGTGGGGGGGATCTCAAGTCCTTTCCTTATCCAGAGAGAAATTACAAAAAGCTAGTTCTACTTGCCAGCTCTTCATTCTGCTGCAATTGGGTGTAGTCATTTTTGGTTCACTATTTCTTCCCTGGAAGTCGGGATAAAAGTAAACTTGATGACATTTACATTGAATTATATTAGATACAATTAATGAACAATCATTCCCTTTTTTCACTCTGCAATTTGATGGAGGTGCTGTGGTCTTTTGAGCGGTCACAGTTTTGTGGCTTTATTTTACTCCCGATACGTCCAGATTATATGTAATTTTATTTTTATTTTTGTTGTTGTCTTTTGTGCAAATGTGGTCTCCAAGCTTCCTGGCCACAGTGGAAACAGGTGGTGCTTAAGCTGAAAGGATGTTTATTTTGAAGAAATGTCTACAAGACGTCAGGTATTTACTTATGTCAAGGAATATTCAGATACAAATGCAGGGAAAAAAAAGATATTTGCTACCACTCACTAGAACGATGGAACCGCTTGAGTTATTTTATCTTAATTATTTTTTTCCCTGATTTGATCTGAATATTGTGTTTTATCTCTCAACAAATTTGCTAATGAAACTTTTGTTTGCCTTGGTGAATATTCAGGCAAGGAAAGAAAATGCCTTTTTAAAATCTGGCCATATTAGAAACTCATACCACAACAGTGGAAAACTAATTAATTCATCTCTGGAAATGAGCTTCCTTTGGCATTACATCTGTTTGATGTTTGGTTGGTCTAGTCTTTGAGATCACATATTCCAGGATTTGGACTTTTATTGATTTCTGTGATCTTTCCCCTTTCCCCGCAATCCTCCAAGTTTATTTAGTCCATCTATCTGGTTTAGTCTCTGCTTCCTGCTCTGCGGAGCACTTAAAGCAGCTAACAAAATTGAAAACAAAAGAATATATAAAAACATGGGAAAAAACCCCCCAAAACATGTCAAAGCTGACTTTCAATAAGTTGCATTCTGCTGCATGAAAGTCCAGTCTTAAATACGTTGTCTATGCATCATGTATAGTGTAGTGGTTAAGGTACAAGGCCAGAAACTGGGAGACTGTGAGTTCTAGTTCTGCCTTTGGCACAAAGCCAGCTGGGTGATCCTGGGCGAGTTACTTTCTCTCAGCCCTCGGAAGGAAGCAATGGCAAATCACTTCTGGAATCTTACCAAGAAAACTGCAGCTGTCACCCAGAGTCAAAACTAATTTGAAGGCACAATCCCAACCCTATGATTCAGTACTGGGCTCCCCCTCAAATACATTTTCTGCCAGGAATAAAATAGCATCTCCTTTCTCTTGACGTGCATTTTCATGATAGGTCATTTTTTTTGCATCGGCCTGGACAGCCCAGCTACATTGGGACCCAAGATTTCATGGTGCTTCTACATTGTTGTGTTTAGAGGAGATACTGAGATGGTCAGTCAGAATGCCACATAAGGTATATTCATCTATTTGTCTTCTAAGCCAGATGTTTAAATGTTCAGCACATCATCAGAAGGATAAAATTCTATCTAAATAGCAGCTCTTAAATATATGTTGTTACAATACATAATTACCATATTTTTCAGACTATAAGATGCACCGGAACATAAGATGCACCTAGATTTCGAAGAGGAAAACAAGAAAAAAAAATAGTTTTTGGGCTCCGCGCATCCACCTTTTGCTCTCCCTGGTCCCCAGGAGCACTCTGCAGGCCTACCAAACCTTCTGCATGTCCCATTTTCACCAAAAATGGGCCCATTTTTGGCAAAAAATGGAATGCAACGGGGTGGGTGTGGGTGGGTGGGTTTCGGGAGGCCAAAATCAGGGCCGTATTCAGTCTATAAGATGCACAGACATTTCCACCCACTTTTTGGGGGAGGAAAGTGCATCTTATAGTCTGAAAAATACGGTACTACCTCATCCTATCCACCTTACTGTTAACTGTAATGAATTTGTCTTTGAAGAGGAGTTTCCACTACTGTGACCCATTGATTTTCAACAAGAGCCAAGAATCTGAATCTAAGTGTTTTCAGTCAGGACTAAATCCAGTTTCATTCAGCAGAGCTGACTCTAAAGCAGGGGTGTCGAACTCAAGGCTCAGGGCCCAGATCCGACCCGCAGGATGCTTAGATCTGACCTGCATGGCTGCCCTGGAAACAGCAAAAGACTGGCCCGCGTTGCCTCTGCCAGCGGAGCTCGGGAGGGCCACCTCCATTTTCACTGGCAGAAAGGTGCAGGAGGCTATTGCAGCAGAAAACAGAGTTCGCAAGAGCCGCGGGTGGCCCTCCTGAACTCTGTTTTCACTGGCAGAAGGTTGCAGGAAGACTTCGCAGCCGAAAACAGAGCTAGGGAGCCCTTTTTTGCTGGCAGAGCACTCAGGCCACCACAGGCGCTGCTGACACAATGACATCCAGCTGGCCACACCCAGCTTGGCACCCACAAGGTCAAACACAACCCTGAGGCAGCCCTTAATGAAATCGAGTTTGACACCCTTGCTCTAAAGTGTATGTACATTCAGTTGCAATTTTACTTGCCTGGATCAAACCCATAGCTCTACCTTCCTGCCTTGATAGTCATGATGGGTGTGTGTGTGTGTGTGTGTATGTGTTTATAGTTTGGATTGCTGTAATATCAAAAGTGAACTTTAAAAGTGAGAGAGGGGATGAATATGATCTGAAGCACAATTTTATATGCGAAAGATCATGATGGGCACTTTTAATTTTGAAGACATTTCTGTTGTAATAGGTTTTATAACTTTTGCAAGACTAATCAAATTATTGAATAATTTTATCAAGATTAGGAACATGGAAGAGAGGATGAAAGATGCATTCATCTGCAAGACTAGCGATCTAGTGTAGTGAAAGATTTTAAGACATTCGGGAAAAGATAAAGGTGCTGTGTACCATCCCAATGTAAAAACAGTGGCTTTGTTGCAAATATATATAATGAGAGGTGGTTGTATCCTTTGCATGCTCCAATTTCCTATTTATGTATTTTTAATTGAAACTCTTTCTTTCTTTCTTTCTTTCTTTCTTTCTTTCTTTCTTTCTTTCTTTCTTTCTTTCTTTCTTTCTTTCTGTAAAGTGTGATTTGACGGGCATCAAGAGAGGTTTATAAAGGCACATTGGTCCTCATGGCACCGCATTATCTAATCTTGGTTTATTGAGATAAATGAATCTACCCTGTTACCCTGAAAATAAGACATCCCCTGATAATAAGCCCAATTGGGCTTTTGAGCACATGTGCTAAAATAAGCCCCCCAAAAATAAGCGCTCCCCAAAAATATTTAAATGCTGAGCTGGAAATCAGGTAAGATGGCAAGAGGAGCCACATCCTGTTCCACATGCCCCAAAATAATAAGACCTCCCTGAAAATAAGGCCAAGCACTTATTTCGGAGTTCAAAAAAATATAAGACAGGGTCTTATTTTTGGGGAAACACAGGTAGTCTATGGATTAATCCTGTTCCCTGTTCCATGCTGTTGAATAGAGAGATGCATTGGCCAACTTCAAGAATGTTAATGTCTGGATTGTTGCAGCAGCCTATACAACAAGGCTACACCTGGTCTCAACTCATCTTTAATGCTTTTAAGAAAACATAGAATTAGAGAATGGTCGTGTTGGAAGGAACCCCCAAAGTTCACCTATTCAAATTCTCTGCAATGTGAAGGAAAACCATAATGTTAAACCAATTATATCAGGGGTCTCCAAACTTGGCAACTTTTAAGACTTGTGGACTTCAACTCCTAGACTTCTGGGAGTTGAATTCTACAAGTCTTAAAGTGTCAAAGTTTGGAGACCCCTGAATTAGATCATCCATGAGAGTTGAACTGTCCAGATGGGTGCTATAAGCTGCCTTCTGATTTCCTGAACCATTTCTTCCTTTACAAGTGAATTTTCATGGGAAGTCAGAGAGGTGGAAAAAAAGAGATGTGAAGCTAGAGAGCCCTCTAGATTCCTGGAAAAATAATTTGACCTGAAAAGGTAGCACGTTCACCTAGGCTCTCAGCCATCTAGTATATTTTAAAGGAAGCACCAAAAAAAAAAAAAAAAAAAAGAGTTTGTGGACTGTACAAGTGGAAGGAAGACATTCTACATTGTGATTTAGAGAAAATATATGATGAAGAGAATAGGCTTGACACATTTTGCATGAGTGTGGCGTTGAGGATTACTGTCAAGTTTCGAGGTCGTCTCAAATAAATTTCATTTCAAACAAAGTCTTTGATGAAAAACTTCCATTTATTAAGCATGACATTCTAACTCTGACTCCATCATAGCCAACACTGACTTCTTGACCCAAAACCCTCCTTTTCCTTTCCCCACTCCTCTGCACTCATTGGCCATCTTCCAAGTCACTCTACCCCTAATCTACTGCTCCAGCTCAAAGGAATTTCCCCCCTCCCATCCATCTCCTAGGGGATATTATCTCCAGGGAAAATAAGTAGGTGAAAAGTCAAACGTCCCTTTCCAGACGCCTTCGCTTTTCCTTCTTATGTCAGCACTAGAGTAAATGCAGCTTGAAGTGCTGACAATTACTAGTTAAATAAGATGACTTGATGCGTGATGGGCATAAGGAATATGTGAGAATAAATAAAATGCTTAGCAAGTGGTTCAGCAATGACTCATAAGTAAGGCAAGGTTTGTGTAAGTTCCCCTTGGTTGTTTAATGTATTTCTGGATAAAGTATAAGAAATGCTTGTGGGGAGGGCAGAAGTATCTTGGTTTGGAGAATGAATGTATATGTAAGTAAAAAAGTTTCTTTTTGTAACCACAGCTCATCACAATGTAGCATATTTTGATTAGGAGATGGGAATTTATATAGAAATAAGTAAATAAGTTTCTTTTTGTAACTACGGCTCATTACAATGTAGTGTTAGGAAATCCTTAACATGTAGCATAGCATAAAGTATAATAAAATGAACAGTAAAATAAGATGAAGATAAAAAGAGTGCTAGATAGAAGAGAATTGGATAAAACCAGGCTATAATTAAAAACGAGTGGTTTTTTCCTAAGTTTAAATGACAACCAAGCAAAAGTAGCAACCCTGACAACTTAAAACTGGAAAACTATTTGCAAAAAGATAATTCGGTTGTTAAATTAATTATTGAGTTCGCCTACCTTTAGTAACTAAGAAATTAAAAGACGCTTGCTCCTGGGGAGGAAAGCTATCGCAAATCTAGACAGCATACTAAAAAGCAGAGACATCACCCTGCCAACAAAAGTGCGTATAGTGAAGTCTGTGGTTTTCCCAGTTGCAATGTTCGGCTGTGAAAGTTGGCCCATAAGGAAGGCTGAATGCCAAAGAATTGAGGCCTTTGAACTATGGTACTGGAGGAGACTCCTGCGAGTCCTTGGACTTAAGGTGATCAAAGTCCTAGAGGAGATCAACCCTGATTTCTCTTTAGAAGGCCGGATCCTGAAGATGAAACTCAAATATTTTGGCCACCTAATGAGAAGGAAGGACTCACTGGAGAACAGCCTAATGCTGGGAAAGACTGAGGGCAAAAGAAGAAGGGGACGACAGAGAACGAGGTGGCTGGATGGAGTCACTGAAGCAGTTGGCGTGAGTTTAAATGGACTCCAGAGGATGGTAGAGGACAGGAAGGCCTGGAGGAACATTGTCCATGAGGTCGCGATGGGTCAGACATGACTTCGTGACTAACAACAACACCTTTAGTATCTTGGCTCTGATCTCATCGTTATAGATGCAGTGGAGGATATGGTGAGTCATGTCGTTTTCTTGACCAGTCACAACACAGGAGCAGAAATGCTTCCAACAGGGTACTCACAAAATCTTCCTTCAAGATATGATGGAAGCATAATTTGCAAATGAAGGGGTGTAAAAGCCTTTCTTGGTGGAGCACTGGTAATATAAAACAGATTCAAGGAGAGGCTTCCTAAGTAGGATCTTTATTGGCATTGCTTTCAAAAATATCATCTCTTTATACTTTTTTTAATTTGTTACTATTATTTACATTTCACATTTCTAAACCTCCCATCTCCCTCAAAGGACTCTTTAGCAGTGTACAATAAACATCGAAATATAATGGTGAACATATCCAACACACTTTCCATCTCCTATTTTCCTCACAACAACAATCCTGTGAAGATAGTTTAAATTGAGAGAGAAGGACTGGCCCAAAGTCACCCAGCTGGCTTTCATGGCTAAAGCAGGACTTGAACTCATGGTCTCCCGCTTTCTAGCCTGGTATCTTAACCAAACTGGCGCTCTCTACTCTTTGGTATAGGGACATGGGTTGAGGGAAAGATAATGTGCAAGATAGGAAAAAATGGAGAGCTAAAGTAAGCGGCAAAAACTAGAGTGTCTTTATCTTTTAACTTTTTTTTTTGTTTTGCTACTTCTTAAGTAAGTAACTAACGGGATGTGGTGGCTCAGTGATTAAGATGCTGAACTTGTCGATCAAAAGGTCAGCAGTTCAGCGGTTCGAATCCCTAGTGCCGTGTAACGGGGTAAGCTCCCGTTACTTGTCCCAGCTTCTGCCAACCTAGCAGTTCCAAAGAACATAAAAAATGCAAGTAGAAAAATAGGGACCACCTTTGGTGGGAAGGTAACAGCATTCCGTGCGCCTTTGGCGTTTAGTCATGCTGGCCACATGACCACGGAGACGTCTTCAGATAGCGCTGGCTCTTTGGCTTTGAAACGGAGATGAGCACTGCCCCCTAGAGTCGGGAATGACTAGCACATATGTGCGAGGGGAACCTTTACCTTTACCTTAAGTAAGTAACTACTTAGTAAGTTGTACTCAGTAATAGTATAATGTTTCTTTCCTTGAAAAGGGTATGTATGTATATTGTGTAAGAAGCCTGCATGCCACCAAATATGCCATTTTTTCTTCTCCTTCAAAAATTAATGAGCCCCAAAATGTTCTGATGTCACCTGATATAATAATGTTCTGTCCTTGCCAGGTGCATCTTTGATTTTGAAGGGCAAATGATACCATGAAACATTTCTGGTGAATGATATATACTTCCAAGTCAGGGAAATTTTGGCAAGAGATAAATTTGTGGAATAAATCTTTACTGGTCGTGAGTCAGTTCTTGGGAAAAACTTAAAAAAATAGCATTCAAAAATAATTGAGAATAACTTTTGTTCTGTGGGCTGCATTAATAATTGCTGACCAAGCCATGCCCGGGCCTGTGATGTCATTGGTTTTGCAAATCATGGCTTTGGAATTAGGGCAGTTAATATTATCTCTTGAATTTCTCTATATGCAATGCTTTCATTTTCTTGGACTGCCTTTGTACTTAGCAAAGAGAACCTCCTATATGTTTGCTAGTGTGTTCTTTCACTGGGTGCATTGTGTATCAAATACCATATTTTTTGGACTATAAGACGCACTGGTGTATTAGACACACCAAGATTTCGACGAGATAAGCAAGGAAAAACAAAGTTTTGCCCTCCCTGGCCCCCTGAAGCACTCTGCAGGCATCCCAAAGCCTCTGCGCGCCCCATTTTTGTGAAAAATGGGACGAGCGGGGCGGGGCTTCGGGAGGCCAAAAATGGCTGTATTCGGTGTATAAGATGCACCAACATTTCCACCCTCTTTTGGAGGGGGGAAAATAGGGACCACCTTTGGTGGGAAGGTAACAGCGTTCTGTGCGCCTTTGGTGTTTAGTCATGCCGGCCACATGACCACGGAGACGTCTTCGGACAGCGCTGGCTCTTCGGCTTTGAAACGGAGAGGAGCACCGCCCCCTAGAGTCAGGAACGACTAGCACATATGTGCGAGAGGAATCTTTACCTTTACAGGGAAAGAGGGAGAGAGAGAGGGAGGTAGAGTGGGGAGGGGAGAGGGGAGAGAAAGGAGGGGAAAAAAAAAAAGAGATTTTCAACTCAAAATTAGTTCTTGTCCAAGCCATACACACTGATTATAATAAGTAGCCTGTGGTATAATGCATCATGGCTACTGGTGATTATAGTGCTGATAATTTTATTTATTTAGATTTATAAGCCTGCAAAATCAAAAGACAAAAAGCAGCATACAGAGTGAAAACCCTTTTAAGAAAACACAACCAAAGTACAGAAATGCTGGGGAAATATGCAAACAACAGCTACCCATCAGTAATCAAGCAGGGTCACAAACTGTCCTGGCCGCTGAGATTAGTTGAGACTTAGCCAAGTTTTTAAAGCTTATCTAAAGGACAGCAGGACAAAAATGTTGCTTGCTCCAGTTCTCTTGTCATTGTGTTAACCGGGCTACAAAAAACATGCTCATCGATGGTCTTAAGTTATTGAGTTTTATTATTGATTGTATATGTTTTACTATTTTATTACACAAATTAACAGGAGCAGAGTTATGACAGTGTAAAAGGAGGTTAAAAGAAAGCAGGAAGGAGGTAAAGTAAAGGTAAAGTTTCACCTCGCAGATCTGTGCTAGTCATTCCTGACTCTAGGGGGCAGTGCTCAACTCCGTTTCAAAGCTGAAGAGCCAGCGCTGTCCGAAGACATCTCCGTGGTCATGTGGCCGGCAGGACTAAACGCCAAAGGCGCACGGAACACTGTTACCTTCCTACCAAAGGTGGCCCCTATTTTTCTACTTGCATTTTTTATGTGCTTTCAAACTGCTAGGTTGGTAGAAGCTGGGACAAGTAACGGGAGCTCACCCCGAAATCTTGAAAAGTGTCCCATAAATAAAACTCAGATGATGGCTTGAAAGTCAGTTTTCTTGTCCTTTTGCTGAAAAATAATTAAATGTAGACATATATCCCATATGAACTTCCAGCTATTGCAAGTCAACTACAGATTTTTCCTTTCTCTTCTGACAAATAGTTTGGGGAGGGAGAAGCACAAAATGACAAATTTCTTGCTGTCTTGCTATGTATCAAATGCAGAAATATAACTAAACAGATCATATGCATCATTAATCCACCCCAGTCAGTCTAAAGTCTTAATTTAACTTAATTAATTAATGGCTAGCGGCTAAAAAAACAATGCACAAGAGGAAGTAGATTACAAAAGGAGATTATTTATAAATAATATTAATAACATTCTAACAATTCTATATAAAAATAAAATAAAATCGAATAGAGCGCTCGATTTTCAAAATACTTCTCTCCTGGACATCTCACTAGAGAAAAGACCACACTTAGAATACTGCATCCAGTTTTGGTCACCATATGTTAAAAAAAGATTTTGAGATTCAGGAAAGAGTTCAAGAAAGAGCAACAAAGATGATTAGAGGGCTGGAGGTGAAAACTTATGAAGAACGGTTGCAGGAACTGCGTATGTCTAGTCTAGTGAAGAGAAGGACTAAAGGGGTGACATGAGAACATTGTTCCAGCATTTGAAGATGGGATCAACCTATTTTCCAAAGCATCAAAGGCAAGAAAGAATGGATGGAAATTAATTAAGGAGAGAACCGACCGAGAATGAAGAAAAAAATTCCAAAATTGAGAACAATTCACCAGAGGAACGGCTTGCCTTCAGAAGTTGTGGGAACTCTATCAGGCTTTTAGGAAGCGACTAGACAGCCAGTTCTCTGGAATGGTATAGAGCAGAGGTGTCAAACTCAAGGCCCGGGGGCCAGATCCAGGCCACGGGGTGCTTAGATCTGGCCCGCGGGGCTGCCCTTGAAACAGCAAAGGACCAGTCTGTGGTACCTCTGCCAGTGAAAACGGAGCTCGGGAGGGCTGCAGGCATCCCTCCTGAGCTCCATTTTCATTGGCAGAAGGTTGCAGGAGGCCGTCGCAGCCAAAAACAGATCAGGAGCCTGTTTTCGCTGGCAGAGTGCTCAGCCCACCACAGGCACCCCCAACACGAGTGGCATCTAGCTAGCCACACCCACCCTGGCCCCACCCACCCTGGCCCCTCCAGGTCAAACACAACCCTGATGTGGCCCTCAATGAAATTGAGTTTGACACTCCTGGTACAGAGTCTCTTGCTTGAGCAGGGAGTTGGACTAGAAGACCTCTGAGGTCCATTCCAACTCTGTAATTCTGAACTCCAAGTTTAATTGAGGATTTAAACTTTGGCTGTAGCTGTGTCGCCCTTTAGGACTTTCTCCACTAAACTAAACAGTTCCCATTTCAGAAGTGCTGTCAAGATCCGATTGTGAACAAGCTGAGACTTGATGGATTCATTCCCATAACAAGGTACAGTTGGCCAACAACCCTCCCACCCTAAAACACGACCCAAGTTAGTGGGAGACAGAGGCAAAAATACCTGAACCTTCATTTTACTATAAATAGGGCTTGCCCTTTACACTTGGCAGTTGCTAGGTTTCTTCTTTAATGTCTTCCTTGATTCCCTTCCTGTTGTCCCAGATCGCCTGCAAATCACTTTGGCCTTAGGGCACTCAGAGTTGATTCACTCCCAAGTTGGCAGCAGAGGCCAGATTTCGCATTTCTATAGAAATAACTATTTGCCTGTCTAGCGTGAAGCAGATGGGAAGTTTCTCAGCAAACGGTGCTGCATTCATGCTGAACATGTTCTCCTCTTCTGTGAATTTATTTTTGAATGTTCTGTAATCTCATTGTCACAATACAGTTACAGTAGAGACTGTCCGGAGACAAAGAAAAATCTACTTCCTCCTCCTTTTCCTCCTCCTCCTCCTCCTCCTCTTCCTTTGTTGATTGATTTATTTTGGATGAAATTTTAGTTTTGACATAGCACCCATGTTGTACCAAAATAGAGAGATATTGTTCGGCAACGGTGGCTAACTTTTTGCCGTCACATGCCAAAAGCGGAGGGGGCACGGGGAGGTCGCCCACGTGCATGCCCATATCCATAATTCAATGCGCCCCGCCCCCGTGCATGTGTGTGCCCCCCCCACGCCCCCGCTTTTAACACGTGATGGCCCGGTGGGCCCAGTAGGCCTGTTTTTCATCCTCCCCAGACTCCAGAGACTTTCTAGGAGCCTGGGGAGGACGAAAACAGCCTTCACCACCTCCCCGGAGGCCCTCTGGAGGCTGGAAACAGTCCATTTCCCAACTTCTGGTGGGACCGGAAGGCCCAAAAATCAGCTGGCCAGTGCATGCATGTGCGCTGGAGCTGAGCTACGGCAATGCTCGTGTGCCCACTGATACGGCTCTGTGTGCCACCTGTGGCACCCATGCCATAGGTTCACCATCATGGCTGTAGGGTATTTGTTGACTTTGAATGACCCAATTCTGGATGGGATGATAGTCAGGGGTGGGATTCTACTGATTCGGACCGGTTTGGGTGAACTGGGAGCTTTGACAATCAGCTGGCAGAGAACCGGTTCACTCAGAAAATCAGGTGGGCTCGCCCCCCGCCCCTGTGCTTTACTGACCTATATCTTCTCAGCTGATTCGCACGGCAGAGCGGATTGTCGCGCTTCAGCTGTGTTATTCCCCAGAAGTAATGCGGAAAGTAAGTTTTTGTAAAACTGTGCATGCGCGCGAAGCGTGCGATCACCGAACTGGTTGTTAAACCAGCAGGATCCCACCAGTGGTGAAATGTAAAATGTGTTACTACGGGTTCTGTGGGTGTGGCTTGGTGTGTGTGTGTGTAATGTGACTGGGTGGGTGTGGCCAAATGCTTTTAAAAGACTGACAATACCAGCTGAATTCTCTGATTGTCAGAGACTTTTGTTTTCTTTTAAAAGCGTTTTTTTTTTTTTGCTTTTAATGTAAAATACAAAAATACAAAAGAAAATAATAGGAAAATAAGGGAGGAAAAAGGGAAGGGAAAAGTGTAGGGGAAAGAAGAAAGGAAAACTGTTGACTTCCAACTCCTTTTGATGCTGTAGAATAAGAAAATAGAATGAAACCCTCAACTTCTTACTTTGGTGTAAGAATACCAACCAGCCATTTCTACAACAACAAACCTATCTAATTGGCAAAACGCAAAATCAAACTTTCATATTTTACCCTCCACCCCAAGCAAAAAGTCCAAAAGTGGTTTCCAAGTAGCAACAAAGTTGCTTGAGTTATTTTCTTTAATCAGAGGGGTCAATTTGGCCATCTCTGCTAACTCCATCAACATTTATAGCCATTCATCCATTGTAGGGATCTAAGTGTCCTTCCATTTTTGTTGCTTGTATCCTTATGATTTATATTGATATTATTTCCTGATTGCTTATTTGTTCCCTATGACTATCATTAAGTGTTGTACCTTAGGATTCTTGATGAACGTATCTTTTCCTTTATGTACACTGAGAGCATGTGCACCAAAGACAAATTCCTTGTGTGTCCAATCACACTTGGCCAATAAAAAATTCTATTCTATTCTATTCTATTCTATTCTATTCTATTCTATTCTATTCTATTCTATTCTATTCTATTCTATTCTATTCTATTCTATTCTATTCTATTCTATTCCATTCCATTCCATTCCATTCCATTCCATTCCATTCCATTCCATTCCATTCCATTCCATTCATAACGTAATCTTGCTACCATCAACATATATAACATCAAAGTCCCAATTTTTCCCCCAAATCTTTTTCTGTTAAACCCAAAAGAAAAGCCTCTGGTTTTATCTTTATATTCACTTTTAAGAATCTTCTGATTGGATGAGATTCTTAAGCTTATTTCAGCTATTTTCTCCCTAAGTACACAGGCAAAAAAACTAGAGTTGGCTGGCAGTTATCCGTTGGGTAGCTTTTAAGTGGCATGGTGGAGCCAGAAGGCCCCTTCAGAGTTGCTCTTAGGAAAGGGGAGTGGGGAAGGAGCTATCGAAGGCTGCAGAAAATAAGCTAGGTTAAAGAAAAAGAAAAAACGTTAAAGATAAATGGGACTGTTTATAAAAAACCCAAATGTTTCACGAAAAAAAAATACACTTTTAATGGCTTTGTTACAGCAAGCGAAATGAGCAGAGTAATGAAATGCTAAGGTTTTACACCCTGTTGTAAATGCAGAGAAGGAAAGCATCCAGGCCAGAGCATAAATCCTTTAGCAAGCACACACATAACACAGACAAAACACACACACACACACACACACACACTCTTTGAGTGGCGCTTATAAGTCACTTCAGTTATCTCCAAGTTGGGAAAGTTGTTGAGTAAGTTCAAAGAAACCTACTAGAAATATGCATACTGACGGGGGCGAGGGGACGGCTGTAGGTGCCCACTTGCAGACAGGAAGGGTGTAGTGAATGGAATTTACCACAGGTGCAACATTCAGAAGCCCACATATTTTGCAATAAACAGGAAACCACGTAACCAGCATCGAAAATAGAAAAAAAAAGGGGGGGTGGGAAGAGAAATAATAACCAACAGCTACTCCGAGGTTCTGATTATTCTACCGCCTTTCCTAGACTTCCTCATTAATTTTGGTGCCTTCTCTAGACTGCTTCGTTACTTTTGCAGCTCCTCCCCTCCATCCTTTAAAAGAAAATAAGAGGGGGGAAATGGAAAAGAGGATTTTCGGAGAAATAGTACCCATGCGTTTCTTCCTGTCACCTCGGAAAACACTGCTGGGTTCAACCAAGCCAAAGCCACAAGTTATTCTGAGCTTCCTTGTCTGCTCCATTTGATCTTCTTGATTCATGGGCAGCCAAAACAGTCCCATCACTTTTCATTTTTCCTCTACAGCAACCATATGTTTTCCAAAGTATCCCAGATGCAAATGTACATTTCTAAGTATATCTCTGGAAGCTTTATGTCAACAGTCCAAAAACAACTGTGGGCATCAAAAAATGTGAACACAATTGTGTGTGTGTGTATATGTATATATGTGTGGAGATACATCTAAATACACCCACACCCACACACCCACACGCGAGCATGAAGCAATGGCTGAGGTGTTGGACTCCGAATGGGGAGATCCAAGTTCCAAGTTCCAACATCCAGGATGATTCAGTGGAGAAGGCGCTGAACTAGGAAGACACGAGTTCTCAATTTCCCCCATCCATGGATTCTTCCTAGATGATTTTAGGCCTGTCCCTCTCTCTCAGCCCATGAACCAGGGTAGTGCAGTGGTGAAGGAAGTCGGACTGCCATCATAGAGATGTGTTCTAGGAGATCATCCTTAGCCATGGAAGCTCCTGGTGGATTGAGGACCAGTCCCTCCCACTCAATCAAGAGACATGGTAGAGTAGTGATGAAGATGTTGGATTGGAACAAGAGAGGCCAGGTTAACTCCCTCGGCCATGAAAAGCTCACTGGGTTTCTTGCGGCCAGTCTTTTGTGACCTACAAGTTGTGGATGCTCCATCATTGGAGATGTTTAAGAAGAGAATGGACATCCATTTGTCTGGTATAGGGTGTCCTGCTTGAGCAGGAGTTGGACTAGAACAGGGGTCTCCAACCTTGGCAACTTTACGACTTGTGGACTTCCAACTCCCAGAATTCTTCAGCCAGCATGTGTTGGAAACCCCTGGACTAGAACAGGGGTCAGCAACCTGTGGCTCGGGAGCCACATGTGGCTCTTTCACCCCTCTGCTGTGGCCCCTGTCACTCAAAATATGCATCACAAGCGCCAAAGTGCGATAGCCATTGATGCGCAATTTATTGAGCTTTTCAACCCCCAGTAGGCCAACCATGGATAAATCCAACAAAAGAAAAGTTTCAGAAGAAAACAGAACGTTTAATTCAACTACATATGCTAGTTTTGTGGCTGCTCAAGAAATAGTCAGGCACGGGAAGGGTTTTGTGGCTCCCGATGTTTTCTTTTCTGTGGGAAATGGGTCCAAATGGCTCTTCGAGTGTTTAAGGTTGCAGATCTCTGGACTAGAAGATCTCCAAGGTCCATCCAGCTCTATTATTCTGTTATTATCTTCCAGCCTGATCGCCTTACAGACTAGTGGCTCTGGGGAAAAGAATGAATGAATGAATGAATGAATGAATGAAGGAAGGAAGGAAGGAAGGAAGGAAGGAAGGAAGGAAGGAAGGAAGGAATTATGATGAATCTTACAAACACACGCCTGCTGCTAGTTTATGGCTGTAATAAAGGCTTGACTTGATTGCATACTGTCCTTGTGGCAAAAGATCCAATGAGCAGCATAGGGCAGGCATGTCGGCTGTTATTAATATGTGTAATTTTCCTACAAATTAAAAAAAAAGAACTTTTTATATGATCGGCCAGAATTTTAACAACTTAGTGAGAGAACTTTGCACTGAGCCAGGATGATGAGATTTTTTTTTTTATAAGAAGCCCAACGTGTGTCATTCTTTTTCGGCCTGATGTCAGCCAGATCCAATTCCATCTGTCTGTGCCAAGAGAAAACCCGCTTGGGAATAGAAGGAAAAACCAGCTTGGGACAAGTTACTGGGAGGAGTACAGTTAAGAGCATCGATGCCCATAGTGAGAGGTGAAGTGCCCTGGCATTCCTGTTGGAGGGACGGAGGGAAAATCCTCTTGGCTGCACTGTGGGGCCCGTTTGTTTACGTCGGTCAGTTGCAGATTGCTTGGGGGCTGCTGGGGAAGTTTCTATTCTAGGTTTTCAGACAGCAATTACATTGGGTGACCCACACACACCCGCAATTATAGCATGTCTACACAAACCAGCAATTACAGATGTTTCTCCCTGAGTATTCTAACCCCCCTCCCTTCCTCCCCCCTCCCCCCATCTCTCCGTGTGTGTGTGTGTAAGTATGGATGCACATAACCCTGTTTCCCCAAAAATAAGACATCCCCTGATAATAAGCACAATCGGGCTTTTGAGCGCATGCATTAAAATAAGCCTCCCCCCCCAAAAAAATAAGCCCTCCCTGAAAATATTTAAAAACAGTGCTGGAAATCAGGTAAGACGGCAAGAGGAGCCCCATCCTGTTCCATGCACCCCAAAATAATAAGACTGCCCCCAAAATAAGGCCAAGCGCTTATTTCGGGGTTCAAAATATGTAAGACAGGGTCTTATTTTCAGGGAAACACGGTATATGTATACACATACAGAAGTACACATAAATGCGTAATTATTTTTTGGGGTAAAGTTTTATTTTTAAACATACATCAATATCATCAATATCATTGCATGGATAGTGTGGCCTCTGAGTGCCATTCATTTTGTTACAAAACCAAATATTAATACAAGTAAAAAATTTCTACATTAGTCAAATTTACTTGGTCTAATGTTATTATACATATTTATATCAGCACATATTCCTTCATTTTTCAATTATTCAATATTGGTTACATCCTTCTAATAGTCATAACATTATTCTTGGGCATATCTGGTAACATCCTTTTTCAAAATCTAATCTTAATCGCTAACATTCACTTTAAATGTATTATGCAAAAATATGTATAACGATATTCCCCCTATTTCTAATTTTTTAATCTAATTCTCAGTACATCCAGCCCATGGGCCGCGAGTTTGACACCCTTAGTGTAAGTTGATGTGTGTCTTTGTGTCTTTCTATGTACACACACAGATACGATTTACACAAACCAGCCATTATAACCATTATATAAGAGTTTAATTGGAATGGAAACGATTGGGGCTGGGGAAGGGCCAAGGGACGGAGGCTTGACAGAATGGGCTGCCCTGTTCCGTCTCATCCTCTGTGATGAGAGATAGCTGCCAATGCATTTAAAATCCTTTGTAAGTTAAGGACATAAGGACATAAGGCAGTGTTTCTCAACTACAACAACTTTTAAAATGAGTGGAGTTCAACTCCCAGAAAATTGCCTAATTTGGGGTTTTTTCCTCCATTACATCCCTATTGGGATGGCCAGCTGGACAGCAGCTTGGAATGTTGGCAATTTCTCTGTTCTAACCCTGCCCCTCCTGGTCCTGTGGCCCAGAACAGAGGGGGGAGTAACTGACTGGGGAATTCTGGGAGTTGAAGTCCATACATCTTAAAGTTGCCAACAATGAGAAACACTGTAGAGCATGGGTGTCAAACTCAATTTCATTGAGGGAGGCATCAGGGCTGTGGTTGACCTCGGAGGTCTGGGCGGGCATGGCTGACTGGGTGGGTGGGTGAGGTCAATTGAGTGGGCGTGACCACTCACTGGGCATGGCCAACTTGACACCATTCCCCAAAATGCTGGCATGTTTCCTCTTTGCATTGCGTAGAGTGGGCCGAAGCAATGCTGGTCCAATGTTTCCTCTTTGCATTGGGCTGAAGCGACATGGGTAGACTGGGCCAAAACGACACGGGTCAGCTGCTTACATTTTCCAAGGTGGCCCCATGGACTGGATCCGACCACATTGCAGCCATGAGTTTAATACTCCTGCTGTAGTGTCTAAGAGATCAGATTGAAAAAGGAAGAAAGCAACAGGCAAATGGAAAAGCCAAACCTTTATTATATTTTCACGATGAGCTGGTTGAAATATCATCACAGTGAGCAGTCCTGGGAAAAGAGATGGACGATTGCTCTACTTTTGTTTGCAGTGCATGCTTCAATCACAGTCTGTGCATCAGTTACAAATCTTACTTGCATGGATGGCACTATTAGTGTATAACATGAGAAGCTTGATTTGTTAGCGTGATGCCTTTTGGGTAACGTAGGTTTTGGCGTGCACCTAGCCATGCGGTTGGTTTTTACGGTAATACAAAATGAATCAATTCACCCGTCTTAAGGAAACTTTGTGGATTTATGATACTTGGGATACTGGCATATGTGTGTATGTCTGTATGTACTTTTGTAAATCCCACAGCTTGGAACGGTCTGAGTCTTGGTGGAAGAAGAGTAGGAGGGGGAAATATCGGTTAACCATTTCCATTCTGTCAGTGTTTTGCGTTGATATCACCTCCTTCAGTTGATGTTTCCCCTATGGCATGGAGGGAAAGAGAAGGATAGATACGGGGATTTTTTTTGAAAATTCTTTGTAAAAGATAGTACTTCAAAAATTTCCATGTTGCAGAGGGTGCTCCTTAAGGCTGACGGGCAGCACTGAGTCATCCTTTTCAAACTGAAGCAACTGAATCCCATGGTTGCTTTTAATGAGATACAGCAAGGACAAAGGCCATGATTGACAGAATGTAACAGGGTGGATAAAAATCGATGATTTAAAAAAATTAATTTAAAAAATCAGGTTTTTTTTTTAAATTTAAATCGGATTTTTTAAAATTTAAATTGGTTTTTTTTAAAATTTTTATCAAATTTATTTTAATAAAATGCTTTTGGAGTAAAAAGCTATCTAAAGATAGTTTCTATTTAAGATACATTAATAATTTAGTTTATTCAGCATGAAATGGAGCTTAGTTATGACGCATGAGGCTGTATATTCTGCAATATTGGGATTGTCGGTGAGTCAACAGTGGGTCAGAGGAGGAGCTGCTGCGGGACAGAGATGACAGTTCCTCTTTAAAAATTATGATTTAAATCAAGTTGATTTAAATCAAGCCTTTTTACTACCGTGTTTTCCCAAAAATAAGACCCTGTCTTATTTTTTTTTAACCCCGAAATAAGCGCTTGGCCTTATTTTCAGGGCGGTCTTATTATTTTGGGGTGTGTGGAGCAAGATGGGGCTCCTCTTGCTGTCTTATCTGATTTCCAGTTCTGCGTTTAAATATTTTCGGGGAGGCTTATTTTAGTGCATTTGCTCAAAAGCTGGATTGGGTTTATTATCAGGGGATGTCTTATTTTCGGGGAAACAGGGTAGTGATTTAAATCATGATTTAAATCGACTTGATTTAAATCAAATCGACCCTGGAATGTAAGCAGTAGAAAAACTGAAGCATCGGACCAATCAGGAAAAAAATACTTCAAATATTAAAACCCATTTATGATATAATTCAAGCCAGTTTGGCCTTTTATTTGGGATAACCTGGTTTTTTGATTGGATGAATCAACTGTAGACCTAATGGTAAGTGTTTGGGGATTTGCCTCTGTGATCCATTCCCCTTGATTAGGGATTGGGTCAGGAACCTATGACCTTCCGGGTATTGCTTGCATTACAGCTCTCATTAACTTGATCCTAGGTCATTCCAGCTAGAGCTAATTAGATAGGTGCCCTAACAGGAGCTGAAAGATCAATGCCTTCCCCACCTCTGTGTTTCTGTTGTATATTTTCACCTTGCAATTAGTGCAAGGATCCTCCTGGGGAAAAAGAAGGTGGTAGGCTTGTAAGTGACACGAGAGCTAGCCACTCAGTGTTGTACAGGCCTTCCTAGAGTTTGCCAGAAGAACAGACAGATCCATCCTAAATTTGGTCCATGGAAAAAGACACATCTCTGAAATGTATATTTCCTGAAGCTATACACCTAATGAATAATCAGCTCAATGGAGAACATGTTATCTAGAAACCCTCCTTCGTTCTGTCTTTAGGAAGAGCTCAAAGATATTTCTGGTTTTTCTTTGAAGATGTTTCACTTCTCATCCAAAAAGCTTCTTCAGCTCTGACTGGATGGTGGGGAATGGAAGGGTTTATACTCCTTGCAGACAGCTGGTCATTTTGCATTCTTTTAGCAGCTCTCTAAGGTCACCTGAAGGTTTTTCTATGGCATCAGCAGTGGTGGGTTTCAATTTTTTTTACTACTGGTTCTGTGGGCGTGGCTTGGTGGGCATGGCATGGGTGGGCGGGCGGGTATGGCATGGCTGGGTGGGCGTGGCATGGCTTGGTGGGCGTGGCAGGGGAAGGTTACAGCAAAATCCTCATTTCCTCCCAATCAGCTGGGACTCGGGAGGCAGAGAAGAGATGAGGGCTGGGCTAGTCAGAAATTTTACTACCGGTTCTCCGAACTACTCAAAATTTCTACTACTGGTTCTCCAGAACTGATCAGAACCTGCTGAAACCCACCTCTGGTCATCAGGGTCACCTGAGAGGTGCAAATTGGTATGGAGCCTTCCTGGAACTGTTGAAAGGACTGTGTTGTAGATTGGAGATAGATGATGTCATATCCCTCCCCCTCTGGTTACAATGCAAATGACCAGCTGTCTGCAAGGAGTATAAATCCTTCCATTCCCCACCATCCTGTGAGAGCTGAAGAAGCTTCTTGGATGAGAAGCGAAACATCTTCAAAGAAAAACCAGAAAGTCCAGTTGCCTCTTGAAAATAAAGCACACGACCCTGATGACTGAGAATCTCCATAGACATTTAGCTGGAGTGATATTTGTTGGGGGTGGTGACCAAGAGGTAAATTTCTTGCATCAATCAAGAGGCCAAAGTAGATATTTTAATTACATCCTCTCAACACTGTATAGATGGTATAAGCAAGCTTTTGGGCCAGTAGATACTTTTGAGATTTTAAGAGCATTTTGTCAGTGCTCACAGAATAAACAGGATTCCTTGAAAAGTGTTCTTGCAGATTAAGGCGCAAATGGTGTCTAGTATAGAGGAATGCAGAAATAGCTTTTGATGAAAAAGCACTACTATTAATCTTCTCATCGTTTCCACCACCCATCTTCTTCCACTTATGATTGTAACTTTGTTGCTTGTATGCTTACGATTTATATTGACATTGTTTCCTGATTGCTTATTTGTACCCTATGACTATCATTAAGTGTTGTACCTTATGATTCTTGATGAACGTATCTTTTCCTTTATGTACACTGAGAGCATATGCACCAAAGACAAATTCCTTGTGTGTCCAATCACACTTGGCCAATAAAAAATTCTATTCTATTCTATTCTATTCTATTCTATTCTATTCTATTCTATTCTATTCTATTCTATTCTATTCTATTCTATTCTATTCTATTCTATTCTATTCTATTCTATTCTATTCCATTCCATTCCATTCCATTCCATTCCATTCCATTCCATTCCATGAAGAATGCAGGAACCATGAATAGAGATGGGGAAGGGGGAACCCCTAGTCCTGAAAAAAGGGAAAGCATGAGAAAGAAACTCCAAATAACCCTGCCTTAATTCTGTTCGGCATTAGAAGGGGCAAAGGGAAACTCTCTCAGGCGTTCAAAATTCTGTTATCCCTGCAACAATAGAGGGTTATTCCTGTAACCCATCCAGTGTGGATTTTCTAACTTGGCCTATCTCAAACGACCGACACTAATTTCAAAGCTCATGTGGTATAGCAATGAAATTCTTGAACTAAGACTCAAGGGCTTATATGTTTGCATTTGATTTGCAGGGACATATTTCTTTGCAGTTCTTACACATAGCACACATTAGAACAGGCCCACCTAAGTGATTGGCAAGGCTGACAGAGAGGGGCAAAGCACATTTCTCAGCCAATTCTGATTTTGGAAGAAAAAAATACCTGTGAATATATGTAGCAATAGCAAAAGTTTATCGGCAATGCTTGGTCAAGTTTTCTGGAGATATCTGAAGAGGTTATCTTGGGGGGAAAAATCTTTGAGGATTGGTAACTGTCTTACATCCAGGGGTGGGCTTCAAAAATTTTAGCAAGGGGTTCTCTGCCTGGTTGCTGGGTAGGCGTGGCCATGGTGGGCGTGGCCTAGTCGGCCTCCTGCACCACAGTGGGGGGAGTGTTTTTGTCCTTCCCAGGCTCCGGAGGCTTTTCTCAAGCCTCCGGGAGGGCAAAAATGGCCTCCCCAGGCTCCGGAGGCCCTCTTGAGGCCAGAAAGGGGCCCATTTATGGCCTTCCCGAACTTCTAGTAGGTCCATTTTTACCTTTCTCGAGCCTCTGTGCGCGCCTGCACTTACCTGAATCCAAAACGGGCCACGTGGGGACTCCTGGGAGCGGAGGGGTGGGCGGGGCCAGCCAGGAGTGGGATTTGGGGGTTCTCTGAATTGCACAGAACCTTAGCTAGAGGTTCTCCGAAACCCCTGCGAACCCCCAGCAGCCCAGCCCTGCTTCCATCCGAGTCTTATTTTTGAGAGATGTTGGAAAGACAACAAGGTGGGGACATACCTCATAGGCTGCCTTGAACTTTCAGAGAGCGAGAAAGAGAGAAAGGGACTAAAAGTAAAAAAAAGAGAATATTGGCCTAATCAAGGCTTTGCTGCTGGGTCTGGCAACTCTTGTGAGAGGGGAAGGATGAAGAAAGAACACTTATTTGGCTCTCTGCTAGCTAAGAGGAAGCAGACTTTTTTTTAGAATCCCATCTCACTGAAATGTGGGCAAGGAAAGAAAGGGGGGAAAACCCTTCATGAGTTGGGGTTTTGTGCCCAGATTTCCACATTCAAAAAGATTGGGACTATTGAAGGCGCCAAAGGAGAAGGGGACAGCAGAGGATGAGATGGTTAGAGAATGTCATTGAAGCAGAGGGCATGAGTTTGGATGGACTCTGGGAGACAGTGGGGGTCACAGGGTCTGGTGTAGAGTGGTCCATGGGGTCACGAGGAGTCGGACACAACTTAGCAACTGAACAACAAAGATTGGGATTCCTAGTCTCTGGATTAAGGTTAAGTTTAAGGTCTTCGATTGGAAACACTTAGAGCAGTGGAGTCAAACTCGATTTCATTGAGGGCTGCATCATGTCCTTGGGGAGCCAGGGTGGGCATGGCCAGCTCGACGTCATGTGTGTCGCGGACGCCTGTGGAGGCCCAAGCTCTACCAATGAAAATGGGCTCCCGAGCTCCGTTTTCAGCTGCCACGGCCTCCTGTAACCCTCTGCCAGCAAAAATGGAGCTCGTTTCACTGGCAGAAGCACCGCGGGTCAGTCCTTCACTGTTTCCAGGGCGGTCGTCTTGTGGGCCAGATCTAAGTACCCCACGGGCCGGATCCGGCCCTCGGGCCTTGAGTTTGACATCCATGACTTAGAGACTAGGAAACTATCAAGGCACAACTGCCTCTGTGCAATTGTGCTCATTGGGCATATCCATAGCCAAACACCAACAAGAGAGCCTTTGCTTATTATGGGTCCCCCCCCCCATTCATAAGGCTCTGGGTCATGAGCTTTTTCCCTTTCTTCCACCGAAGGTTACACACCTATGAGTAGGGAAGCTGGAAGGCAGGTTGTCTATCTGACTCTTCCACAACATAAGAGAAGGGAACCAAATTTGGTGTAGTGGAGAACAAGCTGGCAAAAATATAGGAATATTGCTGGATCAGATGGGAGGGGTGAGAAAACAAATTCCAGAAGGAACAGCCCCCACCCCCAAAATTACATCCTATGGGAATGGGCAGTTGGACATCAGCTTGGAATGTTGGCAACTTCTTCATTCTAAACCTTCCCCTCCTTCCTGGTCATGTGGCTCAAAACTGAGAGGAGTAACTGTCTGGGGAATTCTGGGTATTGAAGTCTACCCATCTTAAAAAGTGTTGCCATTTGGCATGCAATTGTCTTATTATCATCGATGCAATTATTTGCAAATTATTATTATTGATGTGATTATTTTTAAATTATGTCCTTGACACATTTGTTTTGGAGTTCTTTTTCCTCTCTAAAGAATCCTTCCACCTCACCCCAGTTTCTGCAATTCAATCCTGAGGTTCACAAATGAAGGCTTTTAGCCCAAGTAAAACAGCTTTTCTCTTCTGGTTTTTATTTGGTATGTTTGCTTGGGACAGAGGAGTGATGGTTCTAGTTTCAAGTATCATTTTACGCTTTCCAAGTTGCCAGCTGGCAAAAAGATATTTTGGACTTTAGCAGGTTGCCAGTCCATTTTAAATGCATGCCATTTAATTTTTTTATTATCAAGTATATGGACTAAGTGATATGATTGGCTTGAGATTAGGGAAAGTAAAAGTGAATAAATGATGTGACAAATGTGTAAAATATTGTAAATGAAAAAAAAAACAAAACCTAGAAATAAAGGGACGATAAAGATAATAAAGGATGAGAAAAATGGGGAATGTAGAAAGTAGAAAGTAAGAGGAACAAAACTGATACGTAAAAGGAAACACATATTGTGTGTTTGTGTTTTGTATGTTGTGTTGTGTTGTTGTTGTAAAATTAATAAAAATGAATGAATGAATGAATGAATGAATGCCCATAAACTGATTTAGAAGATAGTTTGGTACTAACCAAAGTGTTTCTGCTCCTTAAGATGAGTCACCTATACCTGTTGCCTGGGGCCAGTTTAAGATTACAATAATGTTGGGCAAAATGTCCTCAGGAAGCATAACTGGTTACTCTGATAGTTCCGTGTTTTGGGCCAAGAGGTCATAGTGTCCTTTTTTTTTACATTTTATTCCTTCCAATTCTCATCCAGCTTGGTGAAAAAAGAACTTGCTTTTTAAGTTCCTTCAAAAGAGAAGAGATTGTGGTGAAATAGTTCTGAACCGATGTAACAATCTTATACTTTTTTTTAGTTAGTGTGGTTCAGTGTTTGGATTTGCCTGATGGAAGGAAGGTAGAGACTTCTCATTTGGGTTTTTACCACATCCCTGGATCCCTACAATCCATAATGGAACTCCAGTAGGCCTTTTCTGATTGCAAAGTTTGGAAAGTCAGGAAGGTTGACAAATGATTGTCCAATCTCTTCTTAAAAACCCAAAACTTGTGAAGACAAACGGTTCCGCTAGTTCAGGGGTCTGCAACCTTAAACACTCAAAGAGCCATTTGGACCTGTTTCCCACAGAAAAGAAAACACTGGGAGCCACAAAACCCTTCCTGTGCCTGACTATTTCTTGAGCGGCCACAAAACTAGCATATGTAGTTAAATTAAATGTTCTGTTTTCTTCTGAAACTTTTCTTGGATTTATCCATGGTTGGGCTACCGGGGGTTGAAAAGCTCAATAAATTGCGTGCCGACGGGTGTCGCACATTGGCAGTTTGACACATATTTTGAGTGACAGGGAGCCGCAGCAGAGGGGTGAAAGAGCCACATGCGGATCCAGAGCTGCAGATTGCTGACTGTTCTGCCCCAGCTATGGAACCCAAGAAATGTAGCACACACAAAACTCCAAACAACTCCATTTACTACAAATACAGTCTTTTTCAAATGCAAGCTATTACTCGAGCCCTGGCTGCACAGGCTGCTGGCGCGACACCACACCAGCCTCCTCGTTGTCAGGATCAGCCACAATCCGCGCAGGCCACTGGCGGGCCACAACACTGACCCCTGCGCTTTCTCACTGTCAGGAAATTTCTCTTTAGTTTTAGGCTGCTTCTCTCCTTGATTAGTTTCCACCCATTGCTTCTTGTCCTGCCTTCAGGTGCTTTGGAGAATAAGTTGACCCCCTCTTCTTTGTGGCAGCCCCTGAATTTCTTTCATATCACCCCTAGTCAACAATATTAGCCCTGAATTTTTTTAAAAAACCCACACACTTAAGCACCTGAGAATAAGGTAGAAATCTTTTTTTTATTATTACTTCTGTTTCTTTTTGTTTCTCTAAACTTTTGCAAGAGACAATTCTGAGGAACACATCTCTTTTAATTATCCTCAGTGGCGTAAAGAGAGATCCATCACGGAAGGATTTTAGAAAAAAAGAAGGCAGTTGAATCTCAAGCCAAGGCAAAGAAATATAATCAATAACATGATTTCTGCACAAGCTGATTAACGGTGTGATTTGATATCTGAGGACAAGGAACTTCTCTTGCTGTTTGGGGAAATTAACTTCTCATCCAAAAATATCTGCTGTAACCACTAGATAATTACTTGGGGTTTAAGAGCTGACTTGGCTCGTTCATTGCAGATGTATATAATTAGGAGCAGGGTAAGAAAAACAAAGTCCTGAAATATGAATATCCTTGTGGTGTGTATGTATTCATTTACTAGCACCCTCAACCTGTCTCAGGCATGTTTTACCATTACACTTCAGTTCAGCTAACATCTTCAGTAACAAGAAGTAGTGGCAAAAGATGATCGAATAATGGTTTATCCACTATTGCTGGTTGGGTGATTTTGGGCCAATCACCAGGAGACTCTTGAGTTCTAGTCCCACCTTATGTATGAAAACATTTTAGCCAGTTCCTCTTTCTCAGCCCACCTCACAGGGTTGTTGTGGGGAAAATAGGAGAAGGAAAGAGTATTAGGCATGTTCACACCTTATTTTTTAAAAATATTAAAGGCAGAATATAAATAAATGAAAACAAACAAAAACCTCCTACATCTGGTTGTGTAACCTTAATAGCTACTGATCAGAATGAAAACTGAACAAACGGATAGTTTGTGCAAATGAATACTGTCTGTTCACAAGAATAAGGAAGTTGCACAATTTCTTGAATTTCTGTATTATACTGCGCTCTAGAAATGTGGCTGAATGAAAAATGATGGCTTCTTTTGTTAGTCATAGTAATAGGTACTTTTAACTACAACAATATCCTTAGTTTCTCCTGCAAAGCAGAAGTCCACTTTTTGGGGTTTTTTTAAAAAATGATTTATTTCACATTGGCTTATGCATGGAATATGTACATAGATTTTTGAAGAGTACACTATAAAAAAACCGCTCTTTTTAAAAGGCTAATATAAATTGTAAAATACACTCAGCAGGTTTTTTTTTTTAAAAAGTAAAAAAGCAACTAAAAACAATGCAGGAAGCCATTTTATTTCAGGTTCAAGGGAGTACTCAACGTCAGGGGTGTCAAATTGGATTTCTTAGGGAGCCAGATCAGCATTGTAGTTCTCTGCGGGCCGGGGGGTGGGGGGTGGGGGGCAATGGGATGGATGCTTCCTGCAGCACCCTGCTGGCCAAAATGAGGTGTGGGGGACCACACGTGGCCCCCCAGTGCCTCATTTTCTTTTTTTAAATTAAATTTTATTAACATAAACAAACGTAAAACACAAATACATGTAAACATTTATACATTAACAAAAAGTCAATCGACTAACTTCTAGAAAACCTTCGCATCGGTGATTAATGTCCATTTAACCAATTTTCCTTAATCATACTATTTACATGTCCTATGTTGTTGGCCCTATCCTTCTTTCTAACCATGTGTACCATTTTTGCCAAACTAAATAAAAGTCAGTGTTCTCTTTATCTTGGAGCTCTTTTGTGAGCCTATCCATCTCTGCGCATTCATTTATTTTTGTTATTATTTTTTCTTCTGTTGGTATTATCTCGGATTTCCAATTCTGAGCGTACACTATACGTGCCGCTGTCAATATGTGGATGGTAAGATATTTTATCTCCTTGGTACACTGTGGTGTACTCATTCCAAATAGAAAGAATTCTGGTTTCATTTCTACACTTTGCCTCGTTGTTTCCTCAATTATTCTCTTAATCTCTTGCCAGTAGCATTGTGCCTTCCTGCAAGACCACCAGAGATGGTAATATGTCCCCATTTGTGTCTTGCACTTCCAACACATTGGTGATGTGTTTGGAAACATTTTAGCCAAACGTGCCGGAGCAAGGTGCCATCTATAAAATATCTTGTATAAATTTTCTTTGTATGGAATCGACAGTGTCATCTTATAATTTTCTGCCCATAGCTTGTCCCATCTGTCCAACTCTATATTGTGACCTATATTTCTTGCCCAGCTTACCATGTTTTCTTTCACTGTTTCCTCCTCTAATTTATACCTTATTAAATATCCATAAATTTTAGATATTATTTTCTCATCTGCCCAGTGCCTCATTTTCAGCCTCCCCAGCCTCCAGCAGCACTCTGCTGGCCAAAAACAGGCCGCGAGGCCTCTGCGCAGCCCGTTTTGGCCGGCAGAGGCATTGCAGGCTGATCCTTTGATCTTTCCAGGCCGGCCCCTTGGGCCAGATTTAAGCACCCCGCTGGCCGGATCCAGCCCGTGAGCCTTGAGTTTGACATCCTTGCTCTACCTGATCCAGTATTTTCTGTGTAACTCACTTCAGTCCTTCAAGGTCCTGGAGTGAAGGTATTCTGTTAATGCAGTGTTTCCCAACCCCAGCTACTTTAAGATGACTGGACTTCAACTCACAGAATTCCATACATTTTAAAAGTTCCTCAAGATGAGATATGCTGCATTAGTGACTATCCAATTATGTTTTGGCAGTTGAATTTGAGAACTCCTGCAAATCAAATCAAATCGCGGGTTGTATCCCTGAGCTAAAATCAGAGTTAAATATTGTTGGAGAGGTTGCATCTCACTATTTCTGTCCTTGCTTCAGCCGTCCTCACTGTTATGCAACTGGATTAATTTTCAAAGATTGGATGGAAGTGAGTTGATCAATTTAAAAATGACAACATTGAACCGAAGGCTACAACGTCCTTGTTATTCTGGGTTCCTGTTATTCCTGGTTTCCTTCCTTGCCATGACAACCTTTAGCGTGGAGGGTCGTGATTTCTTCTAGTCTGGAACATCTTTTGATGGTGAATGTTGCAAAACGTGCAGGTTTGTTCAGGCAGGCCGACATTTAATTTTTAATGAAGTTTGTACTAATAAAGCCCTAACAATATAAGCTGCATGACTGTGCAACGTTTCTAAAGGAAGTCTCTCGTTTGGCTTTTGTGTGGCCTGCTAGGAACTGAAACCTAAAAATGATTGGGGGAAGGAAAGAGGGAACATTAGGTTTAATTTAAAATAAAGAGAATAGCGTGCTGCAGCATCACATATTTCATTGTTTTGTTTGTCATATTTGGGGCATCCATGGGAAGTCAGAAAAGGCACGATGATGGGGTGAGTTGGGGTGATCAAAGCCTGCCCCCTTTTCATATATGTGTAGAATCTGGAATACATATAAATAAACTTTGGAGTTTTAATTGTATGATCCTGGCTACTGTCTTGTTGGTCTTTTTGGCCTTTCCTGATCATATTTAATTTGGGATGTTTTGGAGAGTCTTGATATACTCAAGGCTTGGGTCACCCATGATTGACAGCTACAGCATTTTCTCTAGAGTTGGACAAACTGCAGGCTTGCGAGATCCATATAAAATAGAACAAATTTGCAGAATAATGACTGGAGGCACATCTCAGAGAAAGTGCTGGATGTAAAACGTTGGCTGACCAGGATCAGATGTTCTGCATTTGAATTAGATCCAGTATTGTACACAATTTACAGAGAAGAACCATTTTGTGCAGCAGGGAAGAGAGGTTCTATGAGCCGCGGTGGTGCAGTGGTTAGGACGCAGTACTGCAGGCTACTTCTGCTGCCTGCCGGCTGCCTGCAGTTTGTCAGTTCAAATCCCACCAGGCTCCAGGTTGACTCCGCCTTCCATCCATCCGAGGTGGGTAAAATGAGAACCCAGATTGTTGGAGGCAATAGGCTGACTCTGTAAACCGCTTAGAGAGGGTTGTAAAGCACTGTAAAGTGGTATATAAATTCTATTGCTATGCATGCAATCTTCTAGCCTTTTAGCACATTTTATATGCCCCTTTACCTGAAGAAATTAGAAAAGAGAGAGAGTGAGAGAGAGAGAGGGAGGGAGGGAGGGAGGGAGAGAGGAGATAATCCTTCATTATAGAGCCTTAGGTTCAATCTAGGGCATCTGTGGTAAATTTGCAATTGATTCTGGGATTTTATCATCAATCAGGAGACATGAGCAAACTGTTCAATCTGGCTGATTGTAAAATCCTATGTCAGTGTTGGCGAACCTTTTCGGCACCGAGTGCCAAAACGGGAGCGGGCACATGCCGGGAAGATGATCTTCCGGTTTCCATCGCGTGCATGCGCACCAGCCACCTGTTTCCTGGTGCGTATGTGTGTGCAAAGACCAGGCGGCTGGTGCACATGCACGCACCAGAAACCAGAAACATGCACGTGCCGGGAAAATGATCTTCTGGTTTCCAGGACACCATGAACGCCGGCCACCTGGTCTTCCAGTTTCTGGTGCGCATGTGCACATGAAGACCAGCTGCCGGTGTGCATGTGCGTGCCATAAACCAGAAGATAATCTTCCCGGCGTACGGATGCACACTGGGCGGCTGCTTTTCCAATTTCTGGCGCTCCCGCATGCATGAAGACCAGCTGGCCAGTGCGCCGGAATCCAGAATAGCAACGGGCAACGGCTTTGCGGGCCTGGAGAGATGGCTCTGCGTGCCACTTCTGGCACACGTGCCATAGGTTCGCCATCATGGCCCTATGTCCAAAACTATATTTATCTCTATTTGGATGCAGGCTTTCATCAGCCCCTTCTTAGCAACTGACCTTTTGTTCCACGGCCTCCGACTCTCAGGTTTGTTTCAGTTCAGATATAATACGTTCTCCACCTTTAGGGTTTTTTCCTCTTGCCCACCCCCCCCTTTTTTTTCTATGACCATATCCTGCTGGGGCTTTCTATGTCTCATCTTTAGTTAAATATTTCTTAACCAAAGTTATATATAGCCCAGCACCTACTTGTGGTAAAATGCGTGGGCTACAGCCAGGCTCCTTTGGGAGCACAAATGCTTTTCTAATTTTAGCCACCTCAACTTCCTTTTCCTTTCCTCCCTTGACACGTCATTAAGTCAGACTCATTCAGCTTGTTTTGCATTTTCCCCAAATAGAACTTTTTTTTTTGCTTTGTGAATGCACCGGTCAAAACTTGAAAGTGGAAATTTAAATCTCTGGAACCTCATCCAGTTTTGGCTCTTGCTATATCAGTTTGTGTCGGAAAGAGTGATGGAAGTCTGGTTTCTTTAAGGGTTGTGGCATCAGGTAAAAACCTGATGTTACTTCCTTTTGCAACATATTTCATTGCATGTTTTTGAGTCTGCTGAAGTTTGAAGCCTAGATGAAAGGAGAATAAAGCTTGCTCTGAAATCAAGGTTGGACTCAATGTGTGATGCTCCTAGCATTATAGCAATACCACTTAGATTTATAGACTGCTCCACAGTGCTTTTACAGCCCTCTCTAAGTGGTTTAAAGAGTCAGCATATTGCCCCCAATAATCTGGGTCCTCATTTTTACTGACCATGGAAGGATGGAAGGCTGAGTCAACTTTGAGTCGATGAGGCTTGAACTCCTGGCAGTGGGCAGTGAATTAGCCTGCAATATTGCATTCCAACCACTGCGCTATCATTGCTCCTGAAGACAGGGGAGGCCTTACACCATATTTCTTACCTTCCATTCTTAATTCTCCTTGCTTCAAGTGGGGAAACCCACAGGGACCTAGTGTGGAGAAAATAACACACATCCATTGTGCTAGCCATGTCCCATCTTGGTCAATGTACCTTCAGATGGGTAGACTTCAGCTTCCAGAAATCTCAACAATGATCATGTTGACTAGAGAAGACAGACAGTTGATACCTACTTGTATGCATCAAGAAGGACTTGGGTTGGGGAATGCTGCCTTGAGAAATAATTTGATCAGGGTGGATAAAAATCGATGGATGGTGGATGGATGATCAGGGGGGATAAAATAAAAATTTTAAATTTTAAAAATTAAAATCAGATCTTTTTTATTTAAATCGGATTTTTTTTTATTTTTATCAAATTTATTTTAATAAAATGCTTTTGGAGTAAAAATCTATCTAAAGGTGTTTTTCTATTTATTTATTTTATTTATTATTTATATATTTGTTTGTCAAACATGTACAAGATGACAAGTACAGGTATGAACATAAACATAAAGAAGTAAATACAAATAAATGGGGACAGTAAGACAGAGACGGTAGGCACGCTGGTGCGCTTATGCGTGCCCCCTTGCGGACCTCTTAGGAAGGGGTCCATGGTAAACAGTTTGAAGTTGAAACTGTGAGGGTTTTGAGGCTGTAACAACGGAGTTGGGTAGAGCATTCCAGGCATTGACTACTCTGTTGCTGAAGTCGTATTTTCTGCAATCGAGTTTGGTTTACCAAGTTTACCACTTGGTTTACCAAGTGGTTTACCTTGAGTTTGTATCGATTTTTTTTTTAAATTTGATTTATATGCCGCCCTTCTCCGGAGACTCAGGGCGGCTTACAGTGACTTAAGCAATAGCCTTCATACTTTTGTATATTTTATACAAAGTCAGCTTATTGCCCCCACAAACTGGGTCCTCAATTTACCTACCTTAGAAAGGATGGAAGGCTGAGTCAACCTTGAGCCTGGCAAGATTCGAACTTACTTTAATTGCAGACAGCTGGTGTTACATTACAGTGCCTTGTCTGCAGAACTATCCAGGCTCCTTGTTTGCCCGTGTACTATTATGGTTAAAACTGAAGAAGTCATTGACAGGCAAGATGTTGTAGCAGACAATTTTGTGTACTATGCTTAAATTGGACCGCAGGCGGTGCAATTTCAGATTGTCCAAGCTCAAAATTTTAAGCCTGGTGGCATAGGGAATTCTATTGTGAGTAGAGGCGTGGAGAACTCTTTTCGTAAAATTATTCTATTTAAGATGCATTAATAATTTAGTTTATTCAGCATGAAAATGGAGCTTAGTTATGTAGCATGAGGCTGTATATTCTGCAATATTAGGACTGTCGGTGAGTCAACAGCGGGTCAGAGGAGGAGCCGCTGCGGGACAGAGATGACAGTTTTTTAAAAAAATTTGATTTATATGCCGCCCTTCTCTGGAGACTCAGGGCGGCTTACAATGCACTAAGCAATAGCCTTCATCCTTTTGTATATTTATACAAGTCAGCTTATTGCCCCTACAACTGGGTCCTCAATTTACCTACCTTAGAAAGGATGGAAGGCTGAGTCAACATTGAGCCTGGCGAGATTCGAACCTGCAGTAATTGCAGGCAGCTGATCTTAATAACAGGGTGCTTTAGACCACTGTACTACCAAGGCTCTACCAGTTGCTCTTTAAAAATTATAGTTTAAATCAAATCCATCCTGAATTTGATATACTAATGTCAAAGTGATAGAGTTTGCAGCAATTCAACCAGCACACAAGTAAATTCAGCAGGATTCATGTATAAAAGAAACTTCTTTATATACAGTAATATAAAGCATGATGCAGGTATACAATATCCATGCAGCAGAAGCCAGAACCAGAACTCAGAATCCAGAAGCACAGAATCAATATAATCACAGAAGCAATAATAATCTGCCTGCCTGCCTGCCTGCCTACCTACCTACCTACCTACCTACCTACCTACCTATACAGTTCAGTCAAGCTAAGCTATGCCCAGGCTCTGAGCCGTCTCCCCTGGCTCACAACAGATCCTGTTTCTTGGTCACCAAACAGTTAGTCATAAGTCATAAGTTTATTTGTCAAGCATATATAAGATAACAGGTAAAAGTATAAACATAATTTGAATACATGAAAAGAGTAAGTAATTAAAAGGAATATTAGGACAGGGATGGTAGGCACACTGGTGCACTTATGCACACCCCTTTCCATTGACTGGGTTGTTATGGCTATCCCAGCTCATAAGTTCTTACAAACTGACACAAAGTATTTTATCTCGATTAGATCAGAAGAGCCTAATATCTCAATCCAGACAAATGCCTACCAGAATTGCAGCAGAATTAACAATTGATACCAGCCATTAGGAAGCCACAAATCATTTTAAAACAGAGAATAGAATAAACTTTGCACCAACTGTCTGGCTTTAGACTGAAAATCAAGCAGCAAAATCCACAGAGCCTTTTTCATGTGATTTTAAGAATTCATAATGCAAGTCTGAAAAATTGCCAAAAAGATTGTAGGTATAGGGGTTACTTTTCACACAGTCAGAGGGAAAACAACTTAATATCCAATCTGGCCATTACCAAAATAAATGAAAGATGGAAACCAGGCCTCATTCCCCCCCTGTCCCCCCACCCCCAAAAGCAGGCCAGCCTATTGCATAGCTCAGACAGGAGAAAGAGGTGCCAAAATTGAAAATTGAATTCACTATATATTAGGCACACTTTTAATACTCACTAGTTGCTGGAATTCTTTCGTAATAGCTTCTTAGCTTTTCTTCAGACAGCATGATTGTTAAGTGAATCTGGCTTCCCCATTTATACTTGTCAGAAGGTCGCAAAAGGGGATCACAAGACCGTCATAAATATGAACCAGTCGCCAATTTTGATCATGTGACCATGGAGATGCTGCAGTGGTCATAATGAAAAAATATGGCCATAGGTCAGCGTTGTTATATCTTTGAGCGGTCACTAAATGTATGGTTGTAAGTCGAGGACTTACCTTCATAGGTCACTTTCTAATAAAATAAAGAAAACCAATGAAATAATAGAAAATACTTGTAGCTCGGGTTTTAGATTTTGGCAGTGGTTTGCTCTCCAAACCGCTGCGGCTACTGTTCCTGACAATACTTGGTAAACCTCCCAAGGTGTCCCTTGCTTCTACCCACTCGGTTTATTTTCCTGAATAAGTGGGCAAAATTCCAAAGAAACCACTAGGCTATATCCAGCTATCAGTTTGAGTATCTAAGAAGGCTTGTGGGACCCATGTGGAATTCAGAGACATTTTGGGAAATAATGCAAGAGGCTGGCAGTTTGCCTTCCAGCACGTCTACGGAGATTGTCAGTCATCCAGGTCATAACTGCTTTTTTTTTCATTGCTGCTTTTTTCAAAAGTCAACTGGACTGTTTTTTGAGGAAGAAGAAGAAGACGTTTCGCTCCAAGAAACAACAACTACTATTACTACTACTACTACTACTACTACTTCTTCTTCTTCTTCTTCTTCTTCTTCTTCTTCTTCTTCTTCTTCTTCTTCTTCTTCTTCTTCTTCTTCTTCTTCTTCTTCTTCTTCTTCTTCTTCTTCTTCTTCTTCTTCTTCTTCTTCTTCTCCTTCTCCTTCTCCTTCTCCTTCTCCTTCTCCTTCTCCTTGTTCTTCTTCTTCCTCCTCTTCTTCTTCTCCTCCTCCTCCCTCTCCCCTCCTCCTCCTTCTTCTCCTTCTCCTCCTCCTCCTCCTCCTCCTCCTCCTCCTCCTCCTCCTCCTTCTTCCTCTCCCTCTCCCTCCCCCTCCCCTTCCCCTCCTCCTCCTCTTAAAAAACCAGTCTGGTTACCTTTTGAATAAAGCACCTTTGAGACTTCCAGCGTGTCAATTTTACCTAGTATTCATTGTCTTAAATTGAAAGAATCTAAAATGAAAAATTAGATAGGTAGGAGGTGAATACGGGCATCTTGTTTCATCTGAGCACCATCTTGAGTCTCATGAATATCTATATAAATTCCTCATTCGAGAAAAATGGAATGTAATCTATCAAAAAACCCCAAAGTAAATGTTCTCCTATATTTTGAAATGCTTAGACCAAAAGTTACTTGGTTTGAAAATTAACAAAGATTGGGTAATTGCCAGATAACAAGGATAAGACAGTCTTATTTGTTGCTGAGAGTTACTTTTGAGAATCCATATTGATGATACGTTGATCTATAAAGCACGATGCTGGTCAGATCAAGGCTATAAAAAGAAAAAAGCCCAATAAAAGAATCAAGTAGTAATGAAGCCCAATAAATGAATCAAGAGAGGAGAATCTTTCTGCTCCATCAATGGCTGTGGTTGTAGAATCATTTATTGTTGAAAATTCAAGATGACGGCAGTCAATCTTTTATATGCTCCAAAGCTAAACCATATCAGCCTAGGAATACTCTACATGAGCCTAGCGGGACATCCCAAAATTATAGGCAAACTGGAAATAAAAAAAAAAAAGATAATGGAAGGGGACAATGGTATAAAAGTAAAGGTAAAGGTCCCCCTTGCACATATATGCTAGTCGTTCCTGACTCTAGGGGGCGGTGCTCATCTCCATTTCAAAGCCGAAGAGCCAGCGCTGTCCGAAGACGTCTCCGTGGTCATGTGGCCGGTATGACTAAATGCCAGAGGCACACAAATGCTGTGACCTTCCCACCAAAGGTGGTCCCTATTTTTCTACTTGCATTTTTTATGTGCTTTTGAACTGCTAGGTTGGCAGAAGCTGGGACAGGTAACGGGAGCTCACCCCATTATGCCGCACTAGGGATTCGAACCGCTGAATTGCCGACCTTTCGATTGACAAGCTCAACATCTTAGCCCCTGAGCCCCATTGACCCATTCGACGGTTGCGAAATGAATGGTGATAAGTCAGTAACAGCAACAGTTGGAAGGCACCTTGGAGGTCATCTAGTCCAACGCAGGAGACCTGTACTAGGGATTCGAACAGCTGAACTGCCAATCTTTCTGATCAACAAGCTCAGTGTCTTAGCTACTGAGCCACCTAGTCAGGCAAGTCAAGGATTACTTATAGAAAATCCTCATTCACGTGCTTTTAATGGCTCGATATTTCTTCCCTCTGGTTCACCCATCTTCCCAGTTCCCCCCACTGTTTCCCCTACTTCAGCCCTCCTCCTGAACCACGTTTCAGATGCCTCGATCATCTCAACTTCACGAAGCACCGTCTGGAATGAGTCCCTGAACATTGCGTCATTTCACACACACCATCCACATTCTATGCCAGCCAGCATGTTTCTCCCTAAACTAGTCTGATACCATTGATTTTAAAGCCTGCTAAATTGTCTCAGTGGGTAGCGTGAATTATGCATCTCCCTGTTCTTCTTTTAAAGGTCAATGACCTAATCCCAATTGATTTCAGATCAAAAGCATCGCAGATCTTTGGCCTTCTGCTCTATCAGTGGTTGCAGCTCACAGCACCCAGGAAATAAATTGTGATTGCTCTTCTAAATATGGTGTGGGGTTCCCAGCAGGCAGAGAGATGCATTCTGCCATGGTGGATGATAGAAACTCTCCTTTAAGAAGGCTATCTCAATAAAATTGTTCTGCCCCAGCTACGGACCCGAAAGAACGCAGCACACACAAAGTCTGTACAAACTAAATTAAATTAATTTACTAAATTAAATCAGTCTTTTTCAAACAAAGGCTGTTAATTAACTTTCTTAACAGCCTACAAGAATCCAAAGAATAAATAATCATAATCTTACTAGGATTGGCAGAAAGCCCAGAAGCAATTTGCAGGACATTGATAAAAGAACTAAGATCCAGATGCGAAGGAGAGTGAACGAAGTTGTTCCCTGCAAATTGCCTCAGTCATCATCCATCCTTAAATAGGCTAAGGGAGTGGCCAATTAGCCCCAAGCCTTACTCTCGAGGAGACCTCCTCCTGAGGAGCCACTCCTGCCTTTTGGCAGCTCTGCGTGCCCGTGCATTGAGAAGAGGCTCCTCCTCTTCTTCCTCTTCACTTATGGGAGCTTCTGGAGGTTCTGAAGGCCCTGGCTGAATCCCTGCCTCTGGCACCACATCTTCTCCAGCCTCCTCATTGTCCGACTTGAGTGCCAGCTGCACAGGCTGCTAGTGCAGCACCACACCAGCCTCCTCGCTGTCGGAATCAGCTACTAGCTGCACAGGCCGCTGACGGGCCACAACCAAAATTGAGGTTAAACCACAGGTTTGAAACTTGGTTGGTTGAATGTCATTACAATTTTTTTTTCTCCAGGTATAAAGGTGATGGTATTAGGAAGGTCCTTGGTGCTCTCTGAGCAAGCTTGGCGTTTTCTTGCAGAGGTTTCATGACCCAAATATTTGCATGCCTCCTGCGTAAATGGAGCACGCATGCACTCGCCTGCTGCTTGCACAAGGGAGGATGCATGCTCGCTCGCTGGCTGTTTCCACGGCCCAGTTGCAGAACCCCTCTCAGCCCACAGGTTGGGGACCCCTGATCTAGACTGAGCCCTTGGGAGAGTCAACGTGGGCATTGATTTGAGACTAAGTGAGTCAAAGTTAACTCTTTCCTGAAAATGCTACTCGACCAATTGACAGGTGAAATTCAGTGGAGGTTGGATCTTCTGTAGGTTTTGTTTATCAAGGTGCACACACAGACCCTGTATTATTTCTGACATTAAGCTTTAATACCTTTCCTTGCTTTTTTCTGTTTCCCTCAATTGCCCTCCTCCTTACTGCTAATGGTAGTAATGCTGCACTCGTGTCAGAAACACCAAGCACTTCCGGGTTGAAAGGATTAGCTGGTGACAGCACCGTTACCATGGGGACGCCTAGTTGGGGCTCCTTTCATGTCCCTGGCAGGAGCTGAAGTGAAGGATGGGAGCTCAGTTCTGCCCCATGGCAGCTCTCGGGTCTCCAACGCGGGCTTGCTAACCCCCTTCCCAGCGTTCCGACCATTTGAGCCACCATGCTCCAATGGTAGTGATAATAAACGCCCATGGGAATGATGCAGTGTGAATCATTCCAAAAATTGTGCCCAGAAAAAAAAAAAGGAGAGCTTGACTGGCCTTTCCTTGAAAAAAATAGCACAGCTTTCTGCCTCCTGTTTTTTTTCCTTCAGAGGCAGCCTGATGGAATATTTTATTTTAGATCAGGGATCTCCAACCATGGCAACTTTATGACTTGTGGATTTCAACTCCCAGAATTCCTCAGCCTGCATTCCTCCCAGAGGAATTCTGGGAGTTGAAGTCCACAACTCGTAAAGTTGCCAAGGTTGTAGATGACCTGTTTTAGATGACCATAGAGCAGGGGTGGAATCCACTTACCTTCGCTACCGGTTCGTAAATGAGAGTGTTTGCGCTTCACTCGCATGCAACACCTCTGTGCATACGCAGGGCCTTCTGCTCATGCGCAGAACATCAAAAACGGGACATGATGACGTCCAGGCAGGTGGGCGGAGCCTCCCTCCGCCGGCTCTACCAGTTTGTCCGAGCCGGATCGAACCACCTGCATTTCACCACTGCCACAGAGGCTAAGCGAGAGAGGGAATGTGGAACATATCTTTCCAAGTGGCGTGGGTAGGCCATCCAATTGTCTTCTGCAGCTATTTTTTTTTCAATAGGGATATTTTCCTACTTCAACTGCCTCTTCTTCCTCTGTGATATGGTCATCTTCCGTTGCAGAAAATAGGAGTTGTTCTCTTGCTTACTCACCAACTCATGTATTTTTTGTTTCTTAGTCACTCAGCTAAGATGTTGGTAGAGATATGACCTGATGCCAGGAAGCTATGAGATGTTTTGTTGTTCACATCAAAATACCTGATAGCAGTTCATACTGGCAGCATTCTCTATCAAGATATGCATTTATTGGTAGACCGTTTATTTACACAAAGACTCCCAGGCAAACTCATCTCCCGACTTGAAAGATTTTGCACCTGAGAAGAAGGAAGTCATTTGGCCTGCGTTGAAGGTTTGTAATCGGGACAGATGTGATCTAGATTGAAAAGTCTGCCCTGCATGCTCATTTAAGTTGACTCGCCTTTAATTCTTACATGGTAAAGATGAGACACAGAACAGATAGCGTGTGGTGCTCAAATTGGATGATCACCATTTGGATAACCCAAATTAATCATCAGGATGTGATGGCATTCTTCTAAGATGTGGTAAGCAACTTTAACCTCTGAGGAAAAGTGAGAGATGAATTCGCTTATATGACCTCATTTTACTTTCTCCGGCTATATTTTGGGCCAGGTCTTCACGAAGAAGATAAAATTGGTGTGTGTCACTGTCAGAGATGTTGGCAAACTTGGTTGGCATTTTTTCCTCCAATTATTTTTAATCAATTTGATGGAAAATAACTGCTTATGCCTTTCCCATCCTTACAGAAGAGAAAAACATCTCTCTGAAATTTCCATGAGTAGGGTTTTCGTAACAACTTTTATCGTTGTTGTAAAGTGCTTGAAGGATATGTCTATCATTACACAATTATCTTACTTACAGCCTCCTTGGCTTCACATATTTGTGTTGACTCTCACAATGGTATATCGCTGAAGATTTCCATTTTCATTTTAGTATCTTAAAACTAGCCAAGGAAACTGCATATGGTCAAAGATATTTATTTATTTTATTTAGTTTGTCAAACATGTATGAGATAGCAGATGTAAGTATAAACATGGACATGAGCACATGAAATGAATATAAATAAATGGGGACAGTAGGACAGGGACGGAAGGCACGCTGGTGTGCTTATGCATGCCCCCTTTACGGACCTCTTAGGAATGGGGTGAGGTCCATGGTAGACAGTTTAAGGTTGAAGCTATGGGGGTTTGAGGAAGTAACAACTGAGTCAGGTAGAGCATTCCAGGCATTGACCACTCTATTGCTGAAGTCATATTTTCTGCAATTGAGTTTGGAGCAGTTTACCTTGAGTTTGTATCCATTGTTTGCCCGTGTATTATTGCGGTTGAAGCTAAAGTAGTTGTTGACAGGTAAGATGTTGATATGTGCAATAGAAAATAATAACAGAATAACAGAGTTGGAAAGGACTTTGGAGATCTTCTAGTCCAAACCTCTGCACAAACGGGAAACCCTATACCATGTCAGACAAATGATTATCCAACATCTTCTTAAAAACTTCCAGTGTTAGAGCACCCACAACTTCTGGAAGCATGTCATTCCACAGATTGATTGTTCTCATTGCCAGGAAATTTCTCCTTAGTTCTAGGTTGCTTCTCTCCTTGATTAGTTTCTATGCAATACTTCTTGTCTTGCCTTCAGGTGCTTTTGAGAATAAATTGACCCTCTCTTCCTTGTGGCAGCGCCTCAAATATTGGAACACTGCTGTCATGTCACCTCTAATCCTTCTTTTCATTAAAAGAAGGAGCCATGGTGGGGCAGTGGTTAGAATGCAGTACTGCTATTCTATACCTGGCAGCTAATTCAATTCTCACCGGCTCAAGGTTGACTCAACCTTCCATCCTTCCAAGGTCGGTAAAATGAGGACCCAGATTGTTGGGGGCAAGATGCTGACTCTGTAAACCTCTTAGAGAGGGCTGTAAAGCACTGTGAAGGTATATATCATTCTAAGTGCTATTGCTAAACTAGACGTACCCAATTCCTGCAGACATTCTTCATAAATTTTACCCTCCAACCCCCTAATCATCTTTGTTGCTCTTCTCTGTACTCTTTCTAGAGTCTCAACATCTTTTTTATATTGGTGGTGACCAAAACTGCATGCAGTATTCGAAGTGTGGCCTTACCAAGGCATTATAAAGTGGTGTTAACACAACAAGAGGTCTTGATTCTATCCCTCTGCTAAGGCAGCTTAGGATTGCATTGGCTTTTTTGGCAGCTGCAGCACATGGCTGGCTCATATTTAAGTGATTGCCCATTAGGATTCTTAAGATCCCTCTCGCAGTTACTACTATTGAGCCAGCAATGCGTCTACTATCATCAGCAATAAGTTTCAAAACATAACCAAATGCAAACATCCAAATCTGACAATGCCCCAGGATGCAAATAAGCAATTATTCTGGTTGATATGGAGTTTGGATTGAAAATCAAATATCCTTCCCACAGTTCCATTTATAACTGGCTATATTATTCCTCAGGAAAGGGTTGTCCTCACTGAATACATTTACACAACTAGATATTTCAGTTCCATTGTTGACATTCAAAATTATTGTTTTCTGCTAAGCTGCAATCAGTCCAAATTTCCAGCCCACTACGACTTGCGGTTTGTCAGATTACTTCGTATTTTTCCTTCCTGCCAATTTCCCTTTTGGCACTTTAATCCCTCCTTGTGTGCTGGGGTTTCAGAATAAAATTCATGAGTCTTTCAGCATCTCTTAATAGGCATGGGTAATGAGTTGGCATTGTGTGCCCAAAAGCCCTAGGCAGGTGTTGAGAAAGCTTGGGAGCAAAAAAATGGTAGATTGTTACATGGAAAAGCAACTATGTTAATCTGCACTGTATAATCTCGCATTTTCCTAATAGTTGAATCTTAACTGTTTGTATAGGGATGCGGTGGCTCAGTGGCTAAGACGCTGAGCTTGTCGATCGAAAGGTCGGCAGTTCAGCGGTTCGAATCCCTAGTGCCGCGTAACGGAGTGAGCTCCCATTACTTGTCCCAGCTTCTGCCAACCTACCAGTTCAAAAGCACATAAAAATGCAAGTAGAAAAATAGGGTTCACCTTTGGTGGGAAGGTAACAGCGTTCCATGCGCCTTTGGCATTTAGTCATGCTGGCCACATGACCACGGAGACGTCTTCGGACAGCGCTGGCTCTTTGGCTTTAAAAGGGAGATGAGCACCACCCCCTAGAGTCGGGAACGACTAGCACATATGTGCAAGGGGAACCTTTACCTTTACCTTTAACTGTTCGTATATAAACAATCAGAAAGAAGAAGTAAATTCTTCGGTTTTAGAAAAAAATAATAATCAATGTGGGTCAAATAAGAACAGAATTCTCATATCTTGTATTTTACAAATAAATCTCCAATTTTAAAAAGGATGTTCTGATTGGGAGTCCCAAGTTCCAGTTTCCCAACTCCTTTTCACGTTTCTGCCAGCTTTGCCACTCAATAAACTTCATTTTAAGTTAGCTGCTCAGACGTGAAATAAGTAGATGCTTGTTTTAACTATTTTTGTCTTTGTAATATTTTGTACTTATTTAAAACTGACGGCTTCGCAGAGAGTGCTCATACGTTCCTTGTATTATCTTGTTTGGGCTATGTAATTATCAGCATTTCCCATGCTCAGTATTAGAAAAAAATAATAACAGTGTTGGTTTTGTTGATTGTTATCTTTGCCGCTGGCTGCCCTGTCGTGTTTTTACAGTATATACAGGAAATGGTCTGACTAGTCCATTACATTCAAGGAATCTATCAGGATGAATATCTTTGCTATTCTGAGGAGGGAAACGCATGAAAATTGTAATGCAAGACCAAACGTGTGCCAAATAGTTACAGGTCTTTCAACCAGGGGTGAAATCCAGCAGGTTCTGACAGGTTCTGGAGAACCGGTAGCGGAAATTTTGAGCAGTTCGGAGAACCAGCAAATACCACCTCTGGCTGGCCCCCAGAGTGGGGTGGGAATGGAGATTTTGCAATATCCTTCCGCCAGGAGTGGGGAGGGAATGGGATTTTGCAGTATCTTTCCCCCAGGAGTGGGGAAGGAATGGAGATTTTGCAGTATCCTTCCGCTGCCATGCCCACCAAGCCACACCACACTACGCCCACCAAGCCACGGCCACAGAACCAGTAGTAAAACAAATTGGATTTCACCACTGTTTTCAACCCCAAAAATCCAGAACCAGTTCTGAAGAAGCTTCTTGGTTGAGAAGTGAAATGTCTTCAAAGAAAAACCAGAAAATCCAGTTGCCTCTTGAAAAAGCACCTTTGAGAGAACCATGACTTGGATGACTGAGAATCTCCATAGACACGTGGAACCAATCAGTATATTTTACTAGGCTTAGTAATAAAGTCGTGCATAAAACGTTGGGCAAGATACTGTTGAACAAACAAATAAGGAAAGCTTGTACTTGTATTGCAGTGTAATTGAATTGGCACCTGGAGGGAGGGGGGAGAGGACTCTGCATCGAATGTATCCAAGAACATTTAAATATAGAATAATAATCTGAAAAAACACCTCCGTTCATTAAGAACATTTTAATCACACAGCCTGATTTCATGTACTTTACCAGTCATTCACTCAGAGCTTTCAGATTCTTTTTTTTTTCTTTTGCTGCTGCTGCCTGCCAGTCTAGGAGAAGACAGGAATTGAGTAGTAAAAATCCAAAGTACGGAGTGTCCTTGTTAAGTAACTGCCTCGTTTAGCAACTGTTCGCAGTTACAATGGTCATGAAAACATAACTTTGCATCAATCCTCGCATTTATAACTGTCCCAAAGCTGAAGTTAAGATCAAAAGCACAGTGATTTTAGTTAATGACTGCTTTGTTTAATGACTGAGTTATTGGCCCCACTTGTGGTTGCTAAATGAGGACTAGCTATAGACTCCAATTGAAGGCTTTGAACTGTGGTGCTGGAGAAGACTCCTGCAAGTCCCTTGGGAGGAGATGGGTGATAGGAACAAAGAGAAAATTAACAGTAATAGTAATGCAGACTAGTAATGTTCTACCTCTGCATTTCTTGCAGCAAGAAGACTTTCTCTGTCTTCAGGAAAAAAACTGTTCTTATGTCTACTTGTCTTGTTGTGCAGTGCTCTATAGTGTCGTTTTGAGGGTAGGAGTTGAAACAGTTTATGTCCAGGATGTGAGGGATCTGTAAATATTTTCACAGCCCTCTTTTTGACTTGTGCAGTATACAGGTCCTCAATGGAAGGCAGGTTGGTAGTAATTGTTTTTTCTGCAGTTCTAATTATCCTCTGAAGTCTGTGTCTGTCTTGTTGGGTTGCAGAACCAAACCAGGTTTATCTTCCTGAAACACCTCATTTTTCCTGATAGGCATTCTGAGGCCTTATTAAACCTCTTTCTCTCCCACCATAAGTAGAACTCTGGTTATTTGGAGCGATAGCTCACTATGAATGAATGGCAGAGATGGGGCTGTAAAACAAAGAACTGCCTTTGTCTCCTGATGAATTAAGATAGCATGTGGGTGGCTGGTGAATAGCAGAGACTTCCTTCAACCTCCTGTCACTGAGCTTTTTCTTGTGTTTTTCATTTAAATAAAACCTCCTTAATACTCAGAACAAAGAATTATTTGCAGTTTAATAGATGTAGGCAGAAATGAACATTACTTCCATGTAAGTTACGGAGGAGAAAATTTTTTTTTTTTTTTTTTACAAATATGAAACCTGAGATAATGTCATGTAGAGTTGTAGCCCAATTGAGTAAAACTGCTGATATTTCTCAAGCTGCCTTGATAAAACATAACAAGGAGAGTCAAAATCCTGAATGGAATTACAAAAATTAAAAAGAGCAGAGATGTGTACAAAGAACAAGTGGTTCTAAGCAGTTGAAGCCACTGGAGACTGGAAACTTAGTTCTTAGTTCTTTTTTGTGTGTGTGTTGGCGGTTTCGTGCTACATCTGTACTTCCCCTCCTTACAAGAGATTCATTCCCATCTGTACATGTTGGTGAGAAAATAAATGATTGTTACAGCCCGGATTCTGGATCCAGCTTTTTTCTATTCATGGGAAATATAGAAAATCTGATGATGATTTGTCTTCTAGTCAGTGCTGACTGCTTTTAACTGCCTGAACAGGGTTTTTTTTGGCAAGATTTTAGAAATAGTTTGCCATTACCTATTTTCTGGGCTGGGAGAGAGTGAGTGACCAGTGAGGTGCGAGCAAGGGTGAATGCAGCCTGGATGCATAGGCGAGATCTCACCTGTGTATCATGTGACAGACGAATGCCAACCTGTCTTAAATCTAAGATTTACAACACAACCATCTGCCCTGTTGCACTGTATGGCACTGAATGCTGGGCAGCAACAACAGGGACTGAAAGCTATCTCCGTACCATGGAAATGTGAATGCTCCGTTGGATATCGGGCATCTCCCTTCTTGACCACATCACAAATGACACCATTCGACAACATTTTGGTGTGGCACCAATTATAGAGAAGATGAGAGAAAGCCAGCTCCGCTGGTATGGGCATGTCCAGAGAGCAGAGACATGTCCACCATGGCCAAGACTGCCTACCAACTAGAAGTCAATGGGCGGCGACCTTGTGGGCGTCCAAAACAGAGATGGTAAGACACCATCAACAAAGATATGCAAGCCACAGGCCCTGCGCCCTGGAAATGCAGCTGACCATGCAGAGTGGCATTCAGTGATCTAAACAGTGGACCCTGCATCTGCGGGAATATGCTAGGGAGGAGGAGAAGGAGGAGTGAGTGTGTGTGTGTGACTGACCCAGATTGCCTGGCTGGATTATATCCTATAGGTGGATTTGGGCCTAAAATGAGACTAGAATTCAGTGTCTCTTGGTTTCTAGACTGATAACATTAATCATTGTACCAATGTGGCTCTCCTCTTGGGAATCGAATGATCATTTTAGGAAATATTTTTCAAAGGGATTGCAGATTGTAAAGATTAGACGTCTTCCTCTCTGTTTCCAAGGGAGTTACATTCCATGTTTACTGCATCTTGTGCTAAATCTAGCTTCTTGTACTGCGGAGCATTTTTATACCATGAACCATGTACCCCTTTGAACATTGCAGTTATGTGTTTCTTTCACAAATCGGCCCCCAAAATGCAATGTGAGTGCCCCCCCTGTACATGCATCCCAGACCCGTGCATGCATGCATGTCTCCCGTGCATGTACTCCAGAATCCCCATGCCCCGTTTTGACTTCCAGGTTGGTGCAGGAGGCTTTCCAGGCCCAAATAGGGGTGTGGGGGCATAGTGCAAGGCTGCCCCATGCCCCATTTTGGTCCTGAAAAGCCTCCTGCATCCCTGTGCATGCACACATGCATCCCCTGCACATGCACGCACGCATCCCCCGCATGCGCCCCATCCCTGTGCATGCACGGCAGAGACCTGAAGACCAGCTGGCCACCAGAAGGCATGAATGCATGCACAGTGGAGCTGGGCCAGGGTGACAGCCGGCGTGCCGGCAGAGACGGCTCTGCATACCATTTGTGGCATGTGTGCCATAGGTTTTCCATCACGGTTCTAGGATCTTAACTAGGTTCAGTAGGTTCTAAGCCAAGACTTGAAGGGGTAAACTCCCATATTCAATACTTGTGTCTCTGTCCAAGGTGCTGACACTGAATTCATTGCATGTTTCAACTCATGTCTGTTGGGTTCTGCATTTTGTATGTGGTTGGGATTTGCAGGAACCTTGTAACCCAGTCTCTCCTCTCTAGCTACTGATTATTCTATATTCTGCTTAAGTATTTATCCAGATTCTTTTTCCAGACATGCTAATTCCTGTGGTTTTGTATAACATATTAGGATGTCTACTTTGTGGTTTAGCCCAGCAAGTATATTTAACATAGACTTAAGTGGCTAAATTCAAATAACATGCTAATTCCTATAGGTGGATTAACAAAACACAACTGATGTATTCATCTAACAAGCTGTGTTTAATGAACAGACCATGTTACAGTTAGTGTGGTGGCCTAATTTGTCCAGCAAGCTAACAACTAAGTTTCTACGACAAACTGAACCTCAAATCACATTTTGTTGAGCAAGTGCAAGCAGTGAGTTAATTCAGTAAACCATGATTCGCTGATGTTCCTTGTAATGTTTATTTTGTTAATTCAGTTTAAAATTGCAAGAAAATTGCATCCAAAATGGGCTGCGTGGAGACTCCTGGGAGGGGAGGGGCATGGTGGGTGGCATCAGCCAGTCCTTGCAACAGCTGATTTGGTGAACCAGATTAAAATTAACATCCAGTTCTCCCGAACTGGTCCGAACTGGCTGAATCCCACTCCTGAGTCTAATCCCACCTTAGATATGAAAGCCAGCTGGGTGACTTTGGACCAATCACCAGTAGACTGTGAGTTCTAGTCCTACCTTTGGCATGGGTGATTTGGGGCCAGTCAGTTTCTCTCAGCCCAGCACACCTCACAGGATTTGCATTGTGGGGAAAAAGAGAGGAGGAAGGACCATGAGGTATCTTTGCACCTTGAGGTACTTATCAAAGTAATAAAGGCAGGATAAAAACAAATTTAAAGTTACATAAATGTATTGGTTTAACATATTCAGCTGAGAAATAAATTTACGGTGTTAGAACTCCAATCATAAGTACATTCAGATTGAGCATTCTAATTAACTATAAGAAAACACCAACTAGTGGTAGTTTCCAACTTCTCCTAAGCATTTCTTAACTGAAATGTTGAGTTGGGGGTGTGGGTGGGGGGAAGAGAAGGAAATGCATAGATATCTCAGTTCTGACACATGTAAGAGTCTCTGTGACAGGTCTATTTAAAGCTCCGGTTTGAATCTAGCCCTCTCAGAGAATGACATTTATTAAACTTCAGCTGTCACTCAAAACAACTTACCATAGAGCTGCAAATTTTTCCCCCCAACACAATACCCCTTTAATAGTTCAGCCGTAGGATAATAAATAGCAATAATGGTTCTCCTGCTTTTAATTGCAGAACGAGGGAAGGGAGGAGGCAAGGCTGACTCGGACCCCAGAGCAAATCTGGTCTGCGTTCATCTCAAAGACAGCTACGACTCCACCCACGCTCCCTTCTTGATTTCCTCCCTTTTCTTTCAATGAAAGTCAAACTTTTATTTCTAGGTTCTGAAGGCTCTTCCAAAAATATGGAAAAGCTGTCAAGGCTGGAGCTTCCACATTTCTCGGAGTCCAGGTTTATTAAAAATGAGATATTTGAGTTGACCCACTTCTCAGGAATGTAACAGTGAGAAGATTCCGAAGGTATTTTTTTTTTTTTTAAAAAAAAAAGCAGCTGGACTTTCTTGGTTTTTCCTTTAAGAAGTTTTGCTTCTCATCCAAGAAACTTCTTCAGTTCTGACTGAATGGTGGGGAATGGAAGGATTTCTATTTCTTGCAGTCATTTGGTCGTTGAGGCCAGTTGGAGGTTTATCTGTGCCCTCAAGGTCACTTGCACAGTGCAGATGGGTGTGAAACCTTCTTGGAACTGCTGAAAGGACTGTGTTGACCTGGAAAACCATGACCTGGTGACTGAGAATCTCTATAGCCGTGATGTCGAACCTATGGCACAGGTGCCAGAGGTGGCACACAGAGCCCTCTCTGTGGGCATGCACGCCGTTGCCAGCTGCTCTACTGGTTTCCAGCATGTGCATGTGCACTGGCCAGCTGGATCTTTGCACATGCCGGAGCCCCGGAAACCCAAAGACCAGGTGACCAGCGCACAGCTGATCTTCAGGTTTCTGGGGCTCCGGCACATGGAAAGACCAGCTGGCTGGCGTGCATGCGCATGCCAGAAACCAGAAGATCAGGCGGCCGGTACATGCATGCACACCGGCCCGCTGGTCTCCGAGTTTCTGGGGCTCTGGCACGTGCATGCACTTGCACACGTATGCTTTCCAGTTTGGGCACTCGGTGCTGAAAAGGTTCACCATCACTGCTCTATAGACATGTGGGATGGAATGGTGTCAGGTAGAGCTGAACCCAAAATAATCCTCAATTCCCTACTCAATCTAGAGATCAAGGAGCCTTGGTAGTACAGTGGTTTAATGCACCCTGTTATTAACACAGCTGCCTGCATTTTCTGCAGGTTCGATTCTTACCAGGCTCAAGGTTGACTCAGCCTTCCATCCTTTCTAAGGTAGGTGAAATGAGGACCCAGTTTGTGGGGGCAATAAGCTGACTTTGTATAAAATGTACAAAAGAATGCTTAACGCATTGTAAGCCGCCCTGAGTCTCCGGAGAAGGGCGGCATATAAATCAAATTAAAATTAAAAATTAAATTAAAATTTGGTTGCTGGAGCCAGGAAGAAAAGTCACCTTTTTGTTGCTCACATAAAGGAACTACATGGTTCTTCTCCCTCTCCTCAGCTTTTTAGCATTTCTGACATTCTTAACATTTATGTGAAGGTGTTGGAAGAGGCCATCAAGTTTCACATAAAGGGAGAGAGGATGTGGAGTCAGATACACTTAAGTCTATAATCTCAGTTAGAGATGCACTATAAATTGGAACCTGGTGCTTGGCGGCTTTAGGGATCTGGATGGAGATTTTAAAAAAAAAAAGGTTGAATCCCAGCATCTTACAATTGCTGTTTATCTGCAATATTGCTCCAGTGGTCATTTGGATGATAGGAATTCCTCTGAAGGAGCAGTTCTGTGCTTTGAGAGTCTTCCTGGACTCTGTGGCTTCTCCAAGATAAGACAGGCTAGGGGAGACTGTCCCCAATTTCAATTGATACACCAACTGTAGCTCTTCCTGGAGAAAGAAGTCCTAATGATAGTAACGCATTTTCTAGTCATCTCTTGGAAAGCCTATTGCAATATTCTCTACAAAAGGCTGACCTTGAAGACTACCGAGAAGCTGTAATTGATACAAAAGGCAGTGGCCAACCTGACGGTAGGGGAAAATTGCAGTTCTCATATAGCACATATTAGAACATTGCTTAGAAATAACGTTCAGGATACATATCAATGTGTTGGTTTTGACCTATAAATCCCTACAGGGCTTGGTCTTCAGGTTTAGTAGGGCTTCGTCCCTGAAATGAAACCAACCCATCGAGTCATGAGTGGGCATCATGAAGTTTCCCCATAGTGAGAAACTTGAGGGTGGCAGGAGTCAATGCTTCTCAGTTATAGCCCCATTTCTTTGGAATAGCTTCTCTCCAGAGATTCAGGGTGCTGGAGAAGACTCCTGAGAATCCCTTGGATTGCAAGACAATCAAACTGGTCAGTCCTAAAGGAGATCAATCCTGACTGCTCTTTAGAAGGCCAGATCCGAAAGATGAAACTCAAATACTTTGGCCACCTAATGAGAAGGAAGGACTCACTGGAGAAGAGCCTAATGCTGGGAAAGATTGAGGGCAAAAGAAGAAGGGGACGGCAGAGAACAAGATGGCTGGATGGAGTCACTGAAGCAGTAGGCATGAGCTTAAATGGACTCCAGAAGATGGTAGAGGACAGGAAAGCCTGGAGGAACGTTGTCCATGGGGTTGCGATGGGTCGGACTCGACTTCGCAATTAACAACAACAAAAGAGATTCATAAGGTGCCATTTCTCCTGACATTCAGGAAGACAATGAAATTATTGGATTCTTTAGCAAGGTTTTTAATAATGCTATTGGAAAGGTACAGTAGTGATGGTGCACCATTGAAAGACCAGGTTAGGGAATAATAGAAGAAAAGATAAGTAGCTCAGGACTCCTGTGGAGTCTTGGTGCTCTTGGAACATTGTTGTTTGCTTGCAAATAGACACTTCATTACCCAGCTAGGTAATACCATCAGCACTAATGAGTGTGGGTATGCTCCCTGTTTATATGCCACAGCTTGCACTGCCAGTGTTAGTGGGGAATATGCTTTTCTCCTTGGTAGTTCCTTGATTAAGGTACACGATAATCAACTCTTGAATTTATTTCAGCCAAAATGCATTTAAAGTGGTGACTATCTTTTGAAGTGCCAGCAACTCACATAAGTAGCAGGAGCAAAACTCCTGCTTGTTTTCTTGTTTAGCGGTTCTCAACTTTTTGCAGCGAAACAGAGTCTTAAAAATTAGAGGGTGGTTTGAGATTCACAGGGAGACAAAAATAGACCCTTTAAAAAAGTCCTGGACCAAAATAACCCAATTTGCTGACCTTTTCCTGTTATTCATTAAGCATCACAAAATGTATGCTTGCCATACATGGGTCATGAAGTTGAATAAAGGTACTGTAACCAGTGAAAACCATGCTTTCCCCACCTTTGAAAGAGCAGGTTCAATTATTTGCAACAAATACATTTTCTAAGAATCCAAAATTCTGTTGTTCTGCCTTCTTCATTCCCAAATAAGCTTTTTATCAGAAGACTATAAAATGATGCTCTTTTGGGGTTCAGCTCCTTGCATGATGGCTGAAGTGTCATTAATATGGATTCAACTTGCTGCGGGACAATTCAACAATTCAACTGAAGTATTTAAAATAATTTAAAAAAATAATTTAATTCTTGTCTCTCCTTTTGCACCATTTCTTTAATGATTCTCTAGAAAGAGTGCAGAGAAGAGCAACCAAGATGATTAGGGGACTGGAGGCTAAAACATATGAAGAACGGTTGCAGGAACTGGGTATGTCTAGTTTAATGAAAAGAAGGACTAGGGGAGACATGATAGCAGTGTTCTGGTATCTCAGGGGTTGCCATAAAGAAAAGGGAGTCTAGCTATTCTCCAAAGCTCCTGAGGGCAGGACAAGAAGCAATGGGTGGAAACTAATCAAAGAGAGAAGCAACCTAGAACTTAGGAGAGATTTCCTGACAGTTAGAACAATGAATGAATGGAACCATTTGCCTCCAGAAGTTGTGAATGCTTCAAAACTGGAAGCTTTTAAGATGAGGTTGGATAATCATTTGTCTGAAGTGGTATAGGGTTTCCTGCCTAAGCAGGGGGTTGGACTAGAAGACCTCCAAGGTCCCTTCCGACTCTGCTATTCTATTCTATTCTATTCTATTCTATTCTATTCTATTCTATTCTATTCTATTCTATTCTATTCTATTCTATTCTATTCTATTCTATTCTCACTTCTTTGATATTAGTGTAACCCTTGTCTCGTGGTGAGTTGGCCGTGCCAAGTTGTTGTAGACCCAATGCAGTGCTTGGTTTTCAAATTGTCCACTTTCCGGTCAACAAACCTTAACCACTAGGCCGCCGCGCTTACTCGGGTTCATCTCTCACGATGTCCTGGGTGGCTTTAGTTTCATAACTTCCTCTTGGCCGTGGGGCTAATCTGGAGGCTCACCTTTTTTAAAACAAAGCCTTGAGTCCAGTAGAGAAAAAGGCAGGACATCGATGTAAGAACTACTTCTGCATCTACAGCCTTGGGTGAATTTTTTTTCCCATCCATCTGTCCTCGCAGCGGGATCTGCAACAGTTCTAGTTCCCCCCCGTAGATGCGTAAGCAAATGGAGCTTTTGGTCAAATCTACAGATTGACAACTTGGCTCCCAGACGTCTGAACCGGCGCCCTTGGCCACCTGTTTTAGCCAGTGGCCTTGGCTGAACTGGCCTTGCAGCCAGGGGAGCTGCCTGCACCCTCCCTAGCCTCTCCTCCGTGTCCCCCCCGCACCGCCTTCGAGCTGTCAGACAGAAAGCTGCCGTGCTTTTTTCCATCCCGCCATCTGTTTGAGGCGGGCATTGTAGCTTTTGTGTTACCCAGCTGAGGTAATGTTCTGTTAGCAGCCTGGATGAGGGCCGTGGTGGGGGTGTAGGTGCAAGGAGGGGAGGCATATCGAAGAAAGCAAAATCATTCTCCTTTTGTGTGAGGTTGACCCCCAACCCCCAACCATGGTGTCAGTTTGGAAAGCCCCCCCCTCCACATCATCGTTCTCCTTGCCGTCCATTTCCAGGGGCTCTAAAAGAACATCGGGGCACAGTAGCCCAGGGAAGCGTTGATTTTCCGCTAGTGCCAGCTCTCTTTGCCGGTGAAAACCTGATTTTAAATATAGAATTCTTCGTTGCCATAACGACCATAAGAGGTTTGTTTGTTTATTTATTTATTTATTTATTTATTTATTTATTTATTTATTTATTTATTTATTTATTTATTTATTTATTTAATGTTTCCTCTTCCAGTTTGAGAGGCGGCAAAGTTCTGCTGTTATCCAACAAGCAAATCAACGGCTTTTGATTCCTTTTGCAAATGGCTCGGCAAAAAAATAAAAATAAAAATTGCTGGGATTCGTTATCCTCAAAGGAAGGCCATGGAGGGGGAGGGGGGGATGAGAGGAAGAGACACATCCATGGAGGAGTTTCTAAGGCTCCATCTGGCCTTCGGATGCCTGGCATGACCACACTTCCATGCTGGAGGGATTCTGTAGTGAATGAAGTGTGTGTGTGTGTGTGTGTGTGTGTGTGTGTGTGTGTGTACGCGCGCACGTGTGCATGTCTGCACATGTGTAATTTCCTCTCCCTCTTCCTTCTATCACCCTAGAATTATCAGACTGTAAACTCATAGTGGGTGGGAGGAAGGAAGGAAGGAAAGGAAGGAAGGAAGGAAGGCAGGCAAGGAAGAGAAAGGAAGAGAAGGAGGGAGGAAGGGAGAGGAAGGTAGAGAGAAAGAAAAGAAAGGATGAGAAAAAGGCAGGAAAGAATGGAGGGAAAGGAAGGAAGAAGAGAAAGAACAATAACGAGGAAGAAGAAAGAATGGTAGGAAATGAAGAAACGAGAGAAAGAAAGGAAGGGAGGGAGGGAGGGAGAAAGAAAGAGGAAGGAAGGATGAGAAAGAAAAGAAAGGATAAGAAAAAGACAGGAAGGAATGGAGGGAATGGAAGGAAGGAGAGAAAGAGAATGAGAAAGAAGAAGGGAGGAAGGAATGGTGGGAAATGAAGGAAGGAGATAAAGGAAGGAAGGTGAGAAAGAAAGGGAGGGAGGGAGAGAAAGGTAGGAATGAGATAAAAGAAAGAAGAATGAGAAAAAGGAAAGAAAGAAGGGTTGGAGGGAAAGGAAGGAAGGAGAGGAAGGAAGAGGAAGGAAGGAAGGAAGGAAGGAACGGTGGGAAAGGAAGGAAGGAGAGGATGGAAGAGGAAGGAAGGAATGGTGGGAAAGGAAGGAAGGAGAGAAAGAGGAAGCAAGGAAGGAAATTATGATTTCACCAGAAGCTACTCAATTTTAAATCACAACTACTTCTCTTGCTGTAGGGGAGCTAGAATCTGAAAGGCTGAATGTTATGGGGAATGATCACAGCAACCAGATACTCTGAGAACAAATTTGTCAGTTGTCACAATTTCTGAAGTGTTTTCAGCATGTTTCAAGCTATGATTGAAAGATGGGGGAGGGAAAACCAAGCTATCATGTATTTTTTTTTTTTTAAAAAAAGGGTGGGGTGGGGTTCCAGGCATCATTGTTCAGGAAATAATATGATATGATACAATATATGGTATATGACCTATGATACAGTATAATAAAACTGAGTACATGTTTTTAAAAAAGAGAAAGAATCTAAGAATCCAATTTGATACAGACTTTTGGAAAAGAGTGAGATGTGATTAATAATTCTCAAAACGATTCAAGCTGTCTAGACTCCTCACAGTTGGAGGTCATTCAGCCATGATATTCCACCGCCATCTTCATGCTCTGCTTCTTCCCTCCTACGCCTGATTAAAGGTCCTCATATTGATCTTTTAAAAACCGAAAACGGGGGTTCATAACTTTGCTGTTCAGGACTCTTGTGGTGCTTAAGGTGCCTTTAAAGGCGGCCACCACATGGCTGTTTTATGTGATGGAAGGTGATCAGCTAGATGGGGGCAATTGTGTTAACTGCACTGAAATCACTTTGGATTTTGAATTAACTCTAATTATTTGTAAACCTTGACATAACAACCATTCACCTAGCAATGTTTCGAAGTTACAATGGCACTGAAAAAAGTGACTTATCACAATTTTTTTACACTTATGACTGTTGCAGCATCCCCATGGCCATGTGATCGTGGTCATGTGATCAAGACCATTGCAGCATCCCCGTGGCCATGTGATCGTGGTCATGTGATCAAGACCATTGCAGCAACCCCATTTATTTATTTATTTTATTACATTTCTATACCGCCCTTCTCCCGAAGGACTCAGGGCGGTGAACAGCCACGAGATAAAACACATAAATACAAAAATTTAAAATGAATTAAATAATTTGGCTGAATTTAAAATACCCCATAATTTAAAACAAATTAAAATTTACATTTAAAAATTTTCGTTTAAAAAGGGGAGAAGATTTAGGCCAGGCCAGCTTGATGGAATAGGAAATGTGATCGTGGTCATGTGATCAAGATTTTTGCACCATCCCCATGGCCATGTGATCGTGGTCATGTGATCATGACCGTTGAAGCATCCCCATGGCCATGTGATCGTGGTCATGTGATCATGGCTATTTCACCATCCACATGGCCACGTGTTCATGGTTGTGTGATCATGACCGTTGCAGCATCCCCATGGTCTCTTTTTTTTCAGTGCCGCTGTGACATCGAACTGTCATTAAATGAAAGGTCGTAAGTCAAGGGCTACCTGTAGTTGCCAGGAGTAGTCAGGTGGTCCAATAGCTCTGCAGCGTTATGCGTGGGGAAACGTGGGCGCCATTAAACACAGATGGCAATTTCCAGGGGCAGCCACCGAACTCAGAATGACTAGAATAGAACATTCTTTTCATTTGCCAGTACTCCAGTATAAATAAATGTTTGGAGTGTTGTAAAAAGTGAGAGATAGTTCTGTGTGCTGAAAATAGAGCCACTTCAGAGTTGGTTTGTTTGGAGAAGAAGCTTGATCCTTGCCGCTTGCCGTGCTGGAAATGTTTCTTTTGGGGGACACAGATGGGTGTAGAGCAGGGGTGTCAAACTGGATTTCTTCGAGGGCTGGATCAGCATTGTAGTTCTCCTCCGCAGGCCGGTGGTGGTGGTGGAGATGGAATGATGCCTCCTACAGCACTTTACTGGCCAAAATGGGATGCCTCTCCTTTTCGGCCTCCCCAGCCTCCAGCAGCACATTGCCAGCCAAACACGGGCTGCATGGAGATCTCCTGAGGCCTCCACATGGCCCGTAGAGCAACTGAGCTGAAAGTTACTTAACAGTGTTTCTCAACCTTGGTGATTTGCAGAAATGTAGACTTCAACTCCCAGAATTCATGCAAGCTGGGGAATTCTGGGAGTTGAAGTCCACACCTCTTCCAAGTCGCCAAAGTTGAGAAACATGGATACTTAACACGTCGGAGATCCCAGCTGCGAGTCCTTCATATTGTGTCTACTTAGATGGGATTGTTTTTTTGTTTTTTTTTTAATGGGACTGAGTGAAAAGAGCTTGTCAGGATTTTACAACCATGCCTCATGCTGTGATGCTCTTGGCTCATCATTTTGGAATACTTGTCTTACCCTAACATTTGCTGTCTCAGCTGACCCAGGCATTGCCTTCTGGGCCGTTTTAGCTTCTGAGCCAATGTTATGTCATCACTTCTAATCTCACGCCTGTGATGTATGATGGCTTTTCAAAGTGACACCCGATCTTCCAGGGCAAATGCTGAGCATCACAGCATGAAGCTCAGCGGTCACGATAGGAAACTTGGTGTGTCTCACGCGGCCTGAGGATCTTTTACTCGGGGGTAAACCCCACTGCATTTTTTTTTAATTTGATTTATATAGTTTAGTTTATTTAGTTTATTTGATTTGTATACCGCCCTACTCCCGAAGGACTCAGGGCGGTGAACAGCCAAGCAATAAAATACATAAATACACAAAATTTAAAAACCAGATAAAATCAAATTAAATCATTTTGGCCTGGACAGATTAAAACACCCTAATAATTTAAAAACAGATTAAAATTTACATATTAAAAGAGGGAGGAGATTAGGCCAAGCCCGCTTGATGGAATAAAAAGGTCTTCACAGCGCGGCGGAAGGTGCGCAGATCCGGGATCCTCCGTATCTCTGGGGGGAGCTCATTCCAGACGGTAGGTGCCCCCACAGAGAAGGCTCTCCCCCTAGGGGTCGCCAGCCGACACTGTTTGGCTGACGGCACCTGGAGGAGTCCCTCTCTATGAGAGCGTACTGGCCGGTGGGAGGCTATTGGTGGTAGTAGGCGGTCCCGTAGATAACCAGGTCCTAAGCCATGGAGCGCTTTAAAGGTGGTAACCAAAACTTTGAAGCGCACCCGGAAGACCACCGGGAGCCAGTGCAGCTCGCGCAGGAGAGGTGTCACATGGGAGCGCCATGACGCTTCCATTACCACCCGCGCGGCCGCACTCTGCGCCAGTTGGAGCCTCTGGGTGCTCCTCAAGGGGAGCCCCATGTAGAGAACATTACAATAGTCCAGGCGGGAGGTGACGAGGGCATGATACGCCGACCTTCTCCAGAGACTCAGGGCGGCTTACAATGTGCTAAGCAATAGCCTTCATCCTTTTGTATATTTATACAAAGTCAGCTTATTGCCCTCACAACTGGGTCCTCAATTTACCTATCTTAGAAAGGATGGAAGGCTGAATCAACCTTGAGCCTGGCAAGATTCGAACCTGCAGTAATTGCAGGCAGCTGTTCTTAATAACAGGGTGCTTAGACCACTGTACTACCAAGGCTGGTAGTGCAGTTTGCTCCCAAGTAAACTAGTAAAGTCGATCGAAAGGTCGGCAGTTCAGCTCATTCCCCACTCATTCTTCAGCTCATTCCCCACCATCCAGTCAGAGCTGAAGAAGCTTTTTGGATGAGAAGCGAAACGCCTTCAAAGAAAAAACCAGAAAGTCCAGTTGCCTCTTGAAAAAAAGCACCATGGCCTGGGTGACTGAGAATCTCCATAGACAATGGATTTGAATGTTAAGCTCTGTTTTTTTAAAAATAACAATACCATTTAGTGTCACCTTTATCTGTCATTGTTTTTGCTCTTTTATAGAAAGGTTCCAGAAAATAAATTGACTCTGCTTCTTAAGAAAATGTTTTACTTACAAAGGTAGACAAGCGTCACCAATGCATCAAGGAAAACAAGCAAGCTTTGTTCCCCCATTCCAATTATATTTCTCATTTCTCCACCAGATTCATGTTTCTAGATCAACTTCCTCTTGCTCACCACTTGGCAGAGCATTGCGGAAATCGATGAAGAGGAAGCTGAAGGTGGATTTTCAAAGGTGAGAGGCCTCTTAATCAAATATTCTTTTCATGGGTTGTGGCTGTCTTTAAGAGAAAGGAAAAGTACAATGGGAAATGAATCTAGTGATTTTGTTTAGAGATGAGATCCTAAATTAAAGGATACACATGGAACCCCCAACACAGTTGTGGAGTGCCACAGATTCTTCATCCCTGAAATATGTATGGTAGGGAGGACAAGTCACTGAACTTTCTTTGTTTTTCCTTGAAGACGTTTTGCATCTCATCCAAGAAGCTTCTTCAGTTCTGAAGAAGAAGCTTCTTGGATGAGAACTGAAGAAGCTTCTTGGATGAGAAGTGAAACATCTTCAAGGAAAAACAAAGAAAACCTAGTTGCCTTTTGAAAAAGCACATTCGGGACAACCATGACCTGGATGACTGAGAATCTCCATAGACATTTAAATGCAAAAAAGGTAACATATAGAAGATCTTTGTTGTTGGGGTTTGAGGAAACATCTGAACCAGTGGTGAAATGTAAAATTTGTTACTACTGGTTCTGTGGGCGTGGCTTGGTGGGGGGATGTAATGTGACTAGGTGGGCGCGGCCAACTTTTGTTGTAAAAAAATGCTTTTAAAAGCCTCTGACGATCCCAGCTGAGCCACGCGATCATCATTTTTTTTTTAACTTTTAAAAGCATTTTTTTCGGCCAAAGAGGTTGTAGAAAAAATGCTTTTAAAAGTAAAAAAAAAAGTCTCTGATGATTGCGCGGCTCAGCTGGGCATGGGGGGGGCAGGGATTTTTGCTACCAGTTCTCCGAACCACCCGCCTCCATCACTACCGGATTGGGCGATCCGGTCGAAACTGGGAGCATTTCACCCCTGATCTGAACCCCCTTTTTAATCAGTGTCAGGTAGGCAGTTGCAATGTCTGAAATTATGTTGCAGACAACTGCTGTGTTTGTGTGCCGAAGCATTTTTCGGAGTTCACGTGTGAACTTGATCATCTGATCGTCATCAACTAGTTCACAAAGTCATCCTATTGGCTGTGTGTTTTTGGCTCAGCACACTGAAACAAACAAAATGTTAAAAAGTTATATTTATGTAATTACCAAGCACATCTAAATTATTATTAAAGTAACCAAAATATCTTTATGGTCCCCAAGGCATGTCACAACTTTTGACTTTCCTAATGTTTGGAAATTGGAAGCTGAAAAATTTAACACCCTTAAAGTGGGTTAACATTCTCTGGGAACTAGACCATGATAACCTTTTCAATAAAACTATGGCTGAAGAAAATCCTTCTTTGTGTCAACCTAATTGGTGCTAGAGATGTTGACTCCGCTCTAGGAGCAGCAAGCAACTACAAGAGCACCTGAGCTTTGTGAAGAATCTGAAGAGGGTATGTCCAGATGCATAGAAAACATGTGTCTTGAAATGTCAGTGGAGGACTGAATGTTGGTGCTGTGTCACGGCTGTGCTTGTGAGTTATGCTTGTGGCATTATCATCAATCTGGATAAATCACTTTCCTCTCAGCTTTTAACAAGTGTATTGGGCACTAATTCTAGAATATTCCTTCCAGGGAAGAAATGGCAAACTGAAGATTGCTCTGCTGCAGCAGAATGAATACCGTACTTTTTGGAGTATAAGACGCACTCCCCCACAAAAAAAGTGGGCGAAAATTGCAGTGCGTCTTATACGCTGAATGTTGCCAAAGCCCCGCCCACCCACCGCCCCTCCCAGCCATTTTTGGCCTCTGCGCGTCACATTTTTGGGCTCCATACGCCCTGGTTTAGATCTGTTCCAGGATGCGGGGATCGCCACAGCACATTGCTGCCGATCACCGCCTCCGCGTGTTGTGTTTTCAGCCTCTGCATGCCCCATTTTTGGCCTCTGTGCATCACATTTTTGGCCAGTTCCAGGTGGCAGGGATTGGCGGTGGCGGTGATCACTGCCACCTGAAACCAGCCGAAAATGTGACGCACAGAGGCCAAAAATGGGCCATGCGGAGGCTGAAAATGCAATGCATGGAGGCCGAAAATGCGATGTGCGGAGGCAGCGATGGGCTCTGGCAATCCTTGCAGCCTGGAACAGCTGATTGGAGGCCAATCCAACTGCCAATCAGCTGTTTATGCTGAAGCTTACAAGGCTGTTTGCTGCAAGGATGGTAGCCAGATGAATATCAATGGATGCTGGTAGGCAGAGGCAGAATTTTTTTTCTTGTTTTCCTCCCAAAAAAATAATGTGTGTCTTATACTCCAGAGCGTCTTATACTCTGAAAAATATGGTAGTTAGTAGTAGATTGGCTCTTCTTCATTCCTCTCTCGACAAGGAGACGACTTGAGATTGCTCACAAGTGCCCCGGGCAATTTCTCCTCCTGAGGAGATTACAAAACAGCTCTGGGAGATGAGGGTTAGCCATTTTCGCTCAAACTATGGTCAGCCTTTATGGACACTGAGTTCACATACCTTTTTTTCTAATCACTTTTGGAAATTGCTTGTTAATTCTTTTTGAGCTATTAGGAACTTTTAGATTGGTAAATTTATAGCTCTGGGTGATTTTCCTTCAATCTTTCAGTACAAGTTTAAGGACTTAACTTTTTTTTTTTTAAATAAACAGCAAAAGGGTGATTAGAATATTCATTCTGGAAAGTTACACACTGACTAAGAGTCCAGATGGATTTGAAATTAGAGTTTGGAATTAATTAAAATAATCCTTCTGTGGGAAAATGCATTTGCTTTGAATTCTTTAAGATGCTATGTAATATATACCAATGAAACTGGCTGATGTCTTAATTAAAACGGGTTTGCAAATAAATCAAAAGAGTGACTTGATAATTTTCCTATATTGGCTTTACAAAAAAGACTCATTAAAGCTTCGAAGAATTTTACAAGAAAGAACAAAGAAAAAATGAAAAGAAATAAAATTCTAGGACATTATTTGAAGGGATTAAAGATCAAGATCATTAAAATGAAGGAATATAAACAGGGGTTATTTGATCAAAGTCAAAATAGATATGTTGTCATCTTCAGAAACCCTTAATGGGCTTTTGCTGATCAGGATTGAATGAAAAGACTTTAAGGATTTGTTTATAGATTAAGAGATCATTAGTTATATTTTAAGAGAAACTGATAATTTCTTAAAATTATAGTTGTTGTCATAAAAGGATAAGTCACTTCTTTGTATATTTCTTTTCATTTTCATTAGTAGGTTTTTTTCTTTTTTTCTTTTCTGTACTTTCTATATTTTTTAGTATGTGTTAGATTTTATCTTTTGAATTGTAACGTTTAACAAAATTGCTATACAAAAAGATGATGAAACTATCTATTCTCATCTAAATCCTGAGTATATCTTGCTGAATTAATTCAGGCAAAAAATAAAAAAATTAGAACATTCATTGAAGAGATCAGCCTCTGATGAATACAGCATTTATTAACTCAAAATTCTTTTTTTTTTAAATAAAAGTTGGGGTTGGGAGGAAAATGCATCCTGGCTTAAAATATGCCTGATCTCCATAGAGTTGTAATTTTGGCAGGTTCTAAGAACAAGCTCAGTAGTGTTCCTACAGCTTCGAGGAGGCTGTGTTTTATATATTTATATACTTGCCTACGTACCCACACACATTGTAGCTCCAGTGTGAAATGTATAAGCAGGTGGCACATTAAAACACACGCATCATTTCCTTTCAGGAAGGTTTCCACTGGCCTGTGTTTTCACTGGCCAGCCCTGCCCTTGTTTGTCAGAGGGCAATTCAGCAAACGTGGCCATCTGAGGAGGGAGATGGAATAAAACTGTAGCTTCTCAATTGCACTCAGTTCTCAGGATTTAAAAGTAGTAACCAGCATGCTGAATTACACCCAGAAGCACATGAAGCTCCCACTGCCTTGTAGTGCAAATCACAATAATTTCAATCAGAGATGACGAGGACATGAATAAGTTGGGAGTGAGTGTCAGAAATTGAGTCTCTGTGTGGCTTTAGCTGACTCATTTGCTGAGCTATGTTAACTGCATCTGTTTTGGAAGTTTAGTATTATAAGGCCTCAAATCTCTTGGTCAGGAAGAATTAGTGCAGCTAATTCCAGTCCATGACACATATTTATTCAGTAGTAAATTCTTAAAATCAAAGCAAGCTGGTTTGGGATTATAACGCCAATAGTGAACAGCATTGCTTTATTGAGGTGGACAGTACGAAGTATATATTTTCTCTTTGGGGTATTTAAAATGTCTTGCTGGCCATGTCACTGATTTTTGAAAATGACAGTGTGCTCCTTATAATGTGCGTGCGTGTGTGTATGTGTGTGTATGTCAAGGGCTAGTTCAGGGTGAAATCTACTTACCTTCCCTACCAGTTCGGAAGTGCGCACGCCATGCGCACGTGCCATCTTCATGTCCGATTTTGGACCGTCTGTAACCTGTCAAAACAGGTTACTTCCTGGTTAAAACCAGGAAGTAACGATATCCGGGTGGGTGGGCGGAGCCTCATGCTGTCGCCGCTACCAGTTCGCCAAACCACCCGCCGACGCTACCAGTTCGCCTGAATCGAAGTGAACCGGTAGCATTTCACCCCTGGGCTAGTTGTGACTTGTTCGTGGAGTGTTTTTGCCACAGTTTTTAGAGCTGACAAAGGTTCAAGTTATCAGAATTTGGACACAAATCGCTGTACGAAAAGAGTCTCAGTCGATTGCATTTCTTCATGGTGCAGCGAAACTGGGCAAAATACATGTGGAGATGGAGCTGCATCCCAAAACATCACCTCACCCCGAATTTAACAAAAGTGAAATGGGCTTAAAATAATGTATAGTTAATGAGATGGCTGTGCAATTTACCTTTAGCTTCAGTTGCCTTTTACGACATATAAAGTAGTATTGAGTAAATCTCTTGGGATCAGAGTTCAGGTTTTGGAGGTACAAGCTGGAGTAGAAGAGAATGAATGAACTGGTGGTAATTAGGAAGATACTTGAATGTGCTGAAACGGACAGGATGACCATGGAGTTAAAAGAAAGAGAAGAGTCCAAGTACTTGAAGTACAGACTACTCCAAGTATAAAACTTGGAGTAGTCTGTACAAGTGGCTAGAGAATAGAAGTCCAAATAAGAAATAACAGTTCAAAAACCATTGAATATAATATAAAGATAAATGTATATACGTATAATCAGAATGTATTATATTATTATAATATCATTATTATACTATTACTAGAATTGTTAAAATCTATGAGAAGGCAAATATTGAATAGTGAACTACATAAGCAGAATATACATGTTGATACGGAAAGCTGTAAAATTATATTACACTGTTGTGTTGCTTGTGTTTTTTATTTGTTTGTATTTGGTTTTTGGTTTTTCCCCCTTTTTTCTTTTGTACTTGTGTTTTTTAAAGTTGGAAAATGTTCAATAAAAGCTATTTAAAAAAAAAAGAATGAATGAACTGGAAGGGACCTTGGAGGTCTTCTAGTCCAGCCCTCTGCTCAAGGAGGAGAACTTATACCAGTGATGGCAAACCTTTTCAGCACCGAGTGCCCAAACTGGAACGCACACGTGTGCATATGCGCACGTGCCAGAGCCCCGGAAACTCGGAGACCAGCTCGGTAGTGTGCATGTACATGCCGGCCACCTGATCTTCTGGTTTCCTGCATCCGCATGCGTTCTGGCCAGCTGGCATGTGCTGGAGCCCCGGAAACCTGAAGACCAGTTGCGTGCTGGCCACCTGGTGTTTGGGTTTCTGGGGCTCTGGCACATGCAAAGATCAGCTGGCCAGCACGTATATGCATGCTGGAAAGCAGAAGAACAACTGGCGATGGCACACGTGCCTACAGAGAGGGCTCTGCATGCCACTTCTGGCACCCGTGCCATAGATTCGCCATCATGGACCTATACTATTTCAGATACCGTAAGTGACTGCCTAGACTAGGGGTGTCAAACTCTATTTCATTGAGTGCCGCATCAGAGTTGTTTGACCTCGGGGTTGTGTGTGTGCTGGTGTGTGTGTGGCCAGGATGGGCGTGGCCAGCTTGACATCCCTCGTGTCAGGGGGTGTGTGTGGTGGCCCGAGCACTCTGCCACGGAAAATGGACTCCCGAGCTCCGTTTTTCAGTGGCAGAGCCACCGCAGACCAGTCGTTCACTGTTTCCAGGCCAGCCCCACAGGGCAGATCTGAGCACCCTGCTGGCTGGATCCAGCTCGCAGGCCTTGAGTTTGACACCCCTGGTCTAGACTCTTCTTAAAAACATCCAATGATGGAATGCCCACGATTTCTGGAGTCAAGCTGTCCCACTGGTTAATTGTCCTCACTCTTAGGAAGTTTCTCTGTTAGGAAGTAGACTAGTAGCAAACTAGATTGAGTACAATAATGGCCTGCCTCCTTCATATAAAGGATACATCATGAGCATGTCACTGCGTTTTTGTATTTACCAGCTGAGCTCATATTTTTGGACTTTTAAGATTTTCCGTAGCTTGCCAAACTTCTTATCAGTAAGCTAACTATGCATGTCCGCATTCCTTTCTTTCTACTTCACACTTTTCTTGGTTCTCTTGCCAAGAAGTCCGGCTGCTGAGAGGTAGCCGACAGGAACGTTGCCAAAATGTAATTATTTTAGATAGTCAGATGTTTTATTTTCTTTATAACAAATAAATGAGTTTTTCCTTAGAAAAAATACCTTCGGGGTTTATTTTCTTACAAAAGTATACACAAGGAGAATGCCACGATCCATGTCTCTAAATCAAGGTGCGATTACCCAAAAGCGGAGTGGGATTAATCAGCGCCCTGACAGAGCATTCTTAATAAAACACTAAATTGGAAGAGAAAAAATGAAAAAAAAGAGAAATTAGCAAAAATGCTGAAAGTGCAATAAAAATAGAAGAAAAGTAGAAAAAAGAAGAATGAAAGTATAAAGCTGTAGCTTGCAATAACTCTTCACAGCAATTCTAAATACTGCTATTTATAATGTACGCTATACATACATGGCATGGATATGCGTCTGTGGTCTTGGAGCAAAATAGTTATCCATTTCTGAACATAGCCGGGATACAGAGGGAAAGATGAGGTCTATTTTGAAGATATGTATGCACATATGTCTAGAAAGAAACAAACAGCCCTTTCAGGGACATGTCCTTATATTTAGTGCCTACATAAGCCTGATAGAGTGGCTGTGCGTTTTCTAGTCAGTGGTAAAATTCAGCATCTTTTTTTAAAGCTCCCCAGAGAAGCTGGAGCATGGCTAGAGCTCGACTCTTGTGACTTTGTAATCCCTTTCTCTACAATAAAAAAAATGTTATTTTATTTTAAAAAAGAAGAGAATGCCACAGCATTTCAATTTCAAACCTGAATAACCTTGTCTTTTAACATTGTTAGGGATGCGGTGGCTCAGTGGCTAAGACGTTGAGCTTGTCGATCGAAAGGTCGGCAGTTCAATGGTTCGAATCCCTAGTGCCGCGTAATGGGGGTGAGCTCCCGTTAACTTGTCCCAGCTTCTGCCAACCTAGCAGTTCGAAAGCATGTAAAAAATGCAAGTAGAAAAATAGGGACCACCTTTGGTGGGAAGGTAACAGCGTTCCGTGCGTCTTTGGCATTGAGTCATGCTGGCCACATGACCACGGAGATGTCTTCAGACAGCGCTGGCTCTTTGACTTTGAAACAGAGATGAGCATCGCCTCCTAGAGTCGGGAACAACTAGCACATATGTGCGAGGGGAACTTTTACCTTTACCTTAATGTTGTTATGAGATCGAATTATGGTCACCGTAATTCACGGATTTTCTAAAAGCTTTGTCTTCCCAAGTCAGCCTGAACACAATTGGAAGAAATAATATCCAGTGCATACGTAGGCACTTTTAAAATGCTTTTAAAAGTAAAAAAAAGAAAGAAAGAAGTTGGCCATGCTCACCTAGTCACATTACCCCCCCACCCCCCAGCCATGGCCACAAAACCAGTAGTAACAAATTTTACATTTCACCGCTGGTTTGAATGGTCACTAAATGAACTGTTGTAAGTCAAGAACTACCTGTACCCCCCCTATCACCACTGCAGTACCCTCATTGTTCCAGATGTTTTGAAGGGCACGAGCAGTACCGTTATTGGCTGCAGGGAACGTAGTTATGTCTTCTGTCCTCACGCTGCCGTGTTGTAGCACCTGAGCTGTTTTCTGTCTCTGCCTGTTTCTTCCACAGTGATTTCAGAAAGGAACGTGGTTCATGCTGAAGATACTGTCAAGTGTGTGTGCGTGGGTGTGTGGGGGTACATGGTTGTTTTCTTAGGAGTAACTCGAACAGTTACCTTGTTAAGTGTTGCTGCTAATGGGGGGAAAAAAAGTGCCACCAAGAGTTTCAGAGATTACCACAAAGGTTTTTATGTATCCATGGAGATGCTTGTGCATAGAAATAGTTAGTCTCTGCATAGATATATCCCTTGGGATGCTGGAGCAGGAGAGAAAGAGAGAAGGAGGGAGGGAGGAAAGAAGGAAGAAACAGCTCTGATTTGGTAAGTCAACCCATCGCCAAGGGAATATGGGGTGAACTATCAATTTGTGAGGGTTTACAGGCATTCATGCAGAAGAGTATTCCTAATTGGATTATGCAACAAGAGGTAAGGAAAATCAGGGACAATGATTTAACAGCACCAGATGTTCAAACATTGCAACTTCGTGAGAACTTAAACTTCTGAAGTCTTTCTTGGAGTCTGTGTTATTTGGAATAAAAATGTGGTCCTTGTACTTCTGAAACTATGCCTCGTTCCCAGTTTCTAAGGCTGAGTCAACCTGGAGGCTGACAAAATCTGGAGGTGCCAGGTTGGAGAAGGGTGGCATACATAAACATACATACACATTCACATGTACGCCTACACCACACACGTGGGGAAGTGATAGTGACGGAAAAATATGCCGTATCAAATGCTTTTTTAGTTCTATGGAACTTGAATGAATGGTTCCCGAATTTCGGGAATGCAAGTTGGAATATGCAGTATTCCCATAAGTACAAGACATCTTTCGTGATACATCGAAGTTAGCATAAGACATTTGCATACTAGGGATTCATAATACTTTTCACAAACATCCAGCTATTGCTGTACCAAAATATCAATAGTAAAAGCAGGTGTTTCATCATTTCATTACATTACATTTTGGTTGGATGCTAGAAATCACGAGGGTGGAAGCAAAGCATAGAGGCTGTAATGTTTGAACTAGGTGGATTTATACTGAAATCTCCAATCACTCCTAAGGCGATGCCCAAAGGTGTTTTTTTCAAAAGGCAACTGGACTTCCTTTGTTTTGCTTGAAGATGTTTCACTTCTCATCCAAAAAAGCTTCTTCAGTTCTGACTGAATGATGGAGAATTTCCTTTTGGAAAAGCACTTTCGGGACAATCGTGACCTGGATGACAGAGAATCTCTGTAGACCTCTATAAGGCGATAATCTCATCCATGACTATTTTACAGGATTACAGGTAGTCCTCGTGTTATGACCTCAATATCATAGCGTCAGACCAATTGGGACCAGAATTTCTGTTGCGAAGCAAGGCAGTCGTTCAGTGACTCGTGCTTGTTTTTACAGTCTTTTTTTTTTGCCACAATTGTTAAACAAATTACTCTAGTTGTTAAGTGAATAATGCAACTGTCTATCTGGCTCCCCCTTGTTTGTCAAAAGCCAGCCTGGAAGATCTCAAATGGCAATCAAATGACCTCGGGATACTACAACCACCACAAATATATTCTAAGTGCCTTAATTTTGATGACATAAATGTGTGGATGCTGTGATGGTCATAACTGCAGGACTGGTTCTAAGTCATAGTTCAGTGCTGGTCAGATGCAGTGACTCTAAACTGATGACTCATTTGACCCCACCCTCGGGCTCAGCCTGGTCTCCTACTGTGCTGTTGTAACCTTGGTCACTAAACAAATAGTTGTAAATCGAGGATTACCTGTAGGGTGAAAATAAATGGGGGAGGAAAAGAGAAATTATTGTCGCAACATATGTCTGTGAAGTGACCACGAAGGGGAAAACAGTGGAATCTTTTTTTATACGCAGCAGACTAAGGTGCTGTTAAGTAACACCAGCTGCCTGCAATTACTGCAAGTTCAAATCTCACCAGGCTCAAGGTTGACTCAGCCTTCCATCCTTTCGAGGTAGGTAAAATGAGGACCCGGATTGTGGGGGCAATAAGCTGACTTTGTATAAAAAAGAACACCGCTTGAGGGGGGCCCCAAAAGCCCTACTAAGCAGGTTTATACAAAAGTATGAAGGCTATTGCTTAACGCATTGTAAACCGCCCTGAGTCTCCAGAGAAGGGCGGCATATAAATCGAACAAATAAATAAATAAATAAATAAATAAATAAATAAATAAATAAATAAATTGGATGCAGGGACTCATCAGATATATGGTAGGCCTGTGACCTTAAATGTTTGTGGAGGTGAACATGGGTGTGCTATTAACAAAGGCTCTGTTTTTGTCGGTGTCAATAAAACAAGGTGGCTGTGAGTTCTAGTCAACCCTTCGGCACAGAAACTGGCAGGGTGACTTTGGGTCAGTAAACCCAATCCTCTCTCAAGGGTTGTTATGGGGATAATCAGAGGAACGAGCATTGATAGTCAGTCAGTCGGTCAAATAGGCAAGTAAGCAATTCTAGCTGTGTTAGGATTGTTTGAATTTTTGACATATTACAGCCTTCTACAGGGTTATGAGGGATGCGGTGGCTCAGTGGCTAAGATGCTGAGCTTGTCGATCGAAAGGTCGGCAGTTCAGCGGTTCGAATCCCTAGTGCCACGTAACGGAGTGAGCTCCCATTACTTGTTCCAGCTTCTGCCAACCTAGCAGTTTGAAAGCACATAAAAATGCAAGTAGAAAAATAGGGACCACCTTTGGTGGGAAGATAACAGCGTTCTGTGCGCCTTTGGCTTTTAGTCCTGTCGGCCACATGACCACGGAGACGTCTTCGGACAGCGCTGGCTCTTCGGCTTTGAAACGGAGATGAGCACTGCCCTCTAGAGTCAGGAACAACTAGCACATACATGCGAGGGGGAACCTTTATCTTTACCTTTTACAGGTTTATGTTTCTGCTTGTAATAGAAATTTGCTACTGGCTGGGTTGCTTATACCTGGTCTCTTGACCACGAGAATTGCTCTGTTCTGTTACGTGATGCGTGAACTCTGTCTCCAGGCCTGTGTTTGGAAACATTACTTTGAGTCCAGCGTATTCATAGCAATGGTACTATCACTCATCTCACGTTAAGCATCTTGGTTGCCACAGCTCCCCATTCAACGAAGAAGGTTGATATGGTCCATTTTCAAAATCAAGTCCAAGTGGCAAATGGCCTACTTTCTCAGTTTTGATTTATGGAAAAGGTGGCACCCTCAGATCCTCTGCCCTGTTCAGAGAAAGCCTCTCAACCTTTTGTTTAAAGTACAGGTAGTCCTCAACTTACAACACTTCATTTAGTGACTGTTCAAAAGTTACGCCGGCTCTGAAAAAAGTGACACACTTGTGACCATTGCAGCCTCCCCATGGTCCCATGGTTTACATTTGGGTGCTTGACAACCGACTCACATTTTTGACGGTTGTCATGTGATCCCCTTTTGCGACCTTCTGACAAGCAAAGCCAATGGGGGGGGGAACCAGGTTCACTTAACTCCCCTTGGAGCTCCGACTAGCGCCTGACCTTCGCACCTTCCGCCGGGAATTAAAAACTTGGCTTTTCAAATCCCTTGACCTGGTCTGATGACGGGGTTTTAAGGGTTTTAATGGGTTAATTTTAAATTTTTTAGATTTTAGTCTTTATTTTTATTGTGGCTTGTGTTTTATTGTTGTGAGCCGCCCTGAGTCCATTGTGAGATAGGGCGGCATATAAGCCGAATAAAATCAAATAAATAAATAAAATAAATAACAACCGTGTTACTAATTTAAGAACGGCAGTGATTCGCTTAACAAATGCGGCGAGAAAAGTCGTATAATGGGGCACAGCTCACTTAAAACAAATTTCTCAGTTAGCAACAGAGAAACGTTGGGCTCAGTTGTGGAGGTCAGCTTAGCAGCAGCGACAGTCATGAGCTGGCAAACCTTTGGCACTGGCGGTCGGTCTGGGCTGCACAAGACAGGCTTAGAAACGGGAACTGTGTGTTTTCAGCTGGCAGCCGTCCCATGACGCGGTTGGGTGTGAATAGTTCCTGAGGCCTCTCCTTCCCTTTGAATACGCTGAGTTTTGCCAGACATTCCTCGGCCACAAGAGATATCCCTTCTACCTCAATATCATAGCGTCAGACCAACCACTGGCTCAGCCTGACCACAGCATTGCTTTCTCAGGTTGCGTGTGTGTGTGTGTTTTGCAGAAAAAGGAAAAAAAAAACTTTGGGAAGAAAAATGAATGCTGGATTCCCCCTGCTCATTGCTGGTTTCAGGGGAAGTTAATCAGATATATTTGTGCTCTCTTTTTCTCTAGGGGGGGATTTGATTTAAATCAAGTTGATTTAAATCACGATTTAAATCACTAGTAAAAAGGCTTGATTTAAATCAACTCGATTTAAATCATAATTTTCAAAGAGCAACTGTCATCTCTGTCCCGCAGCAGCTCCTCCTCTGACCCGCTGTTGACTCACCGACAGTCCCAATATACAGCCTCATGCTAAGTAACTAAACTCCATTTCACGCTGAATAAATAGAATAGAATAGAATAGAATAGAATAGAATAGAATAGAATAGAATAGAATAGAATAGAATAGAATAAAACAGAACAGAACAGGATTCTTTATTGGCCAAGTGTGATTGGACACACAAGAAATTTGTCTTTGGTGCATATGCTCTCAGTGTACATAAGGAGAATAAAATACATTCATCAAGAATAAAAAGATACAATAGTTAGTGATAGTCAGGGTTACCAATAAGCTATCAAATTGTACTAGGAAACAAATTAAAAACAATATGAATTGAAAGATACAAGAAACATGGTTATAGTAATAAGTGGGAAGAAATAGATACTAGTAAGGAAGAGAAGAATAGTCATACAGACTTACTAAATTATTTGATAGTGTTGTGGGAATTAGTTGTTAAGCAGAGTGATGGCATTGGGGAAAAAACTGTCCTTGTGTCTAGTTGTTTTGGTGTGCAGTACCCTATAGCGTCATTTTGAGGGTAGAAGTTGATATTAATGTATCTTAAATAGAAAACTATCTTTAGATAGATTTTTACTCCAAAAGCATTTTATTAAAATAAATTTGATAAAAATTTTAAAAAATCCAATTTGAATTTAAGAAAAAAATCTTGATTTATTTAATTTTTTTTTCATCATCGATTTTTATCCACCCTGCTTTTTTCCCCCCCTGGCAAATTTGTATATTAAGAAATTCTGGGGACGTTTAACTTTAAAAGGAAAAAAAAAACAACAACCCAAAGATGCAGATTTGTTTGTTTCAGTTCAAGGTAAATGGGTTGCAGTGCGCAGGTACAACAGTTCATTTAGTGATGGTCCAAAGTTATAGCACAGAAAAAAGTGACTTATGACTGATTTTGCAACTTATGACCCTTGCAGCATCCCCATGATCATGGGATCAAAATTGGCAACTGGTTCATATTGTTCCCAGTTTGAGGCAACTTTCTATTACTTAAGTAAACACAACCTTTCCAGATTTGAGGCAAGCCACTTCAGCCTGGGCTGGGAAGTTAGACGATTGGTTCCAAGTCCTAAACTGAACGATTTTAAACACAGCCTTTTAACCCCCACCCCAAATTTAACATTTATTATTCCTGCTTCATTTTTTTAAAAAAAGTACACACACACACACACACACACACACATATATGTATATGTATGTGTATATATATATATATATATAGGGCTGGAGGCTAAAACATATGAAGAACAGTTGCAGGGACTGGGGGAGACATGATAGCAGTGTTCCAATATCTCAGGGGCTGCCCCAAAGAAGAGGGAGTCAAGCTATTCTCCAAAGCACCTGAGGACAGGACAAGAAGCAATGGGTGGAAACTAATCAAGGAGAGAAGCAACCTAGAACTAAGGAGAAATTTCCTGACAGTCGGAACAATTAATCAGTGGAACAACTTGCTCCAGAAGTTGTAAATACTCCAACACTGCAAGTTTTTAAGAAGATGTTGGATAACCATTTGTCTGAAATAGTATAGGGTTTCCTGCCTAAGCAGGGGGTTGGACTAGAGGACCTCCAAGGTCCCTTCCAACTGTTATTCTATTCTATTCAGATTTAATTTAAATTCAATTCAACTAAAACCGAAGTAACTGTTTATCTAGCTCTGCCCCCTTATTTGCTCTGGCTTTCTGGAATAAGCATCTGTAGCATCTCTGTATCAAACTGTCTGTATCCCTCAGCTTCCTCAAAAGTTGCATGATTGTGAGTTCCTATGTACAAATGGATGCCCAGTTGGATTCATAAATGGATGCATGAGTTCTTCTCCAAAGCAGGGAAAAAACAAACAAGAGTCCAGGTTGCCTTTTGAAGAAAAAAATAAATAAAACACCTTTGAGACAATCTGTGCGTTTAACTTTGAAAGGGTCGAAGATTCACGCCTTTCGACCACCAGTGGAGCTTTCAAATCCCCTGGAAAGCAGGTGAAGAGATCAGATTATGTTCTGCTGCCTCTTTGACGGAGGAAAACGTCGGGGCGGCCGGGCGGGTGGAGGGGCAGGTGAAAGGGAAATGACTCAAGAAGGTACTTAGTCAGCCTGCCTTGCGGGGGCAGGAGGCCCGTGGGCCGCGCTTACTCAATGGGCCGAGACCGAGGCGAGCAAGTGGTTCAGCCGACGAGGAAGTGGACCTGGCCGCAAAAGCAGCCGACGGCGATAGCTAGCAGAGCGGATGGGCCTGAGAAGCAGCAGCCAAAGGGCGAGGAAGGGCGAGCGGGGGTGTTGTGTGTGGAGAGACGGACACGGCCGCGTGCCTTCGTGGTTGTCCTCCCCCGCTCTGTCTCTCAGAAAGCCCAGCCCACTTCGGGCCTTCCCTTTTCAAGAGCGCTCCGTCTCCCTCTCTTGTAAACCTCGGATTTGGAATTGAGCGGCGCCCCCCTCCCTCTCGACGCGTCGCCAGGCAACCCCCAGCCGCCGCCTGGCTAGGCCGGGGCTGGCTTAGGTTTCCCCCGGGCCTTCTCGGCGAGGGCGCTTCCCTCAGCTTTTTCTCTGCTGGTTGCGCGGCCGAGGGCTTTGGGGTCGTGTTTCCCTGAGCGCATACAAAGCGCTTCTCTAGGCGGCCTGCCGGACAATCCCCCGGAGGCCAATCCGCCGCGGGGGTTTGAGAGTCGTAAAGCGAACAGAAAGGGGCGAGGGGTAGTCCGTGTAGGATATTGCCTTATGCGAAAGAAAGAGAGGGAGGGAGAAAGAAAGAAAGATGGACGAGGGAGGGAGGGAGGAAGGGAGAGAAAAAGGGAGGGAGAGAAAGAAAAGAAAGGAAAAGGAAAGGAGTAAAAGAAAAAGAAAGAAGGAAGGGAGGAGGGAGGGAGGGAGGGAGGGAAGAAGAGAAAGAAAGGGAAAGAATGAGGGAGGGAAAGAAAAGAAAGAGAAAGGAAAGAAAGAAAATGGAAGGAAGGAGGGAGGGAGGAAGAGAAAGAAAAAGAAGGAGGGAGGGAAAGAAAAGAAAGAGAAAGGAAAGGAAAGAAAGAAAAAAGCAAAAAGGAAGGAAGGAGAAAAGAAAGAAAAGAAAAAAGGGCATTTTGAGAGTCGAATTTTTCCGTCGTTGGATTGAGGATGAAGCACGAAGTCGGGGGTGGCTCTTAGCGACCGCCTAGAGATTTTCTGCAGGCTGAGTCGGCCGTCGCTTTGTTATTGTCGGTCCACGTGCGTTTATTTCATGCTAGCAAAAGGCAGGAGTGGGCTTTTTTTTTTTTTAACCAGCGCCTTCGCCCGCTCCGCCCGGCTGTCACCCAACCCAGCCAAGACTCCCTTCGTTGAGCGGGACTTGCCCGGGAAAGGAACCTGCCCGAGGATCGGCGTCAAGCGGCCGGGCTCCTTCCCCAGCTCCCCCCGCCCCACCGTCCTGGAATTCCCCTTGCCCGTCGGCTCCGCGGGCCGGTGCTGGCGCGCGTAAAGGCGCTTTGCGCAAGGCACAGAGGCGGACTTGGCGAAGCCCCTGACCCGGCGGCTCGTCTGCCAGCCCGGTGGAAACAATGTGTAGTGGTGGTGTGGGGGGGGGGGGGAGGGAGGGGGGAGGAGAGGGGAGGAGGGAGGGGAAAAAAAGTGGGCGGCGCCGCCTGAGCAACTTCCCTTGACATCACTGCCCAAATAAGGAGCTTTAAAAAATCTTTTTTTTTTTTTGGTTGGTTGGGGGGGGGCGGCGGAGGAGGACGCCGCTCGCCAAAGCAGAGTCTCCCAGACCCCGAATCTTCTTGCGAGCTTCCGATTTCTCCCGCAGCGAAACGAGTCGCGGCGGCAGCGGCGGCGGTGCGAGGAGCGTGTGGCCGCGGAGCCCTTGGGGGTAAGGGAGCTCTCTCGGCCGTCCTCTGCGCCTGGTGCCACGTGAGTGGCGAAGGCAGCCGCGCCAGGCTATTCTCGCCCGTGACCAGCTGTAGGCTGCGGTCAGCTGGGCGAAGGGCGGCGGGGCGGGGAGGGAGAGGAGAGGACACCCCCCCTCCCGTCCTCCTCCTCCTCCTCCCCAGGCGAACTTTGTCCAGTTGTAAGCCTCGGGCATGTCTTCTCCCCCTTTGGATGAGGTCACTTGGCAGTCCTGAGCGAGCGGGACTTTGGCTGGCTGCAGAAATGCTCCGTCGGGTAATTATTAAGCCGGGCTTGGTAGCTCTTGATCGGCGGCCAGCTGAAGGCCGGGAGCCAGCGCTGGAGAGCGCACTTGGAGTCTCTCTCTCTTTCCTTCTCTCCTTCTCTCTTTCTCTCTCTCTCGCCTGGGCGGAGTGCGAGGATGCCTCTTGCCCCCCCTCCCCACCCGCCCACTAAACCGAAACCTACTCGCTGGGGAATTAACCTCCGGAGTAAGGAGAGCGGGGAATTACTTCGAGCTTGGCGTGCCAAGCAGAGGGAAGACATCATCTGTCTGGGGAGCTTCCCGGGAGATCTGGAATGAGTAGGGCTCGGGCCGATGGGGCTCCCGAGGTCAGGGTGGTTCCGGAGAAGCAGCGCAGGGGTGATTGAGCAAGGGAAGCCCTGCTGCAGGTTTCTCCGAAAATAAGTCCCGGGGATGTCCGACTCTGCTTTGCTTTCTGGTAAGATGGGTGAGGTTTTCCAGATGTTTTTGGGGAGAGATGTAGAACAGAGACAAGGGGGTAGGCAGGTTACTGACCTATCTGAACGGGTTTTCTTATTGGCGGTGTTATTGGTACGTTTTTGGTATGATTTGTCACTCTCTTGCCTCCAAGGCTACCAAGCAATTCCTGCCTCCTGTCTGTCTACTGAACTAAGTATTTTTTTTTAAAAGTTGATTTATATGCCGCCCTTCTCCGGAGACTCAGGGCGGCTTACAATGCGTTAAGCAATAGCCTTCATACTTTTGTATATTTATACAAAGTCAGCTTATTGCCCCCACAATTGGGTCCTCATTTAACCTACCTTAGAAAGGTAGTCAACCTTGAGCCTGGTGAGGTGTGTGTGTGTGTGTGTGTGATGGTGGTAGGGGCTTATAGTGTGGAAATAAAAGACATTTCTGAATCTTGGGCTGCACCGCGTGCCTCTGAAATTAGCTCTGGGTCGGAGGGAGCAGGCAGAGAATGTAGGATTGCAAAGAGAGGATTTCCCACCAAAGTTGGGAGAAAAGTTCTAAGCAAGTTGTGGGCCTGGAGACTTACAGGAATCCCGTTTGCTTGAGGTTTTGAGCAGAGTTTGAAGGGCCCGAGATCTTAAGATGCTATTCACAGGTTTGTTATGTGGGGTAAATACGAAAGGTAAAATCTGTTTCTTGTGTGCTCAGTTGGGGCAAACAGTCTCTGTCTTCTGTAATGTTTTTCAATTACCACCTTATATGCTAGTCCACACACTGGGATTTCCTAATGGCCTTGGTTCTGACCCTGCTTAACTGTTGAGAACAGCCAAGGTCAGCTCTGGGCTGGGTAGGTTCAGGATGGGATAGAGCTAAATGACCACCAAGGCCTGCCTTTAGAATAATGGTAGCCCATCTTTAGCCACCATAACCGGGACCGGCAACTTGATCATTAAATGAAGCAGTTGCTAAGTGAAACAGCAGTTGTGCTTACGATCTGATTTCAGCTTTCCATGCTTTACAGACCTGTGAAGGTTGTACGTGCAAGGACTGGTTGCAAAGTAAGTTTTTATCATCATCGTAACGGTTGCTAAAGGAGACAGTTATTAAGTGAAAACTGCACAGCAGGAGATAGTTAATGTTTCTTATATGACTAGAATGTAACTTCATCAAAGTGCAATCAATTGACATCACATTTCAAATAATCATTTTACCTGGTGCCCCACCCCCACCCCCAGGGCTGTGTGGCACCCCCAAGCCACATTGACTGATGGCACCACCTCCCACCCATTTAAAGGTTTGTATTTTTACAATGATTTGGCAGGAGAGGGTGTTGATGCCCTTTAAGCTTTTATACCCCTAGGCTGGCGCCAACTCAGCCACAACTTAACTTGGCCCTGCTTTTCCTGTGTATGCACACAAAAAAAAGTATGGTATTGTACCGATGTGCCATTTTTTTAGATAGATTTCTGGAGTCTGGTTGCTTTATAAGTGATTCAAGAGATAGGTGATTCAGAGCTTTGTAGTGGATATTTGGGAACCTCCAGATTCAGCAGTAGAATGCATTTGAGTGAAGGATGAACAGTTATTAAAGTGATAGTAGTAACACTTTGGGGGAATAATTCTGTAGTTTTGCCTTCTGTAGCCTGGTGCTTTTAAACAGCTTGCATAATAACGTCCACCATAATTTCCATTCATGAGGGAAGAACTAGTTGTGAAGCTTTGCCCAGCTAACTAAATCTTAGTTAGACCCGGTGGGAAAGTGTGTACACCAAAATCTTCATTTGTTCTAATTTTCTGTAATTGGTTCAGGTTGTTGTTGTTTTTTCCTACCACGGTCTTCAGTGTGGTTCCTTGAAAACAAGTTGTGTTTAAATCAGTCAGATTTTTCTAATGCATGCAGCCCATCTGGGCATTGGGTTGCAGAGGAAGGCTGAGAAAGTAGCAGTTGAACGTGGCTTCTAATTAGTTATGTTTTTTTAAAGGCTGTAAGTCTTGCTAAATGAGCTGTAATAATTTGAGCTATTCAGTCCTTCTTAGGGGAAATTAATACCATGAGCTTTGCTGCTTGAACTGGACTGTAAAACAGTTGAGTAAGTTTCAAGCTGCATGGTAAAAAATACGAAAGTTGCCTTTCCAAAAGGCAACTGGACTGTGGGTTTTTTTTCCCCTTGAGGAAGACGTTTATAATCCTTACACATACACACACATATTGTCCAGTCAGAACTGAAGAAGCTTCTTGGAAGAAAAGCAAAATGTCTTCCGCAAGAAAAAAACCCAAAGAAAATCCAGTTGCCTTTTGAAAAAGCACCTTTGAGTCAACCATGACCTGGATGATGGAGAATCTCCATAGACAGACGAGAAGTTTGGTGTCAAAGCTGGTGGAGTTAAGGGTGTATTATATCTTCCACCCCGTAGTAGGCATTCATAAGATAAGGGCTGTGCAGTGGTTAGAATGCAGTATTGTAGGCTAATTCTGCTGACTGGCGGCAGTTCGATTCTCACTGGCTCGAGGTTGACTCAGCCTTCCATCCTTCCGAGGTGGGTAAAATGAGGACCCAGATTGTTGGGGCAATACGCTGACTCTGTAAACCACTTAAAGAGGGCTGCAAAGCACTATGGAGTAGTATATAAGTCTCAGTGCTATTGCTATTTTGCACAATTGCACAGTGGCAGATAGGACAGCAGTCCAGAGGGTCAATGTCATTGCCCAGAGGATCGTTGGTTGCCCTCTCTCCTCTTTGGAAGAGCTTTATAGCTCCTGCTGCCTTAAGAAAGTTCAAAACATTCTTAAAGATCCATCTCATCCTGGGCACCCTTTTTTTGAACTATTATCTTCTGGCAGACGGTACAGGATAATAAAAAGGACAAGTAGGCTGAAAAACAGCTTGTATCCCAGGGCAATAACCATATTGAATTCTACAGTATAGTGCAATAGTGGGTTTTCAATTTCAATTATATAGAATGTAAAGGATGTATGTTTATGTTTTTATTTTTATAGTTATAATGTACACTGAAGATGGCATTTAATTTTGTACCATGTGCAATGACAATAAAGTAAAGTAAACAAAACTATTTCATGGCTCCATTCTTCTCCTCATCCCATACATAACCTTCCCTATTATTGAGGCTTAAAACTGCCCATAACTGGAATTGGCTCACCTGGAAGTGATGTCAGCTCTTGAGGTGATTTATAATGTATAGCCAGAGGCCTAACAGGCAGTTCCCAGCTGGGAGGAAACTGGGTGGGTAAACTGCTTGCAAAATTCAGATGTCCCTTGCTTGGAAACTAGGAAATGCGGAACACTGCCGGCTGTTATTTTTTTTTTTTTATGCTGTCTCATCTCTCGGTCTTGTTCTTTTTTCTATTATTGGATCTCAGGATCCCCTTAAGCCACATGTAGGAAGAAATCTGTTGTTACTCACTGGACAGCCATTCCTCCCTTGTCTGCTTTGCTTGTTGCACAATTTGAAAAACGTCAGTGTCTTCTTGGGCTTTTGTGGTAGATTATCTCTTCATGCAGAAAGAGGACTGGGAGAATTGGTGTCTGTCTGAATCCCTTACTAAATTTATAGAGAGGATTTCTAGAGAGTAGGGAAAGGAGATTAAAAAAAGAAGAGAAAAACATTCTTTTCAGTCTTAAACTTGGCAACTTTAAGGCTGGTGCACATCAACTCCCAGAATTCTTCAATCAGCCATGTTGAATTCTGGGAGTTGAAGTCTACAAGTCTTAAAGTTGTCAAGTTTGGAGACCCCTGTTTGTTTGTTTGTTTATTGATTGGTTCGATTTATATGCCTCCCTTCTCCAGAGACTCAGGACGGTTTACAATGTGTTAAGCAATAGCCTTCATACTTTTGTATATACCTGCTTAGTAGGGCTTTGCCCCCCCCCAAACAAGCGGTGTTCTTTTTTATACAAAATCAGCTTATTGCCTCCACAATCCGGGTCCTCATTTTGGAAAGATGGAAGGCTGAGTCAACCTTGAGCCTGGTGAGATTTGAACTCGCAATGTTCCAGAGCATTGGTGAAATAGAATTGATAGTAGATTCAAGGCAGGAAGAAAAAAGGAAGCCTACATCTCCATGAAGCCTTTAATTAGAGTAGGACACAAAGGAAGAAGGTAAAACAGGGATGAGTCAAATTCAGGGAGGAAGGCTCATCGGGGACCGCTGCTAATGACAGGTGTCCGAGGAGGCCATTCGTGGATAACCTCTAGCTAAGAAGACACAGGTCTTTGCCCAGATTTCTTCTTTCTAGCTGTCAGTGCCTTACTGTTGCATGTTTCTATCAAGACATGTACAGGAACAAGAGAAAAGCAACTGTGTTATGAGCAAACTGCAATAATTAAGCTTGTTAATAGCAAACCAGGCTGATTTAGTGAAGAATCCTACTGTGCTTAGCTTGCACTTCCTTAGCAGCAGGATTTGTTTCAGTGGATTAGTGTTACAGTAGGCCAATGTTTCTCAACCGTGGCAACTTTAGGATGCATGGACTTCAACTCCCAGAATTCAGCCAGGAGGTTGCTTGAGGAATTCTGGGAATTTCAGACATCTTATCATTCATTGCCAAGATTGAGAAAACTCTCTAGGAAGCTATTGCCTTCCTTCTTGTGTTACAGTAGTTTTCTTGAAGGCATCTGATGGGCTTCTGGACAAATAGGAGGCTGGATAAGATGGGGCTAGTAAATTTGGGACAGAAACCCCAATGGTCTCCATAATGTTTTTCTCTGCTCCCTGCTCTAGCAAAGCACCTTGAGATAAAATGCGGCTTAGCATAAAAGGGAATAACCACCAAGCAGGCAGAAGTGAATACTTGATTATAAAACCTAGAAAGCTCCAACAATGCAAGTTGTGTTACAGCATCAGGCTGCAGCACAGGACCTGACTGGTCATCTTAACAAAGCAGCATTCCATGGGAAGCAAAAAGGACACTACCTTATACATAAGGCTAGATTGTACATCTTCCCGCGCAAACCACGGTTTCATTAATCATAGTTGATCACAGTTAGCTCTGCAAAGCAGACTAAGCCACAAGCTATGGTTTACCAGCCACCGAGTGGCTGGGAACAGACAGTATACTAAACTCGATAGAAACAAGGCTTCGTATGATTGTGTGAACCCAGCCTTTGATCTTCCCGGCTTAGTATTTATACCATCGTGGTATGCTCAGAAACTACGAGCATAAACTCAAAAAATCTCAACCTTCAAACTTGACAGCTGGGAATACGTGGTGTAATTGTTCAGCAAGTGTGGAGGGTATCGGCATGGGAAAATCCTACTTTATAAGACTGGTGGCTGCTAACTTACATGCTACCCATCAGCCGAGAAGTTGAGTTAGCAGCCTTTCCCCTTTGATGGGGCCAGATCTGTTACGCTCTTCTTGTTGTCTTCCTGTATTGTTGTATAGCTTTCTTAGCTCTGTCACAGTGTTTACAAACTTGTTGGGAAATTCTAGGAGTTGGAGTCCACACATCTCAAAGTTGCTGAGTTTGAGAAACACTAGGCTGAGGTATCTCAGGTCACCCTCTATTCCTGAATACTGCAGAGAATTAATGCTAGCATCACCTCCCACTCTAGTCTTAGAGAACAGATTTAGCAAAATCCCTGATGCTTTTGTTCCATGGCTTGGGAACTGCATACTTTATAAAGGCACAACTCTTATTATAACTACACTTTTATCAAAAAAAAGTCTGTGGTCGTATCTAAGATTTCTATGTAAATTTCCTTCTTGTGGGTAAGGGAATCTGAGATATCTTACAGAGTAGTTAAATTTTGTTTGATAGTCATCAAATTGCATTGCTGAAATCCTTCGGTACAGTATGTAAGTGGATGTAAGTGCATTTTAGGAGCTACCTTTTGATTAGATCTTTTGTTTAATTTGAAATTGCTTTTTTGGGGGAAATTTCCTTCAAATTTGTGTTTTTGGATTTAGATATGTAAATATGTGCACTTTTCCTCTGTGATCAAAATAAGCTTTGCACACTCCTGTATACTGTCTCTCTCTTTCCTATGGCATTAGGATTAATTTTTAGGGTCTGACAGAGTCTTTATTTGTTTTTGGTAGTTATGCACCTTTGAATATGTTCTGTTAATCTTTCCCTTATTTAGTAACTTACCTTTTTTTGATTTCTTAAAGGGAAAGTGTTTTACCACTGCTGCACTTTGTGGCAAAATAAAGTGCCTTTTACACAGATGACAAAATTCCTGGTAGGAAACAAAAGTGGAGCTAGAGATGATACAACTAAGGATATATTGTAGGTCAAAGAACGAGGTAATATGAGCATAGAATTGCATTCTTTTGAGAATTTGTGCAAATTGAATAAAACAAATAAAATGTACGTGGGATGCATTTATGGTTTTTCTAAACTTGAGAAACTCAAAAATAGATTCCAAAGGGGGAAAAAAATCAAGATGATAAAGGAACTGGTAGACAAATGTTATTTATTCACTGGCTGTTTATATACAGCCTCTTCTCTTAACAAAGTCCAAAGAGGATTGCAAGATACAAACCCATCTTGTTTTCAACATAATGCTTACCCAGACAGCTGCACACAGGTATAATATTGTATACTCCTGCAAGCAATGTTGCAAAGCAATATCTACAGACTAATAAAACCAGGGAAATCAGTTGGAAGCCAATCTGAAAACCTTGTTACTAAGTAGACTGAGAAGTAGAGCTGGGAAGAGTCTTCTCAAAAACCTTTATGAAGGAGAACCAGGAGAAGGGAAGAAATGTTAGTGTGCTTTCTTTCACTTTCTGGACCCGTGCATGAATGGAAACTATAGGCCAACATCTGCCTTTTTTTCCTGATGCTCGTGATCAGTTTTGTAACTTGAAAAATACACAGGGTGTTTCTGATGTGATGGGTGTTGCGTATATATGGAGCCATATCAAGATGATGCCACTGGCCCAGTGGTGAAATCCAAATATTTTTTTAATACCGGTTCTGTGGGTATGACTTGGTGGGTGTGGTGTGGCTTGGTGGGCGTGGCAGGGGAAGGATACTGCAAAATCTCCATTCCCTCCCCACTCCAGGGGAAGGATGCTGCAAAATCTCCATTCCCACCTCACTCCAGGGGAAGGATACTGCAAAATCCCCACTCCCTCCCCACTCCTGGGGGAAGGATATTGCAAAAACTCCATTCCCACCCCACTCTGGGGCCAGCCAGAGGTGGTATTTGCCAGTTCTCCGAACTACTTAAAATTTTCGCTACCGGTTCTCCAGAATCTGTCAGAACCTGCTGAATAGCACCCCTGCACTGGCCATTACCTTGGCCATAAGTTCTGGAGGTCTCGGAGGGTTCCCAACCTTGGCAACTTGGAAGATGGATGGACTTCATTTCCCAGAATTCTCTAACCAGCTGTGCTAGGTGGGGAATTCTGAGAGTTGAAGCGCGCCCATTTTCAGGCTGCCAAGATTGAGAAGCACTGTACTAAACAGATTGCTTTGAAAGAAGCTCTACCTCCATCTGATTCTTGCTCAAAGAAAACCTGCCTTTCATTCAGTGGTGGAATTCAATTTTTTTTTACTACCGGTTCTTTTTACTACCGCTTGGTGGGCATGGCGGGGCTTGGTGGGCGTGGCTTGGTGGGCGAGGCAGGGGAAGGATACTGCAAAATCCCCATTCCCACCCCATTCTGGGGCCAGCCAGAGGTGACATTTGCCAGTTCTCCAAACAACTCAAAATTTCTGCAACCGGTTCTCCAGAACCTGTCAGAACCTTCTGAATAGCACCCCTGCTTTCCTTCTTTTTTTCCGATGTTTGCATTTCTTTTTCCCTCCAACAATCAACCTGAATCTATTTGTCACAAAGGTTTTGAGTTCTTCTCTTTTCGCTTTCAGTGCTTTTCCTGATGTCTTCCTGGGCTCAGTAAATCTTGACCCTCTTTCCTCCTCCTGCTGACACTTCCTCCTCTTGGCTGTTTCTTCCAAAGCTTCAGATAGTCCTCTTTAAACACTGATTGGGCAGAAAACTAGTTAGCGTTCCCCACCCACCCCCAAATTTAAGTTACATTGACTAACATAGTACGCACAGGAAGTTCTTATTTTTAGCTCCCGAGTTTCACTATTTTTTGCTTCTTTGCGAAATGAAGAACAGCATGCATAAATGCCACTGTATGGTCTTGATTGACGCTACATGTGGCATATTGTCACAGAAGGGAGAACCAGAGCATCAGCAGGAGGATCATGTGTGAAACCAGCTTGAATGAGTTGATTTGTCCTGAGTTGGCTATCTCCTTTGCTCAAGGTTTCGTTTTAAACTTGGGGATAAGGGATAATTGTTGTTTGACGTGACCCGAAAACCTGGAGGTGGATTTTGAAAGGAAAATCTGAAACAGGTAAAACAGTTTTACTTTCAAGGAAAAAACCTGTGAGCGGAGAGGTATACGTTAGTTGACCCTTTTCCTGCCCTCCTTCTCCTCCTCCTCCTCCTCCTCCTCCTCCTCCTCCTTCTTCTCCTCCTCTTTCTCCTCCTCCTCCCGCCGCTTTCCTACCTACATTCTGAGATAGTTATTTCACTTAAAGTTATTTATTAGTTATTTATTAGTTTGTCAAACATGTACAAGATAGCAGGTATAAATATGGACATGGACGTGAACGAAGGAAATGAATACAGATAAATGGGGACAGTAAGACAGGGATGGTAGGCACGGTGGTGCGCTTATGCACTCCCCCTTTACGGACCTCTTAGGAATGGGGGTGAGGTCCATGGCAGTCAGTTTAAGGTTGAAGCTATGGGGGTTTGAGCAGTGGTGGGTTTCAAAAATGTTTACTACCAGTTCTGTGGGTGTGGCTTGGTGGGTATGGCTTGGTGGGCGTGGCAGGGGAAGGTTACTGCAAAATCCCCATTTCCTCCCGATCAGCTGGGACTTGGGAGGCAGAGAATAGATGGGGGTGGGGCCAGACAGAATTTTTACTACTGGTTCTCTGAACTACTCAAAATTTCCACTACCAGTTTTCCAGAACTGGTCAGAATCTGCTGAAATCCACCTCCGTAACAACAGAGTCAGGTAGAGCATTCCAGGCATTGACCACTCTGTTGCTGAAGTCGTATTTTCTGCAATTGAGTTTGGAGCGGTTTACCTTGAGTTTGTATCGATCGTTTGCCCGTGTATTATTGCGCTTGAAACTGAAGAAGTCGTTGGCAGGTAGAACGTTGTAGCAGTCAATTTTGTGTACTATGCTTAGGTCAGAGTTTGTTGCAGAAATCAAATCCAGAAAGCACACATAACTGGTAACCGATTCAGCAGGATTCATTAACTTCTCTTATATACAATATTATACAATTATATACAATATAACACATGAAGTAAATATACAATACCAACAGCAGAGGAGAGAACAGTTTCAGTTCAGAGTGCAGACTAGTTTTAGTTCCAGCAGCAGACTCGGATCTTGCAGAGCCACGCCCAGGCTCCTTCCAGTTTCAGTTTCCAAACAACACTCATTGTCTAACCTTGTTGCCTATTCCAGCCTATGAATATACTCTGACAGCTTAGATCGGACTGCAGGCGGCGCAGTTCCAGATTGATGGTGGATTCATCCACACCACGATAGAACTTGACTGAAGGTGGAATTGAGATCATGAGAGAGAAAGCTGTCTGAGAATCCCACCACCAAGGAAACATTTTTCTTCAGGAATTCTGTTGTTTGTTGAGTTTTCTTGGCAATGAACACTCTTTGGAACTGTGACCCTGGATATTTGGATGGCCACCTCATTCCAGTTTATATGCTGGTCCAGTCTGGAGATTCAGAGGAGCTTACAAGGAAACCAGTTTGGTGTAGACCCTTGTAAATCAACTGTCATAGATGAAGATTAGAGACAATCATCATATTATTAGATTAAGCCACCAATGCGAGATCTTGAAGCCTTGTCTTTCATGGTAGGCAGTAAAGATGATGACCAGAATTTGCTTACCAATGGAAAGTGTGAGTTGTGCTTTGGAGCATGTAGGAGTATGTTGTCGTCCTGGATGATGACATATGTTTTAATTGATTAATTAGCGGAGTTTAGGAAAGGTTTACAAAAAAAGATGGAGAAAGTGCCAGCATCCACATGGAATCTTGCAGCAGCATTAGCATTTCAATGCGATGTGCAGATATAGGAAGAATTGAGTAAATCTTCCTGTTTTTAGTACATACCATGAAATGTGCAAAACAGGGACTTATCTTTTTTTCCCTATTGGGGAGGTCTGTGTGTGTGCATGTGGGTGCTTACCTGCTTTGGAGGTGTGGGTATAACACACGATGCTTATAGGGGAGAGGCACGTGTCTCTGTCTTGAAGATGAATGAGTGATGAATGCTAAAATAGGACCTGCTACTCACTTACCTTTCCTGTGTTTGCATGTGTCAGGAACTACAGTATCTGTGTCTGCTATCCAAAATGCCACATTTTTTGCTTGTTAAAAAAAAAAAATCCTTGAGTTATTATGGATGAACCCAGGTAGAAGTGAACCCATTAGCAAAAGTATCAGGCTGTTGTTTCCAGTTCGTTCTTGACTCTAGGGGGCGGTGCTCATATCCGTTTCAAAGCTGAAGAGCCAGCGCTGTCCGAAGATGTCTCCCTGGTCATGTGGCCAGCATGACTCAATGCCAAAGGCACACGGAATGCTGTTACCTTCCCACCAAAGGTGGTCCCTATTTTTCTACTTGCCTAAAAAGGTGTTAAAAACTGAGAACATCCCATAAAAGTCTACAAATGAAAGTTGCATCTAAAAGAAAATCCAAAATATCAAAATGGTTGTTCTTAGGGTCAGCATCATCACAACACTGTTTCTCATTAATCAAGGATATGCAGTATACTTCACCGCTGATTATTATGCTGAGAACGCAATGTGAGTAGAAACACCTAAAATGGGGAAGTATTAAGGAAGGAAGAGGAGGAAGTGATACACTCTCTAAAATTTATAATCCAAAACCATTTTGCGGGACTTGATAAAATCTACAGAAATCTTATTTAGTGTGTGTTATGTGTTTTGGGTTGCAATTAATTTCTTATCCGTCTGTCTGTCTAGCTAGCTACACATATATGTGCATATTGATTGTTTCCTAGTATGATTTGATTGCTTATTTGTACCCGGTGACTATCATTAAGTGTTGTACCTTATGATTCTTGACGAATGTATTTTTTTTCTTTTTATGTACACTGAGAGCATATGCACCAAAGACAAATTCCTTGTGTGTCCAATCGCACTTGGCCAATAAAGAATTCTACCTTCTATCTATCTATACAGGGTCTAAGGTAACAGAAATGCTGCCGTCTTAAAGTGTTTCACTAATCTGCACTGACTGGGACAGGAAGCAGTTAAGTAAGGAGAGGAAACTAAATGTTTTGCTTTGCGACTTTCATAGATACGTTACATTAATTCTTCTCTCATCCCTCGTCTTGGGCAGATTGACACAGAATGCCTAAAAAGCTGCAAAACGCACAACATGGGCATTATGATTACACTGCTGCCATATTTTGACTTCACAAGTTGGCCTTTCTCAGGATGCCTTCCGCGTGTCTGAAAATCCCAGAAAGCGTTACTCGTCAAAGAAGGCACCATTTATTAGAGCAAGCAGCCACAAAAGCCCCTTTGAGGTTGATGTTATTTACTGCGTCTCTATCCCTCTTTTCATTGTTTCAATTCATTCATTCATTCATTAATTCATTCACTTATTTTACATGCAGCCTTTCTTTCAGGAATTAAAGGCAGCATGGGGATGTCCTTTCATTTTAGCTTCCTAGCCACTCTCTTGAGAGGAAGATTAGGCCAAAGGCTTCCATGGTTCAGGGTGGACTTGAACTGTTTAACATGCAAAACCCCCCAACCCCCCCGCCCTGGTGAAATTAACATCTGTTTTGAAAGGCTGATGTTGGATTGGCAGGACCCCAACATAATTTCAGTGGGATTTTATTGCTGCGTAAGAACCAGATTTGAAGGATGCAGGTGCTGTGTGTTGGACAGAAGTCAAAACTTTGTGCCTTGAAGTCTGAAGTGAATCTGTCTCCTGATTTTGTTCTATCAGTAGAAGCAGGTCTTCAGCCGTGGCCAAGAGGAGAGTGCAGCAAAGAAGAGAGAAACCTGTTGAGGACAAGTGGGGAAAATCAGAGAGTAGTAGAAGACCGCATGTGGTGGGGATGGAAAAATCTCAACCTCAACCACCCACAGCCCAGGCTAAAACAAAAGTGTGACATCTTTAAAAGCGCCACTTCTTGCTGGCAGTCAGTGATAGTAACATTGGGCTAGGTTTTGACTTCCTCTTTCAGAAGGAACCATAGATGGATGGTTTGTATGCAGCAAGTCTCCAATTCAGCCTTAGGTTCCTCCAGTTTGAAAGATAAGGTGGTGGAAAAGATTTACAAACAGGTTAAGCATGTTCACATGTAAATCTTGAGTAGGGTTGGCTGATATATGTAAAAGCTGAATGGGTTTTTTAAAAGTTGTGCTCTGATAGTTTAGATTGTCCTCACCTTTTGGTCAAGTTGTTGGGTCCATTTGACCCGACATCTTGTATAGGCCTGCTGGAGAAATTGCAGGAGTAAATTGGTCATCTGCCAGATAAAGAGGCTTCATGTATATAAAAGGTAAAGGTAAAGGTTCCCCTTGCACATCTGTGCTAGTCATTCCCGACTCTAGGGGACAGTGCTCATTTCTGTTTCAAAGCTGAAGAGCCAGCGCTGTCCGAAAATGTCTCCGTGATCATGTGGCCGATCATGACTCAACACCAAAGGCACATGGAACGCTGTTCCCTTCCCACCAAAGGTGGTCCATATTTTTCTACTTGCATTTTTTATGTGCTTTCGAACTGCTAGGTTGGCAGAAGCTGGGGCAAGTAACGGGAGCTCACCCTGTTACGTGGCACTAGGGATTCGAACCGCTGAGCTGCCGATCTTTTCGATCGACAAGCTCAGCGTCTTAGCCACTGAGCCACCACATCCCTTCATGTGTTTACACAATGGTAAATGATCATTTTCTAAGCGCTGTTTTTGCGTGCTTTGTCTCAGACCTTGCCTGGAGCTAATTGCTTTTGGTTCGTAAAAGTACTTTTCTCTAAATCTATGGAGCTAAGGATTTTTCTTTCCTAGGAAATGGACAGAGGCAGCCCTGACATTATTGTAAGACTTCAAAATTTTCAATATCATGTAGTAAATCCATAAAAGTTAATGGTGCTGGTTTTGGTCCCTGCCATGAAGGCAAACTCGCCAGGATTTTTCTCCTGCTGTAACTCAGAAAGTTTCTGCCAGCCAGACCCAACCACTTTAAGCTAGATGAGATAGAGTGAGTGGCTATAAGGTACTTGCTTATGTTACAGGAACCCAGGCTCTGTTTGCACTTGGGGTACTTGGCTATAGAACGAAAAAAAAACCCGACAGTGCCTGTATTTTAAGTAAATATTATACAGAGAAGGCTTTTTATAGGACCCTAAATATTTACTTCTTCCTATTTCATGCCCATTCCTTTTCAAGAATAGCACAGTGAACAAAGTGTCTGGAACTGGAGACACGTTTGCTCTCCTGTTGTCAAATGCAAACTTGTTGGAATTCACATTTGAGCCTCTTTGCGAGTGTGATTTGGGGGATGGAGGGATTTTTACTAGTGATGAAATCCATTTTTTTTTACTACTGGTTCTGTGGGCGTGGTTTTGTGGGCTTGGTGTGGCTTGGTGGGCGTGTCAGGGGAAGGATACTGCAAAATCCCCATTCCTTCCCCATTCCAGGGGAAGGATACTGCAAAATCCCCTCCCCACTCCAGGGGAAGGATATTACAAAATCTCCATTCCTACCCCACTATGGGACCAGCCAGAGGTGGTATTTGCTGGTTCTCCGAACTGTTCAAAATTTCCGCTACCGGTTCTCCAGAACCTGCTGAATGGCACTCCAGATTTTTACCATGATGGTCAAGCAGCCCCTAAGGACTCCTCTTTCCAACCAGGTGGAGTTTGGAAAGAGGATCTGGTGTAGGGTCTAGGTTGTGTGGCTTCAGCCTTTGGAGAATCCGTTAGGTGCAGAAATATACGCAAATATATTCCCAAGCTTATAAAGCAGGGCTGTCAGACTCAAAGCTTGAGGGCCAGATCTGGCCCATGGGGTGCTTAGATCGGGCCCGTGGGCCCACCCTGGAAACAGGGAAGGACTGGCCCATGGTGCTTCTGCCAGCGAGCTCGGGAGGGCTGCAATTATGCTGGCAGAGGGCTGCAGGAGGCTGTCATGGCCAAAAACAGCATGTGTGGGCCATGCGTGGCCTCCCCAGGCTCCGTTTTGCTGGCAGAGGGCTGCAGAGGGCAATCGCGGCCGAAAACACAGCCTCAATGAATGACATCAAGCTAGGCACGCCCCCCCCCACCCAGCCAGTCCCCACCCCACAAACACAACCCTGATGCAGCCCTCAGTGAAATTGAGTTTGACACCCCTGTTATAGAGCGTGAGTTTATATATTTTTCAGTCCAAGCTGAAGAATACAAGACACAGGCTTGTTATGACAAACTGGGTTTATCCTAGCAGGCATTCTTTTCAGGCGTTTCAGATTTCAGAGATGCAGTTGGACTCACCTCACTGATGAAGTGGATTTTGGAACTCTTGTGAAGGTCTTGGATGTTAATAAGCATGGATAGAGTAATAATCCATCAGGGCAGACATTAATGGCTGTTATGTTTTGATTATGGCCATTGGCCAAGAAGTTTGGGGAAGCAAACATACCCCTTCCATTTTACCCAATGCAATAGCAAAGGCTCTTAAGGAAGTGATTAGCTCAAGACCCACCAGAGCAGCTTGGGCCTATAGATTTGAACCGGTACGAGGGGTTTTGAGTTTAAGGCTTAGCCTCTCACTGCCTGCTTTCCCTGATCCCACTTCTGCCATAGCATTCAGATTGGGTTGCCTTGCAGAATAACAATACGGGGCTAAAGGAAAGGGGATGAAGATCAGTAGCTGAATTTATTTATTTATTTAGAATATTTATATTAAATCATCGAAATTTCTCAGTTTGGTACTTCTAGATTAGAACTGTTGCAGTCTTAGGAGCTTTCTATTGGCTAAAGACTGGCAGTTGGAGCAAATGCTGGAAAGTTGTTGAATATATGAAGGGAAAGAGTTCTTTGTCCTTCCATGATTTCTGGAATCCCATTCATTCTCATTCTCTCTCTCTCTCTCTCTCTCTCTCTCTCTCTCTCTCCCCTCCCTCCCTCCCTTTCTCTCTCTCGCACACAGACAGAGAGAGACACACACACTACATATATACTCTGTGTGTGTGTGTGTGTGTAAAGTAAAGGTAAAGGTTCCCCTTGCACATATGTGTTAGTCGTTCCCGACTCTAGGGGGCGATGCTCATCTCTGTTTCAAAGCTGAAGAGCCAGCGCTGTCCAAAGATGTCTCTGTGGTCATGCGGCTAGCATGACTAAACGCCAAAGGCTCATGGAACGCTATTACCTTCCTAACAAAGGTAGCTCCTATTTTTCTACTTGCATTTTTTACGTGCTTTCGAACTGCTAGGTTGGCAGAAGCTGGGACAAGTAACAGGAGCTCACCCCGTTACGCGGCACTAGGGATTCAAACTGCTGAACTGCCGACCGTTTGATCGACAAGCTCAGCGTCTTAGCCACTGAGCCACCGCATCTCTCTTTTTTATTTTTATATATATAAAATTTATATTTGCTGATAAAGAAATAAAGGGAGACTATACACACACACATTCCCCCCCCCCTCTCTTTGTGTTCCTGTTGTAGTCCTGACTTCACTAACCTAATACCATATTTTCTTTGCTAGAAGCCATTGCAATGAACATTGCGGTATTACATTGATTTTCTTCTTGCATTATTGTACTTTAACTCACCAAGAGTTGGTGTGGTTTTGCTTTAAAAAATGTCATCCAAAGGCAGCAGGACAAAAAAGGCATTTTCCCTCCGCATTATTTATGTACCCATCTTAGAACAGTCAAACTGGGATGGACTAAATATGTTATATGACTATAGAGTCCGTTTATAATTTATTTGTATAACAACTGGAAGACTTTTTTTAAAAAATCTAGCAATGTGATCGCCAAGCCGGCCTAGCCTAAATGGTTTTTAATTGGGATTTTAAATTTTATGGATTTGGGGTTTTAAATTGGGTAGCCAATGATTTAATTCTTTTAATTATCTTAACTTTTGTATTTGCATGTTTTTTAATTTTGGCTGTTCACCGCCCTGAGTCCCTCTGGGAGAAGGGCGGTATACAAATTAAATTAATAAATAAATAAATAAATAAGAAGCTTAAATTAATGAATGTTCAGTTTTCTGAGAGGTCAGCTGAAGGGAGATAGATGGCCCCTGGAACCATACATGGCCAATGCCACAATGATCTATCTGTGTGTTCCATAGGGGCCTAGGATACAACCTACTATACAATCCAAGTTCCCAGATCCACTCCAGAAGTCTTCCTTTTTTTTTCTTTTTTTTTTTGGGACACTTCCAATCTTGTGCACAGCCTTATCCTTGATTCTGACATTAATGTTTTAAAAGAAGAAACAAAGAATGCTGGGCATCAACTTCCCAGATATGGCTCAGCATACCAGCGCTAGGCTAAACACAGATGGTGGATTCATTTGCCACTGTTCTTGTTGCCTTGTTGTCCTTTGATAAACAGTGAGACTCTTAAACAGAAGGTTTTGAACTTCAGCTCTGACACCTGGACTAGATGACCTCCAAGGTCCCTCCCAACTCTTTTACCCAGCCCATTCTAACCCCTCTTGCATGAAACTTAACCTGGCAAGATCTTGTGCTTTCTGGCAGCAAATCCCATCAAGAAACAATGCATTTTTTTTCTTTTTGAGTTGTCCTGCATCTTCTGCTAGCATTTTTCTGGGTGATCCTGATTTCTGGCATTGAAGGAGAAAATTGTCAGAAGGAGAAAATACCCAGTCTTTGTCGGCAACCTTAAACACTCAAAGAGCCATTTGTTTCCCACAGAAAAGAAAACACCGGGAGCCACAAAAACCCTTGGACATCTAAAATGAAGATAATGCTGCATATATCATTTTTAACCTTTATGCTATGTATAAAAAAACCATAGTGTGTTGCATTTATGTAATCAATGAACTGCTACAGAGAAAACAAAATTTTATTTCTGCATGCAACAAAAATATTTTGAACTCTGAAAAAAAAGGGGTTGAAAAGCTCAATAAATCGCATACCGGCGGGTGTCGCAGATTGGCGGTTGTGACACATGTTTTGAATGACAGGGAGCCGTAGCAGAGGGATGAAAGAGCCACATGCGGCTCCAGAGCCACAGGTCGCAGACTCCTGGTCTATGGAGATTCTCAGTCATCCTGGTCATGGTTGTCCCAAAGGTGCTTTTTTCAAGAGGCAATTTATGGTATTTTTTTTGAAGACATTTCGCTTCTCATCCAAGAAGCTTCTTCAGCTCTTTTGCTCTTGAGGGAAACATTCCCTGCTCTAAGATTTGTAATCAGAGCTGTAAATCCTCAGCAAGTTAAAATAATGAATGGTGGGGACAATGATATTAATTTTGTGTTTTGGGTCTTTTAGAAAAAGTACTCTTTTAGAGAGACTAATGTAAGAAAGAGGAAGTGAGCCTTGTGCAAGCGTGTTTTTTAGACAATATTTTAATGATTTATCGCAATTGACTGCTGTGGCACCCAACAGGAACATGAAAAGCTGTTTTTACATACACACACACACACACACACACACACACACACACACACTTTCTTTCTTCTCCTGTGAAAAAGCACTACTCTTGGTTTAGACAAGGAGAAAGAAAGATGGCTAAATTAACTGCATTATAGGCTCCAGTATCAAAAGGCTTATTCCATTTAGTTATTTATTTTTATTTTTTAAAATTTTACTTCAAATTTATATACCGCCCTTCTCCCTAGGGACTCAGGGCGGTGTACAGCCAAGAAAAAACACATAAATACATAATACATAATACATAGATTAAGAAACAGATTAAAAGGAAATATCTCAATTTGGCCCAAAATTTAAAAAGACAAACGAATTTAAAATCATTTAAAATCATTTAAAAGGATTTGTTAAGCCAGCCCAGCTTGTTGAAAAAGGAAAGTTTTAAGGGAAGAGCGGAAGGCACGAAGATCTTGGATTCTCCTTATCTCTGGGGGCAGTTGATTCCAGAGGGTGGGAGCCCCCACAGAGAAGGCCCTCCCCCTGGGGGTCACCAGCCTGCATTGCTTGGCTGATGGCACCCCGAGGAGGCCCTCTCTGTGAGAGTGCATGGGTCGATGGGAGGTCGTCGGTGGCAGAAGGCGGACTCGAAGATAACTAGGTCCTATGCCATGCTGCAAGGAGAAAACTTTTCAATGTTGGGGGCCCAATTGATGTCTTTGGAAATTGAATGAACTCAAACAGGAACAAGTTCAGTATTGAAACATTCATTAAATAGTAGAAAGCAACAAGTAGCAATGATCAAACGGTGATCATACAGAGAGAACAGGTAACAGCAAATAAGCAGATAAAATGGTGTTGTGTCCACAAGTCATGATTCAGGCTTCCCCTTAAGTACATTGGCTACAGAGTTTAGCCAATCAGGATACAGGATGATGCAATACAGTCTTAAAGCAATACATGTTTTGACAAACATGTATTGATAGTTTATATATTGCCTGACCAACTAGTTAGACAGTAGCCATTTCCTAACAGAAGAAAAGGCTAACAGTGGTTAACCATGGTCGTAATTGAAGAATTCTGTGGGAAATAAGCCTCTAAATCCCAGGAGTGGAGACCATTGGGTGGGCTCAGTCTCTTTAGGTCCTGTTGATGGGCCCAAAGGTGCTTTTTCCTTCCTTCCTTCCTTCCTTCCTTCCTTCCTTCCTTCCTTTCTTTCTTTCTTTCTTTCTTTCTTTCTTTCTTTCTTTCTTTCTTTCTTTTTTGAATTTTTTTTTGGTTTTATTTCTTATACACATAATGTAAATGTACATTTTCTTATACATAATTGGTCATACATATACATATTTTTTCTTAAAGAAAGCATAAAAATAAGGCATTTTAATTACATTCGAGATTGCTCTTCTACCCTTTCTTTTTCCTCATTTCACAACAAGCCTTCTTCTCCTTCTTCTTTCTTTTCCTTTCCTCCCTCCTCTCCTCTCCTACTTTCTCCCTCCTCCTCTCCTTCCTCTTTATAGTCCAGAAAGTCCACTTGCCTTTTGAAAAAGGACCTTTAGGACAGCCATGATCTGGATGATTGAGAATTTCCATAGACATCCTGTTGATGAGCTTCACAGAAGTAGCTGGTTGACCTTTGTGGGACTAGAATGGAAGTCTTGAATAGATCTTTGAACTGACTCCATATAATTCCTCTTCTATTGTTATACGTTTAATACCTCTTCAAGTGGGTTCTAAAAATTGCCATCACGTATGATGATCACAAGGCATTAAGACTTTAGGTGGGAACTCACATTATTAGATAATGCACTTTTTTTTCAGAAGGAAGGAAAGAAGGAAGGAAGGAAGGAAGGAAGGAAGGAAGGAAGGAAGGAAGGAAGGAAGGAAGGAAAGATTCCATATAGAGAAGACTAATCCTTCTCCTGAATATTGTATCATACCCTTGGTGAAAAGTTTCAATTAGATGTATGCCTAGTTGTCTTCCAATTTTGACATTCTAATTTTAGTGCTAGACAGGCATATCATTTTAACATGGAGGCACATCTGGTTGTGAAAATGTCTACTTTACATTCCAAAGTTGATTCAGTGCAGACACAGTGTTACCATATTGATGAAGACATAATGGGTGGGTTTTAGGAAAAGATCGTTTTGTGAGTGAAGTCACTTTTCTGAAAAGAGAAGGGAGAATCTCCAATGCTATTATTATTCAGGAGTAATCAAATATCCATATCAGACTTTTCCAAATCAGACACCCTCTAAATATGTTGGGATTGGACTGCAATACCAACCTATCTGGAGGGAATCAGATCAGAAAAGACTAACTAGTAACATTTAATCAATTTGACTTTTTTTAAAAAAAGTATGATTTAACTGAATGTCTATGGAGATTCTCAAATATCCAGGTCATGGTTTTCCCAAAGGTCCTCCCGCTGCCCCCCGCCCCCACCAAAAGGCAACTGGACTTTCTTTGTTTTTCCTTGAAGATGTTTTGCTTCTCATCCAAGAAGCTTCTTTGGTTCAGTTCACTCAGAACTGAAATGAACTGAACCAAAGAAGCTTGTTGAATGAGAAGCAAAAAGTCTTCAAGGAAAAACAAAAAAAGTTCAGTTGTTTTTTTGGGGGTGGGGGGTGGGGAAGCACCTTTGGGACTATGATTCAACTAAAAATCAGAAGGAATCTGATAGCATCTTTTCAGACTTTTTATTAAAAGGCATCATTCAGCTTTCATGAGCTACAATTCATTTCATTCGATGCATCTTATAGAAAGCTCATGCCTTAAATAGAAATGTAAGTATGACTTAATAGTAAAAGTCTGAAAAAGGTGCTACCAGACACCCAGATTAACAGCTCCACCTCCTACAATGTAATTTAACTGGTAAATTGATGGTCCATATAAGTACGTTCTCCACTTTTTTTTCCTTCACTGGCAAGCATTAGTAATACAGTGCATCGTGATCTAATTAACTTTTAGCAAGATGAGCAGTTTCCACCTTTGAGAAATTATCCCCAAATTAAGGGACCGTCCTCTCATGCTTTCAACACCTCCCCCTCTTTTTTTAAAATTTTTGCAATGAGGTTGCTCCCTCTAGCGGTTAATGGAGGAGTAAGGAAATAAAAAAGCCCCAAAAGATAAAACTGTTGACAGATGATGTCATGACCTTCATGGAAGATATTATGACCTCATTGTCTGGCGCATTGCTTACTTTGGCTATAACTTCAAGCGATTCAGGCTGCATAGAGGATGTCACACCTTCCGATACTCAAACAAACAGAACTGAATGCATTGACTTGGCTCAGATCCCTTCACTCTAGTAGGTTATCCTGTCTGTAGGCTTAGAACTTCTCATGTTGGGAAGTATTCAAAGATACAGACCCCTGTAAACTGCAGATGAAATTTGTATGCTATATGGGGAAGTCCTGGGAATAAGAACAAATGCTCATTCACACTGAATTTGGTTTGCATTTCATCATGATTGTTATTATTAACTACTACTGCTATGGATTCTTTTCACATTGTTCCTATCACCCATCTCCTCCCACTTATGACTGCATGACTGTAACTTTGTTGCTTGTATCCTTACGATTTATATTGTTTCCTAGTGTGATTTGATTGCTTATTTGTATCCTATGACTATCATTAATGTTGTACCTTATGATTCTTGACGAATGTATCTTTTCTTTTTATGTACACTGAGAGCATATGCACCAAAGACAAATTCCTTTGTGTGTCCAATCACACTTGGCCAATAAAGAATTCTATTCTATTCTATTCTATTCTATTCTATTCTATTCTATTCTATTCTATTCTATTCTATTCTATTCTATTCTATTCTATTCTATTCTATATGACTGCAAGCAAATATTGACTGGGTTTTTTTTTTTTGAGCTTATCTGTTTTTCAGTTGACCCTGGCATTTGGCTAACCTTATTTTACCTATATTAAGGAAGGTTCGGGGTTGATCAGAAAATACCTCCAATATTTTATTGGATAGTAAAGATAGTGATGAAGTAGCAGGTTAGATAAAAATCGATGATTTTTTAAAAAATCAGATTTTTTAAATATTTAAATTGGATTTTTTTTTTATTTTTATCAAATTTATTTTAACAAAATGCTTTTGGTGTAAAAATCTTATCTAAAGATAGTTTTCTATTTAAGATGCATTAATAATTTAGTTTATTCAGCATGAAATGGAGTTTAGTTATGTAGCATGAGGCTGTATATTCTGCAATATTGGGACCGTTGGTGAGTCAACAGCAGGTCAGAGGAGGAGCTGCTGCGGGACAGATGACAGTTGTTCTTTAAAAATTATGATTTAAATCGAATTGATTTAAATCAAATCTTTTTACTAGTGATTTAAATCACAATTTTAGTCATGATTTAAATTGAATTGATTTAAATCAAATTCACCCTGTGGAGTAGTAGAAAAAGATCTGTTATCTTTAATGAATTACAGATGATATATCTTGGCTGATCTCCTTGGGAGTTATCCTCCACAAGAAAACAAAAGGCCTTGGGATTGTGTACCCCCTTCGCTATATTTAAGGCAGACATTAACTCTGAAATTGATGCACTGTGTTAGACCAGAAATTCTTCCTCTGGTTCTTGCCACCATGCGCCCATAAGTGGCATAAAGACTCAGATTCACCATTGAACCACATGGCTCTTAGATTTAAACTGCTATTTAGGCCATTCTCTGATTAATGGACCATTGGAGTTATGTAGTTAACCCTGACCTGCAGTTAATTGGTCAGACTGATGAATTATACCCTGCCAGTAGTAACCAGAGTTGCAGGCAAGATCTGGCTCTTATTGGAAGTATTAATAGGGAGAATTGACACTCTATGCTTGAAGGGAGTCTAATATCCTAAATAATATAGAGGACTTGGATGGAAAAGGAAAAGAAAACTGTAGTAAGTCTAGTAAATATTAACTGCAGGTGAAGTACATCCAATATTGCCAAAGTGATGAATGGGACATGCACTAGAAGTGCACTAGAATAACAGAATTGGAAGGTACCTTGGAGGTCTTCTAGTCCAACCCCCTGCCTAGGCAGGAAACCCTACACCACTTCAGACAAATGGTTATCCAACCTCTTCTTAAAAACTTCCAGTGTTGGAGAATTAACAACCTCTGGAGGCAAGTTGTTCCACTGATTGATTGTTCTAACTGTCATGAAATTGCTCTTTAGTTCTAAGTTGGTTCTCTCCTTGATTAGTTTCCACCCGTTGCTTCTTGTCCTACCCTCAGTTGCTTTGGAGAATAGCTTGACTCCCTCTTCTTTGTGGCAGCCCCTGAGATATTGAAACACTGCTATTATGTCTCCCCTAAACTAGACATACCCAGTTCCTGCAACCGTTCTTCATATGCCTCCAGTCCCCTAATCTTCTTTGTTGCTCTTCTCTGCACTCTTTCTGGAGTCTCCACATCTTTTTTACATCGTGGTGACCAAAACTGAATGCAGTATTCCAAGTGTGGCCTTACCAAGGCATTATAAAGTGGTATTAACACTTCAGGTGATCTTGATTCTATCCCTCTCTTTATGCAGCCTAGAACTGTGTTGGTTTTCTTGGCAGCTGCTGCACACTGCTGGCTCATATTTAAATGGTTGTCCACTAGGACTCCAAGATCCCTCTCTCAATTACTACTATTGAGCAAGGTACCACATATACGGTACCTGTGCATTTTGTTTTTCTTCCCTAAATATAGAACCTTTCTTTTTTCACCATTGAATTTCATTTTGTTAGATAGCGCCCAATGTTCAAGTCTGTCAAGATCCTTCTGTATCTTAACTATCTTCTGGAGTGTTGGCTATTCCTGGTGTCATCTGCAGATTTGATGAGTTCCCCATCTATCCCCTCATCCAAGTCATTGATGAAGATGTTGAAGAGTACTGGGCCTAAAACAGAGCCTTGGGGCACTCCACTGCATGCACAAGAGAAGTGTTTATGGCTGAAATATGAGTATGAGCAGAAGAGGAAACGATGGTCCAAGGAGCTCAGGGGGTGTCACAGAGAAGACCATTGAGACCTTCTTAGTTCCAGACTGCAGGTGACAATGGAGTCCTAACAGTACAGATAGTCCTTGATTTACAAGAGTTCATTGAAGTTACAATGGCACTGAAAAATCTTATGACATTTTTCACCCTTAACGACCATTGCAGCATCCCCATAGTCAGGTGATCAAAATCCAACTGTTTTGCTAACTTAACAACTGCAGGGATTCATTTTAACAACTGTGGCAAGAAAAATGTAAAATGGGGCAAACATTCACTTCACTGTCTTTCTTAGCCGCAGCAATTTTCGAGTCAATTGTGGTTATAAATCAAAGACTACCTGTCTAAATGGACTTGCAAACTGATTCAGTTATTGCCTGCAATGCTTAAGCTAGTTACTGAGTTAACTAGGGGAATGTAAATATATCAGACCTAAATCATTTTGAGTGCACCGACTGAATTTGGAACAACTATTTTGCATTTTCGGATGGACTGTTCAGCTTATTTGTAAAGGATTTAGAGCTTAAAAGAGGATTGTGGACTTGACACAGAGTAGTTCTGAACTCACTTTGACTGAGGCAGCCTACTTGGGCAAAACAGCTATTTCAAGCTCAAAATGAGGTGAAGGATTGAATTACGGTAACCTATTTGTTAGGTTTACACAATATACAGAACTGTAAGGAAACGAAAACCAAAGCCTTAACTTAGCTGAGAGGGCTTTACAGCAGCTGTATCTGACTTGGTTAAACTGCAGAAATAACAGCCAGTAAAACACAGTCTCCTGTGCTCTTATGTAACTTCTGATGCTTTAGAATTTCAGGTAAGGCATGTTAATTTGCAATAAAATTGGGGCAGCTCTGCCTACTGTGTGGGGTCATTGCTGTTTGCTTCTCAAAGAGTGAGAACATTGCTTTTCTTGATCCATTGCAGACAAAGAAATACTGTTATTGTAGAGAAGCACATGCTTTTATTTTAAAGTTGGTGCTATAAATAAATTTGCCATATAGGTTTTCTGTTGTGGCAGAAAGGGTTTGCCAAGTCTGTTTTGGGGATGGGGGAAAAGAGAAAAGACACCTTGTTTAATTTAATATAAATGTTTGAGTTGGTCTCTGTCTGTCTGTTTGTCTGTCTGTCTTCTTCCTCCTCCCCCTCCTCCCCTCCCCCTCTACATACATACATACATACATACATACATACATACAGCATATATCCATGATGGCAAACCTATGGCACGCGTGCCACAGGTGGCACGTGGAGCCATATCGGTGGGTACATGAGCTCAGCTCTGGCGCACATGTGCCTGCTGGCCAGCTGATTTTTGGGCCTTCAGGGCCCACTGGAAGTCAGCAAACAGGCCTCCGGGGGCTGGGGAAGGCTGTTTTCACCCTCCCCAGGCTCCCAGAAAGGCTCTGGAGCCTGGGGAGGGCAAAAAAAACGGGCCTACTGGGCCCACCGGGCCATCACGTGCCAAAAGCAGGGGAAGTGTGGGGGTGGTCGTGCACATATGCGCGGGGGTGGGGCACATATAATTATGAGTGGGGGCACATGGGCGCGTGACCCCCTGCGCTTCCCCCGCTTTTGGCACGCGATGGCAAAAAGATTAGCCATCACTGGTATATATAATATGAGAGAGAGACAGACAACATTTACACATCCCCAGCCCCCTTCCCTGCCTTCATAAATCTTGCTTAGAGGCTATGGGTATTTATCGCCAAGCATAACCTGTGGCAAAGTTATATATTTTAAATTTGGGAGACAGGAAAGCATTAAATGGGCCTGGTGTAACCTAAAGCAAAAGTGAAAAGCATATTTAGTACCAAGAACCCCAGCTAATTATATTACTGGTGTTATTTAGTTATTGATTTGTTTTAAATTATTTATTAATTCCGTTTTTATTATCTCTCTATTTATTTGCACTCTTCCTCAGCCAGACAAAGCAACCCCAAAAACTATAAGGTTGACTCAGCCTTCCATCCTTCCGATGGAAGGTAAAATGAGGACCCAGATAGTTGGGGGCAATAGGCTGACTCTATAAATCGCTTAGGGAGGGCTGGAAAGCACTGTGAAGCGGTATATAAGTCTAAATGCTATTGCTATAAACTGCAAGCTGTTGGAGGCCCATTGTGAGGATCAGAGGACTCCATATGATATTCTCTTAGGTGAAAAATGTGAAGGAGCAAGATGGCTCAGATCCCTCAATCAGTCATGAAGCTTACGGGGCAAAGCCAAGCCATGTTCTGCTTTGGCTTAATATTAGTTGACTTAGATGTTCTCCATTCAGTCACTAGGGATTGGGTTGAATTGGATGACACCTAAGCAATTTAAAACCCTCCAAACAACTTTGTAAAATAAGAAGATTTGCTTCTTATTTTAGGTAGTATTGAATGTATTCTGTGTTCAGTAGCATCTCACATTTTCAAAACTCCAGCCTACTTTTGCTCCATTTTATTTTTTTTAAAAAATTAAGCAAAGGAACTAATACCTCCTTATAAATTTATTTTAGATAAATTGGCATTAAATGGATATCACCTTGAGAGGTGATTTGTCCCATTTTCATAACGCTTTAAAAGAATTGTGCTTCTTCTGTTTTATTTTCCCTGGCTTTTAATTGATTGCCCACTTTTCCTTAATGCAACCATACGTGAGAGGTTTCGGTGACTGAAAATGAATTTTAAATGCATCGGATGTATTGCTTTTATCCTCACTTTTGGCATAGCTTTCTTCTGCAAACTCTATTTTCCTTGGAGGTCACAAAAGCATTATGTTTTCATATATTCAGTCTGGTTTGCACAATACTTCTGTCTCACCTAAAAGGTTACGTCTCAAAAATTGAATATCAGAAGGAGCTTCCTGCTGTACAGAACTGACTTGCTAACCAAACTTAAATGATTGTATACAGTGGTGAAATTCAATTTTTTTTACTACTGGTTCTGTGGGCGTGGCTTGGTGGGCATGGCAGGGGAAGGATACTGCAAAATCTCCATTCTCACCCCATTCCAGGGGAAGGATATTGCAAAATCTCCATTCCCACCCCACTCTGGGGCCAGCCAGAGGTGGTATTTTCCGGTTCTCCAAACTACTCAAAATTTCTGCTACCAGTTCCCCAGAATGTGCTGAATTTCACCCCTGGTTGTATATGTGAGCGGGGACCAAGAAATTGTTTTCAGATTCATTGGTACATCATAATTTTCTTTTGTATGAATATGCCAACCCATATGGGATTCCCAAAACGGTCTTTACCATCCTAGTTTAATGGGATGGATTTTTTTTTCTTGGACAAGGGGTCACATTTTCAAGCAAAGACATGGATTGCATCTAGCAATAGCTAAACTGTTTCGAATGTGAATGATTTTCAACTCAAAAATGGTCAATTTGATCAGTTTATAGACTGCCTGGTCTTGTTTCAGAAGGCTACAATGAGTGTGGACTTAAAAATAATTAATGCAAATGATCACAATCACTTGAATTAGTCTAAGCATTCAGGCCAAGTGTCTTTAACTCAAACATGATGATGATGATGATGATGATGATGATGATGATGATGATGTTCGTCCATCATGTTCGAAGAGGACCTTGACATCTTAACAGGTTGTGGACCGTAAACGGTGTGTCCGCAGGTGGCTGGCCTATATGGACACGAAATGTTCTGCCACATGTCAGGTAGACATATGTGGACACCATTGTTGCAGCATTTGCAATTCTGGCTTTGCGGAGTGTTCACTTCTCTTATGCTATGGTTGTTCTTTTGTCCTCAAATGCCTGGCAGCCTGGGTGGATCAACATGTGCCATGTCGATCGATCTTGTGCCAGGGTTTCCCAGGAGCTGGTGTCAATATCCAGAGACTTGAAGGAGGCTTTCAACATATCTTTGCATTGCTTCCTTTGTCTCGCATGTGATCCCTTTCCTTGAGACAGCTCAGTTTGATCAGTTTATAGACTGCCCGGTCTTGTTTCAGAAGGCTACAGTGAGTGTAGACTTAAAAATAATTAATGCAAATGATCACAATCGTTTAAATTAGTCTATAATCATTTAGGCCAAGTGTCTTTAACTCAAATTAGAATAGAATAGAGTAACAGAGTTGAAAAAGTCCTTGGAGGTCTTCTAGATCTAATCTAGCCCCCTGCTCAGGTAGGAAACCCTATACCACTTCAGACAAATGGTTATCCAGCCTCTTCTTAAAAAAAACACCGTGTTGGAGCATTTACAACTTCTGGAGGCAAGTTGTTCCACTCATTACTTGTTCTCACTGTCAGGAAATTTCTCCTTAGTTCTAGGTTGCTTCCCTCCTTGATCAGTTTCCACCCATTGCTTCTTGTCCTGCCCTCAGGGGCTTTGGAGAAGAGCTTGACTACTTAACTAATCAAGTATCTCAACTCAACAAATAATTCAGATCGAGGCAATGATAATTTATTATGTTATAGTTTGCACCGTGGAGTCATTCCATGCAGGGCAGCTCAGAATTGTCCTACGGCAGTGATGGCGAACCTTTTCAGCACCGAGTGCCCAAACTGGAATGTGTGCGTACAAGCGTGCATGCCAAAACAGTGGAAACCCGTAGACCGGCTGGCAACGGCGCGCATGCCCACAGAGAGGGCTCTATGTGCCACCTCTGGTACATGTGCCATAGGTTTGCCATCACAGCCCTATGGGTTCCAATGAATTCAGAAGTTGTGGGTGCTCTATACTTTTAAGAGACTTTTAAGAAGAGCCTGGACATCCATTTGACTGAAATGATACTAGCTTTCCTAGTTAAGCAGGAGATTGGATTAGAAGACCTCCAAGCGCCCGGAAGAAGTGATAAAAAAAGTTTTAGAATGTGCGGAGATGGACAAGTTAACAAAAGAAATTAAAGAAAAAGAAGAGACAGATTAGAATACAATTTGGAACAAATGGTGCAAATGACTTGAGAGCAGAAATAAAGAATAGCACAAATAGGGGAGAAGATGAAATGTAAAATATGTATGAAACAAATATATATTTATATGTTTATGTTTTCTTTTCTTTTCGTAGGCCTTTATGTGTATTTCTCTTTAGCCAGGTTCTTCCTACGTAAACCAAGATTTTTATGCAGTCCTAGTTCAGTGCAATCCCAATTCACTAATATATATATATATATATATATATATATATATATATATATATATATATATATATATATATATATATATATAAGCTAATTGTTTTAAGGGGAAAAAAGTTAAGTATTAATGGGTTTTTCATTAATACTTCAGGCATCTGAAACAAACATGTAGAAATGTATAAAATCAAGGCTATTAGGATTAGAAAATACATTGTAATCAATTAAAAAGGGGACAATGAAGAAAATGAAATAATATGAGAGACATGGAGGGGGGGGGAAGTCACAGTGGAAAGCAGACCACGAAGAAGCACTTGTTAAAAAGAGGATTTATTTATATGTTGTATGTTATGTGTTTGTCATAATGTGTAGTAATAAAACAATAAAACTTTTTTTTTTTTAAAAAAGAAGACCTCCAAGGCCCTTTCCAACTCTGTTATTCTATGTTCTAACTTCAGTATGTTTAGGACTGCATTTTGATCATATTATATTGCTGTGAGAAGCATTGGAAGAAGTTCTCCTTCTGAACAGCCCTCTCAAGGGATCAATATGTTGCATGCTCAGCTAGTCTTTGATGCCTGCACAGAAGACACTTCAGCTGGAATTTATATACAATCCTCTTAATTTATGCCTTTTTTTTTCCTGGCAGCTAAATGGACATAAAATTTCCAGGCATCCAAGATTTCCAGACAGTGAGCAAAGCTAGAGTTGCCTTGTGCCTAAAGACTTTTTGTGGTTTTAGACTTTAAAAAACAAAACAAAACTTTTTTTGGATTTTATTCCTTGCCTTCTGCTTCAAATTGACTTGCTGTTTCAAAATTGCTTTCTTTTTAATCCGTTTTACAAAGCAATCAGAATTTTATAGTACTCTTTTTTCGGTTGTATCTTGTGTGGCTTAGCAGCATTCTTATCACCTGGACAACTTTGAAGAAAAAAAAAAAAGCCCGTGGCAAAACACTTACCTATCTTGACAAGAAAAGTGTGTGGACCTATAGTATATAGCTAATCTCCAGGAGCAGAACTCCAATTTTGTATCTATATGTTTTATTTTATGGCTGTTCACCGCCCTGAGTCCTTCGGGAGTAGGGCAGTATACAAATTTAATAAAATGAAAATGAAATGAAAATTCTTTAAAAGCAATGATAGATACTCACTCGTGAGCCATCAGCACCCCAAATCACCTTTTGTGTCTTCCTGAGACCTCTGCAGCTGCCAGGGCCAAAGTTTCTTAAATGAGCTACTTACATTTATTTATTTATTTATTCTTTGAATTAAGATGTTTCAAGACCCAATTCAGAGGGAGATGATGTCTAGTTCTTGTTTGGGATGCACACACACACACACACACCTGAAACGATATAGGGCTGTGATGGTGAACCTATGGCACGCGTGCCCGAGGTAGCACACAGAGCCATCTTTCCGGGCACGCGAGCTGTCGCCCAACTCCACCTGCAGCTGCGCAAGCTTGCGCACTCCAGCTGGTGTTCGGGCCTCCGGTGCGCATGCGTGCAATTCAGGGGACCCAGCTGGTCTTTGGAGCTCTCCCACGCATGCTTGCGTTTGCACATGAGAGTACTTGCATGCAGCATGCGCACGCACAGATGGCATTTGCACATGTGCATTGCACGCACGAAAGCCATGTGCATGCACAGATGGTGTGGTTGCGAATGCAGCGCATGGGAGCGTGCAAAAGCCATCCACATGCACAGATGGCGCAGGGAGGAGCCGCGTGGTAGTGCGGATGGCACGCGTATGACAAAGCGCGCAAAATGTGTACCTGTTTGGCACTTGATGAGTAAAAGGTTCGCCACCACTGGTATAGGGTGTCCTGCGTTGGACTAGAAGACCTCCAAGGTCCCTTTGTAATACTGTTATTCTGTTATACAATTTACTCTTGAATTTGTCAGACATTTTTCCTGGTCTGAACGTGTCTCGGTTAAAACACTCTGTTTGCTCTTATCACGGGCAACCTATGTAGAGAAATACGTGGGAAATCCAAATCTTCCTGCCAAAATTGAGTCTCAGTCATAAATTTTACGGGATGAATTTCATCATACCCAATTTGCAGCCGTCATCCTGACCGCACGGTAAAGTGAATCTTTATGAATTCCAAAAAGTATAATGTGGAATAAGCCAACTCTTAGCGTCAAAACTGTGTCTTGTGTTTCTTTCTGGGTAAGGTGTTTAATTTGAGCTCCAGATCTTGTTCACCTTGTTAAGTGCTATTTTTATTTGAAATGCATTTCTCTGATGAGCATGTTGTTTTTTGTTGTTTTACAGGTTGAATTAAGCCCTGGGCAAAAACCATTTTAAAAAAAGAAGCACAAACACCATTAGAGCCACTGAAGATCAATTTTGCTGTAAGTATTCCCCATTCCCTTGCCATTAGATGGAGCAGGTGTGTGTGTTGGGATTTGTCTCTGTGTGTATAACACACATACATACACACACATATCTTACTTCTCTTAAAGTTGGAAATCAGGATTCCTGTTCTGTAGAGATGTTCGTTGAAACATGCTTAATCTGTTCAATGTATTTTACCAACATCCTTTCTCTTTACTTTCAATACACGTAGAACTGCTGATGAAGTGGTAACATTCTCACAGGCCCAATGTTTAAAATAGATAGATAGATAGATAGATAGATAGATAGATAGATAGATAGATAGATAGATAGATAGATAAAATGTTTACTGAGACACTTGGTCTACCCCAACATGTGGGAGGGGGCATTCTGCTCCCTTTTGCCTTTCAGCTCCAATCCAGGAGCCCTCAAGCAGCCGCATTCACGACAAAGAATTTTATACCAAATTTATATTTTGCTGATAAAGAAATAAAGGGAGACTAGTATAGATCTATTTCAAGCTTTTTAGCTTTCATCAGCTAGCCATACCCTTACTTGGATTCGAACTTGGGCTTCCTGCATGTTAGGCAGTTGAATTAACCTTCTGAGCCACAAGTTCTCCTCCCTTCATCAGCTTGAGCCAAGGGAAAGATTAAGTGTTTACCCAGACACCTGGTCTACCCCAACATGCGGGAGGGAATATTCTGCTCCCTTTTTGAATCCAAGTAAGGGTATAGCTAGCTGATGAAAGCTAAAAAGCTTGAAATGGATCTATACTAGTCTCCCTTTATTTCTTTATCAGCAAAATATAAATTAGATAGATGATAGATAGATAGATAGATAGATAGATAGATAGATAGATAGATAGATGATAGAAATTTTGGGAAGGGTTATTTTAATGCAGAATAAGCCCATTAGAACCTACAGAAGCAAAAGTAGCTAATTTTAGATCTTTTCTCAAAAAACTTGTTAGGGCACTAAAAAGGTGATTTTTTCTGACTAATATTGACAACACTGTCTTGGACATTGTGGTCTAGAAAAACATGTTTGGAAGACCAGAAGTGATCCATAAGGAATCCACTCCTCTGTTGATGGTGGATTATTTTCACTTTGTATTTCATATTGTCCCCACTCAATCTAACTGGGATAAAAATAAAAAAAACCCACAATGCATATTCCCTTATTTGTAAAAAAAACATGAAGTCCATTTTTGCTCAATTCTCTCATCAATTGAGGAAGAAACATAGCATTTCCTTAATAAGTGGGAAACCAAAACAAAGGAAAAACTGAAAAGTTTGTGCCTTTCACTCACACAGACACACAATTCCTCCTACCTGGGTTTATTTTTATCGTAAGGAGGTAGCAATAGTATTTACCCCTTTGCTCTTCTCAAACAAGAAAGGCAACAAAGGCTGCTGAAAAAAATTGGCAGATCTCTATACAGGTAGTCCTCGATATACGACCACAATTGAGCCCAATATTTCTGTTGCTAAGCAAGATGGCTGTTAAATGAATTTTGCTCCATTTTATGACCTTTTTGCCCCAGGTGTTAAGTGAATCACTGCAGTTATTAAGTTAGCAACATGGTTGTTAAGCGAATCTGGCTTCCCCATTGACTTTGCTTGTCTGAAGGTTACAAAAGATGTTCCCAGACCTTGGGACACCACAATCAGAGATGGTATTCAGCCGGTTCATACCGGTTTGGGAGAACTGATAGCGGCGACTGCGGGTGGGCCTGCCCACCTGCCCCAGTGTAATGCCATCCTATTTGTTTTTGAGGCCGGGTGCAGGCGCGGAAGGCGCACGAACAAAGCGCATGTGCGGAAGGCATCCACATGCAAAGTGAGCATGCCCGCGCATGGCGAACCGGTGGTACGAATATGTGAAACCCACTGCTGACCACAACTGTCATATTTAGTCAGTTGTCAAGCACCTGAATTTTGATCACATGGCCATGGGGAAGCTGCAATAGTTATAAGGGTGAAAAATGGTCATGTGCTCAGTGCTGTTTTAACTTCGAACGGTTACTAAACAAACTATTGTAAGTCAAGAACTACCTGAATAGCAAGGAGACGCTTACGGTACAGTTGTAGTAACAAAAGAAGAAGGGTCGGTCAAAGGGAACGTTCACCATTCTATCCGAAATATGTGTGGGATTCAAAGAACAGCACATGCATGTTGTAGGCAAGTCACACCTGTATAACTTTATGCCTGCGGTTGCCAGCGTTCCTCAGACCTGTCCTTTGAAAATTTGGCACCACATTTTATAAACGGTTGGTAATAGCACTGGTGCTTTGTTAAGAAGAGCGTACCTTTCCACTGGGAAAAAAAATGGCAAGCTGAGATGATGGGCTTTTAGGAGCAGGGTGCAATTCCACCAGTTCTGATCAAAAGAAAATCTGCTTTTGTCATCCACAGCCTGAGGCCTTTCAAGTGTGATGGACTTATAATTCAAGCAACATGAGGGAAATGTGGGGTCTTGTAAGACAACGGCCTCCAACCTTTCCGGCTTTGTGGATCAGGATGAGGGGGTGGGAGGATGGTTCCACGCGAGTGTGTGGCTTCATTTACGCGAGTGGCGGGCACGGCATCTGCCGCTTGCACAAATGGACCTGCGTGTGCTCGGACACCCCTTCTGCGGCCCAGTTTTGAACAGGCCACGGCCTGGGGGTTGGGGATCCCTGCCGTAAGGGACAAAAGGCCCCATAAGCTGGCATTTGGCAAGCTGCCTGCAGTTTGTTAAAAGCAAGCAACCTGTCACAGGCTTTTGCCATTTTTTTCAAAAAAATGTATTTATTTTGCTTCCATCATAAAAAGTAAAATACAAAAACAGAAAAACAAATGAATGAAAAAGCATACACCCAGCACTAACAACAACAAATCACTATCGTGTTTTCCCGAAAATAAGACTGGGTCTTATATTAATTTTTGCTCCCAAAGATGCATTAGGGCTTATTTTCTGGTTAGGTCTTATTTTGGGGGAAATATGGTACTAAATGCATCCAACTGGCTGGCAATCTTAACTGGGGCTTATTTTGGGGGTAGGGCTTATGTTACAAGCATTCTGAAAAATCGTGCTAGGACTTATTTTCCCAGTTTATTTTTATTTTTATTTATTTTTATAAGCCGCCCTTCTCCGGAGACTCAGGGCGGCTTACAATGTGTTAAGCAATAGCCTTCATACTTTTGTATATTTTATACAAAGTCAGCTTATTGCCCCCACAAACCGGGTCCTCATTTTACCCACCTTAGAAAGGATGGAAGGCTGAGTCTACCTTGAGCCTGGTGAGAAATGAACTTGCAGTAATTGCAGGCAGCTGGATGTTAAATGCTGCCTTAGTAGGAGGCATTAGCCTCCTACGCCACTCAGGCTCCTCCGGTTGGGTCTTATTTTCGGGGTAAAAGGGTATTTGTATGTAAAGGGTAGAAGAATTTATCATTTTTTCTTTTCTTTTTTTGCAGCATCCATCAGGGGTGGGTGGGGGTGGATTCTACATGTTTAATGTTAAATTTATTCGATACTTGGGTCATTTTTTCCCCTCCTTTTCTGTACACTAATCTTTTTGTTGTTGTCGTCGTTTTTTTTTTTTTCCTGTAGAGAGAATGGATTTACAGATTTATCCATGGAGCTTCTATCAGTGACACATCCTAGCATATCGACTGGCAGTTGCTCAGAGAAATGATTAGAAGCCATCATTTTCAGAACAAAGGAAGTTTGCCTTTAAATCAAGGTTAGATGATTTGCCGATCTGTTCTACCATTGTGCCTGCCCACTCTCTTTCTCAGCCTGAGGGCGTATCATGTCTTTCACATCATTCATTGCTTGTCCTGAATTATACCTCTGACATTTGCATTCAAATCCTTACAGTGAGTACTGCATACAATTATTAGTCTTTCTGTTGCTGAGGGCCAGAGGTGATGTGGCTGGGATGTCTGCACAGATGAGACAGAGATAGAAGTTTTGGTGTCTTCCCTCTGCCTTTTGGGGTGCTTCCCCCCCCCGCCGGATTTGCCATTGAACTAAAAGCAAGCTCTCTTCTGCTATCAGAAGGCGCCCCTATTTCATTGCTGTTAAAAGGGGGAGATGTGCTCAGGGGTTAAAAGGGGGAGATGTGCTCAGGGGTGGGATTCACAAACTTTAGCAACTGGTTCTCTGCCCGGTGCTGGGTGGGTGTGGCCATGGTGGGTGTGGCCTATTCAGACTCCTGCACCACAGCGGGGGAATGTTTTGCCTTCCCCAAGCTCTGGAAGCTTTCCTTGAGCCTCCAGGAGGCTGAAAACCCCAGGCTCTGGAGGCCCTTTGGAGGCTGGAAACTGGCCTATTTCCAGACTTCTGGAACTTCCGGGAGGCCCATTTTTTGCCCTACCCAGGCTCTGGAGGCTTTCCTCAAGCCTCCAAGAGGGCGAAAATGGCTCCCCTGGGCTCTGGAGGCCCTCTGGAGGCAGGAAATTGGCCCGTTTACGGCTTTTTGGAACTTCCAGGAGGCCTGTTTTTCACCCTCCCCAGGCTCCGGAGGCTTTCCTCAAGCCTCCAAGAGGGTGAAAATGGCCTCCCCTGGGCTCCGGAGGCCCTCTGGAGGCAGGAAATAGGCCCGTTTCCAGACTTTTGGGAGGCCCACTTTTTGCCCTCCCAGAACCTCTATGCGGGCACTGAATTTACCTGGCATCCAAAACGGGCCAAATGGAGACAGTTGGGAGGGGCGAGGAGAGGTGGCGGGGCCAGCCAGTTCTTGCAACACCTGGTTCGGTAGAAAGAGTGCAGAGAAGAGCAACCAAGATGATTAGGGGACTGGACATATGAAGAACGGTTGCAGGAACTGGGTATGTCTAGTATCTCAGGGGCTGCCACAAAGAAGAGGAAGTCAATCTATTCTCCAAAGCACCTGAGGGCAGGACAAGAAGCAATGGGTGGAAACTAATCAAGGAGAGAAGCTACCTAGAACTAAAGAGAAATTTCCTGACAGTTAGAACAATTAATCAGTGGAACAACTTGTGTTGTTCCACTGATGGAACCTCCAGAAGTTGTGAATGCTCCAACATCGGAAGTTTTTAAGACGATGTTGGATAACCATTTGTTTGAAGTGGTGTAGGGTTTCCTGCCTAAGCAGGGAGTTGGACTAGAAGACCTCCAAAGTCCCTTCCAACACTGTTATTCTGTACTATTCAAGTGACCCACAGATAAACCTCCAAGTGCTTCAACAACCCTCTAAAAGGATTGCAAATGACCAGCTGCCTGCAAGGAATATAAATCCTTCCATTCCCCACTACCATCCAGTCAGAGCTGAAGAAGCTTCTTGGATGAGAAGCGAAACACCTTCAAAAGAAAAAAACAAAACAAGAAAATCCAGTTGCCTCCTGAAAAAAACACCTCGGCACAGTACTTTTGCTGCAGAAGGGGCAGGTTTTAAATGCCAGCATCAGCAGAAAGTTTTGAAAATGCTGCAGACTGAAACCTGCAATGGCTGCTGGTGCGTCAAGAATTTGATTTAAGAGAAGTCATCTTTCTTTGTTCCCGAAAAGCAGGACTTTCTGATTATGCCTGCAGTGGCTCTAGAAGGTTGGCGTCGTAAGACTTGATGAGACATTTTCTGCGTCTTACTGTTTTTGGAGATCTTCCATGCAGTTTTCAGTCCCCCACCTCCCTCCTTGTGTTCCTTTATGCAAGTCCCAAAGAACATCAGCTTCTTCCTCTGTTGGCCGAGATTTCTAATGTTAAGCAGACAAACACATTTTCTTTCCCTGATAAATGCAAGTACCAAACCTTATTAAGTCACTCAGCTTGCAGCTGCTGCAAGGAGGAAAAAAATTGAGTTTAATTTTGTTAAATCAAATGCAATATGTTGTTATGGTGACCATGTACAAATTGGGGTCATCTTGGCTACACAAGCTTTCTGGAGTACATCTGTTGCTGTGTTTATTGGTTTAGGGTGCTTTTATTTTAAATAATAACATCAACATGTATCAGTAACAATGGAACTCCGGGATGTCTACTTAAACTGCAGCCAAGGAACTGGATACTTAACATGCATATCCAGGAATGTCACTTACTGGTTTCAGTGGGATAATTCCTGACTTTGGTATAGAGTTCTAATTGTATGAATGCAACTAGCATGCACAACTTTTAAAAATGCGAACAGCTGGGGGAGATCTGAGCAGTAGTTATATTCAGGGGTGGGCTGCAGGTGAGTTCTCAAGGAGAATCTCTAGCTAAGATTATGTGAAGTTTGGAGAACCCCCAAATCCCACTCCTGGCTGGCCCCTCGCACCCCTCCCCTCCCAGGAGTCTCCACGCGGCCCATTTTGGATGCAGGTAAGTGCAGGGCGCTTATGGAGGCTCGGGGAGGGCGAAAAATGGCCTACCAGAAGTTCAGGAAGGCCGAAAACCAGCCTGTTTCTGACCTCCAGAGGGCCTCCAGAGCCTGGGGAGGCCGTTTTCGCCCTCCCGGAGGCTCGAAAAAAGCCTCCGGACCTTGGGGAGGGCAAAAACATTCCCTCCCATCGTGGTGCAGGAAGCTGACTAGGCCACGCCCACCATGGCCACACCTACCCAGCAACTTGGCAGAGAACCCCTTGCTAAAATTTTTAAAGCCCGCCCCTGGTTATATTGCTGAAGTTCAAGGAGAAATTAATGGTTGCTTGCTACCCTTTTTCCAGAGAAGAAAATCCCTCTTGCTACTAGTTTCAGTCACCCCAAGCACTCACCCTGGCATTTGAACACCTTAGAACAGGTGTTCTACTATATCGGGGCTGCGGCATGTTCAGAACCTGGCCGCAAAAGAAGCGGGTGAACACGTGTGCACAGCTCTATTTGCACAAGTAGCGGGCAAGTGTGCATGTGCGCAAAACTCCGTTTGTGCGAGTGATGGGTGTGTGTGCCCATCACTCACGCAGGTGGAGCTGCATGCATGCGCTCATCTGGAAAGGTTGGGGGACGGCTGCCTTAGAAAAATTGTTAGAAAAATCTGATTTCGAGTCTGCTTTGTTTTGTCTAATTTGGATCATGCCTTCAAGTTTATTATTTATTTATTTATTTATTATTGAATTTCTATATCGCCCTTCTCCCTGAGGACTCAGGGCGGTGTACAGCCAAAATTAAAAAAACATGCAGGACAAATATTAAAAAAACAATTAAAAGATATATAAATTTGGCCCAATTAAAACTCATTACCAATTAAAACGTTTAAAACATTTAAAACAGTTAAAAATTTCATCTTAAGCCAGCCCGGCTTGTTTAAATAAATGGGTTTTAAGGGCACGACGGAAGGCACTGAGGTCCTGGATTCTCCTTATCTCTGGGGGCAGCTGATTCCAGAGGGTGGGAGCCCCCACAGAGAAGGCCCTCCCCCTGGGGGTCACCAGCCTACACTGTCTGGCTGATGGCACCCTGAGGAGGCCCTCTCTGTGGGAGCGCACGGGTCGATGGGAGGTCGTCGGTAGCAGCAGGCGGTCTCGAAGATAGCTAGGCCCTATGCCATGGAGCGCTTTAAAGGTGGTAACCAACACCTTGAAGCGCACCCGGAAGACCACTGGGAGCCAGTGCAGCTCGCGCAGGAGCGGTGTTATGTGGGAGCGCCATGCAGCTTGAAGGTGCACCTATTCATTTTTGTCCCCAGTGCAAGAAATTACATGAATTGGATTCCCACACTGTCCTATGCCTCAAAACTTACTTTTGTAGGAATCAAGCTGCAGTTAAATGTCAGACTCCCTTGGCTTACATATGGCTAAAATTTTGGCTGAATTATTTTTAGATACTTACACGGCTAAATACTGGTAGTCCTCGACTTATGACCATAATTACAGTTGTTAGTCATTGCAGTCACAAGTCGGGACATCTACACGACCAGAAGTAAATTTCTGGCTTTTTTTTTTTTTTCACACCAGTCATGATATGAATGCCATAGTCATTAAACAAACCCATTTATCTGAACGGGCGTTTTATGGCCGAAACTGGCAAAAAACTCCATCATGGATGGTGGTTAAAAATGACCAATCGTTGGAGGATTATCTTTAAAATATAGACAGTTGATGGCTCTCTAACAAAATGAAGGTGCAATTCCTTCAAATAACACATGCAGTTTAAACCCAGAGCTTCTGTCCTTTTCACCCATTTACTGAGCCTTTCTTTGCAGATTTGTGCAAGGTAGCTAGCTGTCCATTGTTGATGTTTTTGGCATTCTGCCCCGGGAACTAGCTGCCAACCTATCTCCCACAGCAAGAGTAGAGAACAAGGTCTTGTGTTCAACCCCACTCTTTAATTTCTATTGACCTCCACATCATTGTGGTAGAGCTTGCACGAATGTGAGAAGAGTCTTCTGCGCAGACTGGGAGTGTGGTTTTTCAAGGTCCTGGATGCAGGCAGAGAGATGTCCTTGAGTCCAAGCAAACATGAATATACTGTATTTCCTCCAGGAGGGAGGCCTCCAGCAGAATGCATGAAAGTCAGGAAGAGAAAGGAGTGGGCTTCTCTGTGCAGCTTTTTCCCTCCTCCAAGTCCAGGGGTGGGCTGCTGGGGGTTCACAGGGGTTTGGGAGAACCTCTAGTAAGATTCTGTGCAGTTCGGAGAACCCCCAAATCCCACTCCTGGCTGGCCCTGCCCGCCCCTCCCAGGAGTCCCCACGTGACCTGTTTTGGATGCAGGTAAGTGCAGGGTGCATGCGGAGGCTCAGGGAGGGCGAAAACCGGGCCTACCAGAAGTTTGGGAAAGCTGGAAATGGGCCCGTTTCCAGCCTCCAGAGGGCCTCTGGAGCCTGGGGAGGCCATTTTCACCCTCCCAGAGGCTCAAAGAAAGCCTCCGGAGCCCAGGGAGGGCAAAAATGCCCCCCCCTGTGGTGCAGGAGGCCGACTAGGCCATGCCCACCATGGCCATGCCCACCTAACAACCGGGCAGAGAACCCCTTGCTAAAATTTTTGAAGCCCACTCCTGTCCAAGTCTGGTCTGTCACATGTCCAGCTGACTACCTGAAAAGGACTCAAATCTCTGCCTTTTTGAAAGCTTTAAAATAGGAGACTTGGGAATGACAGTCATTGAATGTGTCCCTCTCTTTGTTGTCGTTTCAGAAAGGTGAGCGGTAACATCTTCCGAGGCCTCTGAACATCAAAGTGGAAGAGCAGGAAGACAAAAGAGAGAATCGCACCGCACATGCTCACAAAGAGAAAGCTGTGGCCTGCCGTGCATGTTTTTTTCCACCCCTCCCGAAACCAAGGAAAGACACAGAGAGGGATGGTTGCAATATGAACCCAGGAGCCTCGAGGTTACAAAGGTTTGCATGAGAAAAGAACAGGAGGCACTTCCTGGACTGCTTCTTGTCTTTGAAGGCTTGCCACGGTCAAACGGCACTGCAATGGCTCGGTTTAAAGCTTCAGCACAATTTGCAAGGAAAATATTTGGACTGCAACTTTTGGACAGTTTTTCCTGCTTTGAAGTAGTTTGTCATGCTTTACCAGTGTGAACTCTGTTGACCCACATCCCCATCCCCATCCTCCTTCCCCCCCATTACTTCAGGATTTCCCCCCCTTCCCCTCCTTGAATCAAATAGCAACTTGTGACACTTTGAAATCTTGAATCTACAGCGGCCCTTGGGCAGCTCTACTTTCATCTCCAATGCAAGCCAAGCAGAAAGCTATAGGGAAGACCTCCCTTTGCTGTAAATGAAGCCTGGTGACAGTTTCCTGAAATAGCATTTCCAACCCCTCCCCCCTTGCTCCCCCTTTCAAAGGCCATGGATCCTGAACAAAGCAAGAGGAGCACAAAAAAGGGGGACGAGGCTCCAAGGAAGAGGCTCGTGAAAGGAGAAGCTTTTCAAAGCAGTGTCTCCTCCATGACTCCCTATCCAAGCAGCTCTGCTCTGCTGCCAGGATCTCCCCACCATGATGTTGCACCCCAGCAACGTTTTTCAAGGGAGGAGGCGGCTCAAGAGAAGGTGGGACAAGCTCAACCCAAGCATTCCTCTTTCGAGCATCCATCCCACGTAGCCCAACTTCAACAGCACTCGTTGTCATCAGCATACAGGACTCCCCGAAAGCAAGAGCACATTCTTGAAGGCCCTACTTGGCAGCTTGTCGATCCAGCAAGATCAGTTCCTTCTAGCTCATTTCCTTCTTCTGCCCTCCCTTCCAGTCATGGTCAGATCTTGCCATCCTGCTCTTCGGTTTCTACTGAAGAAGACAAGCCCCCCGTTCAAAAGGTCTACATCCCTCGTAGTTTGCAGGTTTCTCTGAAACCATCTGAAGAAGGACACAAGAAGGAAAAGAAGCCACAGAAGCCAGGCAAATACATTTGCCAGTACTGTAGCCGGCCTTGTGCCAAACCAAGTGTTCTCCAGAAACACATCCGATCCCACACGGGTGAGAGACCCTACCCATGTGTTCCCTGTGGCTTTTCCTTCAAAACCAAAAGCAACTTGTACAAGCACCGAAAATCTCACGCCCATCGCATCAAAGCTGGGTTATCTTCAGGGGCTGCTACAGAATTGTACCCTTCAAGCTTGGAGGTGGAGAAGATGGGTGGGGAGGAATTTGAAGAGCCTACAGAAGGAGAAAGCACAGATTCTGAAGAGGAGACCAGAAGCACCCCAGGCCATTTGTTGGAACTATCAACTAGGCGAAAGCAAACCATGTTGTATGGGGCAGGAAGTCAAGGTTCAAGCCAAGAAAGCTCTTCTTTCCCCCATTCTAGCTTGTCTCAATCCCTTGACGACAGCAGTGCTTTTGTAGAGCCATCACCGGACCTTGCCCAAAGTCATAAATCAGAAGAAACACACACAATCAAACAAAAGCTTGCCCTCCGTCTAAGTGAGAGGAAGAAAGTTATTGAGGAACAGGCTTTCCTTAGTCCAGGCAGTAAAGGAAGCACCGAATCAGGCTACTTCTCAAGATCAGAGAGCGCAGAGCAACAGATCAGTCCACCAAATACTAACGCAAAATCATACGCAGAAATCATTTTTGGCAAATGTGGGAGGATAGGCCAGCGGACTGCTATGTTGGCCACAACTACCGCCCAAGAATTTCCCCCAGTATCATCTGAAGAAAAGTTGAGTGCCGTTCCTTTGTCTGTGCCTCGGACACAGGTTATTGAACATATCACCAAGCTGATCACTATCAACGAGGCGGTTGTTGATACTAGTGAAATTGATAGCGTTAAACCAAGAAGGAGTTCTTTGTCTAGACGGAGCAGTATCGAATCTCCAAAGCCTGGCTCTTACAGAGAATCATTTCAGCTGGACATCAAACCTGGTTCCAGTAGCCAACCAGATCCATCAAAGTCATTGACATCCCACATTGAAAAAATGAAGCCTGAACCATCCTTGTTATCGTTCCAACAATCCCACAGTGCCACGGAGACAGTGCCTCTTCTAAGAAGCCACTCTATGCCTTCAGCTGTATGCACTATGAGTTCTTCTCACTCCTTTAGAGGTAGCTATTCTTTCGATGATCACATTGCTGAATCGGAGGTCTTAAGCCGCAGTCCGATGTCTTCCCACCCCCGGATGCTAAAACGGCAGCCAGCTATTGAGCTACCATTGGGAATGGAGTACAGCTCAGAAGAGGTTGGCGTAGCAGGCAAAGAAAGCTTTTCCAGACCTCCAGAAGAACAAGAGACCAAGGAGAGTGAGTTGACCAAAAAGTCAAGGAAGGGCACCAAAACAAAAGGATTTATGTACGAGTGCAACATCTGTGGTGCTCGGTACAAGAAAAGAGATAATTATGAAGCCCACAAGAAGTACTATTGTTCAGAACTTCAGATCTCCAAACCTCATTCTTCCAGTTCATATACTTTGTCCGAAATGGAGAAAGGGTTGATGGAATCTGATCCAGGGCCACAAGTGATGCATTACAAGCTGGGAACTAGTTTAGAACTGACTCCACTGAGGAAGCGGAGGAAAGAAAAGAGTCTTGGTGATGATGAAGATCCACCAGCTTTTGAGTTGACTGAACCATCCTTTTCTAGAAGTGGACCAGCCACTCAGTTTACTGGGTTGAAATCCAGTGACGTGGCCTTGAACCTCACTTCCAAGTCTGTGAAGCCAGCAGTGGATCCCACTCAATCTGTGCCTCTTTCCGATGTTAGTATAAGTTTTCATCCTAGGACTGCAAACCCCCCATTTACTCCAGAAAGCAAAGAGAGGAGAACAACCTCAAAGGAGATCTCGGTCATCCAACATACAAGTTCCTTTGAGAAGTCTGATTCCATAGAACAGCAGAGTAGCTTAGAAGGAGAAGAAAAGCTACTCTTGCCTTATGCCTCCCAACCAGAAATCCAACTTGGCCGACCAACTCACTCCCTTCAGCCAAAGCTTGTACGTCAACCTAATATTCAAGTCCCTGAGATTCTGGTCACTGAAGAACCCGATCGGCCAGAAATGGAACCAGAACCTCCACCAAAAGAGCCAGAAAAGATGGAGACATTTCAATGGCCACAGAGAAGCCAGTCTCTCTCCCAACTTCCTGCGGAGAAATTGCCACCCAAAAAGAAGAGGCTACGGCTAGCAGAAATGGCCCAGTCTTCTGGAGAATCCAGCTTTGAGTCCATCAGAAGCCCAAGTCAGGAAAGCAGTATCTCCCATGCTTCTAGTCACTCAGCTTCCTTTGAGCGAGAGGAAACTGTTTCTCAGTCCTCTGAGTCCCATGGTAAACCTCTTGGCCTTGTCCTTGGCCCTGGCCCCCACATGTTGACAGTACCGAGTTCCCATCTCCACCACCATCACCATCATTCCCGAGAAATGAGGAGGTCTGCTTCTGAACAGACGCCCAATGTCTCACATTCCTCTCCAATGTCAGAGACTCGCAGCAAATCCTTTGACTACGGCAGCTTGTCTTCATCTCCTTCTACATCCCAAACTCCAACCACAACAACAACTGCTCCACCGGAGAGGAGAAAATGCTTTTTGGTCCGGCAGGCATCTCTCACCAGGCATCCAGAGCATGAGCCAGATTCTGCCTCCAAAGGAGCAGCTGAGACAGAGGAATCCGTGCAACCTTCAACTCAGTCTTCTGCCGCAAGCTTGCCCCCTCAACAGCTGCCTCCCTCCTCCTCCTCCTCCTCCTCTTCTTACTCTTCTCACAGAGGGTACCCAGCTGACAAGGATCAGCCAAAAGACTGTCCCGAGTCCTCATGTACATATCCCTACACTGAAGCTCTGCAAGTGGTCCATCCGCCTGTCCCCCATTTAACCCTCCATGAAAAACAGTATATGGGCCCACAAATCTCTCTTTTACCATTCCAGCACCTTTTGCCACCTCTGGAGCATTCAGTTGAGCTTTTCTCCACTCAGACCATGGCAGACATCTTCTCCACTCAATATGCCATCCCTCACGTCCCTCATTCCTTATTTCAGAGCGCGGCACTTCCTCTCCAAGAAGCTTTGCTTCATCCAGGCCAGTTACACATTGCTCCTCCACTGCTGTCGCACCCAGCCGATATTGTCATCAGGCAGAGCCCATCAATCTTGCCCTTGCATTACCCAGGATCCTCACCACTCCCTTCTGCATTGTTTCTGCCTCTTCAGTCACAGCTGGCTCTCCAGCTGCCAAGCGACATTGGTGCCCACTTGCCCCATCTCAAATCTAGCCTCTCTCCTGAAATTGGAAGCCGTACCTTCTCCCCGTCTATAGATTATGGCACTGAGAGCCGGTTGCATATTTTAACGCGGCCAAGTAGCCCCTCTGCTTCTATCTCCATTTCTCAGTTGGTGGTCCCTGCCTGTTCGGAGCCTGTGGTATCTCTGGTTGTCCCCGTTCGCATTCAGGCGAACATGCCGTCCTACGGAAGCGCAATGTATACCACTCTTTCCCAAATCTTAGTCACTCAGTCCCACTGTAGCGCCTCTTCAATCCTGCTGCCAAAATTTGAGGACTATCAGACCAAGGGTACTCTGGTCTGCACTGCTAATGTTCACAGCGTCGGTCTTGATTTGGCACAAATGATCACAGAGGAGCAGAAGACCTTGATCCACAGTCCGTACCTGCGGCTGCCATTTTCTTTGTCGGAAAGGAAAGGCTACTTTCCCCTGGGCCCCATGTCTGAAAGCGTCTTGGATCTCGAAGGGATCCCATCAAACGTTGGAGGAAGCAAGAGGATGCTTTCTCCAGCTGGGAGTTTGGAGCTCACCATGGAAACACAGCAGCAGAAACGGGTGAAGGAAGAAGAAGAAGAAGAAGAGTTCTCCGAGACAGAAGAGAAGCTGGAAATAGTGATGGCATCCAGTACAATAGAGGAAGGGAAGAAACGTGATCAAACTGCAGCCAAGGCAGAAACACTCCCTGATATACTGTCTGAACAGTCAGAATCCCCAAAAGGCCAGGCTGCCTTAAACCTGGTCTTGCCACAGTCTGAGGCCTCCAGCTTTGAAGTCCGAAAGGAATGTAAGCAGCCAGCTGGAAAGAAGCCTGGGAGCAGCAAGCATGCTCCCGAGAAAGTGAAGGAGGAGGATTTGAAAGAACCAGCCGAAGCCTTGGTGGCAAGTCCTCTGAGCTCAGCATGTTCCTCAGAGGTTGCTCAAAGCTCCAAGAAGTCTCAGGACAGTGCAGACGTTAAGAAGGTACTTCTGTTCCCCAGTCTCCACACAACTACTAATGTCAGTTGGTGCTATTTAAATTACACAAAACCAAATCACAGCCAGCAAGTTGACCACAGTTCCTCGGTGTATGCCAGCTGGTGCATTAGTCTGTATAATCCCAACCTCCCCGGTATATCTACTAAAGCTGCCCTGTCACTCCTACGCTCCAAGCAAAAGGTGAGCAAAGAAACCTACACCATGGCTACTGCTCCACGTCCAGAGACAGGGAGGCTTGTACCCTCAAGTTCCAGGAACCCCAAAATGTCAGAGGTAAGGAAAATCACTTTTTCCTTTGGCCCTCATCTGTTTGTTTAAGGATTGGACAGCATGGCTGCCAGGCTTCAAAGAACTGGCTCAGCATGTTATCCAGCTGAGTTGGGTCATGGCTGCTAGAACTGGCTCCCAAAAGCAAGGCTGGCTAGAGGTTTTGGAGGCTCTCAGCCCAATGTATTTGGAAAGACCCCAGGCTGGAGAAAATTGCTCTCAAACCCCAACTCCATGGCTTAAAATAAACTTGGTGTCAAAATAGTTAAAGACGACACGCTTGTCTGTATTGGATTCTCCAACAGGGTTGCTTTCTTCTGTCATTTCCCAGTCTGGTGCCTTTGAATATGTTGGAGCTGCAACTTTCAGACTTGCCAATGATTAGGAAACATCACAGGGGTAAAGTCAACAGTTTTGAAAGGTTCTGCTTTGGGGGGGAAGGCCAGCCTGATCCATTTTATAGCCTTATCATATGCGGTCAGCCCAAGGGATGGGCTGCTGATGCAGCTCCTCGTTGGCTTTGCTGTGCAGATCAAATTGTAGAATCAATCCTTGCCATGGAAATTGCATTAAATGCCTTGCTTCCTAATAAGCATCACAGTGCTGAGACAGTTGTACGCTGTCTATTCCCAACACTGTGAGTGACCAGTGTGTGGAAGCATCCTCTGTGTAAGTTGCTAGGTTTCAGCTAGTGAGTTTTACTATTCCGCACAGCGAAATTGGACAATTTAATGTCACTCCCAGCTCAGAGAAAAATATATGCAGTTCAATGCATTTATTGGGATGTCTGTGACAATTCACCATGGCCAACTTGCTGCAGGACAAGAATTAACACTAATATAAGATAAATGGTGGGATAGAATCATGAAAGGGTGCAAAAGGAGGGACAAAATGAAATGCAAGTGACAAAAATTAAAATATTTTTTATTTACTTTAAATAATTAAATTGAATTGTTCACTTGTCCCGCAGCGAGTTGGCGATGGTGAGTTGGCCACAGGGAATTGTCCTGTTCCGTTTATTGGGAGGCAAGCTATCACACAGATGTCCTGTGAATAGTTGGTAATAGAAGTCATAGAAGGCTCCCTAAAACTGGCGCTCCAAATACATGGCAATTTATATAAAATGAGCATGGACACTTTTCATAAAACTTTACTGTTCTTGTGTAGTATGTAAAATCAATTACATGTTTTAGCAGTTAAATCAATTCAAAGCCAGACAGATCATTGATTGAAACTACCTTGAAGTGGTTGAGGGCTCCACTAAAAAGTGAAATCCTGCAAAGAACGATGAACAAAAAAAACAACCACCCCCCCACACACAACCCCGTTATTGGGGGAGTTTGGCCCTGAAATTAGTCATGTCTGATCAAACTTGGAAATTATTATAGTTTTGTTCTTCGGGCAGTGGGATTCACTACATTTGTCTGGAATGTGGCAATCTTTGGTGATGAGTCTTGGAAGGCTGCTAAATTAAAATGTTGCAGTGGTTTCTGTCAAAAGAAGTAGAAGTAAAAAGTATGGTGCTTTACATTATTTTATGTACTGTATACAACTCTTAAGGGATGCGGTGGCTCAATGGCTAAGATGCTGAGCTTGTCGATCAAAAGGTCGGCAGTTCAGCGGTTCGCATCCCTAGTGCCACGTAACGGGGTGAGCTTCCGTTACTTGTCCCAGCTTCTGCCAACCTAGCAGTTCGAAAGCACATAAAAAATGCAAGTAGAAAAATAGGGACCACCTTTGGTGGGAAGGTAACAGTGTTCCATGTGCCTTTGGCATTTAGTCATGCCGGCCACATGACCACGGAGACGTCTTCGGACAGTGCTGGCCCTTTGGCTTCGAAACAGAGATGAGCACCGCCCCCTAGAGTCAGGAACGACTAGCACATATGTGCAAGGGGAACCTTTACTTTTACCTTTACCTATACAACTCTTAGTCATCCTTAGGAAAGAGCAGATCGTTTTAATGTTATTATATTTTCATTGCACATCTCATCACAGGAGCTTGGTGGGATTTTTAGGGTCTTAAAAATGCTTTGAGGTAGGATGGTGGAGTCTGGCTTGAAGACTGCATGTTGTTTAGCAGAGGAATAAGCGTAACATCTTAACAGAGTTGTATGAAAATCATAGCGTCTCATGTTTACCCTGGAGAAAAGCTTTAGTGTTTTGGGCTGAAGACAACACGAAGCAGTCAGCCCTGAGATGAAAAGGAGGCTGCATACTCAGGAACACCTGCAGGGTCAAAGACGGTGCCTTTTGGCATAATGCTGGGATGATTGTCAAGTCAGACTGCTTAACTTGAAAGCAGACTTTAAAAAAAAAAATAAATTAGATGAAAACCAGATTCGTGTTTTTGGAAAGTAGTTCCAGTCACATATAACCTCCTTCCTCCTCCATCCTGTTAAAACAATTATCAAACTGAGATTCCTTGGCACAATTTGCATGTTTGTTCTTCTTCTTTTGCCTTCTCATTGGCTGATTATATGATAATGGATGGAATGGAGCATCACCACCAGACTTTTTGGTAGCACAATGGGACTTTGCGCTCCCATGTGACTTCCTCACCTAAAACACTTCTCATTCCTAGCAGAATTCCAAAATCCATTCTGGCGACTGAGGGATCCTCTGAAGTAGATTTTAAGGGCCTGTGGAAGAAAGCTCTGAAAAGAGAGACAAGCTTGCTCCTTTATTCCCATAGAGAAATCATATCCAATTTTTTTTAAAAAAACATATAACTGGGTTCTGTCCATTCTTAGGAGTTGGAATACGCTGCTGCTGAGGATTTAGTTCCAAATCCATAGATGAGGGGTAATTAATTCCAGGAATGTTGTTCATGAGATTTCAAATTACTTTTATATGTGGTTGAGAAATAGAATAGAATAGAATAGAGCAGAGCAGAGCAGAGCAGAAAACAGAGTTGGAAGGGACCTTGGAGGTCTTCTTGTCCAGGGGTCTCCAACCTTGGCAACTTTAAGACTTGTGGACTTCAACTTCCAGAATTCCTCAGCCAGCTTTGTTGGCTGAGGAATTCTGGGAGTTGAAGTCCACAAGTCTTAAAGTTGCCAAGGTTGGAGAGCCCTGTTCTATTCCAACCCCCTGCTTAGGCAGGAAACCTTACACCACTTCAGACAAATGGTGATCCAACATCTTCTTAAAAATTTCCAGTGTTGGAACATTTACAAGTTCTGGAGGCAAGTTGTTCCACTGATTAATTGTTCTAACTGTCAGGAAATTTCTCCTTAGTTCTAGGTTGCTTCTCTCCTTTGCTTCTTGGCAAAACATAAATAATTGTCCTGTCTCATCTAGTAATACTAGATTTTTCCTTTTTATTTTTTATTTTATTTTATGATTGGTATTTCTATGCTCCAGAATAGATCATCCAAAACCTTTAGCAGAGATGGACATCCCGTGTCCCTTTACAACAGGAGTGGGGAACCATGGCCCTTTTAGGACTTGTGGACTTCAATTCCCAGAATTCCTGAGCTCAGGAATTCTGGGACTTGAAGTCCGCAAGTCATAAAAGCGTCATGGTTCCCAACCCCTGCTTTAGAAATTGATGAAACACAACTGACAGCAGCCCACAATGTAACCAAAGGTTGGAACCTTGGGAGTACAGCTCAACAGTGCAGTTATGGCACAACCTATTCTCTACTCATTGCACTTCAGTTTCACTGAAAGACACTAAGACACTTAAAGCCGCCTTCAAAAGAGAAGGTACCAAATTTGATTTCAGTGCAGCCCAGCGGTGAAATCCAGCAGGTTCTGTCAGGTTCTGGAGAACCTGTAGCAGAAATTAGGAGTAGTTCGGAGAACCACCTCTGGCTGGCCCCAGAGTGGGGTGGGAATGGAGATTTTGCAATATCCTTCCTCCAGGAGTGGGGAGGGAATGGGGATTTTGCACTATCCTTCCCCTGGAGTGGGGTGGGAATGGAGATTTTGCAGTATCTTTCCCATGCCACACCCACCAAGCCAAGTCACGCCCACCAAGCCACCCCCACAGAACCGGTAGTAAAAAAATGTGGATTTCACCACTGGTGCAGCCCATGCCAGAAATAGCTGTCCACTCTTTACTTCCCAGGAAGAGATTGCATCAATGTGTTTGTGATCAGTAACCATCCCCCCTCCCCTTTTTATTTTTTATTTAAAAAGAATAATAAAGTACTTTGATTTTTTGGGGAGATAGGTTCATCTGCCCTCCTCACTCCTTCCTAATGAAGGCCAAAAAGATGCAATGCAAACCATTAAGGAAAGGGATAAAAGAGGAAAAACTGAAGATGACATTCCTGTAACCAAGCGAGGAGAACCAACCAGGATCAAGATCTTTGAAGGAGGGTGAGTATTTATGTTGTTCTCATATTCCATAGTGTTTGATGGATGGGAAGCTTTGATTCTAAAAACAACTGGTAGGGGGAAATGCCATGGTGTCCCTTATTAGCTCCAGTTAGGCTTAGTTGTTGTTGTTTTTACTCTTTCGTCTCTCTTTCTCTCATCACCGTTATGGTCCTGGGCTCTAGCAACTCATAAACCAGGTGAGTAGCTTCATGATACAAGAGAGATAGATAGTAGACATGTTTCTCATTTTCTGAAATTTTACCCGTACAGTAATAAAAGACTTGATTGGAGCTGGATTATTTGACTTTTTTTTCCCCCAGAAGATTTGAGTTGGGTTGAGTTGTTTCAAGCATCTCAATAGATTGTATAAGAGTTTGATGCTTAGAAAGATAGATCACGAGGGCTCACCTCAGTTTCACCTATGGCTGACTGTCCAAAATAACGTACATACAATCTTGTGCAAATGTGTCTGTTGCTTATCTGTGTATAATATTGTACATGTAGTACAGATAGTCCTTGACTTACGACCACAGTGGAGCCCAAAATCTATGTTGTGCTAAGCGAGACATTTGTTAAACAGAGTTTTGCCTGATTTTATGGCCTTTCTTGCCCCGGCGGTTAAGTCAATTGCTGCAGTTGTTAAGTCAGTAACACTGTTGTTAAGTGAATCTGGCTTCCCCATTGACTTTGCTAGCCAGAGGGCCACAAAAGAGGATCACGTGACTCTGGGACACTGCAACCGTCATAAATATGAGTCAGTTGCCAAACCATCTGAATGTTGATCCTGTGAGCTGTGAAGATGCCGCAACGCTCTTTAAGTGTGAAAAACGGTCATACGTCACTTTCAGTGCCGATGTAAGCTTTGGATGGTCACTAAATCAATGGTGGGTTCCTCCCGGTTCGGTCCGGTTCGGCCAAGCCGGTAGCGGTGACGATATGACGTCACCGAACTGGTTCTCCCCCACTCTCACCCCCCCCACGTTATTCTTACCTTTTATTTGGTCCCACCCCCAATCTATTGCTGCCTCCTGAGTCCCAGCTGATGACTAGAGGGAAAAAAAACTGTTTAAACTCTTGCCGCGGGGCTTCAAAGGGCCGTCCTACAGCTGATCAGTGTTAAAAGCAAACAAATGAGTCAGGTTGTAACTGTGAGGACTGGTTGTAAGTGTGAGGACCTTCCAGAAATGACTCTGACCAGCTAACCACGCCCACCTAGTCACATGACCTCCAAGCCACACCCACAAAATAAGCCACACCCACAGAACCGGTAGTAAAAAAATTTAGAACCCACCCCTGCACTAAATGAACTGTTGTAAGTCGAAGACTATCTGAAGTCCAATTTCTAGCCGTGGCCTTCTTTCCATAGATATAGGCTCTTTTTTCCCCTGTGCTTAGATCTGATGCTCTAGATTGGGGTGCTTAATGTTGAAATGGAACCTACTTTAATTTTAATGTTAATTATTTTATCTGTTGCAGCCATATAATTGGAGCTATGGAGAGCACCTGTTGGTGCTCAAATGATGGGAAAAAGAAAATAACAGGGTGCCCTTGAGGAAGTCTATAAACCTTCTTGCCAGTTCAGCCAAACCCTATTATTTTTCAAACCCAGAACCCTCCCCCCTACTTCCCCAAAATGCTTAGAAGAGTTGGGTGATTGTTCAGCCTGTGGAAGACTATCTGTGTAGGTCTGGAATGAGAGCTGCAGTAGGTGACTTGATCCAACTGAGTGCAGAGAATAAGCAACTGGGCTTTTCTTGAAGTCATTTTGCTTCTCATCTGAGAAACTTCTTTAGTTCTGAACCGAAGATGCTTCTTGGATGAGAAGCAAAACGTCTTCAAGAAAAAACAAACAAAGAAAGTCCAGTTGCCTTTTGAAAAGCTCCTTTGGGACCTGGATGACTGAGAATCTCCATAGACATTGCGTGCAAATGTATTTTGTATTTGGGTGTATGTGCATATATATATATATATATATATCTTGTATGAGTGTGCATGCCTATTTGCCTAGATTTTCAGATTTCACCAATTAAGTATTTTGAAAAGTGTAGACCATTAATATCAACGTGTAACAGGTATTTCCTACTCTCTTTTTCTCTCTCATAGGAGGAATTTATTGTTCTTTTATTGTAAACCTTTGACCACCAATAATGTTTAATAAATTAAGAGTTTTCTGCAGGGTTAGGATACAGACCTGCATGAGATTATGATTTCCAGAAGGGGTTATCCTTTAATTATAGCTGTAAGGTTGATAGCAGATGAGGGAAGAAAAAAATACATTAGCACATAAGATTTTTTTTAAATTGATTGGGTTTATTTTTGTTTAGTTCTGGATTTTTCTCTCTCTATAGGTAAGGGTGTATATATGTTTGCATTTGCTGTTTCCTCTGACAGTTTGATCTTGTCCTCTCCCATAAAATCCAGAAAGCTTTATTTCTGATTTCTTACCCAGATGTGGATAGTTTACCATTCAGAAAAGATTATTCCAGTGGCTGCATGATATTTAACTTGCATACAAAGAGATACCTCTGAACTGCTCCGGAAAAATTTAATATAGCTGCCGAAGCTCCAGACATCAATACAAGATTATGAGCCCAAACTTATAATGATGCCATAATGTATCAGTAGCAATTTGCCACCAAAATTGCTCATATTTCCACTTTGGGTTTCTGATCAGGCAGAAAGCGAGGGAGATATGAAGCATTTTTTTAATTTGAAATCTTTCAAACTGAAAACATTGGTTTGAAGTTTGGGATTCTCGGAAGAGAGAAGTTTTAGTCCTTGTCAAAGATTAGATCAAATGGAAGGGATTTTTCTCCTTTTCATTCTCCATTGTCTGATGGTTCCTATCAGAACCCCAACTAGTTTAACCTCTAGTGCCGTGATGACGAACCATCACGCATGCCACAAGTGGCACACAGAGCCTTCTCTGCGGGCATGCCAGCCATTGCCCCAGCCCAGCTCCACTGTGCATGCATGCAGGCCTCCCACCAGCCAGCTGGTCTTCGGTCTCTGCCACACATGCATGGGAGACAGGGCGGATATGTGTGTCTGTGCCCTGCACCCCGTTTTGGGCCTGGAAGGCCTCCTGCACAAACCTGGAAGCCAAAAATGGGCATGGGTGGGCAGGGTGCATGCACGGGGGTGCCCGCATTGCATTTTGGGGATGCACACATGCACACATGCACATTCACGCGCACGCATGTGCATTTTGGGCACTCAGCACCAAAAAGGTTTGCCATCGCTGCTCTAGTGGATACTGACATTCAGATCTCAGATACTGAATTAGCAACGGCCACAATAACTTCAGGAAATAGTGCAAAACCCGTCTGGTTGACTTAGGGATGAAAGCTGCAAGGTATTCCCAGTGGTAAAAGAACTGGGGCTTTCCGGATCTTACTGAACTACAACTCCCAAGAGTCACAGCAAGGTTGCCCAATAGTGAGGAATCATGGGAATGAGAGAGTTTCACAGTGTCTAGGGCAGTGTTTCTCAACTTCAGCAACTCTAAGCTCTACAGACTTCAACTCTCAGAATTCTCCACTCAGCCAGAATTCTGAGAGTTGATGTCTGCAGGGCTGAGAAATGTTGATTAGAGAGACACAGTTTCCTCACTTTTGAGTTAATATTGAGTGATACTGTTTTACACCTTATGCTCTCCTTTATAGAAAACTATTCCCTGTCAGTGGCAGGATTCTCATATCTTGCTAAACCAGTTGTGGGTTTTTGGTTTACTATGACAATGTAGATCTAGTTATTGTGTTCGTAGTCAAGGTGATGGCTTTAGCAGCTATTGAAGCTGATCTAATAACGGTGGTTAACAAAAATGCTATTGTAGCTCAATATGTTATTCTACTTTATATTATTCACTAGCCAGCTTTGACCTTTTCTTAGCATCTGCTTATGCAGTTTTTAAAGGAGTTCACCTTTGTCCATGAATTTACAGTCTAAACTGCAGAGTTAAGTCTTAATATTGCCAGTGGATGGAGTTTTGTGGTTATTTAAGACCAAACATAAAATGGGATGTCTGTATGTTTCCCAAGATTTATTTCTGTTTCTTTATCTAGAAGGACACATTGATATGATGGGCTTTTTTAAAAGTATGCAAATATAGGCTCAGCTATGAAAGTAATAGATTGGTATATGTATAATTAAACACTCTTCTCTTTTTTTCTTTTTTCAACTTGATTAGGTAGAACTTTCTGTTCCTAATAAAAATAGCCAAATGTGGAGCTACAGACATAAAATTAGAAGCTCAGTTTATAGCTTTATTACCTTTCCCCCCACCCCCATTGCTATTGGTGAAAAGTGAGCAGGTTGCCTTGGGCATAAATAAGCAGACAATACAAATCTGCAGGGCACAACACAAATAGAAATGAGCAGCGATTTATGAGCTTTTATCCAAATTGATCCTGTAGATGGCTTTTTTTTTTTTTAAAAAAAAAAGTGATGTTTCAAATTCTGTGCAATTGCTTTGTTTTTAAGGTTGTATTTTCTGCATAAGATGGTGTGAGATATTGCTTCACTCATTTAAATGACATGGAAAAGAGTCTGTATGTCATAATAAGTCAGGATATCCAACAGTTGTAGCTTACGATGAATATGGATTCTTCCAGTTGCTCCCATATTCCAAACTCGTGCTTGTGTGGACTTTCACATCTAAACAAGCTGTCAAATTTCTTTTAGTTTATCCTGATTTAAGAACTAGAATCAGAACTTCTGCTACAAAAACCAACTGAGAATGGTATCTTTGTCCAATTTTGTAATTTTGTTTGAGAGATAAAGCAGCGATCCTGACTTGTCGTGGCAAGCGAAGCATAGAGGGGATATTTTTCTTAAACTGATTCTGGCAGAAGAATTAAATGGAAGCAATCAGGCAGCTTATTGCGTCATTCTTCTCTGATCAAGTTGAGCCAAGATTCTTAGTTATGAGAAGAATATGTATACTGTAAAGAACTGTAGTGACGAATACTGGATCTAGGTAATCTCACAGACCTAAATAACGTTAGAAGAACAGTGATTTTAGTGATGGTGAGGGGTATTGTTTATCTGTTGATTCCTTACATACTTCCCCTTTCCAAATCATCTGAGCATGTACCATTCCATAATATATGAACATCAGCCTCTCATATGATGGCATCATTGAGGCATTCCACCCAGTGGTAGGTTCCAACCAGTGTTACCACCGGTTCTCTTCACGCATGCGCTTTGCGCACGATTGTCACAAAGCGCATTAGATTTCTGCCCAGCTGAGGTGCAGCAATCCACTCTGCCATGCCTATCAGCTAAGCTAAAAAACGACAAATAAAGGTAGGTATAACGCGGAGGCGGGCGGGAGGGCCCAGCTCACAGTCATAGAGAACTGGTTCACTGATGTCACATCATCACCACTACCGGCTCGCCCAAACCGGCCCAAGCCGGGAGCAACCCACTACTGATTCCACCCCTGATCATCAAAGTCACACAATGAGATGATCATGTATAATCAACATCAGTTGCATTGCAAATGGTGGAATCTCCACTGAGAAATATTCCCACCTTCATGTCGTTAGTTTTCTATAGTAGTAATTAGAGGAATGTATGGGGGCCACAAAGAAGGGCTTCACATTTAAAAAAGGGATTGTGAACACCTCCATGTAGCCACAATTAGGAGCAGTTGGAAGCAGGAAGTTTGTGAATAATACTTTAAAATATTGAATTGAGTATGTCTAATTTAATGAAAAGAAGGACATGATAGCAGTCTTCCAATATCTCAGGGGCTGCCCCAAAGAAGAGGGAGTCAAGCTCTTCTCCAAAGCACCTGAGGGCAGGACAAGAAGCAATGGGTGGAAATTAACCAAGGAGAGAAGCAACTTAGAACTAAGGAGAAATTTCCTGACAATTAGAACAATTAATCAGTGGAACAACTTGCCTCCAGAAGTTGTGAATGCTCCAACACTGGAAGTTTTAAACAAGATGTTGGATAACCATTTGTCTGAAGTGGTGTAGAGTTTCTTGCTTGAACAGAGGGTTGGACTAGAAGACCTCCAAGGTCCCTTCCAACTTTGTTATTCTGTTAAAATGTTGTCAGCTTGTAACTGGCTTCTTGTATGATCTGGCTTCTTATTGTAACTAGCTACCTACTTAAATTATATTTTAATTCCCAGAACATACCTGAATTGTTCTGCACTAAAAGTCATGAATTCAGTTATATTGTTTGTTTGCTTATTTGGGTAGGGGACATTTCAGAATCTCAGAAGTCTGGGAGTAGGGATAAGGCTTTAAAAAAAAAACCTTGAAGAAGAAGCAGCTCTTAGCAAGAAAGAGCAAGAAAACAAGGTCAGTGTTGTCTAACCTTGGTAGTTCCAAATAAATAAAACCCAACTCCAGAAAGCTCAACAGTGGACAGACAGGCTGTTTTAAAGCATCCTCTGAAGCTGCATCTAGTGCCAGGGTATGTGGTCCTTCCTTCCTCTCCTTTTTCTCTCCCTCCCTCCCTATCTTGTTCACTTTCCCTTCCATTCCCTCTTTCTCCCTTCCTTCCCTCTTTCTGTCTTTCTCTTTCTTTCTCCCTTCCCACACCCTCCCTCCCTCCCTCCCTCCCTTTTCCCCCCCTTCTTGTCTCCCTTCTCTCTCTCTCCCCCCTTCCCTTTGGATGAAGCTGGTGTACTTACCACTCCTCCCCTCGCTCTTCCCTTCCCGTTCGTTCTTTTTTTTTTATTACATACATAAACACACAAAATACACATACACATACACATACAAATGCGACAAATACAACATTAATAACATAAATAACATCTAAACGTAATGTCTGATTTCCTCCGACATCAATAACCTAAATTCCTCGATAAGTATTCCTTCCTCTCGCTTTATATAATGATATTATTTTTTAATATTTAATTATGCGTTATTATACCTTATTTGGTACAGAATTTTGTTTTACTCTTTTAGGATCCTCTTTTGGTTTTGGTTTTTCCCTCTAACCATTGATACCACCTTTGCCAAACCAGGTAGTAGTCAGATTCTTCCTTTCCTTGAATTTCCTTAGTGAGTCTGTCCATCTCAGCACATTCCATGACTTTAGATATTATTCTATTTTGTGTTGGGACTTCTTCCAACTTCCAATTTTGTGCATAAGTGATCCTTGAGGCAGTCAAAATATGTGTGATCAAATATATTATTTCTCTGTCATAATTACCTGTAAATATGCCTAATAAATATGTTTCTGGTCTTAGTGGTACTTTTTGAGCTGTTATTTGTTCCAATTGGGTTTTGATATTATTCCAGAATTGTTTGGCTTTGGGACACGACCACCACATGTGGTAGTATGTCCCTTTTTGTGCTTTGCATTTCCAGCAGAGTGAAGATGTATTGGGGAACATTTTGGAGATCCGTGCCAGTGGGAGATGCCATCTATAAAACATCTTATAGATATTTTCTTTGTACGGTACTGATAGTGTTAGTTTGTTCTTTATCAGGGAGGCACAATCAGGTACAGGGGAGTTTCCACCCCCTCCTGTTCCTTCTCCTAACAAGTGTTTGGCTTTCCTAAAGCCATTTATTGGCAGCTAGCCGATTGGTTGGTGGCTAACTGTCCCGGGCAGTGAAAAACCCAGGACGAATCGGCCACGCCAAAGTGTGTGGGGACAGAGGGGCCATGGCCCATTGCCCAGGGCAAATGAGTGGGGACATGTCAGCTGAGAAGAAAAGTCAGAGGAGAATTGCCCGAGGAGAAACACTGGGGGAGAAGAAGGCACAGCCAAGGGTAGGAGATGAAAAGTCCCATTCCGGGCTGGAGACATTTAGGAGTTGAAGTCCACACATCTGCAGTTTATTGAACTCAGGAAGCACTGCTCTAATTGTTCTGCTTCTTTGACTTCCCACTTCTTCCTTTCACAGCTGGTAAAAAATCATGACTGCTGGGTTTAACTTCTCTACCGTAGGCAATAATGTGGTTTGTTAGATTTCTTTTGGACAAGCCTTTGTAAATCATGATTTATCGCTCGGCAGGTATGTGAACCTGCTTATTTTGGCTGATCTAACAAACAAGCAAGGCTTAGTATGATGTGCAATTCCACACACCGTATGGGACAAGAAGAAAAGAATTGCTAACTGGGAAACGGTGTTGTTTCCTTCCTTGGCAGAGAATACATTTTACCTTTTAATTTAGTTAGTTTAGTTTACTTTATTGTCATTGCACATGGTACAACGAAATTAAATGCCGTCTTCAGGGTACATTATAACTATAAAAATGAAAACACAAACATACATTCTTTACATTCTATATAATTGAAATTGAAAACCCGATATTGCACTATACCGTAGAATTCAATATAGTGACTGCCCTGGGATAGAAGCTGTTTTTCAGCCTATTTGTCCTTGTTTTTATTATCCTGTACAGTCTGCCAGAAGGTAATCGTTCAAAAAAAGGGTGCCCAGGATGAGATGGCTCTCATCTCAGACGGTACAGGTGCATTCTTAGTTTTGAACTTTCTTAAGGCAGCGGGAGCTATAAAGCTTTTCCAAAGAGGGGAGAGGGCAACCAATGATCCTCTGGGCAATGACGTTGACCCTCTGGAGCGCTGTCCTATCTGCCACTGTGCAATTGGCAAACCATACACAGGTGCAGTAGGTTAAAATACTCTCTATGGTGCAGCGGTAGAAGGTCACCAGCAGTTTTTCATTCAGTTGTCGTTTCCTGAGAAGTCTCAGGTAGTATAATCTCTGCTGGGCCCTTTTGACCAGTGCTGCAATGTGAGCGCCCCAAGTCAGGTCCTCTTTTATGATAACACCCAGAAACTTAAAACTGGCCACTTGCTCCACTCGGTCTCCATTGATAAGCAAGGGCTGGATTTTGGGGGAAGGATTAGGGTTAGGGAAATGGTATTGGATTTCCTGCTTGAACAGAGGGTTGGACTAGAAGACCTCCAAGGTCCCTTCCAACTTTGTTAATCTGTTAAATGTTGTCAGTTTGTAATTGGCTTCTTGTATGTATTTTACCTTTTGGGAAAAGGGCATGAGAAGGGCCGTTCGGTTTACTGTACTAGATAGTGGGGGGAAAAAGGATATGAGGAAATTTATTTTATTTATTTTTTTCATTTAGAAAATTTAGAAATTAATATATTCAGGCAATTTATATTGTCACCTACTTGCACGTGGGAACTCAAGGTGGAATACATAATATAAAAGAAATAAAAAGAATAAAACATGAAAATAATAAAATAATAACCCCCAACCTCCTAGGGCAGGGATGGCTAACCTTTTTTGCCATCGTGTGCCAGGAGTGGGGGAGGGGGGAAGGGGGACTCATGAGCACACGTGCCCACACATAATTCTATGCACTCTGCGCATGCGTGCGCGACCCCCCTGCTCCTGGCACGTGATGGTATGGTGGGCACAGTAAGCCCGTTTTTCTCTCTCCCCAGGCTCCAGAGCCTTTCTAGGGAAAACAGCCTTTCCCACCCCCCCCCGGAGGCCCTCTGGAGACTGGAAATGGCCTGTTTCCCTACTTCCAGTGGGCCCAGAAGGCCCAAATATCAGCTGGCCGGGTGCTGAGCTTACGTGCCCACTGATATGGCTCTGTGTGTCACCTGTGGCACGTGTGCCATAGGTTCGCCATCACAGTCCTAGGGTATAATCAGGGTGGATGATCTGCTTAAGACAGGCTGGTCTTCTTGTCTTGATTCTTCTATTTTCTGTGTTTTATGCTAAATATACTTATTTTTGTTTCTAGACAAATACACTGTCAACTTGCAAAGCTTTCAAGTTGCCATGAGCAGGAGGGAGGGAGAACTGAAGTGAATTCCATACATTCTTTCTGACCGCAATCAGAAGGAGGGTGTTAGGTTTCACAGCCAGCCAAAGTGGTTAATTGGAGAATGTGATTTATGACATGGCCAGAGAGGTGAGGAGAGACAGGGTCATAGGGGAACGTAAATCTACGTAGGATCAGTCCTAACTGCATCCGAGTATTGGCGGAATGTTGCTCCTAATAAATGAATATATTTCCTTTGAAGTTTGGATCATGGCTCATGAATTAATTAGGGCAGCTTTCGGAAACTTGACACACACGTTCGTCTTGGCTAAGAAATTGAAGGTATTCCAAAGTCAAAAATCTTGAGTCTGAAAAACTGCACAATCATAGATGTCAAATGGGAATTTGAATTACTGAGGATATGACTCTGTCCCATTTAAAATATTTGGAAAGATGGTACACTTAAAAAAAGAAATCTATTATATTTAAAAAATGCAAAGTAAAAAAAAAATCCTATCTGAAATACACAAAAGGTGAGGGATAGGAAACAAATGTTTAAAAACTCCACAACCAAAAGAAAATCTTAAAAAAACCTGAACTAATCTAAAAACTCCTAAACTAAAAACCCATAAAACTACTTTATTTCTAATCCTAAATATTTAAAAGGCCATTAAGACTGAATACATATTTCACCTATCCAATCATCCATCCATTCCTTCTCAGGCTATTAAAATAATACAATTTTCTTATATTTCATCATTATGATTCCATTTTAAAGAATGAATCAAACCTAAACCACATGGAATTGTATTGTCTAGCCTAGTCTTTTCTTTGGTACAAAGCTAATTCTACGGCTGAGAGCTGACAGATGTTAAATGAATTTTTAAGAGTCTGGGAGACCAGCATTTTTCCAGGAGTACATAATCACCATTTTTTTGCAGCTGTCCATTCGTGATGTATCTGGTTCTTCTTAGACTAAAATGCTCCAAATTTGGGTGATATAGTTTAACAATACATTAACATTGTTAACCCCTAATTGCTTTCCACACACCTGGCTTACATAGCAACCGTATTTAATGGGTAATAATTACAAATTAACCAAATTCCTGCTGTAATTAGAATAGAATAGAATAGAATTTTTTATTGGCCAAGTTTGATTGGACACACAAAGAATTTGTCTTGGTGCATATGCTCTCAGTGTACATAAAAAGGCAAGATACATTCGTCAAGAATCATAAGGTACAACCCTTAATGATAGTCATAGGGTACAAATAAGCAATTAGGAAACAATATCAATATAAATGGTAAGGGTACAAGCAACAATCAGTCATAGTCATACCGTCATAAGTGGGAGGAGATGGGTAATAAGAACGATGAGAAGATTAATAGTAATAGTAGTGAATAGTTTGACAGTGTTGAGGGAATTATTTGTTTAGCAGAGTGATGGCGTTGGGGGAAAAACTGTCCTTGTGTCTAGTTGTTCTGGTGTGCAGTGCTCTATAGCGTCGTTTTGAAGGTAGGAGTTGAAACAGTTTATGTCCAGGATGCGAGGGGTCTGTAAATACTTTCACAGCCCTCTTTTTGACTCGTGCAGTATACAGGTCCTCAATGGAAGGCAGATTGGTAGCCGTTGACCTTCTATGCTTGCTCAATGAGCGTGGTAGCGCAGTGGTTAGAATGCAGTACTGCAGGCTAATTTTGCCCACTGCCAGGAGTTCGATCCTCATCAGCTCAAGATTGACTCAGCCTGCCATCCTTCTAAGGTCATTAAAATGAGGACCCAGGTTGTTAGGGGCAATATGCTGACTCTGTAAACCGCTTAGAGAGGGGTATAAAGTACTGTGAAACGGTATGTAAATCTTAAGTGCTATTGCTGTGCCCTGGTTGAGCGTGGCTTCTAATACTGTTGAGTTGGGAGGCAGTTTGTTTGTTAGAAATACTCAGAAATGAGTTTCTGAGCCACTCGCTTGTTATTTGATGCAAAATGCTCAAATGTTGTCTCAGTGGGAAGAAGAGAGATGTGGCAACTGCTGGAGTTTGGGTTTCCCCCCCCCCCCTGGGTGACATTATGTAACATCTTGTGTCTTAGCAACAATGGTAAAATATCGGCTAATTCCCAAGCATTCCTGTTCTTGTGGGTGACAGCTACTTGTCTATCTCTGCCAGATCAAAAATGTTAGGATTATGCAATTAGTCAGCTCTGTGCAACCACACTTCTTTGGGCCTGGGTCATCAGAGCTGCTGAAAAACAGTTAACACAAAGGGTCACATCCGGATGATAAATCTGGAGTGCAATCCAAGAGGTTCATTGGTATGGTTTTTGTCTAAAATGCAGATGGTTCTGTCAAGGCAAATCCCTTCTGACAACAGCTTTTCATTATAGGATGTAAAAAATAATAATAATAAAAAGATTTGGAAGAAGGCTAGCGGTCTTTTGTACTGGTGTATGCGTTCTCATAAGACACTTCATCTGTTACGCATTTTTCTCTGAGATTCTGGAAACAACCTGGCTTTCTATTTCACTACCATGCTCACCTTGGATTTGCTTTATCATCCCCACTGTCAGAGGTGCTATTCAGCTGGTTCGGACCGATTCACCTGAACCCGTAGCAGAAATCACGGGTGCCTCCCACCAGCCCCGGCTCTATGCCGTCCTATTTATTTCTTTTCTTCTTTCTTTTATTAGATTTATATACCGTCCTACTCCCGAAGGACTCAGGGCGGTGAACAGGCACAAAATAAAATACATAAATATAAAAGTTAAAAGACATAATTAAAACCAGATTAAATAATTTAGCCCGAGACAATTAAAAAATCCTAATAATTTACAACAGATTAAAATTTCAATTTAAAAGAATTTTAAAACAGGGGAGAAAATTAGGCCAGGCCGGTTTGCTGGAATAGGAGAATTTTAAGAGCACAGCGGAAAGTGCGTAGATCCGGGATCCTCTGTATCTCTGGGGGGAGCTCGTTCCAGATAGTGGGTGCCCCCACAGAGAAGGCCCTCCCCCTGGGGGCCACCAGTTGACATTGTTTAGCTGACGGCACCCGGAAGAGCCCCTCTCTATGAGAGCGTACCGGCCGGTGGGAGGCTGCTTGTGGTAGTAGGCGGTCCCCTATTTAGGTACGTTTTTGAGGCCAGGTCAGTGATGGGTTTCAAATTTTTTTACTACCGGTTCTTTGGTGTGGCTTGGTGGGCGTGGTATGCCTTGGTGGGCGTGGCAGGGGAAGGATATTGTAAAATCTCCACTCCCACCCCACTCCAGGGGAAGGATACTGCAAAATCTCCATTCCCACCCCACTCCAAGGGAAGGATACTGCAAAATCCCCATTTCCTCCCAATCAGCTGGGACTCGGGAGGCAGAGAATAGATGGGGGCAGGGCCAGTCAGAGGTGGTATTTACTGGTTCTCCGAACTACTCAGAATTTCCGCTACCGGTTCTCCAGAACTGGTCAGAACCTGCTGAAACCCACTTCTGTGCAGAAGGCTTGTGCATAAGCAAAGCGCATGCACAGAAGACCAGGCGCATGCGTAGAAGGTGCGGACGCACACAAAGTGAGCATGTGCGCATGGGGCTAACCGATGGTAATAAAATATGAAACCCACTGCTGCACCACTGCCTACATTTGAGGGCATCTGGAAGCAGCAGAGACACCGACCAACTTCTCCTAAGTTCAGTTCAGAATGAAATCTGAAAATTGCCGCACATTTTGGGGGAAGAAACCCTGAGCTTGGTTCAGGAGGAGTTGGTCCATTGCGACGAGTCTGCTTAACCAACTTGCTCAGACTGAGGGAAGCTGCTTGGATGAGTCGCCAAACATCTCAAATTAACAAAAATAAGTTCCAGTTGCCACGACTCCCATTTTCAGACAACTCTACCTGGATGGCTGAGAACCTTCATTGACCTATTCAGAAAGGAAATGTTCTTTATAGATGCATTTCGGATGAGTTTTCTTTTTCTTCTTGAATTGGCATCTGTTTATGGCTCAACAGGTGGCAGCATCTGACCAACATCACTTGAGCTCAAGAGTTAAACAGGGTCAGGCCTGTCCCAAAGGTGTTTTTTTTTTTTTCCAAAAGGCAACTGGATTTTGTTTTTCCTTGAAGACGCTTCGCTTCTCATCCAAGAAGCTTCTTTGGTTCTGACTGAAGAACCGAAGAAGCTTCTTGGATGAGAAGCGAAATGTCTTCAAAGAAAAACAAAACCCAATTGCCTTTTGAAAAAGCACTTTTGGGACAACCATGATCGGGATGACTGAGAATCTCCACATTCAGGGTCACATGGATAATACATGCCCAGAGAATTCTGATGGCATGGTGAGCTAGACTGAAAAGTCAGAAAACTCATCCAGCTGAAAGAAATCGCAACCTACCTTCATAATCTCCAGAAATTAAACTCAACTATAAAACATCTCTTCCTTCATCTTTTATTATTCATTTTATTCTTAATAAGTTCCCTGTTGCTATTACGTATACTGACATTAAGCAGTACAAAGCATTCTTAGGTTAAAAGTAGTTTAAGTAGAAGAATAATGCAGACAGTCTTGTTTGATAGGGGGAAATCCTAGCAGTTCAAATTTCCCAGCATTGGACAAACAACAATAGAAGGACCAGATTTTGTTTACTGCATTTAAAGCTCTGGGCAAATCAGAGGTTATCACTTGATGCATAAAATGCCATAAGGAGAACATCTATGCGTTTTTGACCTAATTTATTTTGCAAGATTGTTGTGAATATATCAAGTTGGGGCAAGGAACACTTTCATGTCAGTTTTGCAGGAGGAGGAGGAGGAGATGAGGAGGAAGAGGAGGAGGAGGTGATGATGGAGGAGGAGATAATGATTTTGGAGTAGGAATAGGAGGAGGAGATGATGATAATGGAGGAGGAGAGGTGATGATGGAGGAGGAGATGATGATGGAGGAGGAGATGATGTTGATTTTGGAGGAGGAGATGATGGTGAAGGAGGAGATGGAGGAGGAGATGATGATGATGGAGGAGGAGGAAATGATGACAATTTTGGAGTAGGAGGAGGAGATGATGGAGGAGGAGGAGATGATGATGGAGGAGGAGGAGATGATGATAATGGAGGAGGAGGAGGAAATGATTATTTTGGAGGAGGAGGAGATGATGATGGAGAAGGAGGAGGAGATGATGATTTTGGAATAGGAGGAGGAGATGATGATTTTGGAGTAGTAGGAGGAGATGATGGAGGAGGAGGAGGAGGAGATGATGATGGAAGAGGAGGAGATGATGATAATTTTGTTGGAGGTGGAGATGATGATGATTTTGGAGTAGGAGGAGGAGATGATGATGGAGGAGGAGGAGATGATGATAATTTTGTTGGAGGTGGAGATGATGATGATTTTGGAGTAGGAGGAGGAGATGATGATGGAGGAGGAGATGATGTTGATTTTGGAGGAGGAGGAGGAGATGATGATGATGGAGGAGATGATGATGATGGTGGTGGAGGAAGAGATGATGATGGAGGAGGAGGAGAAGGAGGAGGAGATATATCTCCAACAGGCAAGTTTTCTTGGGCCAAATTCTTGGAAATCTGGTGCTTCTTTGTGAGAAACCATTTCTTTTCATTGCTTTGCTCTCGGCTCCTGTTTTCCATTGCTCAGTAGGCAAGCTTCCAAAAGACAATTTCATAGCCCCAGTAAGATTTGGATAGAGAGCTGGCCAGACCCCCCAAAGATGTCCTCCCCCTCTCCCCACCCCCCATAACTAACCTGGGAATCATTTTTTTCTCAATGCTCATTCAGCAACCCTGTCCTTTTGGTGTGTATTTAAGGTCTGGAAGGGATTCCTTTCCTGTTTTGTCAAGTTTCCCAGCTGTTTGTGGCTCCAATCTTGCATGTGGGTGTAATGCAGCATCTGGGAACAGACAGTTTGGCAAAATTCCCTGACCCTGACTGGGTTCCCAGTCTTCATGTGTATGACTTCTTTGCAATTGCCTTGAAGAATGATAGCTTGAGAATGGCTGTATCTAAGGAAAACCCGGTGAAAAGTTGGGTGTGGGGGTTTCTCTAGGCCCACCTTGTTTTATAAATAGGGGAAAAGCAAAGGTACAATATTTGAGGACCTCATTTCTCAAATCAGCTGCTTGAATGAGTGAGTGGCTTTGCAGGAATCCACTCGGTCAGTGTTGTCAATATTGGGGCTATTGTGACATTCTTTTCCTTTGGATTTTTAACCTGAACCTGACAGAAAAGAGTAACAATACGCCTTTTTCAATTGGCGTTAGCCAACCTGCCCAGCAGTCCATTTCCTTTCTCCCCCCCACTTTTTTTTTTGAGCTAATAGCTACTCCAGAAAAATTGTCTGCTTTAGCAAAAATAATCAGGTCCAGTTCACTCTATCTGACATATAGCTGTGCAACAGGATAGCTATGCAATGGAATGGGGGTGCTCCCGGTTCGGACTGGATTGCCCAATCCGGTAGCGATGGCGGCGGGTGGTTTGGAGAACTGATAGCAAAAATCTCTCCCCACCCCCATGCCCAGCTGAGCCACACAATTATCAGAGGCTTTTTATTTTATTTTTAAAAGCATTTTTCCTACAACCTCTTCGGCTGAAAAAATGCTTTTAAAAGTAAAAACAAAGCCTCTGCAGATCAGGCAAGTCAGCTGGGATTGTCAGAGGCTTAAAAAAAAGAAGAAAAGCCTCTGCCGATCAGATAAGTCAGCTGGGATCGTCAGAGGCTTTTAAAAGCATTTTTTAACAACCCCAGCCGAAAAGGTTGTAGAAAAAATGGTTTTAAAAGTAAAAAAAAAAAAAAAAAAGTTGGCCACGCCCACTCAATCATATTACCCACCACCACTACCAAGCCACGCCCACAGAACCAGTAGTAACAAATTTTACATTTCACCACTGGGTGCAAGTGAGGGTGTCAACCTTTGGGCTTCCTTGATTTCCCAGGATCCGTGGTTTTGTTTGTTTGTTTTTTATTTTATTTTATTTTATTTTATTTCAAATTTATATACCGCACCTTCTCCCAAGGGACTCAGGGCAGTGTACAGCCAGATAAAAACGTACAATACAAACATTAAGAACAATTAAAAGAATATATATTAATTTGGCCCCAGTTTAAAATGACAAACCAATTAAAAATTAAAAATTTAAAAATATATTAAGCCAGCCCGGCTTGATGAAAAAAGAAAGTTTTAAGGGCACGGAGGAAGGCACCAAGGTCTTGGATTCTCCTTATCTCGGGGCAGCTGGTTCCATAGGGTAGGTGCCCCCACAGAGAAGGCCCTCCCCCTGGGGGGTCACCAGCCTACATTGTTTGGCTGATGGCACCCCGAGGAGGCCCTCTCTGTGGGAGCGCACGGGTTGATGGGAGGTTGTTGGTAGCAGCAGGCAGTCTCGAAGATAGCTAGGTCCTATGCCATGGAGCGCTTTAAAGGTGGTAACCAACACCTTGAAGTGCACCCAGAAGACCACTGGGAGCCAGTGCAGCTCGCGCAGGAGCGGTGTTATGTGGGAGCACCATGCAGCTTGAAGGTGCATCTATTCATTTTTGTCCCCAGTGCAAGAAATTACATGAATTGGATTCCCACACTGTCCTATGCCTCAAAACTTACTTTTATAGGAATCAAGCTCCAGCGGTGTTATGTGGGAGCGCCATGCAGCTCCTGTAATTACCCGCGCGGCTGCATTCTGGACCAGTTGGAGCCTCCGGGTGCTCTTCAAGGGGAACCCCATGTAGAGAGTGTTGCAGTAGTCCAGGCGAGATAGTTGATAGTTTTACTGACTTTTATGTGAACAGTAGCCATTGGAACCATGGAGCGCTTACAAGCTTCAGTCTAAATTATCCAAACGATATACAGAAGAAAAACGGAAAGCAGTAAAATGACATAAAGAAAAAAAAAGGGGGGGGGGGGCGGGAAGGGGAAGAAACTAAGAAGATAATTAGAAAAAAACAAAAGCTTGCTTGCTTCGTTTTGTCAAAATGAACAAGCGGCATGTGCTTGCTCTATGGCCTTCTGCATTATTGGAATGCCTTCTGTGGCTGGCCAACAGAAGCAAGATGTGGCTTCCAACCTATTGCAATTTTATTCTTGGGTAAAGAGTGAGGGGTGTTAGGACCCTTTCATTTCCTCTTTTTTTGCTTTGCTTCAAAGAGATTAACATTTTCCAGCGTTGCAATGAACAATTAAGAGATAGGATTCTAGGCAGGGGTGAAATTCAGTTACCTTCCCTGCCGGTTCCCAAATGTGTGTATCCTTCTGCGCATGCGCAGAGGCTGAAATAGTCAAATAAAAGGGATGTCATGTCATCTGGGCAGGTGGGCGGAGCCTCCTGCAGCCGCCGCTACCAGTTTGCCAGAGCTGAATAGAACCGGCTGAATTTCACCCTGATTCTAGGGTTCTTGATGTTTCTGGCTCTCCCTCCCTCCTTCTTGTACAGCAGTGGTGGGTTGTTCCTGGTTCGGTCCGGTTCTTGCGAACCGGTAGTAAAAGTGGCGGGAGGCTCTGCACACCTGACATCATCATGGACAATCTGTGCATGTGCAGAAGTGCAGAACAAAGCGAGAAGTGCACACGCACTTCTGTTGCGAACCGGTAGTAAAGGTAAGTAGAACCCACCCCTGTTGTACAGGTGTATATTATATAAAAGTTCTTGTTCAGTGAATTATTTAGTAGATGTACTGTATGTAGGCACATCAGTTCTTGGACTTCCTTGAAATGTATTAGTGTTAACTGGCTTTTACTAATATTTTTCCAACATATTTGATTTATCCTTGGCCTTTCCCACTGATTTATTATCTTTTGTTGTAAATGAACTACGATTAAACTAAAAACTGATATTTCTCTTTACTTTCTTTTTCTGTAGACCATGCTTGAGATTACTAGCCCATCGAATTGTTCAGCTTCAGTTCAGCTTTCTCACTTTCCTCTTTTAGACCCTTTCCGAGTTATTTTTTTTAAACCTTTGAATGTTTTAGACCCAGATTCCCAAGCTATTATTCCTTCCAAATTCAAGACAGTCCCTCTCTCTTCCCCCCAAAATAACATACATTAGCCATCTGAATGTCTCTTAGGTAAAGAGACATATGTCTATGCTTTGAATGTAGGAAAAACGAGAGGAACCAATTGCTTGTCTACTTCCTTCCCTTCCCACCCCCAAAATAATAGGTGTGAATTATGAATATTACTACAGTTTTTTTTTCCTTTCCAGCTACAGGAATTATGGCTTGCTTGTTACTCTAGTACAGAGGTCTTCAAACTTGGCAGCTTTAAGACTTGTGGACGTCATCTCCCAGAATTCTCCAGCCAGCATAGCTGGCTGGAGAATTCTAGGAGATGACGTCCACAAGTCTTAAAGCTGCCAAGTTTGGGGACCACTGCTCTAGTGAGAAAGAGAAGCTCCTATTACTAGGCTAAGCCAAAAGCTAACAATGTTTAAAAGTGGGGATATCTTTCCCTGACATGTTCCACATGGATTTCTGGCCACAGGGTTTCAGTTCACAAACTTTTTTCTGTAATGTTTAGATTTCGGTAAAAGGCATTCATGAAACACATGGCTGAAGATGATTAGAAATTTCAGGGGTTTGTTTGTCTGGGAAGAGGGTGCTTGTTAATTAAACAAGGCTGAAGATCTGAGCTTCGTATGACGGGCATGGAAATCCCTTCCTTGCATGGAACTCTCTGTACATTAAAGGGGAATATTTGCAGCTCAGGGTTGAAATCAGGGGTCCTTGATGCTCTCTGAGCTGGCTTGTTTTCTTGTAGATGTTTCATGACCCAAATTAGGTAATATCATCAATGCTAGTTGTGGTGAGATTACCTAGTTTGGGATAACGAAACATCTGCAAGAAAACCATCAAGCTCAGAGAGCATCAAGGACCCCTCATCTCTGTAAACTGTCAGGAAAGTGAAGTCCCTTGTTTTATTAAATGTATTTAATCGTTTGGTTCCTCTGAGGAGTTAGGATACCACTCATGGTTCTCTTCTTGCTAATGTAACCGCCCTGAGTCTCCGGAGAAAGGCGGCATATAAATTGAACTAATAAATAAATAAATGTAATCTTCCTAACATGAACTGCATGGGCTATGCGGGGGACCCTCTGCTTTCCTTCTCTAACATTGGCTTCCTTGAATTGGAAAAAGAAGGAAACTCTTCGCCAAGATTGATAATTCTCCATTAAAGGATGTAGAAGTGGCTGTGGCTATAAATGAAATATCTACATCTTTTGGGTTCTGGAGGACTCCACCCGCACACCCATGGTTCTCCGATGCTCCCTCGGTGCATAAATCTGCAGCCATGAATAATGCAGTGGGATTGTGTGTTGGTTCTATGCTTACCTATTTTTTCTTTTCAAGGAGACTTTGCTATGTTAAGGTGGGAATCTTTTGCTTCTGTTACCATGACACCCTGTTGCTCATAGGTACAAATCAAACGAAGAGTATGTGTATGTGCGAGGCCGTGGACGAGGGAAGTATGTATGTGAGGAGTGTGGAATTCGCTGCAAGAAACCCAGCATGCTGAAGAAACACATTCGCACGCACACAGACGTCAGGCCCTATGTCTGCAAGTACTGTAACTTTGCTTTTAAAACCAAAGGTAAGCACCAGTCAGCTCTGAGCTCATCTTCCTAGTGCATTGGCTTGCTGGTTGACATTCCTTCGGGGGCAGCAGCAGACAGGGGCTTAAAGCTCCTTTGGAGAAGACCTCTAGAACCTCAAAGTGGCTGAAGTTGGCTGAAGCATGACGCCAAAAGCAAAGCTGTCATCCGCTGGGTAAACAGGTCACAAGAGTATGCCATTAGCACATGTAGTCCTCGACTTATGACCATAACTGAGCCCAAAATTTCTCTTGTTAAATGAGACATTTGTTAGGTTTTTGCCCCATTTTATGACCTTTCTTGCCACAGTTGTTAAGGGAATCACTAGCACTAGCACTTATATACTGCTTCATAGTGCTTTACAGTCCTCTTTAAGTGGTTTACAGCATGTTGCCCCCAACAATCTGGGTCTCTGGGTCCTCATTTTACCCACCTTGGAAGGATGGAAGGCTGAGTCAACCTTGAGCTGGTCAGGATCGAACTGCTGGCAGCTGGCAGAGTTAGCCTGGAATACAGCATTCTAACCACTGAGAGGGAGGGAAGGAGGGAGGGAAGGAAGGAGGGAAGGAAGGAAGGAGGGAGGGAGGGAGGGAGGGAAGGAAGGAAGGAAGGAAGGAAGGAAGGAAGGAAGGAAGGAAGGAAGGAAGGAAAATAGCAATAGGAGTTAGACTTATATAGACTTAGACTTATATACCGCTTCACAGTGCTTTACAGCTCTCTCTAAGTGGTTTACAGAGTCAGCCTATTGCCCCCAACAATCTGGGTCCTCATTTTACTGACCTCGGAAGGATGGAAGGCTGAGTCAACCTTGAGCCTTGGTGAGATTCGATCTGCCAAACTGCTGGCAGCCAGTGATCAGCAGAAGTAGCCTGCAGTACTGCACTCTAACCACTGCGCCACCGCGGCTCGGTGAATCACTGCAGTCAATAAATTAATAAACCCGGTTGTTACTAATAATCTGGCTTCTTCCCCATCAACTTTGCTTGTGGGAAGGTTGCCAAAGTGGATTCCGTGACCTTGGGATACGGCAATGGTCATAAATAGGAACCAGGGACGAAGCTCCTGGATTTTGACCACACGATCATGGGGATGTTGCAAAGGTCGGAACTGTGAAAAACGGTCATGAGTCACATTTTTCAGTGCTGAAAAATGGCCACTAAATGAACTGTTTTAAGCTGAGAACTACCTGTATACCGTTTGAGGCCAGGGAGATCAGAAACAATGGCTGCCAAGCTAGAGAAAGCTATTTTGACATACAGTAGTGGCCAAAATTGTGGAAACCTTTTGGGGAAAGTGTATTTTCTAAAACTAGCTAATAACACCATTTTTTTTTGGAGTTGTACCATAAAATTATATATCAATGGAAAAATAATTTAATCAAGTGTGTAATGCAATAACTTTTGTGAAGGACTTGCTATTAGAATAGCAGTTACAGTATAAAAAAGAAAAGTGAAACGTAGAAAAAAATGAGATATACAAAAATTATCACCATGTCAATTAATCCTTAGTTAGGTAGCCTTTAGCATGAATTATGGCCTTACAAGGTCTTCCCATGGAGTGAACCAAGTCTTTTAGTTCTGCAGCTGTTATAATGTGAAACCAAGATTGAATGATGGCGTCTATTAACTGGGTTTTATACTGACTTAACAAGTTTCTTTAGTCGGCTCCATAGATTTTCAATTGGGTCAAGGTCTGGGCTATTTCCCAGGCCATTCCAGCAGTGGAATAAGATTATCTTGAAACTCCCCCCCCCAAAAGTGGTGTTATTAGCCATCAAACCCCAAAAATACACTTTTCCCAAAAGGTTTCCACAATTTTGGCCACGACTGTAAATCACCCTTCTTCCTTCACTGAAAGCATGTGTAAATAATGAGCATCTATGTCATGTATTCATTAATTGAACAGGCAATCAAATAGTATCTTGTTACAGGGCAAACGCCATCCAGAGCCATATTTCTATAGGTCCGTTAAGCATTATGTGCTTGCATTCTCAAACCTAACATATGCTATCCTTTTTTATCCTTGACCTACTCTTATTGGCAATTTTACATCAGAGAAACATACCGGGAGTCCTTAACTTACAACCTATCATTTAGTGACCGTTCGAAGTTACAATGGCACTGAAAACAGTGACTTACGGACATTTTTCACACTTATGACTGTTGTGGCATCCCCACGGTCGTGTGGTCAAAATTCAGATGCTTGGCAACTGGTTCATACTTATGACCTTTGCTGTGTCCCGGCACTGTCATGTGATCCCCTTTTGCGACCGTCTGACAAGCAAAGTCAATGGGGAAGCCAGATTCACTTAACAACCGTGTTACTAACAGTTGCAGTGATTTACTTAACAACTGTGGCAAAAAAAAAAAGTTGTAAATAGGGCAAAACTCACTTAACAACTGTCTCACTTAGCCACAGAAATTTTGGGCTCAATTATTGGTCGTAAATCAAGAACTTACCTGTATTCTCCCAAAGGACTGTACTTCCAATCCAAATCTGTGGGTTTGTCAGTTCTTGAAAATGCTTATTCCCTGCCCTGCATCTCTTTAAGCTTTTGGATCTGTTAGCTTTATTGCTTCCCATTTTTGGTTTATTGATAGATAAGAGATAGTTTCAATTCTTGAAATAAAGATAATGCTGAAAGCATGACTGAATTGTAGACAGAAGGTTTATAAACCAAGATAATATGAAATCTGAGCAAGCTGCAGCTTTTTTAAATTGCTGAATGTGATCGGAAGAGGGATGGCTTAAAGTAAAATATACAATTATTTTTAAGAACATAGTAGTATGAAGGACGCGGTGGCTCAGTGGCTAAGACGCTGAGCTTGTCAATCGAAAGGTCGGCAGTTCAATGGTTCAAATCCCTAGTGCCACGTAATGGGGTGAGCTCCCGTTACTTGTCCCAGCTTCTGTTATCCTAGCAGTTCAAAAGCATGTAAAAAATGCAAGTAGAAAAATAGGGACCACCTTTGGTGGGAAGGTAACAGCGTTCCATGTGCCTTTGGCATTTAGTCATGCCGGCCACATGACCACGGAGATGTCTTCGGACAGCGCTGGCTCTTCAGCTTTGAAACAGAAATGAGCACCGTCCCCTAGAGTCAGGAACAACTAGCACATATGTACGAGGGGAACCTTTACCTTTTAGTATGGGTAAATTGGAAGTTTATCTGTGCAATATTCTTAAGAGCAAAATATCCCCTTTTTTTCAGTGGAAATAGCTCATGAGGTTCCCGTTTGCTGCATGAATCAATTACTTTGAATCAATTAGAGGCATATGGGAACTAAGCTACCAGCCTTTATGTTGTTGAGAAATTTGCAGAAAGTAACATGTGGTCAGATTTGGAGAAGTGGCACCTTAACTTAAACTGGTATGGATGTTTCTGCAAGTCATAGTGATAATATTCACAAAAATCATCAGTGTTACATGGGATCTGTAGCTTTGCCAAAGATTTCTGTAGCCAATTAGCCTGTACTAACCTTGATCAAGTATAGAAACCTCTACCTAGGATATCAGAAACTGCTATGAGAAATATGCATATTTTGCTTAAGAGAAATCAGCTTCCATTTGAAGTGTAAATTCAAGGGTTCTGAATGCCTCTCTTGGGTGATTCTCATTTCTGGTTTCTAGAACCAAAAGTCGCAGTTGGGTCTTCATCAAAGCATTAGCTCCATGTTTGAATTCACATAGTGCCTTAGTTTGACAGGTGACAGGTTGCAAACTGGTAACCGCCTCTTCCCAAGGCTTTGAAAAGAGATATACAGTTGGCATACAGTGCTTCCCCAGAAGGATCAAGTGAATGGATATGGAAAAAGTATTTGGAACTCTTCTTTGATATAACTGAAAAGTGGGATGGAATGATTGTGAGACAATGTAAGTTCTGGTCTAGAGTTCATCATCTGAATTCTGAGAGATACATATAGTAGTGGCCAAAATTTTTGAAACCTTTTGGGGAAAGTGTATTTTCTAAAACTAGCTAATAACACCAATTTTTTTTTTTTGGCAATAGTACCATAAAATTATATATCAATAGAAAGATAATTTAATCAAGAATGTAATGCAATAACTTTTATGAAGGATTTGCTATTAGAATAGCAGTTACAGTATAAAGAAGAAAAGTGAAACACATAGAAAAAACGAGATATACAAAAATGATTACCATATCAGTTAATAGTTGGGTAACCTTTAGCATGAATTATGGCCTTACAATGTCTTCCCATGGAGTGAACTAAGCCTTTTAGTCCTGCAGCTGTTATAATGTGAAACCAAGATTGAATCATTGCTTCTATTAACTGGGTTTTATTGCTGAGTTGCTTCTGACCAGGGGGTCAGAAGCCAGCAGGTTCTGACAGGTTCTGGAGAACCAATAGGAAAATGTTGAGCAGTCCGGAGAACTGGTAGCGGAAATTTTGAGTAGTTTGAAGACCCGGCAAACACCACCTCTGGCTGGCCCCAGAGTGGGGTGGGAATGAGGATTTTGCAATATCCTTCCCCTGGAGTAGGGTGGGAATGGAGATTTTGTAGTATCTTTCCCCAGCCACACCCACCAAGCCATGCCCACAGAACCGGTAGTAAAAAAATTTGGATTTCACCACTGCTTTTGACTAACAAGTTTCTTTAGTTGGTTCCATAGATGTTCACTTGGATTAAGGTCTGGACTATTCCCAGGCCATTCCAGCAGCGGAATAGGATCATCTTTGAAACTCCCCCCCCCCAAATGGTGTTATCAGCCATCAAACCTCAAAAATATACTTTTCCCAAAAGGTTTTCCACAATTTTGCCCACTACTGTATATAGAGTTTGTTGTTCAGTTCAATGAAACATAGGCGTGGGGGAATGTGCCTCTTTAGTTTAGAAGTATTTTTCCTGAAGAAAATCAGAAAGAATAGAACTTCTTTTCCAAAGTAATTAGATGTTTAGAATTTGGTTCTCCCTCCTTCCTCCCCTCCTCCACTTCCTCTTTACCTACCTACCTACCTACCTACCTACCTACCTACTAGAGGTGGTATTTGGCAGGTTCTGACCAGTTCTGGAGAACCGGTAGTGGAAATTTTGAGTAGTTCGGAGAACTGGTGAATACCACCTCTGACTGGCCCTGCCCCCATCTATTCTCTACCTCCCGAGTCCCAGCTGATCCAGAAGGAATGGGGATTTTGCAGTAACCTTCCCTTGCCACGCCCACCAAGCCCCAGAACCAGTAGTAAAAATGTTTGAATCCCACCACTGCTACCTACCTACCTACCTACCTATGATCTCAAATGTCTTGCTCTCAATCCTCTCAATCCCCAGCATCCATTCCTTTTGAATGCCTTCCACAACTCTTGGCAAGAATACAGATAGCATACAGGAGGAATAAAATATCTTTTCTGATTCCATCCTTATTCTTTTTCCTCTTGTACATCATACATCAACGTGCTTGTGTGTCCTATGTGGGGAGATACAAGGTTATACAGAAAGTCAGCCATCCCCCGCCCCCCCCACTTCTCTAGGGTTTTAATCTGAGACAGGAAAAAAAAAATCAGCTCTTAAAATTTGGCAAGCTTTTCTTGGAAGCTGCTCGTATAAGTCCCTGAATATCTATTGTGGCTCTGCCCAGAAGTCTAAACCTCACAGAGCACAAGTGTGCAAAACATATACAGTAAAGATAATTACAGCATTTTCAGGACCTTGGACAACTTCATAAGGAAAAACTGTTGTCCTAGCTGAGAATATAGTGTCTAAAAATGCAGACAGAACCTAGTCATTTATTTAATTCCTGGGGGATGATGGCAGCAATCTTTAAAACAATTCAAGGCAATTACTGTAGTTTCATGCTGCTTGTGTAGCTGAAAAATAATAGAAACCCCCTAGGGTTATACTGTAGTAATCAGAATTTGAGGTGGAAGGGAGGATTGCATTTTCATATAAGGAGGGCATAGAGGAAAGCTCTGATTTCTCTTGATCAGATGGAGATTTGCAACTCACCTGTCCCCTGAATCTTTTCTGGGTTGAGTCTCAGTTCAAGGAACATCATAATGCTTGTATGATAAAAAAGTAGGTCCTCATTTCTGCACATAAAAAAATGACTGCATAACAGAAGTCTATCAAAGCAGACATAGAACATTGTTTCTATTCTGTTCCAACTTTGTTGATTTGTAAACCTTATTATAATCTAACTTTGGAGAAAGTAATAAGCTTGGGAGAAAAGATTGTTGACAATTTTTCTGGGGTTTTATCCTGAAGCTTGAACTAGCAAAATGTTCCTAGTATCTGTAGTATTATCAAAAGTTTTTGAGTGACGATAGCTTGATAGCAGTGTTCCAATATCTCAAGGGTTACCACAAAGAAAAGGGAGTCAAGCTATTCTCCAAAGCACCTGAGAGCAGGACAAGAAGCAATGGGTGGAAACTAATAAGGAGAGAAACAACCTAGAACTAAGGAGAAATTTCCTGACAGTTAGAACAATTAATCAGTGGAACAACTTGCCTCCAGAAGTTGTGAATGCTCCAACACTGGAAATTTTTAAGAAGATATTGGATAACCATTTGTCTGAAGTGGTGTAGGGTTTCCTGCCTGGGCAGGGGGTTGGACTAGAAGACCTCCAAGGTCCCTTCCAACTCTGTTATTCTATTCTATTCTATTCTATTCTATTCTATTCTATTCTATTCTATTCTATTCTATTCTATTCTATGATAAGATAAGATAAGATAAGATGATAAAATAAGAAGATAAGATAAGATAAGATAAGATAAGATAAGATAAGATAAGATAAGATAAGATATCTAAATAAGAGCGTTATGGGACTTGACATGTTCAACTTGATGCTATGATGCTTTGGGAAAATGAGATACTTGAGAAATAATTTGCAGTCAGATTTGTGTCCTTCAGAAATCTCAGATACTGGTCAAATAGTGTAAGCAATATTGTTTATTGTTTACACAATAGTGTAAACAATATTAGTCATTGTGTCACAAGCATTTATTCCTTCTGCAAAGGAAACCCAGCTTCTGGAGAGGTCTGATCTTCGGTCAGTTCATTGGGAAAAACTTTTCCCTCTCTGAATTATACCCTCCTTCCCAGAGTTTTCTTGCTTGTGTGCTTGCTTTCTAGAAAGAAACCAAGTTCTATTGCACAAACAAATCTGAGGTACTTTTCAGTGCACTTGTTATAATGGATAAGTGGGATGTAGCCTTTGAAGTGAATTTAAGCAATTTCAAATATTCACCTTAAAAGGTGGGGGAAAGATTAGCTATACGATTCATGTGTGTTTTAAGATCCAGTAAAAGGTTATCCTCTGCCATCGAATTATTTGAGCACATCTAAGCCACTTAGAATCCAATTACAGGTCTGAGGAAAAACAACACTTCATTCTCCAACTGAAGGAAATGAGAATGGAAAGTCCGTTTTGTTTGGTTTGTGTTATTCACATATAGTGAATGGGCCTTTTCCCCATTTTTTTTTCCTTTCCCTTTTCTTTCTGCTTATTATTAAATTTGAGCTTGATCCTAAAAGTGCTTATTATGCAGATACACAAACACAGAGATACATAAATATGTAGTAAAGAAGGGCCATCGCAATGTTATTTTGTTTGATCTGCTGCATTTAATGATCTTGGCATAAATTTCGCTATGCTCAATTTGGATGGCCAAATTCTGTGGCTACCCAAAAAGAATAAATGTTGTCAAACTGATTGGGGTAGTAGTGAAGGTGCTGGCTTAGAAACCAGGAGACAGTGAATTCTAGTCCTGTCTCAGGCATGAATGCTGGTTAAGGGGCTTCAGGCCACTCATTCTCTCTCAGCCCAACCCACTTAACAGAGTTATTGTGGGGAAAATAGGAAGAGGAAGGAGTAGTAGATATGTTCACCACCTTGAGTTACTTATAAAGTAATAAAGGTGGGATAAAAAAAATCCCTTAGAACTGAAAAGCCCTTTCTGGACTGATTTATCATTTAGTGAGTAACTGGAAGAGATGGAAAACCTGACATTTCCTCCTATCTCTAGTCATGTATGAGCAGATGTGGGGCTGTGATCAGTTAGTATGGTTTCACCTTCTCATTTCTGTCCTTAATTTTTTTTCCCCTGGATAACAAAATCCTTTATTTATAGCATTAATACCCTATGACTTAGTTGCAAATATTATAAAGAGTATTGTGATAGAAAGGAAGGAAGGAAGGAAAGGAAAGGAAAGGAAGAAAGAAAGAGAAGGAAGGAAAGAAAGAAAGAGAAAGAAAGAAAGAAAGAAAGAAAGAAAGAAAAAGAAAGAAAGAAAAAGAAATGGAGACTAGACAAAATCAAACTTGGACACTAACAAGAAAACTTGTACCAATATTTAACTCACATTGGGAATAATATAATCCATTATTTAATAACTCTTCCATTGTTCCCATTTTGATATAATTAGACATTATGATATATGTGAAGGTATCTCCTCTGGGGACTGAAGTGTAACAATTCGTTGAAAACATACCTCCACAATGAATAAACCTCAATGTATCATGTTGCTTTTTTTAATTATTAAGAATTCATTCTTCTTTAGATGGTGTAATATGCCAACTATTTTATGGTTCTTCTTGATTAGATAATTGTAACTATAGCAAAAATAATTTCTATTCATTACCACTTTCATATTAGGAACAAAGAGGGGAATATAAAAAGGAGTTTTGTCTGATGCCATTACATTGATCCATAAGCAAAAGCTAGAATCACTGTCCAAACTAATTAACCAATTTGGAACTCTGAACTTTTTACTATCACATGTCCATGTTCTGAACAGTCTGGACTAATCTGGATAAATTCTAACCTCTATATTAGGGTAACACCCTGTTTCCCTGCAAATAAGACATCCCCTGATAATAAGCCCAATCGCACTTTTGAGCACATGCGCCAAAATAAGCCGCCCCCTGAAAATAAGCCCCCCTGAAAATAAGCCCTCCCCAAAAATATTTAAACACATGCTCAGCTGGTCCCCGCCATTTCCTCTGGTTAGGGTTAGGGAGACAGAGCTAGAAATCAGGTAAGACGGCAAGAGGAGCCCCGTCTTGCTCCACATGCCCCCAAATAATAAGACCTCCCCAGAAATAAGGCCAAGCGCTTATTTCAGGGTTCAAAAAAAAAACATGACAGGGTCTTATTTTCAGGGAAACACGGTTTATATTAATTTGGAGTCATGAAATAAGATGCAAACTTTCAAATTCTCCAGAATTCCTCAATAATCTAGAGTTTGAAAAGTATGTCAAGACTAAGCAGCCTGATGAATATAAATCTAATCCTAAAAGGGAATTTGGGAGTCTGATATATGCTAGAGTGCTTGCTGTTGGTGAGAAAGAGAACTTTTGAGGTTGTATCTAGGACTCGTTCAAACCCTTTGATTTGAAGAAATCCTATTTTTGGAAATAGATAATCCAGTAGTTATTCTAATTCAGAAAGTTCAAGCCTTTCTACATTAAATAATTGGAACAATGGTTTTTTTTTACAAATTCACTGCTCAAAAACATGTTTTTTTCTCTAGGTAAGGTAGCTCATAGAAGAAACAATTGACCTCATAGCTATTTGTCTCTGTAATCTTATAATTCAAGAATACGTAATATTTTTCAAGATAAAGGCTGCCCTAATCCTTTGAGTAAGATTATGTGCACTGTACTTGCCTAATGGGGATTGAATCAGGACAAAAAAAATGGGTGGAATCAGATTAAACAAAAAATTAAGCATGATTTTGCTTGATTTCAGTGCCAGTCCAATTACATCTCTTTCATAGCCCTGTCTTCCCCGCTGTTGTACCTTTTCTATTTTGCTGTTTAAGAGAGAATAGGCATTTACTTCTGGTGATTTCAGTGGAGAAATTGGTTACTCAGGACTTGATTAAAGTTGGTTTCCTCAATCTGCTGTTGGATACAGGTTCCTAGGATTCATAATAAAGCTACTGTTACATTCCCAAATGTTTCTCCGGCTTGGGTGTTTCAGAATTTCTCCCTTCCTTAACATTCTGAAGTGCAAAAATATTCACCGAAGACTAGTAGGCTTGTAAACGCTCATTGTTGCAATCTCCAAAAAGCACATCATGCAATCCCTTTGAATTTTCATCCTCTGAGACGTGTAACTAACTTCCATGGTTGGGTTAAGCAACAACTGCAATTTAAAGACTCAAACTGAAGGGGTTGGGTTTTTTTAATGATCCTTAATGCATAGAGCCATGTGGCTCTTATCAAGTTTTCCAATGATTCATTAGCTCAGCCCCTCATCATGTTCTTCTGCTGCTTTATTGCAACATTCCCCAGTCTGGGGAATGTTACCTGATCACCTGGAAGCTGAGCAGTGACCTGTTTTGATTTATTATTGGACACGTAGACATTATTCCAAAAGCATAGCCTATATTTTGAAGCAGCCCGTGTGTCTGTAGCAAATCTATCTTGCTTTCAAATGCAAGACATCTAGGGTAATTCTATCTAGATAAAAACCTCTTTCTGTTTCATATTTGCTTGCCATTGGGTTCAGATCATGGTTTAATGTTAAATGAGCAAACTTTGCACGCAGGCACTCTTTTTTTTTCTTTTCTTTTTTGTGCTGGAAGAAGATTCTTGAGAGTCCCTTGAACTGTAAGGAGATCAAATTAGTCGATCCTAAAGGAAATCAACTCTTGATTGTTCTGTGGAAAGACTGAAGCTGAAGCTCAAATATTTTGGCCACCAAAGGAGAAGAGAGGACTCATTGGAAAAGACTATGATGTTCGGAAAGATGGAAAGCAAAAGGAGAAGGGGACAACAGAGAATGAGATGTTAGATAGTCATTGACAGGGGTGGGCTTCAAAAATTTTAGCAAGGGGTTCTCTGCCCAGTTGCCGGGTAAGCGTGGCCATGGTGGATGTGGCCTAGTTGGCCTCATGCATCTCGGTGGAGGGGGGGGGCGTTTTTGCCCTCCCCAGGCTCCAGAGGCTTTCCTTGAGCTTCTAGGAGGGCGAAAATGGCCTCCCCAGGTTCTGGAGGCTAGAAACAGACCCGTTTCTGGCCTTCCCGAACTTCTTGTAGGCCCATTTTTGCCCTCCCAGAGCCTCCCTGCACGCCCTGCACTTACCTGCATCCACAACAGGCTGCGTGGGGACTCCTGGGAGGGTCAGGGTGGGCGGGGCCATCCAGGAGTGGGATTTGGGGGTTCTCTGAACTGCACAGAATCTTAGTGCGAACCCCCAGCAGCCCACCCCTGGTTATTGATGCAACAAACATGAATTTGGGCAAACTCCAGGAGACAGTGGAAGGTGGGGAGGATTGTGTGTTATGGACTATGGAGTCGTGAAGAGTTGGACATAACTTGGCAATTGAAAAAAAGACAACAGTACTCCTTGTTTAAAACTAAATAAATAAGATGTTGAGTTAAATGACCTGAGTAGTGATTTCCAGAAGTTGGGAGAATATAAAAATTGGCTGAGGTTTTACTGGCGTAGTAGCAGAGATCTTGAAAAACAGACTTCAGAATGCAAACTCTGTGCATTTAAATTTTTTTTTAAAAAAATTGTAAGGATAAAGCAAGAGGTGAAAGAACCGTCATAAAGCTTATCCTAAATTAAAAAATGAGAATTTAGTCATACCCTAGGAGAGCTTTGGTTTCTTCTTCATTTTACTCCACTCCCAGATCTCCTTTGACATCTCTCTCTTTGCTAATTTCTGGAGCAGAATTTACGATTGTGTTAATGTCCTACGTCAGTAGTTTTTTTCAGACAAAAAAGGCAACCAAAGGTAATAATTCTGTTGTTTTTTGTTTTTTTTAAAAAAATAAATCTGTGAGCTTTTGGATATATTTGATTTGGGGAATTCCACCATTGTCACCTTAAGAATTGCCGCCACCTGGCACCCCCTAGGCATGATGTGGCCATCTCTGCTTTACGCACTCTGGCAATGAGTATCCAGTACCTACCGCCTCTTTTGCATGTCGCAGGGAAGAGTTTTGAGTAGGGCTTTCCCTGTTTTTGCAAAGCATGCGCCTGCTGGCTTTTCCTGCCTTGCATGAGAGCTAGCAGTTCTGAAAAGCAATTCTGTAATAACTGGGAGAAGCAGAGAATGAATTAGCCACTCAGGGCAGCTGCTTGATGTCAAGAGTATAGCAGCCTTCTGTTTCTGGCCTTGGAATGTAAAGCATTGCTTGCCGATAAATGTTAACCGGTTGCTGCGTGTAGCTAGTAAACAACGGGTGACCATTTGTGCCTGTTCTGTTTTTATTTGCAGGGAATCTGACTAAACATATGAAGTCAAAAGCCCACAGCAAAAAATGTCAGGAGATGGGTGTGTTGGCGTCTTCACCGGGGGAACTGGAACCAGAGGAAGGTAAAGATTTGGGACTGGACCAGGGGTGAAATTCAGCAGGTTCTGACAAGAAGAACCGGTAGCAGAAATTTTGAGCAGTTCAGCGAACCGGTAGCGGAAATTTTGAGTAGTTCAGAGAATCGGCAAATACCACCTCTGGCTGGCCCCAGAGTGAGGTGGGAATGGAGATTTTGCAGTATCCTTCCCCCAGGAGTAGGGTGGGATTTTGCAGTATCCTTCCCCTGGAGTGGGGAGGGAATCAGAGGTGGGTTTCAGCAAGTTCTGACCAGTTCTGGAGAACCGGTAGCAGAAATTTTGAGTAGTTCAGAGAATCGGCAAATACCACCTCTGGCTGGCCCCAGAGTGAGGAGGGAATGGAGATTTTGCAGTATCCTTCCCCTGGAGTGGGGAGGGAATCAGAGGTGGGTTTCAGCAGGTTCTAGCCAGTTCTGGAGAACCGGTAATGGAAATTCTGAGTAGTTTGGAGAACCGGTAGTAAAAATTCTGACTGGCCCTGCCCCCATCTATTCTCTGCCTCCCAAGTCCCAGCCAATTGGGAGGAAATAGGGATTTTGCAGTAACCTTCCCCTGGAGTGCGGGGGGGGAATGGAAATTTTACAGTATCCTTCCCCTGCCATGCCCACCAAGCCACACCCACCAAGCCACGCCCACAGAACCGGTAGTAAAAAAAATTTGAATTCAACCACTGGACTGTACTTTTGGGGGAACGGAACCTTGATGCTCTCCACATGGCTGGGATTGAGTGCCCACGCACGCCCAGAGTCACCAAGCACGACCACAGCTGTGAGATTATGACAGTTGTGATGGGAATCATCTCAAGGGTCTTGGCTGCTCCTCCCCCCCAGACACCAATCTTGATGCTAAGTAGAGATACAGATCTGCGGGGGAATATTGGACTCCTTGTTCTAACAAGTAGGTGGGAACTTCTGCTTGCGTGGCTTCTTCTTCGATAAATGGCCTCTTGGTGGAACACAACCTCCACCGCCATCGTTAGGAGAGCTTCCGTCTCCACAGCAGTGGTTTTGTTTTTATATTTTTAGAGTTGTCGACCCCGATTTGAGACAGAGTGGGGGGCAAATGTGGCTTTTGAGCTGCATAGGGCTTTTAGCTAGATTTCAACAGTTATCTGCAAGAGATCAATTTGGGCCATCATTTCCCCAAGTTCTGTCTGCTTGGAAGAAGAACGAAGGAGGGATGGATGGAGGGAGGGAGGGATAGAGATACCCTGTTTCCCCAAAAATAAGACATCCCCAGATAATAAGCCCAATCGGGCTTTTGAGCACATGCGCTAAAATAAGCCCGTCCCCCGAAAATAAGCCCTCCCTGAAAAGATTTAAACACATGCACAGCCGGTTCCTGCCATTTCTTTTGGTTTCCTCCACGTCCCCCCAAATAATAAGACCTCCCCGAAAATAAGGCCAAACGCTTATTTCGGGGTTCAAAAAATATAAGACAGGGTTTTATTTTCGGGGAAACATGAGTAGAAAGAGAGAGAGAGAGAAAGAGAGAGAGAGAGAGATTGTGTGTATATATACACACACAGTATATATGTACTCTCTGTCTCTCTCTGTCTCCCCCTCTCTCTCCCCCACTCTCCCTTCTCTCCCTCTCCCCCCACCTCTGTGTATGTGTGTCTTTCCCTCTTTTTGCTTTGCAACAGGCAAAAGCTGTGTTTGGAAGCATTGGTGCCTTGCCAGAGTTTCACCCCTGGGGATGAAAGCACATGCAGGCAAGGGAGGGCGAGGGAGCAGTATTGTGTCAGTCACAAGGGAGGTGCACTCATATGTGTCAGCCATGGACATCTGCTCTGGCATGAAATTGCCGGAGGAGTTTTCGAGTCTGTTAACTTACTCAGAATAACCGATGAGCTTCAAGGGAGCTTTCCCAGAATGGTTCTTTGCCTTTTAGATGGATTACCTTTGGGTTGCTTTCAGGGGCATTTTGAGACATTGGGTGGCCCCGGCCAAACCATGACATCAGATATATATATATATATTCTAAGTTTTCAAAGGAGGAGAGAAAGGGAATGAAGGACAGATCTGTTCACTCGAGGGTTTGCTGGAAATTGTGTCTCTGGCTGGTGCTGTAGAGAACTACAGGACAGGGAAGGCTGGAGCCAGGAAGGTCTATGACAACTCACAACGTATTACCAATAAAGTCCTGTAAAAACTATTTAAAATAAGAACAGGTTAAAATACAATAATTATGGGATAAAAATACAATAATTTAATACATAAAATAGAATAAAATAACGGAAAATTATATTTCTGTATCACCCCTGCAATCTACCCCAATCAGGCCCAATCTCAGTTGGACCATTTTAGTCACCAAATGGTGTTGTATTAAATGCTGCTTTCAAGTTCTGGCCACACATGAGGTACCGTATTTTTTGGAGTATAAGACGCACCTTTTTTCCCCCCTAAAAGGGGGTGAAAATTTAGGTGTGTTTTATACACTGAATGTAGCCCCACCCACCCATTGGCCCCCACCTTTTGGCCTCTGCCTCCCAGGAATTTACCTCCTTGTAGCAAGCAGCAAGAAGAAACAGCTCCTTTCAGCTTCAGCACAGCCTGATTAGCACAAGTTGATTGGATCGGACTCCCGACTCTCAGCTGTTTTGCTCTCAGCTGTTTTGTGTGGGCCTCTGCTGCTTGCTGCAAAGAGGTAAATTGCTGGAGCAGATTTTTTTTTCCTTGTGCTAATCAAGCTATGCTGAAAACGAAAGTGAAAGTAGAGCAGGCTATTTGTTGTTTGCTGCAAGGAGGCAAAATTGCCGGGAGGCAGAGGCAGATTTCTTTTTCTTCTTTTCCTCACCAAAAAAGGTAGGTGCATTTTATAATCCGGTGCGTTTTATACTCCGAAAATATGACCCTTGGTTGTTTAAGTGAATCTGGCTTCCCCATGGACTTTGCTAGTCAGAAGGTTTCAAAAGGTGATCGCATGACCCCAGGACAGTGCAACTTCATCAAAACTATTTAATTCCTGCTCCCCTCCCTACCTCCATCCACACACCTCCATTTTTGAAATATCTCCATTCAATTGGTCTTCCCACAACAGCTTAGTTTGCCTTCCATGTAATGTATTATTTATTTCTGTTGGGGAGTAATGTTCCAAAGAATGACAGGCTCATAAATCATCCATCTGTTATGTAGATAAATAAGTGAAATGCCCCAAGAATGAAAAGAAGTGAATAACACTCCTAGTAGAGAAAATATCTGAAAATTCTTGGTGGATACTGATTCAATCCTAATCCAGCCCTATTCTTTGATGGCCTTTAATGCTTTCCTTTTACCACTAACTCTTTCATTGGAGAACATATCTGCCCCCAAATTACTAGTTTTCCAGAGACTATTGAAAATGGAACGATTTCAGATAACTTATGGGAATTTATCAGGGTGGATTTGATTTAAATCGAGTTGATTTAAATCACAATTTAAATCATGATTTAAATCAGTAGTAAAAAGGCTTGAATTAAATCAACTCAATTTAAATCATAATTTTTAAAGAGCAACTGTCATCTCTGCTACTCCTTTGACCCACTGTTGACTCACCGATAGTCCCAGTGTTGCAGAATATACAGCCTCATGCTACATAACTAAGCTCCATTTCATGCTAAATAAACTAAATTATTTATGTATCTTACATAGAAAACTATCTTACGACAGATTTTTACCCCAAAAGTTTTTTATTAAAATAAATTCAATAAAAATAAAAAAAAATCTGATTTAAATAAAAAAAATCTGATTTTTCTGATTCTTTTAAAAAAATCATTGATTTTTATCCACCCTGGAATTTATACAACCAATTGAATGTTCGTTGTAATATATAAATATTTTACTTCATTAGCCTCTCATCATGACCATTTTAATTGCCTTCAATGGCCTTTTGTTGTGAACTGCCAAGACACTTCATTGTTATAAGCTACATATTGATTGAGAATTGACAAAATTCTATCTCAATTTTCCATTATATTTCAGGAGGTAGGAAGCTTTGAATTGTGTATATTAAAGCCTCATTGGATCCTCATTGAACTATCTCCAGACCTGTTTGTTTTCTTTGCTTCCACCTAACATGAATGGGAAAGGGAAGATGGGGAAAAACCCATAATAATAAGTGTCCTTTATAGGTAAAATCTGTATTAGTGGTAGAAGCAGTATCTTAGTCCTTAGATTGTGCTGAAAACAGTCTGAGATGGACTGGCACTTTTAATGAAATTTACATTTCTAATTTCCTTGGAAGTGTGCTTCCTCATTAACGCAGACACATTCTATATTAAGTTACAGGCTTTAAGTGTCAATTTATCAAGACCGAGCACATAGTTTTGTAGCAAAGCATGGGCCTCCAGCTAGTGTGTGCATATGAATATGTGTACATGTATTATGTATCCTTTTCTGATAAATTGATTTGCTCTGCTTCCATCTTTTAGGAACCACTGAAGATCTCTTCCAAGATTCAGAAGGACAGGAGGGATCTGAGTTACCCGAACACCAGTTTTCAGACTTGGAAGAGTCTGATGACGATGATGACAATGAGGAAGAAGAGGACAAGGAGGAAGAAGAGGAAGAGGAGGAAGATGAAAACCAAGAGGAATCACTCGGAAAGTCTTCTGAAACAAAGAACACTTCTCTTCCAGGGAACTCTTCAAGAAGTTCTTTCTCTTCTGAGGAGAAAGGCACTAAGACAACCTTGTCCACAGTGGAAGATGTTTCCTCTGGCAATGAAAGTACCGTTCGGTGTTCCCAGACTGCCTCCTTAGAGCCTGAAATGAAATGGTCAGCTGACAGCTGTGAAGTTGCTGTGTGCCACAGCTTGTTAAGACTTCACCGACCAGCTCTGTCCTCCAGTGCGCTCTCAACGTCAGCTGAGAAGGAATCTGTGAGAAGACCGCAGATGCTCTTAGCAATGGATTTGTCTATCTCCAAAGATCTCATGCCTAGAAGGAAATGTTCCCCAAGCAAGGACTCTGGGCTTAGCAGTGGTGGAAACAACCGGTCCTTGGCTCGAAAGCATCTGTTAACCAAAAATGAAACTTCACCAAAAAGTTTGTCCTACACGGGAGAAATGCCCTCCGGTCACCAAGCTCTGAGAGAGTCATTTGTCCTCTGTAATTCATCACCAAGACTTGAGATCTCACCAAGCAGATACTTTTCTTCAAAGAGAGAGCTCTCGTCCCGCTTATACCTTCCGCCAGCAAGAGGGGTTTCTCCGGTGAGATGCATCTCTCCAAACAGGGAAATGTCATCATCTAGATACTTATCTCTGAATAAAATGCTGTCCCAGAGCTATTCAGAGCCACCTTCACGGTATCCATCCCCAGGAAGAGAGGATAGGCTTTCTCATAGCCAAGTGGCAGTAGATGAAAAAGTACAAAACTTACGTAAAACTCCACATGGAATATCATCTTCAGTGCCTCTACCTCACAGGTCCTTTGACAAAGATACGGAGCTGCATGAAGACCCTAAACTGGTAAGCTGTGCTCAGAGATGGGTAAAAATCTGGTGCTCCAGATGTTTCTCCCCTGCAACATCTGTTGTCTCACATCATTGGCCATATGGAAGATCCCTATATTGCCCATCCCTGTTTTTTTACACCTTTGCTTTACCAATGGTGGGTTCAAGAACTTGGAAATGGATATTGCTTGGGTTAAGATCCAGAATGTATCATTCTCATGATGTGTTCTTTTTGAGGTGTAAATATTTGTTTTGCTATGTTTTAATAGAGAGCAAAGAAAGAGAGAAGGGTGCAATGGACCAGGGGTGCTATTCAGCAGGTTCTGACAGGTTCTGGAGAACTGGTAGCAAAAATTTTGAGTAGTTCTGAGAATTGGCAAATGCCACCTCTGGCTGGCCCCAGAGTGGGTTGGGAATGGGGATTTTGCAGTATTCTTCCTCTGGACTGGGATGGGAATGGAGACTTTGCAGTCTCCTTATCCTGGCACGCCCACCAAGCCACACCACACCATGCCACGCCCACCAAGCCACGCCAGTAATAAAAAAACGTGAATTCCATCACTGCAATGGACCAATTGCAATGGAATATGTTCTTTTAATTTGACTCCTTTGAGTCATCTTTTTTAAAAAAAATAAATAAAAAAAAAACATAAAAATTAAGAACTCCTTATTAAAGTAAGGCAGTGTTTTGTGTCCACAGCTGTATGCTCCAAACTTAAAGAGTTGACTTTCTGTATGCCTCTTGTCATTGCAGAAGACAGAGTCCAGGAACCCAACAGTGTCACCAGGCATCATTCAACATCTCTATTTCCGACCTTTGCAGTCGCTCCACCAAGTACCCATTCATGCTCCGGATCGAGTGGAAGACCATATTTTCAGTCACCTCCCTTTGCACTCCCAGCAGTTACCCAGGAGCCCTTGCCCGATGATCCCCATTGGGGGCATCCAGATGGTCCAGGCAAGACCCAGCACCCATCCCAGTTTGGGGCATGGATCAGTGATGTCCCTGCAGGCCAGCTACTTTGAACTCGGCGGTAGCACTTCTGAATTCAGCCCAATGAAAGCCAGGGGCAAAGAAACTCCAAACAGACACGAAGCTCCTTCTTCATCAGCCGCCTCGCCGCTTCGGAGCGGCATCTGCGTGGAAGAGAAAACAAGGACTAGCGAGCTTCAGCAAACACGTTCCAAGAAGGGTTACAGGGTAAAAAAGTGTAGTTCAGGAGAGCAGGAGAGCTGTATGGCCACCCCGATGATGAGTTCCTGCTCAAAGGGGGAGTGTCCTCCAAAGCCTTTGGCTCATGGGGAAGAAGGACCCTTCACCGAGAAGGGGAATAAATACGGCGGCAGCTCATGCACTACTTTCAAATCCACCTGCGCTTTTATTTCAAGCATCCCCACGCAGTCACTGGACCGAAGCAACAGCATGGGCTGCTTGTTGGAACATTCATCCAGCCAGTCCTCTCACCGGCTCTCCACCAGGAGAAGGAACCTGTCGGGAGAACCGGCCCCACAAGCAGGGGCCTATCGGAGAAGAAGTCCATCCTTAGAACACGCTGCAGGCTTCGGCTTAGCTCAAAGCCGAGTGGAGAACCGTACAGGAGATACTTAAGCCCTTGGCTGGGTCCTGTCAACCACTTTTCAGATGTTGAAACAACAGACCCTTGCCCAGTGCTGTTGTGTTGGTTTTAGAATAATCGGTCGTTAAAGGGAAAAAAAAATATCTCTGGTGTAGAGAAATCATCCTCCCGCCCTCCATTTTACTTTCACATTTACTTGTGCCTTTATCAATGCCCCCTTTTTTGTTGTGGTTGCCTGACACACACACACACACACATACAAAACTGAAGCTACAAGTGTTTTACTACTCTTGAAAAGGAGTCCATCACCCATGCCCCCTTCATTTGCCATTATAACCACATCTGTTCCAACAGGCTCCGATAAATGCAGACAGGAAAGAGTCAAGAATCTTTTTTTTCCCCGAAGGATGCACTGAAAAACTTCTAGGAAAATCGACGCCTTTTCAGAGATACATACTGATTAGGAAAAAAGAAAAGGAAGAAGAAAAAAAAAATCCGCTCCCCCTGTACAGAAGTTATAATCCCTCCACCCCTATTTATTACATGCTTTATTTAATATGTGGTGAAGTGCTTGTTATTTTATAATGGTTCTTTTTTTATTTTTATTATTATTATTATTATTTGCATTATTCTGATTGCCTGTAAATGTGCTTTAAGGACAGCTGTGACTGTTCTGATTCGGGGGTAGGGAGGGGGGAGAAGTGTTTACCCTTGAATTGTTGATGAAATTAGCACTTACTTTGGGGAGGTATTCATGGCAGTGACAATAATTCTGCCTGCCCTAAAAAGGGGGGTGGGGGGGTGGGGAGGGGAGGGGGAGGGAGAGAGAGCGGCAATCTCAGCAGGTGCCTCCCTAAATTCAACCCACAAAAGCACTTTTTTTTTAAAAAAAGGGACACATAGACATATGAAGGGTTAGCCCCTTTTAAGAGAAAAAAATAAAATTAAAATAAAATAAATTGGAAGGAAATAGAAATATATTGAATGTAAAAAAAAAAAATACGTTCTGAGAATGGTGTGGATCTGTTCTTTCTGGCAGCCATTCTTGCTTTAATGCTGACATTCCATGTCGCTGCTGCTGCTGCTGCTTTTAAATTCCATGTGCACACAATCCTTAAAAAAAAGGGTGCTTTTTAAACCCGCCACGAAAGTTGGCTGGTTAAACAAAATGTTGGCTGGTAAACTTAGACGAAGAATCTTCGTTTTGTTTTGTTTTCTCCTTCTGCTCTTGGGATCTCGGGGTTTGAAAATGGGCTCTCATAACCTCAGATTTGGAAATAGGTCTCTCCTTTTTTTAAAAAAAAAAATGGCCCAAGTTTCTTATACCAAAAAAATAATAATTAATAAAATCCGGATCGGACCCATTTCCATTTCTGAAAACTAGTGCAGAGAACAAAGAAATCTTTAATTTCCAATTTAGATTCCATTGGAGCCTCTTCTGCACCGTGGACATGTGGACGAGCAAGCTCTAAGAGACCCATGATGCGTGTTGGTGGGTTGCTACCAGTTCGCCCCGGTTCGGGCAAACCGGTGGCGGGAGGATCTGCCCACCCGCCCGGACGTCTCTGCACATGTGCAGAAGCCTCGCACGAGCGCAAGCAAACCGGTAGCAACGGGATTTGAAACCCACTACTGGTATTGAACCAGGACATTAGCAATGGTGCAAGCCACTGGCAAGGATCTTCCCAGCAGCCCAGGTTAAGTGCTTACATCTGCACCTGCTATAGTTCTGTTTCTGATTTCATGCTAGGTTCGTCCCGATTAGATCGTCTCTCTCTGAAAGGCGGTGTTGCTTAACTTGATGCTCTCCAAAGACCTTGGATACAGATAGTCCTCGACTTACGACCACGATGGAGCCCAACATTTCTGTGGCTCAGTGAGACATTTGTTAAGTGAGGCACCCCCCACCCACCCACCACCCATTTTACGACCTTTCTTGCCACATTTGTTAAGTGAATCACTGCAGTTATTAACATGGGCGTTTACACGTTTCCCCGTTGACTTTGCTTGTAAAAAGGTCGCAAAATGGGATCCCTGTACTTGGGACACCGCAACTGTCATAAATGAGAGCCAGTTGCCAAGCATCTGACTTTTGATCAAGTGACTGGGGGGGGGGGGGGGGGATGCTGCAGCATTCACGAGAGTGAAAAATGGTCGTAAGTCACTTTTTTCAGTGCTGCTGTTTGTTAACTTCAAATGGTCACTAAATGAACCGTTTGTAAATCGAGGACTAGCTGTAATCTCAAAACCAGCAGGGGTTCTGCGAGATGAGAGACCATAAAAACTGAAAACGGCATTCCTTGAAGTCCTCATAAAGTAGGAAAAATATTCGGACTAAACGAAGAAAGCAGGAAATTTTAAGTTCTTTGAATTTGTTTGTTTGTTTTTTTTTTTTTGCATAGTTTATCCTCCCAACTTTTTGAATCAACGCAAACCCCTGGTGAGGTAGGAGGGCCAAATTTCACATCTACATGATTTGCAGTGGTGAATATTCAGCCAGTTTTTTTTTTTAAAGAGCAGTTTTAAGAAGTGCCCGCCCAACCGCCTAACCAACTGGTGCCACGTACAGAATCATGCCAGTGTCATGCAATTCTGCCTTGTTCGTACCAATTTTAAAAGTGCAACTGTTAAAAAGAAGTGTTTACTCCGATAAGAGCCTTTGCTCGGCATTTATTTGAAGAGTCTGTATGGAGTCTGTAGAAATGCTTTTCAAAGTGAAGCCAGCCCCTACTTCCTCCCTATTCACCAGCCTTGCAACAGATCCACAAATGTTTATCCAGTGGACCAGTTCAGAACTCTCTGAGATGTTCTGAATTTACTCTGTGCATGCTTCTCTCATTTCCCCCCAAACAGGAAAAGAAGAAGAAGGAAAATAAATAAATAAATCCCGAATGAATTCCTTTGATTAAGCTGGCTTGATATAGCCATGGACTCTATTGGGTTTTGCATAGATGACGAACACAGGATGGGTTAAATAATATGAGGTATATCATTTTCTGTCTTGTATTAAGGAATTTATGAAAACGGGATGTTTTAAGGCCTTTTTTTTTTTTTTTGGTTTCTTTGGCTGGTTTTGCGTGCATCGAAGTCAAGGTAACATTGACGTTGTGGATATGAAAGAGACCAAACCAATCCCTGGAATTGCAGAGTTCACTGAAAAACTCCACGGGAAGTCTTCAACCTTTTTCTCCCCTTTTTGTTTACTTCCGCTTCTGATACCTCTTTTGGGGCTGAAGTCCGGCATTGATGGTGCTGTTGTGTTTTGCACTGGAATCCAGCATCTATAGCAAGACTTTGAAGGAGGTCAGCGGGTGTCTCGTTCGGTTTTCTCCTGGGACAGATCTCGGGGTCCAAACATCTAACTACTGGATTAACTAGAATAGATCGAACCAACAGGAAGTGTCACTAGCTTGTATTGACTTCAGAAGATTCCCCGCTAATCCCGTCCAGCACTGAAGAAGCAATCATCATCTCTTGTGGCAATTGCTGGACAACAGTATTTCATCTCCACCGAGGCTTTGAATTCCTGCATCGTTCCTTTTCCTTCCTCCTTCCCCAGTTGGCTTTCCATGCAGCTCTTTATGGACCAAATGGTTTTCAGTATTGTTAAGTGTACACGAGCCATTATTGGACATGCTCACGTCTTTGATCCATTCTTTGCTTTAACTGTGCCTGGTTTCGTTTGGGGGTGTGTGGGGGCTAGATCAAATGCACCACAACGCTCAGGGTTTTTCTGTTTTCTTAGCTTCCCGCCCCCCCTGTTTCCACCTCCCTTTTCGTTTAGATGCAGCGGAAGGGGCATTTCTTTTTACCTTGCCAACGGATTCTATGATTTGTGGTGGAATCTAGATCCCCGGAGGTAACATTAATCATTAGGGTGTGGTTATTTTTCCTTCTGATGCTGTTCTCTCTTCCTTCAGCGCTCTGCAGATGGAAGTAAATTTTTTATCCACTAATAGGAGGCTTGGTTGTTAACCACTGTATATATTGGTATGTTGCTTGTGAGAGCGTTTTAGTTTGGGGAGGCGGATCCTGAGATCTCTTATTGGGGCCACAATGCTCCTAGCATAGACGGAATAGCAGAAGACCCAACACACTATGCAATGCATTGTAACTTTGTGATACCTGTTCTTGAATTTAGCAGGCTCTACTTGAATTCCTTCTTTTCATTTCCTGATTGAGAACCTAGTTTGCCTAGATCCCGGATATTTCTACCAGCAGACTCACTTTGATCTTAGCATGGCATAGTTTATACGTCGTCCAGTTGCTTTTGGGCTTCAGCTCCCATGAGCTCTAGCTTGCATGGCCAGTAGCAGGGGGGTCTGTTAAGGCTTGTAATCCTAAATACCTAAAAGGCCACTAAGTTGTGACCTCTAACTTGTTTGATAAGACATGACCCTTTTGCATAATGAGCGTCTATTGTAAATACAGAAGCAGATCTCGGCTTGCCTGGTTCGCTAATGGAGTTCTCATTTTCCTAATGTGATCCGTGGTGGCACAGTGGTTAGAATGCAGTATTGCGGGGCTAATTCTGCCCGCTGTCAGCAGTTCGATTGTCACCAGGCTCAAGGTTGACTCAGCCTTCCATCCTTCCGAGGTGGATAAAATGAGGGCCCGGATTGTTGGGGGCAATTTTGCTGACTCTGTAAACCACTGTTAAAGAGAGGGCTGTAAAGCATTGTAGAGCGGTATAGAAGTCTTAATAAATAGCTATGGCTATTTAATCACAGGCCAACTAAAGACGTGTGTTGAAAAGCTTTTAGTTTGTGATACAGGAAAAATAAATGAGAGCAGTTGGTTCCCGTCACTTTTTTTCCTTTCTTTTGCCAGCCATGTAATTTTCTGGGTCTCTAGGGCATTTCTTGTTGGCCAACTGAGTGCATTGGTTGGTCAGATGGAGTTAGCTTCCCTGACACCAAGCTACTCAAAACAATAAGGGCTCAAATTGTATGGTGCTGAGCACTCTAGGCAGACCTAGCAAAGCCTTAAGAAAGTGCTTCACCGGAAGCACTTAAAATCGCCCCATTAAAAGTCAACTTCTGGGTCAATCACGACATTGTGGTGCTATAAGGAGATTTAGGAGACCTGACTAGCTGGCCCTTATCATCTCAGACTAGGAAAATTGAACAGAATCTCATTGCTATGAACAGCCTCTTTTTAGAGGTAATTTCACCCCCATCCTAAGATTTATTTCAGAGTAAATATCTGAGTTATAATACTGTTCATTTCATACCTAGGATTTGTCAATAAAAATGTTTTAACCCAAGCTGGCCTAAACATGAAGTTTAAGGGGATCCTTTTGATGCTCAAAAAATCAAGCCAGTTTTGAGCTCAAGACAGCTGCAGAGGCAGACCATGTGAACCTGTTTTGAATTTGAAATGAATGGATACTTTTGAGCATCCCCTAATTTATGCAATCGAACAGGTTCTGTGGAATAATTCTAGATTTTCCATCCCCACCTCTCCAGCTTTTGGTTGAAAAAGAAAGAAGTGTTTGCAAAACTTTGCAAAAATCTTTATAGTTGATTACTGGGTTTCATCAGTGTGCAGGGATGATATTTGTGTTTTAGCTCATGAGCAGTTCCATTGGTATTTTGGGGTGCCCCCCTCCGCTGCTTCTATCCACCTGCAGGCCAAAGAATTCTCCCTCCAAACTGCTGATGACTTGAAAGTGAGTGGAGAGCTTTTTGTTTTCAAAGTGATTTATTACTAGAGTTGCCATCTCTGAAAGGCACCGTTTAAGCCCTTTGATATACTGTCTGGCCATTAAAGACCATTCTTTCGAAAGCGGTTTGGTCTCTTGAGTTAATTGAAATGTGTGTCATATGATGTATTTAGTGTGGATGAAGTATGAAATACCAAACCAGGTTTTGTTGTAAGAGTGATTCATATTTAGAGGTAACGATTTGTATACAGGAAAACCAATCCATGATAGCATGGGTCTCTTTTTCCAAGTTGCCTTTCAGGAAAATACCAAACAATCAGAGGACTTTATTGCCTCACCTGTAAAAGTGGACAAATTATGATGGCATCCCTCCTCCCTCTATGGATTGTCCCCATGATACAGTTGTAGAAGTTAGAATTATTTGCAGTTTCTTAGTAAATGTAAATGGTAGATATTTGACTGGGCTAGACCCTGTAGAAAAGCTTAGCGTACCAGCAAGTGGTGACCAAAGCATGAGGAAATCCACTGGATTACCATCACTCTTGCTTCTAGTAACCCGTTACTAAAGTCTTCCCATTCCCTGTTTGGACTATCTCCGCATGTCTTCATAACAGGTCGTCCTCGACTTACAACCACAATTAAGGCCAAATTTTCCTTTCCTATGCAAGACAGTCGTTCAGTGAGTTTTGACTCATTTTGCAACCTTTCCTGCCACAATTTATTAAATGAATCACTCTGGTTGTTAAATTGCTGGCACGGTTGTTGAGTGGATCTGGCTTCCCCGCTGATTTGCTTCTCAGAAGGTTGCAAAAGGTAGATCACATGACTCCAAGACACTGCAACCTTCATAAATTTGAGCCAATTGCCAAGCGTCACCTGACCATGGGGATGCTGCAGTGGTCGTAAATGTGAAAAATGGTCATAACCAGTGGTGGGCTGCTGCTGGTTTGGACAGGTTCAGGCGAACCGGTAGTTCCAACGATCAGCTGGCCCCGCTCCCCCGCACCTGTCCTATCCTATCCTAAATTTCCTTCTTTCTGGCACAGCTGATTTCCGCACCTCCACTGTTCTTCTTACGGGGTTGCCTTAGAAGGTAAGCAGCTGAGCTTCAAATTGCTGTATTTTGAATGCTGCGTGCAAGCGCGTTAGATGTGCACAGGCAAAACCCGCACGCGCAGGCAAAGCCTGCGTTCACAGAACCGATTGTTAAACTGGTTGCAGCCCTGGTCATAAGTCGCCTTTTTCAGTGCCATTGTAACTTCGAATGGTCACTAAATGAAAGGTTGTAGGCCGAGGACAACCTGTTGTTTGGCCTGGAAGGAATAAAACATAAGGAGCAGTTTCATGTGTCACGCTGGATTGTAAGATGACTTGTTTGAGTTTTCCTTATTGTAGTTTTGTAAATCATGGCACTTATAGTTTGTAAATCATGGATGAGCCCAGTCAGTGAATCGGGGATTTGCGTGTCCTATCCTTACTCTCTTCCAATGCGGTCATAAGGAGGAGTTCCAAAATGTCTCTTTTTAGATTAGCCAGTGTTTGATATGGCATCCAGGCCGCCTCCTAGGTTTAAGTTAAGATTAAGTTGCTGAAACAAACCTTCACACACCCTGGTTTCACGTTGGCACATTTGGAGTAGGTAGCCTAAGTTAAAACCAGCCATAATTCTGACAGATTTGGAGAGCATGAAAAACTGCAGCGGGCTTAAAGCAATAAATTATTTACAACCGAATTGGAGGAGAATACTGGAATACTGAGCCTCAGAGCTGAACTGATGTTTTATGTTCAGTTCAAACAGAGCAATTATATTTAACTCCTTCACTATTTCTTAGCAGAAAGTTCTCTCTTCTTGCACCCGAGTTTCTCTATTTAAGTCACATTTTATTTTATTTTTTTTTAAATCCAGAGGCACTAAATATATAGTGTTTGGAAGCTGTTACACCATTTCTGAGCTAAGTGTGAAGCATTGTGATCTAGCCCTTCTTTATTCTGTCTATTTCAATACTTTCCCTCCTTTTAATTTTCCCCAAACTTGGATTTGTGTGTATTCCTTAAGAACTTTTTTTTTTTGTTACGTCCTGTTTATTGCACAGTATTTGTGAATTAAAAGGTAAAAATATTTTTTTAGAAAATACCAAATTTGGGTCCTAATGATGACATAAAATAAGTTTTCAGTCTTGAATATTATGGCACTTATGCTCACTTTAGTAAATGTAATGTAAAATATTAATAATATTGATGACGTGTACGCAAATTTAATATACATGGTCTCATGTAAGATAAATATTTGCCTTTTTTTCTAAAAGGTGTATGTATTCTGTAAGTGGAATAGTCTTTAGAAAGTTTCTATATGTTCTTAAAAATGGCAATACATTCCAAAAAAGGTACTGTAAATATGTACAGACTCAGAGTACAGTGTAATTTGGTAGTTTTGCCTGTAATTTTTATTTCAGTTTCTACATTTGCATCTTGCAATGTCTGTATGGTAATAAGAGTGCAAAAAAAAAAAAAATGCAGGTAAAAAGCACAGAATATAATGTTTTAAAAAAAAGAGAGAAATTACTCAGCATTTGATGTTTGTGACCCTTAATTGTAAATGACACCTGTACTGTGAATGAAAGAAGTTTTTACACGTATATTGCCTTTACTACAGTTTGGGCTGTCTAATCAGTCTGAGCCTATTTTTTAAAAAATAGCATGTTGGAATAAATTTTAAAATCCCAACATACCACCTCCAGTTTGTTTGCCAGTCATTTGCTTACTGAAATATGGGGTACCACCGCTTTGATGTCCTACAAGGAACTGTTTTTAACTTGATTCTGCAATCCCTTCGCCACTCGATTTCTGAAGAATCTGAGCAACTTGCGATAGAGCATAGAATAAGAGGTTGGGAGGGACCTTGGAGGTCTTTTAGTCCAATCTCCTGCTCAAGCAGACGACCCTATGCCATTTCAGATAAATGGTTGTCCAATCTCTTCTTGAAAATCTCCAATGGTGGAACGGCAAGCCATTCAGCTGATTCATTGTTCTCACTGTCAGGAAATTTCTCCTTAGTTCTAACAGAACAACAGTTGGGATGGACCTTGGAGGTCTTTTAGTCCATCCCTCTGCTCAAGCAGGAAACCCTATACCAGTGATGGCTAATCTTTTTGCCATCGTGTGCCAAAAGCGGGGAGAGCGGGGGGTCACACGCATGCGTGCCCACACACATAATTCAATGTGCCCCGCGCATGCTTTTGGTATGCAATGGCACGGTGGGCCTGGTAGGCTGATTTTTCACCCTCCCCAGGCTCCAGAGGCTTTCTAGGAGCCTGGGGAGGGTTAAAACAGCCTTCCCCACCCTCCCAGAGGCCCTCCAGAGGCCAGAAACAGCCCGTTTCCTGACTTCCAGTGGGCCCAGAAGGCCCGAAAATCAGCTGAGCTAGGGCAATGCTTGCGTGCCCACAGATATGGCTCTGCATGCCACCTGTGGCATGTGTGCCATAGATTCGCCATCATGGCCCTATACCATTTCAGACAGTTATCTAATCTTCTCTTTAAAACCTCCAGTGTTGGAAGTACCCACAACTTTTGAAGACAAGTCATTCTACAATTGTTCTGTCAGGAAATTTCTCCTTAGGTCTAGATTGCTTCTCTCCTTGATTAAGTTCCATCCATTGCTTGTCCTGCCTTCAGGTGCTTTGGAGAACAGGTTGGCCCCCTCTTTTTTATGGCAGCCCCTTAGAGATTGGAACAGTGCTATCATGTCACCCCTATCCTTTTCATTAAATTAGATATACCCAATTCCTGCAACCATTCTTCATATGTTTCAGCTTCTAGTCACCTAATCATCTTCGTTGTTCTCTGCACTCTTCGAGTCTCAATGCCTTTTTTAATAGCGTGGTGACCAAAACTGGATGCAATATTCCAAGTGTGGTCTTAGCCAAGGTATTATAAAGTATTATTACTTTATTAACACATAAATCTTGATTCTATCTCTTAACTTTTGCCTAGAACTGTGGTTCTAAGTTGGATCTCTCTTTTAATGATCTTTCACCTGTTAACCTCTTGTTCTGTCCTCAGGTGCTTTGGAAAATAGTTTGACTCCTTCTCTGTGACAGCCCCTCGAGTACTGGAAGACTGCTATCATATCATCCCTTGTCCTTTTGTTCATTTGAGTAGACATAACTGAGTTCCCACAATTGTTCATCATGTAGGTTTGGCCTCCAGACCCATTATCATCTTCGCTGCTCTTCTCTGCCCTCTTTCTAGGATCTCAACATATTTTTTTGTATCATGATGACCACAATTGGATGCAGCATTCAAATAATAATGTCAGAAGGTTAAAAACAAAAATACCATATTTTTCGGAGTATAAGATGCACCTTTTTCCCTCCAAAAAGAGGGTGAAAATCTGGGTGCATTATATACTCCAAATGTAGCCCCACCGAGCTTCTCAAACGGAGGTTTCAGAGGCTGAAAAAAGCATCAGAAATGAAGCTTCAAAAAAAAAGCCCCCAAACAGAGCTTCAGAGGCTTTTTTTCTGAAACACTGTTTCGGAGGCTTTCAGAGTCAGAAAAAAAAGTTTTTTTCTGAAACAAGTTTCAGATGTTTCAGAGGCAGAAAAAAAAGCAAGGCACAGAGCTCACAACCAAGGAACCTGTTGCTAAAATTCACCTCTGGGAACAACAGATTGGGGTATTCTGGGAGGTCGATCCACCTGCCAATCAGCTTTTGTCTTATCTTCCTCCCCAAAAACTAAGGTGCTTTTTATACTCCGAAAAATACGGTAAGTGAAATCAGTTTGATGTACCACCGTTTGGGGGCTGAACAAGATCATGTGACAACCATGCATTCTTCAAAAGATATGTTTTCATGGCTGTTTGAAAATGTAGCAAGGAGAACGTGGCCTGGATATGTAAAGTAAATCCCAAAGGAGGAGAACATCACTAAGAAATCTTTAGCAAGGCTCTCCATCTCTCATTGGATTGGATACTCATTAAAAATTAAAACTGTTGAGTTGCCTTCCTGAATTGGGCATCCAGAATTTGTGCATCCATTTATGAATCCAACTGGGTATCCATTTGTGCATAGGAACTCACAATCATGCAACTTTTGAGGAAGCTGAGGGATACAGACAGTTTGACACAGAGATGCTATAGATGCTTATTCCAGAAAGTAGCCAGAGCAAATAAGGGGGCAGAGCTAGATAAACAGTTACTTCGGTTTTAGTTGAATTGAATTTAAATTAAAACTGAATAGAATATAATAACAGTTGGAAGGGACCTTGGAGGTCTTCTAGTCCAACCCTCTTCTTAGGCAGGAAACCCTACACTACTTCAGACAAATGGTTATCCAACATCATCTTAAAAATTTCCAGTGTTGGAGCATTCACAACTTCTGTGGGCAAGTTGTTCCACTTATTAATTGTTCTAACTGTCAGGAAATTTCTCCTTAGTTCTAAGTTGCTTCACTCCTTGATTAGTTTCCACCCATTGCTTCTTGTCCTGCCCTCAGGTGCTTTGGAGAAGAGCTTGACTCCCTCTTCTTTGTGGCACCCCTTGAGATGTTAGAACACTGCTATCATATCACCCCTAATCCTTCTTTTCATCAGACTAGACATACCCAGTTCCTGCAACCGTTCTTCATATGTTTTAGCCTTCAGTCCCCTATATCTGGTTTATATAACTGCTCATGCATTTAAAGTTTGTCCTTTTGGATCACCCTAAAGACACTCTCCAGTGGTGGCTTTTGAAGTGTTATGGGGTGACTTGCAGATTTATGAATTTACAACTGAAACCACAATAATCTCTTAATGTTACCTATGAGGGCTATGCAGAAGAGGTCAGGATTCAAAGGGGAAAAATGATTCTACATTTTTGAGGATAGTTAAGCATCAACCTAAATTACGACCACAATTGAGCCCAAAATTTCTGTTGCTAAGTGAGACATTGGTAAAGTGAATTTTGTCCCATTTTATAACTTTCTTGCCATAGCTGTTAAGTGAACAACAGCAGTTCCTCAATTAGTAACCAAGTTGTTAAGTGAATCTGGCTTTCCCATTGACTTCGCTTGTTAGAGGGTCGTAAAAAGTGATCATATAAAATAAGAGTCAGTTGCCAAGCATCTGAATTTTGACCACGTAACCATGGGGATGCGGCAATGGTGAGAAGTGTGAAAATCTGTCATAAATTACTTTTTTTCAGTGCCATTGTAACTTTGAACCGTCACGAAATGAACTGTTGGAAGTTGAGGACCACCTGTAGAGTATTGTATTAGTTCTAACTTATGCAATTTGGGTTAATTCTAATATTTAGGTAAAGGTAAAGGTTCCCCTCGCACATATGTGCTAGTCGTTCCTGACACTAGGGGGCGGTGCTCATCTCCGTTTCAAAGCCGAAGAGCCAGCGCTGTCCAAAGATGTCTCCATGGTCATGTGGCCGGCATGACTCGATGCCAAAGGCGCACGGAACGCTGTTACCTTCCCACCAAAGGTGGTCCCTATTTTTCTACTTGCAGTTTTATGTGCTTTCAAACTGCTAGGTTGACAGAAGGTGGGACAAGTAACAGGAGCTCACCCCGTTACGTGGCACTAGGGATTCGAACTGCTGAACTGCCGACCTTTCGATCGACAAGCTCAGCGTCTTCGCCGCTGAGCCACCGTGTCCCTCAATTCTAATATTTAATTACTGTATTTTGATAGTCGCCGGATTGCCTTTTTGTCACTGCCATCCCATTCAAGTTCCTCTGTTTTCAGCTAGCATTCACTGAACGGAGATGCACAATGCTTTCAACGGCCTCACGAGGGCGCTGTCTAGCAGCATTTCAGAGTCCGATCTGCACAGCAGAGACGGTAAAAAGCTTTCGCTGCCCAGAGCTCTATTCTAGGATCATAGAACATGATAGCCATTCCGACACCACCTACGAAAACGGGAATCATTAATTCGCCAGCCCTCTTTGTTCCCCAGCTATTAAGTCCCAAGAAGATCTTCGGTTAAAAAGAAATGCCTTAGAAGGACAGGGAGGTTGGATTTAATCGGAGCCAGGATCAATCACAACCTTAGCTCCTGTTTTGACGTCAGGTTTCCATCTGTGAAATTAGGTGATAGGGCAGTGCATTAAAGCATCCCACCTAGATTGCCAGTGAAACATTATTTTCATGGCATGGGGCCAGCATCTGGAGAGACCAAGTAAGCAAAGGCGAGGTGGCCCTTATTGTTTTATCCTGGGTGTGTCAAACTCGATTTCATTGAAGGTTGTGTTTGACCTCTGGACGGAGGCCGTGGTGGGCATGGCTAGCTTGATGTCACTCATGTTGGGGAGCCTGTGTGGTGGCCTCAGCACTCTGCCAGTGAAAACTGGTTCCTGAGCTCTGTTTTTGGCTGCCACAGCCTCCTGCAACCCTCTGCCGGAGAAAACGGAGCTTAGGAGGGCTGCACGCGGCCCTCCCGAGCTCCGTTTTTGCTGGTAGAAGCACCATAGGCTGGTCCTTCGCTGTTTTAAGGGTGGCCCCGCAGGCCCAGATCTAAGTACCCTGCGGACTGGATCAACCTCTTGGGCCTTGAGTTTGACACACAGATGAAATCCAGCAGGTTCTGACAGGTTCTGGAGAACCGGTAGCGGAAGTTTTGAGCAGTTTGGAGAACAGGTAGTGGAAATTTTGAGTAGTTCGGAGAACCGGCAAATACTACCATTGGCTGGCCCCAGAGTGGACTGGGAATGGAGATTTTGCAATATCCTTCCCCCAGGAGTGGGGAGGGAATGGAGATTTTGCAGTATTCTTCCCCTGCCATGCCCACCAAGCCACATCCACAGAACCGGTAGTAAAAAAAATTGGATTTCACCACTGGTTTGACACCCCTGTTTTATGGTGTTCATTTATTTATTTATTTTTATAGCTGCAGCTTTCTCTTCATCACCCCTGTAATTTTACAAAATCAGTCAAGTTGATATTCGGCCAGAGAAAATAATGAAAAGTTTATTTCCTCTTCAGTGAGCTGCCCAAATAGGTGACTAAGCCAGCATTCCTTCCTCCCGTTAACTGAATTAGAGGGAGAAAGGTGAAGAAGGCAAAATATATGGTTGAAAAGTGTTATATCCTCTACTTTACGTAATACAGGTAGTCCTCGACTTACAACAGTTCATTTAATGACACAGTGGCACTGAAAAAAAAGCATCTTCTGACCATTTTTCTCACGACCATTGCAGCATCCCCATAGTCATGTGATCAAAATTCAGATGTTGGGAACTGACTCACATTTATGACCGTTGCATTGTCCCCAGGTCATGTGATCCATTTGGCGACCTTCTGACAAGCAAAGTCAATGGGGCGGGGGAAAAACCAAGTTCACTTAAGAACCGTGTTACTGATTTAGCAACTGCTGTGACTCACTTAACAACTGCGGCAAGAAAGGTCGTAAAAGGGAGCAAAATTTGCTTAACAAACATCTCACTTAGCAACAGAAATGTTGGGCTCAATTGTAGTCATAGGTCGAGGCCTCCCTGTACCCCAAAGAAGGAGAAGCGACTACTTGAAGTAAAAAAAAGAAACACTCAAAGGCAGAAGGCCCACCAAAGGAAAAGCCCGCTGTACGTTCATGTCCCTGAACCTTTTGCAGGTGGGGGGGGTTATTGATGACCTTATTGAGATGTTCTGATTGGGCAGATTTAATTTTAGCAAGATAATGGCTGACATACTTGAGCACTATGCTATATAGGACTACATAGTAGATAATCACCAGCTTTAAATAGAGCCTGGGAATCTGATGCTACCAGTGCAATACCATAAGAATCGGTGTTATCCAGTCATGGGATTCAGCCGGTTCAGGTCGGTTTGGGCGAACTGGTTGTTAAATTGCTGTCTGCCCCTGCCCCTCACCTCCCTGCCCCTCTCCACTCCATCCCTTCCAGGAGTCCCCATATGCCCCATTTTGGCTCCCAGGTAAGTGCAGGGAGACCTACTAGGCCCAAAACAGGGTGTGGGGTATTGGGTGCCCCCCCCGGTGGCCCATTTTTGCTCCCAGGAGGCTGCAGGGAGGCCAACTAGGCCCAAAACGGAGCACAGGGAGGTGTGGTGTGGCCCCCTGTGGCCCGTTTTTGCTCCCAGGGGGGTGCAGAAGGCCAAGTGCTGCCTGTTACACCCCCTGGCCACTCCCACCATGGCCATGCCCACCCAGCTGGTCATTAGGACAGAGAACCAGCTGTTAAATTATTTAAATCCCACCACTGGTATCATCCTGCAATGGTGAGGTTGACCAGCAATACCCACTCCTCCAGCAATCTAGTGGCCGCACACTCTTCCCATTGCCATCACAATTTCAATGTGAGCCCTATTATATGTTGTGTAAAAGGGATTCCCAACCCTCAGTCTGTGGACCGGCACCGGGCTGCGGTATGCCAGAAATCAGGCCGCACAAACAAGTAGAACCCCATCTGTGGGATGCAGACATCATGCGAAACCGTGCCCGCTCCGGTCTGCGGAAAATCTTCTCCACAGAACTGGTCCCTAATATCCAAAATATTGGGGGCCACTGTTGTATAATAATACGGCCTTTTAGTTCTTATACGGTAACTTAAACAGCTGGCTTCTGATCAGCATAAAGAAGTCATTCATTCATTCGTAGCATATTTATGAGCTGCGGTGGCGCAGTGGTTAGAGTGCAGTACTGCAAGCTATTTCTGCTGACTGACGGCTGCCTGCAATTTGGCAGTTCAAATCTCACCAGTCTCAAGGTTGACTCAGCCTTCCATCCTTCTGAGGTGGGTAAAATGAGGACCCAGATTGTTGGGGGCAATAGGCTGACTCTGTAAACCGCTTAGAGAGGGCTGTAAAGTACTGTGACACGGTATATAAGTGTAGGTCAGGGATCAGCAACCCGTGGCTCTGGAGCCGCATGTGGCTCTTTCATCCCTCTGCTGCGGCTCCCAGTCGGCTCCACAATTGCTAAGGCTTTCGGTTAGACAGGTAGAAGAAAAAGGATGCCACGCTAGGAGAAGACTCTATGGTGGGGGAACTGGACTTCTGGTCAGCTCCAGAATTGAATGGGGGGCTTCCGGTTAGGACTTTTGTGGCTCTTTGAATGTTTAAGGTTGCCGACTCCTGGTCTAGGTGCTATTGATATAATATATGAAGCTAGCATTTTAGTCTTTACTCTCTGATTTGGAGGGGGGGGGGAATGAAAAATCTGGCTGGAAATTCTGAGTAAGTCCATACTTCAGTATAAAATTCTCTTTCCAATCCGACTGAAGGGGAAGAATTGAAAAAGCCTGCAGAAGAATATTTGAGCATCACAACACAGCTGTAAAGACAGCACCCTTGTGGATCCTGTTGCTGATCACTTATGATTGTGAACCAACCACCAACCCAACCTGGCATCCCTCCTTCCCTCCCCACACCGGAGATTTACCAAGAGTTACAGGTTAAATTCTGAAAGGGGTTTGATGGGCCGTAATCTTTCAGTGAGCTCACCATCGCCTGGAAAAAGCTCACCCTTTTGTCAACCTGCACGTAGAACTTAAATTCATCAGGTTTAATCTCAGCCACCGAAATGCATCTACCTGCCGTGTATGACCTCTGGAAAGTATCTTTTGCCATCCGTCCCATTATTTCTGCCAGCTTCTCCATCACAGGTGAGCTGCTGTTTAGCTTCCTTTTTTCCCCTTTTAGGGCAAAGAAAAGAGCCGCTTGGCTTGAAGTGGTTAGTTCATTCCACATGAGTTCCTCTACTCAATGACGCTGGTGCGATAGATACTCCTGAACCATTAAGGGGAAGAGGATGCCCAGGCGTGAGCATAACAGCAGAGGTGACTCACGGTTAGCCAATGGGATCTGTCCTTTCAATCTCAGCAGCAGCGCCTTAAAAGGCTGCCATCCGGGAATCACCCGTGCCCGTTTACAGGACAAATACGGAATAAGGAAGTCAGAAATTAAAAGGGGAGATACAAATCCTTCAGGTGACGACAGAGTACAGATCGTCCTCGACTTACAACCACAACTGAGCCCAAAATTTCTGTTGCTAAGCGAGACATTTCTCAAGTGAATTTTGTCCCATTTTACGACCTTTCCTGCCACGCTGGTTAAGTGAATTGCTGCAGTTAAATTAGTGACACGGTTGTTAAGGGAATTTGACTTCCCCTTTGACCTTGCTTGTCAGATGGTCACAGAAGGTGATCACATGACCCTGAGAACAGTGGTGGTATCCAGCTGGTTCAGACTGCTTTGTGAGAACCGGTAGTGGCCCCGGCACTATGCCGTCCTATTTAGCCACGTTTTCAAGGCCGGGCGCATGTGAGGAAGATGTGCGTGAGAGCAAAGCACATGCATGGAAGTCTGGGCGCATGCGTGGATGGTGCACATGTGAAGCCAGTGTGCATGAGCGTGCACATGCTTGGTGAACCAGTGGTAAAAATATGTGAAACCCACCTCTGCCCGGGTCACTGCAAACGTCATAGAGTCAATTGCCAAGCATCTGAAGTTTGTTTACGTGATTATGGGGAATGCTGCAACGGGTGTAAATGTGAAAAAAGGGCCCTTAGTCACTTTTTTTTCAGTGCCATTGTAACTTCTAATGGTCACTAAACAAAAGGTTGTAAGTTGAGGACTACCTGTACTTTAATATTGGCGGGTATACCATATTTTTCGGAGAATAAGATGCACCGGAGTATAAGACGCACCTTAGTTTTTGGGGAGGAAAATAAGAAAAAAGCTGATTGGCAGCCATAAAACCATATCTTTTGAAGAATGCATGCATGTCGCATGATCTTGTTCAGCCCCCAAACAGTGGTGCATCAAACTGATTTCACTTACCGTATTTTTCGGAGTATAAAAAGCACCTTAGTTTTTGGAGAGGAAAATAAGAAAAAAGCTGATTGGCAGGTGGTTCGACCTCCCAGAATACCCCAATCTGTTGTTTCCAGAGGTGAATTTTAGCAACAGGTTCCTTGGTTCTGAGCTCTGTGCCTTACTTTTTTTTTTTTTTTTTTGGCTTTTTTTTCTGCCTCTGAAACTTCTGAAACTGGAGTTTCAGACAAAACTTTTTTTCCTGCCTCTGAAAGCCTCCGAAATAGCTTCAGAAAAAAAAGCCTCTGGAGCTCTGTTTGGGGGCTTTTTTTCTGAAGCTTCTTTTCAGCCCTCTGAAACCTCCTTTTGAGAAGCTGGGTGGGGCTACATTCGGAGTATAAGACACCCCCAGATTTTCACCCTCTTTTTTGGAGGAAAAAGGTGCGTCTTATACTCCGAAAAATACGGTATCTACTCCTAACATGTATAATCCCACTTTTCCTCCAATGTTCTTGGAGCTCCAGTTTTATCAAACACTTTTGTAGGGTGAGCTAAGCTTTGAAATGATAGTCATTCAAGATCACCCAGAGATAAATATGGCCATATTCCTCAATGCACAGCGAGGTCATAACCTCAAGTTGGAGGTACCATTGCATAGTAAAACCTTTAAAAGGTAAAGGTTCCCCTCACACATATGTGCTAGTCGTTCCCGACTCTAGGGGACGGTGCTCATCTCCGTTTCAAAGCCGAAGAGCCAGCACTGTCTGAAGACGTCGGTGGTCATGTGGCCGGCATGACTAAACGCCAAAGGCGCACGGAACGCTGTTACCTTCCCACCAAAGGTGGTACCTATTTTTCTACTTGCATTTTTTACATGCTTTCGAACTGCTAGGTTGGCAGAAGCTGGGACAAGTAATGGGAGCTCATCCTGTTACATGGCGCTAGGGATTCGAACTGCTGAACTGCTGATCTTTCAATCGACAAGCTCAGCATCTTAGCCACTGAGCCACCACGGCCCATACTATAAAAGGCCTTTACATCTCATAAAATAATTGGAGTTTGATTGTGTGGTTGCAGTTACCACCATGATTTTTCTGATGTCTCCCAGGAACCGTGTCAGGGCAGATTTGAAAGTGGCTCATACCAGTTCCAGTTCAGCCCTAACTATTCAGCTGGACTGCCCGTCCCCCATCTCCCCCCACCATCATAATTCTTATTCTGATTTTGTAGTTAGCACTGTGAGGAGATTTCTGTCTGAGGTAATCTGATAAGGTAGAAGGTTAAAAGGCGAGCTAGGAAGAAAATCATTTCTGTTCATTATAGTAGCCAACAGGGCTTCTGGTATGCATTTCAGCTTTTCTAACCAAACCAATGCAAATGTGACAAGGAAAATCGCTTACATTCCATTTGGTTTGCTCGCTCAAGGTCAATTAAGCAAGAGTTATTTCTGGATTCTGGAGCCTTACTCACTCACACACCTTTGTTTCCAAAGTTGCCAGCTCATGACAATCAACCACAACCTAGCATGGAAATTAAAAAAAACAAACCCAAAGATAATTCAGCAAACTGATCTCCTTCATATTGTAGGAAATGAATAATCTTTTTTTAAAAAAGTTTCCTCCATTGGGTAAATCCAACATACCAAAGGAAACAGCTCAGCTTTTAGATTTTATTGCTAATTTAAGGAGCAGCAATTTCTCCCCCCAAAACCCATTAAGGAGTCAAAACACAGGTAATCCTCAACTTACGACCACAATTGACCGCAAAATTTCCATTGTTAAGTGAGACATTTGTTAAGTGAGTTTTGCCCCATTTTATGACCTTTCTTGCCACAGTTGTTAAATGATACTTAACACAGTTGATAAAATTAGTAGATAAAGGTGATCACATGATCTTGGGCCAAAGCAAAGGTCATAAATATAAGTCAGTTACTAAGCGTCTGAATTTTGATCACATGATCACGGGGATACCTCAAAGGTTGTAAGTGTGAAAAATGGCCACAAGTCACTTTTTTCAGTGCTGTTGTAACATTAAACGGTCACTAAATGAACTGTTGTAAGTTGAGGACTACCTCTAGTGTACAGTATTATTTCTAATTTATCTAATTTGTGTTAATTCTAATATGTAGTATTTTAATGGTGTTTTACGATGCAAGCCACTCAGAGTCGATTGACAGTGATTTGGGTGGCATATAAATTTAATAAATAAATGAATAAATGCTGGCTGGAGAATTCTAGAAATTGAAGCCCACACATCTTAAAGGCTAAAGTCCAGATGATATAAGTCTCTTCCCTTAAATTCTACTCCCTCCCAATGTTCTGGAGTCTTTCCAAAGGAAAGTCATCTTTGCAAGTACTTCATCTGGAAGGCATGGGATGTAGCCGTTACCAACTTTACCAGCTGAATTGCCCAAGGTGTATAGCAGCCAACATGAGAATAGAATAACAGAGTCAGAAGGGACCTTGGAGGTCTTCTAATCCAACCCTCTGCTTAGGCAGGAAACCCTACACCACTTCAGACAAATGGTTATCCAACATCTTCTTAAAAACTTCCAGTGTTGGAGCATTCACAACTTCTGGAGGCAAGTTGTTCCACTGATTAATTGTTCTCAGTGCCAGGAAATTTCTCCTTAGTTCTAAGTTGTTTCTCTCCTTGATTAGTTTCTACCCGTTGCTTCTTGTCCTGCCTTCAGGTGCTTTGGAGAATAGGTTGACCCCGCCTTCTTTGTGACAGCCACTCAAATATTGGAATAATGCTATCACGTCACCCCTAGTCCTTCTTTTCACTAGGCTAGACATACCCATTTCCAACAACCGCTCTTTACAGATATGTTTTATCTTCCAGTCCAGTGGTGAAATTCAAATTTTTTTACTACCGGTTCTGTGGGCGTGGCTTGATGGGCGTGGTGTGGCTTGGTGGGCATGGCTTGGTGGGCACGACAGGAGAAGGATACTGCAAAATCCCCATTCCCTTCCCGCTCCTGGGGGAAGATTATTGCAAAATCTCCATTCCCACTCCACTCTGGGGCCAGCCGTAGGTGGTATTTGCCAGTTCTCTGAACTACTCAAAATTTCCGCTACCAGTTCTCCAGAACCTGTCAGAACCTGTCATAACCTCCTGGATTTCACCCCTGCTCCAGTCCCCTAATCATCTTTGTTGCTCTTCTCTGCACTCTTTCTAGAGTCTCCACATCTTTTTTACATCGTGGCGACCAAAACTGGATGCAGGATTCCAAGTGTGGCCTTACCAAGGCATTATAAAGTGGTATTAAAACTTCACGTGATCTTCATTGTATCCCTCTGAGAAAGCCAGAAAGACAGAAGAAGAGGAGGGCCTGGTGGTCTAAGGCTTTTCAGGCCCAGTGTTGGTAAAGTCCCTGGGCTGGGCCTCTCTGTCTTTAAGGCGCTGATTGAAAATAACCTTAGGACCATTGAGTCACTTCCTGAAATCAAAGTTTTCATTTGAAAATGACACATAGGCTGAAATACAAAACCGAAACCATTGAAACTCATAGAAAAATTCCATTTCCCACCCTCCTAGAGTTCAAAGAGGACCCAAATGCTGTTTAGCAAACAATGACATGATAACAGCAGTAAGAAATGCTGACAGGAAAGGCCAGCATCTCTCAGCATCTGAGGTGTGGATGAAAAGTCTATAGTGTACATTCATCTATCGATAGCTTGTTGGGTGGAGAAAGTTCCAGAAACATAATGCAATCTACAAAGCCAGCAGACAAACCAAGAATGCAAGTCCATTCACACATCTCTACCTAAACATATCCTGGTACCATGAAGTCAAATCCATTCCTGGATAAAGATATGGAATTTACCCAGGGAAGAAATGGAAAAGAATCAATTTAAGGCAGTGGTGAAATCCATTTTTTTTTTACTATCGGTTCTGTGGGCGTGGCTTGGTGGGCATGGCAGGAGAAGGATACTGCAAAATCCTCATTCCCTCTTTACTCTTGGGGGAAGGATATTGCAAAATCTCCATTCCCACCCCACTCTGGGGCCAGCCAGAGGTGATATTTGCCGGTTCTCCAGAACCTGTCAGAGCCTACTGGATTTCACCCCTGATTTAGGGGTCTACTAATGACCTTTAGATTCCTCCTGGTTCTTGAGTCATCTAAGTGATTATCTCTAAATTGTTTCCTCCAGGAAAAAGGTCTTCTCGGGCACTAAAGAAGCTTGTGGACCAGTGTTTTCCAAACTTGGCAACTTTAAGAAGCGTGGACTTCAACTCTCAGAATTTAGGCTATCTGGGAGATTCTGGGAGTTGAAATCTACAGGTCGTAAAGAGCCACAGTTGTCCACCCCAGCTTTAAATCAAGAAAGAGGATCTGTGAATCTTCTCCAGCTAACTTTAAAAGCCTTCCAGCAAATTCCCCCTGGGTACAACAGTTAGATATTATGTTTCACCTCAGTCAGCAAGCCAGATGCTCAGTTTAACAATCACCATCTACCTGTAATTTTTACCTGGCTAACCAAAGAGCAAACCACCATGTACTGATGGGTATCTTTGTGTAAAAAGAGCTTGCAGATGAAATCAGGTTGGAGAGCATTCCAATGTCCAGCCAGAAGGTGCCATAAATGGAAATAATAAAACAAGTGGGAATACTCTTCACCAAAAGGAGGAAAGGAATTTGCTGGTCCCTTCCTTCCAGTAGCTGTTCTTAGGATTTTCATCTTTTTCTGTATTGTGCCAAACCTTCCCACCTTAATACAATTAGACCAGTACAGATAGAAAGTGTTCTATAGATCTTGTCACTTTTTTAAAAAAAAGTTGATTTATATGCAGCCCTTCTCCAAAGACTCAGGGCGGCTTGCAATGCGTTAAGCAATAGCCTTCATACTTTTGTATATTTATACAAAGTCAGTTTATTGCCCCCACAATCTGGGTCCTCATTTTACCTACCTTAGAAAGGATGGAAGGCTGAGTCAACCTTGAGCCTGGTCAGATTTGAACTTGCAGTAATTGCAGGGAGCTGATGTTAATAACAGTGCTTTAGTCTGCTGCACTACCAGGGCTCGACATTTGCTGACTAAGGATCATGGCAGAGGCCCAGCTGTATGCGGCCTTTGAACCCTCCATAGATCAGGGGTATCAAACTCAATTTCTTTCTTTTTTTAAAAAAAAGTTTTTTATTTTTATTTCTCATAAACACATTTACATGTACAGTCATTTCCATCATTTTTCATTCATCTTTTCTTTTAACTTTCATTTTTAATTTTTACTTTTTCGGGGCTGCTCTTTTACCCTTTATGTTTACTCCAACCTTTCTTCTTCTCCTCCCCTTCTCTTCCTTCCTCTTTCTCCTCCTACTTTCTTCGTTCTTCCTCTCCTTCTCTTTCCTACTTCCCTTTCTCTTCCCCCACTCCTCTCTTCTTCCCCCCTTCTAACCTTCTCTTCTGCTCCTCTTTCCCCTCCTTTTTCCCTCTCCTTTTCCCTTTCTTCTTTCTCCTCTCCTCTCTTCTCCCTTCCTCTCTCTCTACTCCTTCCCCTCTCTCCTGTTGTTTCCCCTTTCCCTTTCCCTTTTCAAAGTGGTACCCTAAAGTGGTATTCGAGCAGCCCCGATTTTCTAATTATCCTTGTTCTCATTTCAATTTCTTACTTCAGTGGAAGTCCCACTCTATCAAACTTTGTTCCATTTTATTCTATAAAACTTGAACTTGATTGTAACATGGTATAAACTTCTAACTAACGTATTGTATTTCAAGGGAGCTCTTAGTAGGACATCTCCGGAAGATCCGCTTTACGTCACCTAGTAAGCAGCCTAAGATGCTTCTAGAGTTCTTCAGTAAACATAAAGTTTGATTTAGATCAAATTCAACACCTTGGAAATAATCCAGTTCCAAGCAAATCTCATGTTGCCCTCTTAAATGACATGGCAAATTGCAAATACTTGTAAAATTGAAATATATGCACACACAAAGTAGAATAGGGATACATTTTGCAAATGTATTTTTCCAGGAGATTGATTAGTTAATTGATTGATTCCCACCTTTATTAATTTTACAAATAACTCAGGGAGGTGAACATATCCAACACATCTTCCTTCTCTTATTTTTCCCCAGAACAACAACCCTGTCAGGTAGGTGGGCTAAGAGAGAGTGGCTGGCCTAAAGTCATTCAGCTGGCTTTCATGGCTAAGATGGGATTTGATCTCACATTTTCCTGGTTTCTAGCCTGGTTCTAACCATTAGAACAAACTGGCTCACTTTTTATATGTAGTTGTTTTCAGAAAATGCATCTTCTTTGTTTTCAGAGGAATAAATTTTTTTTTCTTTTAAAAAAAATCGGTTAGAATTCAGAAGTCGTTATTTTAAGTGATGTAGCGCCTTAAGTTTGAGATGAATGCATATGATAATAATAAACACTTGAACCCCCATTGGCATTGACAAAATCACCATCAGTCAATTGCAAGAGGCAATTTTACTTGGAACAGCTTACATCCCGCGACAATAACTTTATCACCATCAAACAATATTTGCTTGTTCCAGCTCCTTGGGAAGGACATGATAGGTGGATCAAAATGACAAATCCAGTCTAAATATCTCACTGTATGAACAATCATTTAATCTGTGGTTGGCCCTTTATTAAATGAAGGGAATAAGTGTACCTGAGGCACAACGCTGGTGGTGTTTCTATGATTATTAAAGTACAATTTAATGGATTATAAATTGGAAATGGATGTCAGCAGGCAGATATATTGAGATCTTGATATTGTCTGAACTTATTTTTCATCTTGCAAACATTTCATTCAGTGGTGGGTTTCAAAATTTTTTACTACCGGTTCTGTGAGCGTGGCTTGGAAGGCGTGGCATGGCTTGGTGGGTGTGGCTTGCTGGGCATGGCAGGGGAAGGTTACTGTAAAATCTCCATTCCTACCCCATTCCAGGGGAAAGTTACTGCAAAATCCCTATTTCCTCCTGATCAGTTGGGACTTGGGAGGCAGAGAATAGATGGAAGAAATATCCTTCTGGGTTCAGTTCCAAGTGAGGGAAAAGACGCTGGATTCATGGAAGTTGCTTGGAAAGAAGGTTTATTGATGAACAGGATCACATGCCTTGAGATCCTGGGCAAAAAGGGAAGAGATATTGAGAGTCCCTGGGTTTTATACCCTCTCTGGCTTTGAACTTCCTGGGGCACAGGAAGAGTATACTGATTGGTTGCTGTCATGGCCAGCTTTGTAGGTTGTCTGTGTGCTAAATTTGGTTGAATCTTGCTGGGTGACGCATTGAAGAGTAATTAAATGGCTCTGCCTGAAGGAGGTAGATCTTTGTTATGTAGAATGGACTGGCTCAGGCCTTAATGACCCATTGACAAAGGTTGGGGGGACTGGGTTTCTGCCTCCCTGTTAGGGGAAATATTCTGCCCTTTTAATATTTCCTAAAATATTTCATTTTCCTAGGAGAGGGGTGGGTGCTAACTTCCTACACAAGAAAACAAGCAAGCTCAGAGGGCAACAAGGGCCTCCTCAGGATCCAGGACTTGCTTTCCCCAATGGAAATTTCCACTATACCTTTACTAACACGCCTTCCCTGAGACCATCTGTGCAGTCAGCTCTGTTTCCTTGTTCAGGGTCTCCAAATATTACCCATTGGCTTTTAGCTATCATGTCTTGCTCAGAGAACTGTCTACAGCCAACCTAGCCAACCAAACCCCACCAACCTACGAATGGTTTCCACTAATGGAATGAAGTCTTTCTCCTAAGAACTATGATGTCATTCACCAGCCTTCCCTAACTCTTTATTTCTTTTTGGTCCGGTATTATACTTCGTTTACTTTCTCAACCCCGCTCGTTCATATTTCAGCTATGCTGTAAGTAACAAAGAACTTGGCTCATTTCTGCTGGCTTACTCATCCCTTGTCACGTAGAAAGCTATTACCAAACTTGGTGTAGGAGAGAGGCCAACTGTAAACCATCAGCTGAGTAGTTAAGCTCCCAAATTTGCATAACAATACCCTGACAGAAAGTGTGTTTAGTCAAGGCTATGGTGTTCCCAGTTGCAATATATGGCTGTGAAAGTTGGACCATAAGAAAGGCTGACCGCCAAAGAATTGAGGCCTTTGAACTATGTTGCTGGAGAAGACTCCTGCGAGTCCCTTGGACTGCAAGGTGATAAAATCAGTTAGTCCTAGAGAAGATCAATCCTGACTGCTCTTTAGAAGGCCAGATCCTGAAGATGAAACTCAAATACTTTGGCCACCTAATGAGAAGGAAGGCCTCACTGGAGAAGAGCCTAATGCTAGGAACGATTGAGTGCAAAAGAAGAAGGGGACGACAGAGAACGAGGTGGCTAGATGGAGTCACTGAAGCAGTCTGCGTTAGCTTAAATGGACTCCAGAGGATGATAGAGGACAGGAAGGCCTGGAGGAACATTGTCCATGGGGTTGCGATGGGTCGGACACAATTTTGCAACTAACAACAATACCCTGACAGAAGAAAGAATAACTGGGAGGAAGAGGGAGAATGATGGGAACAAGGGATGGCAAATTAAGAAATTGGTTTTGTTCAAAGGGTGAGAAAAAGTGTGTAAAGTTAATGCAAGATCATCTTTTCATCTTTCCTAGCATTTTGGGGCTTTGACTTTTATGAAGCTGATCAATAAAAGCCAACCGAAATCCAAATTCAAGTCAATGACAAGTCACCTCATGATGACTACATGGAAACTAATGCAATCATATCAGGCTTTTTTTTTTTAAGAGAAAAGTCTGTAAACTGATGAAGGGAAGTTGGATTTTATTTACAGATTGATATGGCTCCTTGATGAACTGATACTACAGGTAGTCCTTGACTTATGGCTGCCGTTGAGCCCAACATTTCTGTTGCTAAGTGAGACATTTGTGAACTGGATTTTTGCCCCATTTTATGACCCATTCTTGCCACAGTCCTTAAGTGAATTGCTGTAATTGTTAAGCTAGCGACACGGTTGTTAAGTGAATTTGGTTTCCCTCATTGACTTTGGTTGTCAGAAGGTCGCAAAACGGATCACATAATCCCAGGACAAGGCAAGCATCATAAATATGGGTCAATTGACAAGAGTCTAAATTTTGATTACAGGGTTGCTGCAATGGTCATAAGTGTGAAAAATGGTCATAAATCACTTTTTTCAGTGCCCCTGTACCTTTGAACAGTCACTGAATGAATTGCTGTAAGTTTTGTGTGTAGAGCACAAAAATTAATGGCTCAGAAACAAACAGGCCAGAAATGACTTTGTGTTATTTCCAAAGCTTTCCAGTTTTAGTTAGGAAGATAGGCAGCTGCCATATATGATGTCAAGCCCATTAGTTTATCAAGCTGCCTATGGCTAGGCTAATTGGGATTAGTTCTCCAAAGTTTCAGACAATCTTTTTTCTCACCCCATCTAGAGATATCAGTAACTGACCTACTCCTGAATCTTCTTCCCACCAACCTCCCCCCTCACTACCCTGTTGTTGTTGTTAGTTGTGAAGTCATGTCCGACCCATCATGATCCCATGGACAACATTCCTCCAGGCCTTCCTGTCCTCTACCATCCCCCAGAGTCCATTTAAGCTCACGCCTACTGCTTCAGTGACTCCATCCAGCCACCTCATTGTCTGCCATCCCATTCTTCTTTTGCCCTCAATCGTTCCCAGCATTAGGCTCTTCTCCAGTGAGTCCTCCCTTCTCATTAGGTGGCCAAAGTATTTGAGTTTCATCTTCAGGATCTGGCCTTCTAAAGAGCAGTCAGGGTTGATCTCCTCTAGGACTGACTAGTTGGATCGCTTTGCAGTCCAAGGGACTCTCAGGAGTCTCTTCCAGCACCATAGTTCAAAGGCCTCCATTCTTTGGCGCTCAGCCTTCCTTATGGGCCAACTTTCACAGCCATCCATTGCAACTGGGAAAACCATAGCCTTGACTCTACGCACTTTTTTTGGCAGGGTGATGTCTCTGCTTTTTAGTATGATGTCTAGATTTGCCATAGCTTTCCTCCCCAGGAGCAAGTTGGCTTAATTTCTTGGCTGTAGCCCCTACCTGCAATGATCTTGGAGCCCAGGAAAATAAAATCTGTCACTATCTCCATTTCTTCCCCATCTATTTGCCAGGAATTGAGAAGGCTGGATGGATATCCTATTTTCTAGTTCTTCAAAGCTTCTCCTTTCCCTGACATCTAACTTTTCAAACTTTTTTTTTGATCTGATGCTTTGCAGCATGGAAGACATGGAAATGTAATTCTCTCCAAGAACTGCTGATAACTCAGGAGCCGTTTGTTTGGAGTCAGCCTATCTACTAGAATTGTCCTGTAAAATCCAATGAAAGTTTACATTCCAGCTTAACTAAATCATATGCGCAGGGGACAAACATGATTTTCTTTTTCCACTTTTAGACAAAACGTCTCATGGACCATTTCCAATGAAATAATGAAAATCAAAGCTTGTCATTGTTAATTCTTTTTCTCCGAGATTAAATATAAGGCAACTTTCATTGGCTTTGACTGAAATTATGCAATGTGTAATGTGTTCCCTGGTAGTAGTGGATAACATTTAGGAGAGCCAGTCAAGCAGACTATAGAATGTATTGGCTTCTAAGACTCCATATAGGAGCTGCCTTGGAGTAAGTTCATCCAGCACACAACTTATTGACTTAACAACTGTCGATAAAAAGACATTGCAGTATCTGGAGATGGCGGAAGAGGAGAAAAAGAACTGGAGAAAATCACAAAACACCAAGACTTATAAGTAGAAGTAAGTCTATGGCAAAAGAAAAGCAAAGAAAGTACCAATAGTAATAGACACTTTGGGTGCAATCCCAAAACATCTTGAACACTATTGGCACCGACAAAATCGCAATCAGTCACTTTCAAAAGGCAGCTTTATTCAGAGCAGTTAACATCCTGTGACAATATGTTTATTACCATAAAACCAGGGGTGAAATCCAGCAGGTTCTGGAGAACTGGTAGCGGAAATTTTGAGCAGTTTGAAGAACTGGCAAATGCCACCTCTGGCTGGCCCCAGAGTGGGGTGGGAATGGAGATTTTGTAGTATCCTTCCCCTGTCACGCCCGCCAAGCCACACCACACCACGCTCACCAAGCCACGCCCACAGAACCGGTAGTAAAAAAATTTGGATTTCACCACTGCATAAAACAATAATATCTGCCTCTCCCAGGGAAGGACTTGATAGGTGGATAAAAATGCCAAGCCCACTCTGACTGATTGGGTGACCAACCATATCATGGTATACATATAAAAAGGCAAAGGTTCCCCTCGCACATATGTACTAGTCGTTCCTGACTCTAGGGGGCGGTACTCATCTCTGTTTCAAAGCCGAAGAGCCAGCACTGTCCAAAGACATCTCTGTGGTCATGTGGCTGGCATGACTAAACGCCAAAGGCGCACGGAACGCTGCTACCTTCCCACCAAAGGTGGTCCCTATTTTCCTACTTGCATTTTTTACGTGCTTTCGAACTGCTAGGTTGGCAGAAGGTGGGAGAAGTAACGGGAGCTCACCCCGTTACGCGGCACTAAGGATTCGAACCGCTGAACTGCCGAACTTTCCATCGACAAGCTCAGTGTCTTAGCCACTGAGCCACCGCGTCCCTTTTGGTATACATATAGACCATGCTAAATATACATGCTACTTAGCTTCCTGGCACATATGCTGAAAACTACAGCTTCATTTTGTGTCCAGCCTCCAGCTGATATGCTTTTATGGATCGATGTTTATCACCTGTTCCATGTGGGTTGCTTGGTAGCTCAGGAATGCCCTGGCACTCATCCCAGGGAAAAGATGCAAATTATTCCAAACACTAAATTGCCCCTTTGAGTGTTGGAAAATTCAGTTTATAAATTAAGATACTAAGGTTCAGGCCCGTTGCCGGAGACTTGTTCATACTGAAGGTGTGAATGTACTGTTGCATGGGTGTCAAACTCGTGATGTCACATTGTCGTCACATGACGTATCATGACTTTTTTCCCCTTCATTAACTCAGGGGTGGGAGTGATGCAACTGGGCTGCGGGCAGCTAGTTTGATACCTCTGTGCTAGTGCTTTCCTTAACATTTTCATATGTGGTATACATATGTACGAATACGGTTCATGATGATCAGTTTTGCCAGTGGTAGTAAAGGTGGTGGTGGGTTGTTTGTTTGGGTTTTTTGGAACGTTAAATGTGCTTTATTTTTTTGCATTTTACTAGAAGCACATTCCACAAACCACAGCTTGTGCAGGAGAAATGGGATGTGGGTAATTTTAGGTACTTTAACAAAATATAGTAAATGCATGCGATCGATTTGGCTGAGGGGAAGATTTCAAAATACTGTCCCCCCTCAAATTATCAAAACTGAGCGGCAAAAATCTGGACCACCACTAGATGGCATCAAATAGCTAGAGTTTTCTGTATTCGTTGCTTTTACCTTGCAGGGTTTTGTAGCTGATATTTAAGAGCTCTAAATAAAAAAGGGACAGAAGGATGAAGATTTCCCCAAATTTCTGAAAGGATAAGGAGATATGTATTTGCCTGCAAATAGTGTTGGCTTAAACAATGACATTAGAGCCACTTTGCTTCAAATTGTTATTCAGCACAACCAGAATTTGAAAAATCCCCATTTCCTCCCAATCAGCTGGGACTCAGGAGGCAGAGAATAGATGTGCAAAATCCCCATTTCCTCCCGATCAGCTGAGACTCGGGAGGCAGAGAATAGATGTGGACAGAGCCATTCAGAGGTGGTATTTACCGGTTTTCCGAACTACTCAAAATTTCCACTACCGGTTCTCCAGAACTGGTCAGAACCTGCTGAAACCCACCTCTGGATTATGTGCATCAATCCACACCCTGAATGCTGAACTGGGCCTCACATTGTCTTAGTTGATTATAGGGGGTCATCAGAAAAAAAGGAAAAATAGGGAAAATCTGGATCGAAAAGTGGGAGAATATCTGGAAATGCCTTTTCTGGCCCTCAGAGAAATAAACAGAACATCTCAAGACATATTTTTCCATTTAAGAACAAACTGCTACTCACAGAATACTAGTGATGCCGTCATCTTTTCAACGCAAAGACTTGGAGCCATAGAAGAAATTAAAATATTGGATCCTACTTTTCTGCTTCTTTGAGAATATTGATTTTCAAGTCACAGAAATTATAAATGAAGCCAATAAATTGTATCTCAAGAGTTGTTTTCCATCACCAAAAAGCTTTCCCTTTTAAAAATTGCAACTAAGCAAAATTACACCCACGGCCACAATATAATCAATTACCCAGCTTTGGGCTCTCATATTTACCATAATTATCAACAAAGTGACATTTTTAGAACCTTTCTTTTAGAGCCTGTTAAATTTTATATTAGGATTGGTCTTTTTATCCCATTGAGCTGACTGCAAAGAACACTCAGTCCATGACAACAATATAATAAAAGTCAAACAATTCAGGGTAAGGTGATAAAATAAAATCCTATAAAAGCTTAAGGAAAGTGTAGCAAGCAGTACAAAGGATTTCCTCCAAGTTCATAAGAGTAATCTTTTTGACAGCTTATGGGATCCATTTTTAAAATGTTCTCCAGTCGGGACTGTGTGATTTGCCTTAAAAGCAGCTGCCTGCGAATCCCTTTCCACTGAGCAAGACTATAAAACAAAAGGAGTTTTCTACGGTGGAATAACATTATTTAAATATCTCCATCATCATTTTTTAATGTTTTGCTCTTCCTTTCCTTTCCTTTCCTTTCCTTTCCTTTCCTTTCCTTTCCTTTCCTTTCCTTTCCTTTCCTTTCCTTTCCTTTTCTTCCTTCCTTCTTTCTCTTCCTTCCTTCCTTCCTTCCTTTCTCTTTCTTTTTCTCTCTTTCCTTCCTTTCTCATTCTCTCTTGCTTTCTCTTTCTCTCTTCTCTTTCTTTCTTTCTTTTTCTTTCTTTCTTTTTTCTTTCTCTCTCTCTTGCTTTCCCTTTCTCTCTTTTTTCTTTCTTGTCCTTCCTTCCTTCCTTCCTTCCTTCCTTCCTTCCTTCCTTCCTTCCTTCCTTTCATTATTAAAAAGCAATTAAAAGAATTAATAAATTTGAGAAACACTGTACTCGGTTCTAGGACATCCCCCCCTTAAAAAAAAGGTTCAGTATTATAGATTTTCACATAATGCATCTCAACAGACAGTTACAGTTATGGCTTACTGTTCTGTTTCAGAATTTACTGCTAAATTCAAATCTCATTGTAACTAGCCTGCATCAAGGTAGAACAGATGTACCCCCTTATTTAATGCAATAAGCCCTGGGATCCGGGAATTGTCTATGGATCATTAAGTGACCAGAATTATAATCCCAGATACAGCAGCGAATAGCACAGCCACATAATTTTTGCTTGATGCTTGGTTATGATAATGTACATGCTTTGCAGCTTCAGTTTCTGTGCTTGCCACCTACTGGTACATGTAGGCAATATCTTCCTTCTTGATCACATAGTTTTACTTTGCTGTTTCCTACTGTTTGAATGCGGTCTCTGTCTACAACTCTTGAATCAGCCCAAGATAAGGATGGCTATTTCTGCTATGGATGCCTGTCTTGCCATCATTATCTGTCAATGCAATCACCTGACTTCATCCCTTCCTTGTTTTCACACATCTCCAGATTATCTTCGGACAGCCTCAGAATAATGAAGGAAATACTACTTTCATACTGGTGGAGTTGAGGGCAACTTAAGTCTGTCTTACTTGGAAATTTGAGACAAGATGAATGGCCCTTGGCAGGGAAAAATAATGGCCAATATTATTGGTATTACATAATATTGTGATCAAGTGGAAGTTGGAAAAGACACTTTTTGGTGATATTTAGTTGCTAAATTGTGTCCGGCTGTTTGCAACCCCATGGACCACAGCATACCAGTCCCCCATTCTCCATTATCTCCCAGAGTTTACCCAAACTCATGTTAATTGCATTGATGACAAGATCAAACCATCTCATCTTCTACTGTCCCCTTCTCCTTTTGCCTTCAATCTTTCCCAACATTAGGGACTTTTTCCCCCAATGAGTCCTCTCTTCTCATTAGGTGGCCAAAATATTTGATCTTCAGCATCAAAGGTTGATTTGGCAATTCAAATCTCACCAGTAAAAAAATCTTCTTTTACCAGTAAAAAAAAACTTGTTTACTTTTAAAAGCATTTTTTTCGGCCAAGAAGTTGTAGAAAAAATGCTTTTAAAAGGCTCTGACGATCCCAGCTGAGCCACACAATCATCAGAGGCTTTTTTTTTTAACTTTTAAAAGCACTTTTTCAGCCAAAGAGGTTGTAGAAAAAATGCTTTTAAAAATAATAAAAAAAAGCCTCTGATGATCGCACGGCTCAGCTGGGCATGGGAGAGGGGGGCAGGGATTTTTGCTACCGGTTCTCCGAACCACTCGCCACCATCGCTACCGGATCAGGCGATCCAGTCCGAACCCGGAGCATTTCATCCCTGCTGCCGGGATTTGCCACAGCTTTCCTCCCAAGTCATTTTATGCCCCAAACTCTATTTTCTTCATCTGAATGAGTTCAGATGGATAGGAACTGAGTTTGAATCTCATTTTAGTCATTTAACCTCCTGGCTATGTTTAAACGAACTCCTTACAAGCCCACAACATCTTACCAAGGGTATCCCCCTTAATCCAGTCAATGTAGCTAATTAAGAGCTTCACGTGCTATACAAGTTACAGATATTCAACCTAGTCTGCTTCAGGGTTTTTTTTTACATATTGTAAAAAGAATGAAGTTTATTTATAGACTGTTTGCAGAGCTGACAAACACAGCCAGAATTATTATGTAAGTGTGGAAAAACACACACTCATACACATGCCAGAAAATGGGGTAATCAACATTCATGAATACTTTAGGTCACTCATCTGCTAAAGTATAAACTGTTTCCCACCCCTTTTTCAATATTTATATCAGGAAGGTTTCTACAACTGGCAGCAACCTACAGTAGCTTGTCTGTTCTTCAAAGCCAACTTCCTTCTCCTTTCCACTAGGAGGATTCCAAAATGAAGTCATTGAGTTGTCCCGCTCTCGTTTCCCTCCCCCCCATGTAAATGATCTCTCCCAACCTCACCTACCTGTGCCCGTATTGCACTTACCTGACTCAACTTGCCCTAAAAGGTTTGCGGTCTCTTGTAGGGAGGGATTACGTATTGTCAACTGAATCCCTTTACAGGTTTTCAATAACGCTCTTCTCATTTTCCCACCTCTCTTTCTGATTCTTCAGCACCTCCCAAGAATGGATAGTCAAGAATATTTTTTTCCAAGTAAGGCATTTATCTGGAGGAATCTGCCTCCTTCCCAAACGCCTTTGACGTTTAGTCATGCCAGCCACATGACCACGGAGACATCTTCGGACAACGCTGGTTCTTTGGCTTTGAAATAGAGATGAGCACTGCCCCCTAGAGTTGGGAACGACTAGCACATATGCACAAGGGGAACCTTAACCTTTACAGGGTTGTAAGGGGTTAAGGGGTTGACCCTGTAAGGGGTTGACCCTGCTTCATCTTCCCCCAAAGCCAAGACTGTAACCAAGATAGCATTTTGATAATCCCTACAATAAATGTGCCACAGTAAAGGAAGAGATAGACCACTTTTTGATTTATATCAATTCTTTAAGTATATATATATTTAACCCTTTTGAAACCCCACCATTCTACTATTGGGATTGCACTAGGTTTTCTTTCACAAACACTGTGATCCTCACGATAATCTTGTGAAGTGTGGAATAAGTGAAAAAGTGAAAAAGATGCATTTCTTAGGTTGTTTCCACCCAATTGTTGTTGTTATTAGTTGCAAAGTCATGTCCGACCCATCGCAACCCCATGGACAACGTTCCTCCAGGCCTTCCTGTCCTCTACCATCCCCCGGAGTCCATTTAAATTCACACTGACTGCTTCAGGGACTCCATCCAGCCACCTCCTTCTCTGTCGTCCCCTTCTTCTTTTGCCCTCAATCGTTCCCAGCATTAGGCTCTTCTCCAGCGAGTCCTTCCTTCTCATTAGGTGGCCAAAGTATTTGAGTTTCATCTTCAGGATCTGGCCTTCTAAAGGGCAGTTGGGATTGATCTCCTCTAGGACTGGCCGGTTTGATTGCCTTGCAGTCCAAGGGACTCACAGGAGTCTTCTCCAGCACCAGAGTTCAAAGGCCTCAATTCTTTGGCGCTCAGCCTTTCTTATGATCCAACTTTCACAGCCATCCATTGCAACTGGGAAAACCATAGCCTTGACTATATGCACTTTTGTTGGCAGGGTGCTTTTTAGTACGCTGTCTAACTTTGCGAAGCAAATCCAAGTCAGACCACAGATAATTGCCCTTCATGATAAATGCCGGAGTAATCCACTTGGCCATTGCCCAACAGAGACAAAGCCTAAAGAAATCTTGCATCAATTTACATTTTTCTTAGAAGCCCTTGTGACACATACAATATATGCAATATGTGTGCCTACCTCTCTCTCTCCCTCCCTCTCTCTCTCTCTCTCTCTCTCTTTGGTATCTTTCTGATCTCCTAATCTAAATCGCTCATTTCATCCTCTTCCCTCAAGAGCTGCCACTTACCCACCAGAGATTTACTCTGCTTTGTCCTTTCAAACCACAAGATGCCTGGCATTTTGCAGAGGTCTCCCTCCTGGCTTCCCTTCCCTTCCTTTCCCTGAACCATAAATCAAAGAATCTCTTATCGTGGTTACTCTAAAGGCAGTGGCTTTGTGGAATGCTGGATCCACAACCTTGACCCTGTGTGGAGGAAGCAAGGAGTGTGGGTGAGATCACACCCCTTGGCCGAAGGGTGCAGTGTTTGCAAATGATGCAACGACAAAAACAACAACAGTGGGGGTTTCTGATTGGCAGGCAGGCCTTCGTGCATGGAAGGCTTCACAGATAAAGCTGGTGAGGGCTTAAAAGTGTGGAACAGCCAATGCGGTTTAACCAAGTAGTCACAGGGAGAATCCAAGGGAGGCGGTGAATTTGGTTTAAGCTTGCAAATATAAGCAGGAGGCACACAGGAGAACATGCATGGCTCAAACTTCATTAAGCAGTTCATTCGGCAACCCTGGTACCGTTTATCAGCCTATCTTAACAGGTAGTGCTAGGATGAAACAGAAAGGAGACAGGAGTACACTTATCATCTCAAGGACTTTGAGAAGGTGCTAGCTAGGCCCTCATAGGACCTTTATATGATTTGAAGGGATGATGTTGCCCCCTGGGGACCAATCTGGGTAGGACATTAGACCCAGGGCATGGATTTCCTGCTTAAATTTCTCTTCAAAATTGTAGATGCATTTTTTTTCCCTTGGAAGGTTTAATCCCCAAACACTAAATGCTGAGATATTCAGGGGTGGGTGGTGGGTGGGTGGGATATTTATGATATATATGTTAGCTAGATTCCTTCCTTCCTTCCTTTTTTCCTTCCTTCCTTTTTTCCTTCCTTCCTTTTTTCCTTCCTTCCTTCCTTCCAGACAGACAGACAGACAGACAGACAGACATATATGTTAGCTAGATTGATTCCTTCCTTCCTTCCTTCCTTCCTTCCTTCCTTCCTTCCTTCCTTCCTTCCTTCCTTCCTTCCTTCCTTCCCAACAGATGTGCACACTCGATATAAACATGATTTTAACTTTTTTTTTTTAATTTGATTTATATGCCGCCCTTCTCCGAAGACTCAGGGCGGCTTACAATGTGCTCAGCAACTTTTGTGTATGAATGTTTTATATTTGGCTGTTCACCGCCCTGAGTCCAGAAGGAGAAGGGTGGTGTAGAAATCTGAAAAATAAAATAAATAAATAAATAAACACAGACACGGTGTATGTCAATTTGTGGGTTGCTAGAAAGAAAAAAGAAAAGTGGTTGATTGGTTTGTGGTTCTGTGCACTCAGACAACTGGGTTCATTGAGTAAACTATGGTTAGAGAAATTGTTAGTAGGCTATATAGGAATACAAAGCACCCAAGCTGAATTTTGGTACAGGAAGGGGGGACATCTTACCAACCATCATCCACCACTCATGGGATGAGAACTTGCCTTTTTTCAGTACTAAATAGAATAGAATAGAACAACAGAGTTGGAAGGGACCTTGGAGGTCTTCTAGTCCAACCCAAATGGATAACCATTTGTCTGAAGTGGTGCAGGGTTTCCTGCCTGGGCAGGGGGTTGGACTAGAAGACCTCCAAGGTCCCTTTTCCAACTCTTGTTATTCTATTCTAACCCCCTGCTTAGGCAGGAAACCCTACCCCACTTCAGACAAAATGGTTATCCAACATTTTCTTGAAAATCATTTCTTTCAAACCCAAACTCTCTCCCGAACTTGGGAGTTCTCCAAAACGTTGGGCTGAAACTCCTCCAGTCGGCAGGGCTGAGGATGATGGAACTGCGCTCCAGATCCAGGCAACGAGTCAGCCAGGGCAGAGATCGCTGATTCCCTCCCACCCCACCACCCTACTACTGCCTCGAAGTCCGGCCACATCCAGCCCATCGGGTCGCTTCTTGGATGAACGTCTTGAGTGCTGCAGGAGAGTCGCCAGGGGAAGAAGTGCGCGACTTGGGTAGCCAGGCGAGAAAGGGACGGCGGTGGCAGCGGCAGCAAAGCGACGCGGGACGATTGGTTGGCTCGGTGCCCCCTTGGCTCGCCAACCGAAGGGCGCCCCCGTCCCACGCAGGGAGGCGAGGTGAGAGGCGTGCCCCACGGGCGCCTGTGACGCGCAGCCTGGCAGGGTTATAAAACACCTGCGGCGGAGACCTGGAACCTCAGAAGCGTCTCTGGGCGGCTTTGGGGAGAGCAAAGGGGAAAGCCAAGTGTCCGCCTCTTTCAAGGATTAAGCTAAGCCACCATGGTAAACTGGCTGTCCTGTTTCTTTTCCTTTGCAGTCGCCCTTTGCGTCCTGCTGCCAGAAGGTGAGAGAACCGTCAGGATTTATTTTTTTTAAAAGCATAACTATTTTGGGGCTCTGCTTTGTGCCTGTTTTAAATCCTATTTTTTCCTGTTTTTTAAAAATGCATTTTGCTTGGAAAGGAGCCTTAGCGTTGGAACCCCCCTCTCCTTCTTTAGTTCTTGTCAGCCAGATGCCAACCACCCATCTCCATCCTCCGGTGATCCTTGCAACGGGACCAGATTTTTGCCTTCAGCTTCTAGGCGACTCCAGGCTGGAGGAAGGAGCTCTAGTGAAATTTGGCTTTGCAGCAGTGGTGAAATCCAAATTTTGTTTACTACCGGTTCTGTGGGTGTGGCTTGGTGGGCACGGCAGCAAAATCTCCGTTCCCACCCCACTCCTGGGGGAAGGATACTGCAAAATCCCCATTCCCTCCCCACTCCTGGGGGAAGGATATTGCAAAATCTCCGTTCCCATCCCACTCTGGGGCCAGCCAGAGGTGGTATTTGCCGATTCTCGGAACTGCTCAAAATTTCCGCTACCGGTTCTCCAGAACCTGTCAGAACCTGCTGGATTTCACCCCTGCTTTCCAGGGATGCAGGGTCCTCTAATTTTACTCCTAGCACAAAATCCCAAGGATAAAACCTTCTTTCTCCCTCTCCCTCTCTTGGTTTGTTATTTTTTTTTTAAAGGGGGAAAAAAGGAGTTGGCTTTTGTTTGCAGCATTCTCAAAAGAAGGAGAATTTGTTTTTTTTAAAAAAGGGCTCAGTCCTATTCATCGCTTGCCCACGCTTTGAGAAGATTGTGGCTGAATTTAGAAAAGAAAGAAGCCAAACACATCACCCTGACCGCCTTCTAGCCATGCTCTGTCAATTTGTGGGTGTGTTGATCTTATATGCTAATTAATCCACTGATAAATGCGAGGCATTGCAAACACGGGCCGAAGTGTAACAGCTAGGAGAAATGTCCAGTATCACGTTCGGCATCTGGTTTCTTGGCTGAGCAATGCTGAAAGAGCCTTGGGGTCTGTAAACACCTCCAGTGAATAAAAGAACACAACTTTTATGATCTTGCAATCTCAGGCATTAACTAAAGCTGCGGCTGCTATAAAACGGTTAAGCTGGAAGCCTAGGGGGCAGGCTAAGCACTCTGTTTACATACCAGGATGCCTGCGTTTGTGGCTCTTCCCAGTCAGAACTGTGACTGATTCGCCTTCTCTGTTTTTTTCTTCACCTCTGGACGTATGAACAGGCCAGGCTGCAGCAGAATCTCATCTCTTGGAAAACAACAGTCGGCACCAGAGGACCAAGAGATGTTCTTGCACCAGCTGGATGGACAAGGAGTGCATTTATTTCTGCCATCTTGGTATCATCTGGATCAACACACCAAGGTAAGGGAAGCTCTTAGGGTTTTTGAAAAAGTTTGGAGGGTCCCTGGGCTCGATATAGCAAAAGTCTGCCTTTTCATGCAGTAAATTCAAGTTCTAATCTCTGGGATATCTAGGTTGGTTGTAGGAAACACACTTGTCTGAGCCGTGGTGGCACATTGCTTAGAAATGCAGTATTGCAGGGTAATTCTGCAGACGGCCAGCAGTTTGATTCTCACCAGCTCAAGGTTAACTCAGCCTTCCATCCTTCCGTGGTAGGCAAAATGAGGACCCAGATTGTTGGGGGCAATAGACTGACTCTGTCAACTGCTTGGAGAGGACTGTAAAGCACAATGAAGTGGTATATCAATCTAAGTGCTATTGCTATTCTCTGAAACCTTATAGTGGCTCACACTGCCAGTCAGTGTCCCCAATACTGGACTAAAAGGATGAAATTTCTGACTGATTTCACAGTAACTTTATCCTACAAAATCCATGAGAATGACTAGACTAGCTACAAAGAAGTTCGCTTGTAAACTGGGACAAGATCCCAGTGGACAGGCTGGGGGGAAAATACCCATATTCACTGCTTGTTTTTTTTTTTTTTTTTTTTTTTTTACAAATAACACTCTGAAGCACCCTTCAACTTCTTACCCTACCTTCGTTTTGGATGATAGCGAAGATATAAATGTTTCAAAGGGATGATTGGTATTTGTTAGGCAGTTAAGGTGGAATAGCCTCAGATACATACAATTATCAAGAAGGTGTTGGCCGGTTGCACAATAGGGCAAGACCCCAACAGCTCTCAAACAGCCTCTCCTGAACAGCTTAGGATCCAAGCCAAACAGACTACCCTTGCGATGTAGGTGTGGTTCTAATTATGCCTGCTAATTTGTGGCATTGTGTAACAATCCAGTGAGGAAGGTGGATGTCATTCTCTCCAGTCTTATTTTATTTTATTCTTTTAAGAAAGGGAAAAGCTGGGAGATTAGATTGACAAGCACCGCAGGGTTATCTAAAGGCAGTTCTCCAAACTTGCAAAGTTTATAAGAGTTTCTTTGGTTTCTTTTTAAACAAATGAGCTTCTTAAAGTACAGATTGGTCAATATGAAAAGGTAGCACCGGGCAGCAGTGGATACAGGTAGTCCTCAGCTTACAACCATAATTGAGCCTTGATTTACAGTCATAAATTGTTGCAGTCATTAAGCAGGTGAGTGCTGGGATGCTGTGACATTTGTAAATGCAAGGACTGGTTGTAAGTCATTTTTTTCAGTGCCATTGTAACTTCCAATGGTTGTAAGCTGAGGACTACCAGTGTAAGAAGAATCCAATTGGATCAGACCCAAAGGCCAAGCATTCTGTTTTCATCCTGTTCAGTTAGAGGCTGATGGAAGCCCATCAAAAGGACATGAGGGGACTTGCTGTTTCCAAAGTTGTGCTTTCATGCACACCACCTCTGGTTTTGGAAATCACTCTCCATCCAGACATCCCCATGCATGATATACAATAGCCTTGTCCTCCAGAAATTTGCCTGGAGAACTTTAAGCCATGTGAACTGATGGTGGAGGAGGAAAAGGGAAAGCAATTTTTTGTCCACTTCATCCAGCCCAAAATTGTTTATTAGACTGATCAAAGATCACAACTACTTCAGAAAATGCCAGTGATTGAAACTGTGCCCTTATTCATGAAGAACAAAAACTCAACCATTGTTCCATAGCCCTGCCCTTTAGTTATGCTTGGATCTCATTAAAATTAATTGTGCTCAAAGTAATTGTTTTTTTTTTTCTCATATGAATTCTAGAGTTACCCAATGCATATAACTTAATTTTAATTAGCGATGCTGTGTCCTTCTGCTCCTGTTAACCCCGGGTAGCATGGCCATTGATCAGGGATGATGGGAGCTGTAGTCCAACTGTCTTTAGAGAGTCACCCATTCCTGGTTTGAGTCCAAGCATCCAGTGCAAGGGAAATTGCATTGGGTTTTCTGCCCTAATGTGAGATAAGGGCTTATTTGCCAAGCCGTAAACCACAATTTGCAAATCTCTTCAGCAGAGTTTCTACATCAGACTTGTTCAAGGCCAATTGAATGGTTAGCATATCTGGAGCAAGGAGATTTCGCTCCCTCCTAGTGACTGCAGAGACATCTAGCTATTGTTCAATTTCCTTGACTACTGACCAACCCATATCATGAATGTCTTTCCAATCAACCATGAACTTGATTGTTGTTTTCTTCTTTCACCATCAGCCACTTGGTACCCTATGGGCTAGGAAGTCTTCCAGCACGACATAAGAGGTCCCTCCGCAGATGCGCGTGCTCACATTTCAAGGATACCTCCTGTGCAACTTTCTGTCATGGCAATCCTCAGTAAGTAAGATAAGAAGCAAGAATATATCCCTAATCCTAACCCTGATGCACCAAAGACAAATTCCTTGTGTGTCCAATCACACTTGGCCAATAAAGAATTCTATCTATGTCTTTTAAGAGCCGAGGTGGCACAATGGTTAGAGTACAGTACTGCAGATTACTTCAGCTGACTGCTAGCTGCAGCTCAGCAGTTCAAATCTCACCAGGCTCAAGGTTGACTCAGCCTTCCATCCTTCCGAGGTGGGTAAAATGAGAACCTAGATTGTTGGGGGTAATAGGCTGACTCTGTAAACCACTTAGAGAGGGCTGTAAAAGCACTATGAAGTGGTATATAAGTCTAAGTGCTATTACTATTTCATGGTCAGAATCTACAGGAATGGTCTCTGTTTCTGCCATGTCTCCATTGTATGGAGAAGAATGGGATGGAATCCATGTTGCTGAGCATCTCCTGATCTCCTTCTGAGAAGAAGATCATCTCAATAAGCTGATAAAAGTTCACTATGGCTGGGTTCGTACAGCATTCTCAGCCGAACAGAAATAAAGCCTATTGCAACTTTGTTCACACACAACTGTGCCACTCACAAAGCTGTCCCATGGAAGTCATCATAGATACTTGGTAGAAACCAGAAAAGTGTCCCTTTTATTATTATTAGATCTCTTGCCTCCTGGTGCACTCTCTATGATGCCTGTGGATTAAATGGAAATCTCCTTTTTAAAAAATACACAATAGAGTAGAATAGTTCGAACCTTCATCATCTCTTCTTTAGGTCTCTTGACACATATTCTCTACACTCAGACTCTCTGAGAACGATGGCTGTGGTAGTCCAAAACAGTGAAGAGCATGCAGTTATCTATCCCTACATTAAATTGTTGAACATACATACTTTTCTTGAGAAATTCAAATTTCTAGTGTCACCTTGTTCTTTTGGAAACCCAAGTAGGGTTGTGTTATGAAGAAAACACTTTTATTGAAATATATAGTAGATAACAATATAGTAACTGGAATGAAAGTGTAGTAGAAAAAAAAGTCCTTTTATCTTTTTACCATTATGATCATTAAACTGGGTACTTAGAAAATATTGCATACATAAATCCAAGCTATAAACTTTTCTAAGAATTGGATCCTGCCTTTGTTAAACACAGAGGGAGGGAGGGAGGGAGAGAGAGCGAGAGAGAGGGAGGAAGGGAGGGAGGGAGGGAGAAGAGGAGAGAAAGCTTGCCGAATAAAACCAAAGCTTAAAAAAAAGCAACTTAAATGTTTAAGAAATATTAATACCTTCTCACTTTTTCTTTACTTTGCCATTCTCAATACTCTCTCTTATGGGACTCACCTTGGCCTTTTCTTCTCCCCCCACCCCAGAAATCCCCCGAAAATGCAGCTACCTAAGGACACAGGAATATTGGCAAAGCTTCATCAGATCAGAAATCCCAAGCTTGACAAGTTAAACTTTGGAAAGTTTTCAGGTAAAAAAAAATCTACTTGTGAGTCTTTTAATATTCGTATCGTGTAACGGTTTTGCTGCATAGCCAGTCCCATTGGGCAAACGTGAAGATCTGCAAAATGCTTTGGACCAGGGTTTTCATAGTCATTGCTCACCCTCCTCTTGAAATTCTGGGCAGAGAATTTCTCTGTCTAATTCTCTGTCAGAAATCCGCCTCTCTCCAATCTAGAATATCTGTTTTAACAGAATAATAGAGTGCGAAGGGACATCGGACGTCTTCTGCTCAAGCAGGAGATCTATACTCTTGATGGTGAACCTATGGCACGTGTGCCAGAGGTGGCACACAGCGCCCTCTCTGTGGGCACGTGCACCATTGCCAGCTGCTCTTTTTGTTTCCAGCACACACATGTGTGTGCCAGTTAGCTGGTCTTCGTGGATGCTGGAGCACTGGAAAACATCCTGAAAAATGGCCTGAAAAACAGCCTGAAAACAGCCCCAAAAACAGTGTGAAAATGGCCCAAAAAACAGGCAAAAATGCCCCCAAAAATGGGCATGCATACACTGGTCAGTTTGGGTTTCCGGCACTCCGGCGTGCACACATGTACACACATGAATGCGTGTTCCGGCTTGGGCACTCAGTGCCGAAAAGGTTCGCCATCACTGATTTATACCATTTCAAACAAATGGTTGTCCAATCTTTGGGAAAGCACATCCCCTTTGCTAATAAACCCCATTGACTTAATGAGGTCTTCCCAATGCAGAAATCTCTCCTAAAAGAGTAGGGAAACTACCGACAACATGCTACCACATGCCTCAGTGTGTGATGGGAACTCTTGAGTCCCTAGGGAGAAAGGCGGCATATAAATCTCAATAAATAAATAAACAAACAAATAAATAAATAAATAAATAAGCCACTCTTGGCATATTTTCCAAATCAGGTCATTGCTTAAGCCATAATATGATTTTTCTGGGGGGTGGGGGGGTGGGGGGGTTCAGTGTATACTGGGTATCACAATTATATTTGCTTGCATGCAGTGGTGGGGATGCTGCTGGTTTTACAACCGGTTCGGTGTTCACACACAAAGTGAAATACAATCTTCAGTGAATATTCCTGGGGCATAGGTATAATGCTGACTATTTATTTGATTGTATAATTCACAGGTTCTTATGCTTTCCGGAATTGAATTTACCAGAAGGCTCCCTCCAAGATCTCAAGGTCTTCCATGGGAAAAGAGTTTCCTGAAGATAAAGGGATCAGCAAGAAATTTAAGGATGCTCCTTGTCATTGTCAATGGAGTCCTCCATTTCCAAAGATGCTCCTCTATTAAGGAGTCAAAGGAGAGGATACGTAACATTGATGGAGAAGAAAGAAAAGTCTACCAAAAGATGGGACTGGGATGAACAAGGAGCATCATTGCCAATGGAACACTTCCCCTGTTACTCCAAAGACGATACCGAAGAGGGGAAAAGATCTCGCCATTTTTCTCCTGCTCCTCGATATTGCTCCTCCTCCTGTGCCTCTTTGTTGGGTGAAGTTTATCCATGAGGTTCCCAGAAAATGTCCTGGTGGATAGCTGGCAATTTATACATCCAGAAGGATTTTTGGGGAAATGCAATATGTACAGCCCTGAATGTAACAATGCAAAGTCCTTCCCACCCACTTCCCTGGAACTTGCTTGTGCTGTTTTAGCATTTGATTTTAGAGGTCATTTGCTTGTGGGGGAATCAAACAGCTCCCCCCCCCCCAATTCTGTCCTGTCTGAATTCCTCTTTATTTTTCTGTCAATACAGGTAATCCTCAACTTGCAACCCCAATTGAGCCCAAAATTTATGTTGCTAAATGAGAAATTCATTAAGTGTCCCATTTTATGATTTTTCTTGCTACATTTGTTAAGCGGTTGTTAAATGAGTAACATGGTTGTTAAGTGAATCTGATTTCCCCATTGACTTTGCTGGCCAGAAGTTTGCAAAAGGGGATCACGTGACCCAGGGACATTGCAACCGTCATAAATGTGAGACAGTTGTCAAATATCCGAATGCAAATCATGTGACCGTGGGAAATGCTTCAACGGTCATAAATGTGAAAAATGTCCATAAGTCGCTTTTTTCAGTGCCATAAGCTCAAATGGTCACTGTTACTAGTTGAGGACTACCGGTACATATCTGGGAATGAGACAGATGCAATCTTCTTTTGGGTACCCTTTTCTCCCAAGGCCATTAAAATAAAAGGGAAGGGGGAAGTTCAGTTGAATAGTCCCGATTTAAAATATCATAAGGAATCAAGAATAGTTCAACCAGGTTAATTGCCACAACTCCACTTAAGAATCTGGGCATCATCCCCATACTTTTGTATTATAACAAAAGTTCATCAAAGATTGTTCACACGTTCTATGGAGACTTTTTTTTTTAAAACTTCATTCAGGAAATAAGCATTTCAGAGATGGGTTTCAGCAGGTTCTGACTAGTTCTGGAGAACCAGTAGCGGAAATTTTGAGTAGTTCGGGGAACTGGTAAATACCACCTCTGACTGATCCCGCCCCCATCTATTCTCTGCCTCCCAAGTCCCAGCTGATCGGGAGGAAATGGGGATTTTGCAGTATCCTTCCCCTGGAGTGAGGTGGGAATGGAGATTTTACAGTATCCTTCCCCTGCCACGCCCACCAAGCCATGGCACACTCACCAAGCCACACCCACAGAACCAGTAGTAAGAATTTTTGAAACCCACCACTGAAGCATTTCATCTCATTTTCATTCAAGGGAATTCCTTCCTTGTCTTAAACACAGGACACTTTAACTCTTTTCCTTATGAAATATAGCTTTGGTTATAAACCATAATGTCCAAAGAAACACCTGGTGGGATATATAATCTGGCCAAGAAGCTCTTATCCCAGCTTGTTTCCATGGTGATTGTGGTTTAAAGTTCTCTCTGTACAGCTCTTTAAAAAACATTACTTCAAATGTTTGTCTTATATATGGCTGCTTAAAGCACAATGTATATTTTTTCTAAACTCCAAGCGGGTCTGTTTTACTTTTGCACTTGTGCAGATTTTGTTCAGTCTCAAAAAAAGGGAAAAAAATCTGCTTCCTTGCACAAAAATGAGTAAAAGGGCCTCATTTTGTACGGTCCTAGATTTATGCAACCAAAGATGTTATGGAAAAGGGAACTTTACCTGCCATCTTCTTCTGTTCATATTTGCGTGCACCTTCTTTATGTAGCATTCCAGTGCTTGACTAGACATGTAGATAGATGTAGATATATTTATTTTTTCAAACTTTTTTTTTTATAAAATACAAGCTTTTATTTGTAAATAAAATAAAATAAAATATCCCAAACCAACTTTTCTGTCTTTCTGATTCGGAGGTACGAGAGGAGATTCCATAAGTGGAAGTTTTTTAAGAACCGATGTTTCTTTAGCTGCATTACGCAAGAACTATATAAATGGAAAGGCCTTTGATATGGTTAGGTTCACACATCGTAATTGTTCCAGCCCTAAAAGGTAGTCCAGATAAGAAGCATAATCAGGACTAGTAACTCTATCTTTATTGCAAAGTTCCGTTAACAGAATCTTGCAAGAGAGAAAGTATTTGTCCCCTCTTTTCCTTTTGCTTTCCAGAAAACTAGGGAGAGTCTCTTCTGAAAAGTTTCCCACATATTCCTTCCTTCTGAGCTCAAATACCTTTTACACACCTGTTGTGCAGTCTGTGACTCTCCCTTCTGTCTCCCAAGGCCATTTCCAGACACCATGGCAATGATAAAGTTGGATTATTTGTGGTTGCTGAGTCTGCTATGGGAAACCGGACTTTGACCTAGTATGTTGTCTGCATCAGGCCATTAAATTAAACCATAACATAGCTTATTTGCTTAGGATGGCATGTTAGGTGAACACAGCAATTATATTTGCTAACGTGGGTTAGAATTTAATAAAGATAAAGGTTCCCCTCACACATATGTGCTAGTCGTTCCCGACTCTAGGGGGCGGTGCTCATCTCCATTTCAAAGCCAAAGAGCCAGCGCTGTCCGAAAACATCTCTGTGGTCATGTGGCCGGCATGACTAAATGCCAAAGGTGCAGGGAACGCTGTTACCTTCCCACCAAAGGTGGTCCCTATTTTTCTACTTGCATTTTTACATGCTTTCGAACTGCTAAGTTGGCAGAAGCTGGACAAGGAACGGGAGCTCACCCCGTTACCCAGCACTAGGGATTCGAACTGCTGAACTGCTGACCTTTCGATCGACAAGCTTAGCGTCTTAGCCACTGAGCCACCGCGTCCCTCTTTATTTATTTAGAATTTAGAGTGGTGTGCAAATCAAACTACAGAGACTCTTTCATTTCATTAACCATTTCTGATTTATTAGAATATAGAATAACAGAGTTGGAAGGGACCTTGGAGGTCTTCTAGTCCAACCCCCTGCTTAGGCAGGCAACCCTACACCACTTCAGACAAATGGTTATCCATGGTTATATTAATGCATTTCATCCTCAGTCCCTATGGGCTCTAGGCAGTTTGCAGATATTGCAAACGCGGCAATAATAAATAATCAATTTTAAAATGTTGATAGCAAAAGTATCTCTTATCTTGGACTCAGCTTGGTCAGCTCCCTAAAGACTAACATTAACTAAGGCCTTGAACGAGGTGCCATTTTGCTGTTTACAAACGCTGAGGATTTTTTTTTTTTTTTTTTTTTTTTTGTGGGTTTGAACCCAGTCAGTATTTCTCAACCATCCATTAAAGAAACGGGGCCAGAAGGGCAATTTCCTTGAATCACCTTTAACGTTCCACTAATGAACTTGCAACACCTTCTTCTTCATACACAATTAATAGTCTATTCCGAAGAGGTCATAAAGACTTTGGCTAATAAAATGTTGATCAGTTAATCAGGTGAGTCAATCTGAAATTAATATGTTGTTTGGTAGTACCGAGTGAGCCTCATAAAAATCAGGTTGGAAAAGAGATGGGAAGAATGTGATTAGCTTCAAAGGCCAAACATACAATACAGGTCAGTTACCTGCAGTCCAGCCACCTGGTCTTTCTGGGTATCTTGAATGCAGCTTCTTGAAGAAGGATGTGCAGCCCTTCTTAACCGTTGAACAGACAGATATCTTTGCTATAGCTATAAAGTCAGTGGTGGGATTCAGCCGGTTCGCACCACTTCGGGAGAACCGGTTGTTAACTTTCTGAGCACTTTGATGAACTGGTTGTTGGAAGAAATCAGTAGGGCAGAGAACAGGTTGTTAAATTATTTGAATCCCACCACTGTATAAAGTGTATCCCAAGATATGGAGTAAGTATAAATCAGTAACATTCAAGAAAGCTTTGGAGAGTCTCTTGTTTCATGTTCTTATACTTATTTAGTGATCAGGTAAAATGTGTGTGTGTGTGTGAGGTGGAATTCAGCAGGTTCTGACCAGTTCTGGAGAATTGGTAGCAGAAATTTTGAGTAGTTCAGAGAACCGGCAAATACCACCTCTGACTGGCCCCGACCCCATCTACTCTCTGCCTCCTGAGTCCCAGCTGATCAGGAGGAAATGGAGATTTTACAGTATCCTTCCCCTGCCACGCCCACCAAGCCACGCCATGCCATGCCACGCCCACCAAGCCACGCTTACAGAACTGGTAATAAAAAAAAATTGAATCCCACCACTGATGTGTGTGTGTGTGTTGGGGCAAAGAGAGAGAGAAAGAGAGAGATGGTGGATTTTCCTGTTTCCTATGAACAGATTTAACAGATTAACAGAGTTGGAAGGGACCTTGTAGGTGGTCTAGCCCAACCCCCTACTCAAGCAGGAAACCCTACGCCATTACTGACAGATGGCAGTCCAGCCTCTTCTTGAAAGCCTCCGGTGACGAAGCTCCCACAACTTCCGAAGGCAACTTCTGTTCCATTGGTTGATTGCTCTCACTGTCAGAAAATTTCTCCTCATTTTTAGGTTGAATCTCTCCTTGTTCAGTTTCCATCCACTATTACTTGTCTGGCCTTTGGGTGCTTTGGAAAATACTGTAGTTTGATCCGCTCCTCTCTATGGCAGCCCCTCAAATATTGGAACACTACTATTATGACTCCCCTGATCCTTCTCTTCACTAGACTAGCCAGGCCCAGTTCCTGCAACTGTTCTTTGTATGTTTTAGCCTCCAGTCCCCTAATCATCTTGGTTGCTCTTTTCTGCACTCTTTCTAGAGTTTCAACATCTTTTTTATAGTGTGCTGACCAATACTGGATGCAGTACTCTAGGTGTGGTCTTACTAGGGCTTTATAGAGTGGTAATAGTACCTCACTTGATCTTGAATGTATCCCACTGTTAATGCAATTTAGGATTGCACTGGCTTTTTTGGCTGCCACTGCACACTGTTGGCTCATATTTAATTGGTTGTACACTAAGACTTCAAGATCCCTCTCACAGATGATTACACGATCATCTCTTTGGCAGTCTGCAACCATCTCATGGTTGAATTTAAAGGAAAGGTATCACAAAGTCTCAGGATCCTTTTTTCAGATTAGGAAATTCAAGACCAAATTTCGGTTAGGTAGATGTCTATGGAGATTCTCAAACATCCAGGTCATGGTTAAAGAACCATCTTTCGGTATGGTATATTTCTACTCTGGGAAAAAGAATTCCAAACACAGTAATTCAAGCCCAATAGTTGAGGCCAACTTTCACATTTCTCTCGGTGCTGGCTTCAACCTTATTTTACCACAGAGAATTTCTGTTACGCATCTTTCCCTCACTCTGAAGCTCCCTTGCATGCTTTGTTCCCCAACATTAAAAAAAAAACACAACACCCCAAAGAGGAACTTTCCTCATGGTGACTTCTCTGGGATACAAAGGATTAGGGATGGCATGATATCAGTGTTCCAATATCTAAGGGACTGCCACAAGGAAGGTTAACTTACTTTTCAAAGCACCTGAGGACAGGACAAGAAACAATGGGTGGAAACTATTCAAGGAGAGAAGCAACCTAGAACTAAGGAGAAATTTCCTGATTGTTTGAACAATTAATCAGTGGAACAACTTGCATCCAGAAGTTGTGAATTGGAGGTTTTTAAGAAGGGTTTGGACAACCATTCGTCTGAAATGGTATACAATTTCCTGCCTGAGCAGGGGGTTGGACTAGAAGACCTCTAAGCTCTTCTCTTCCAATTCTGTTATTCTGAGGAGATTGTGGCTGGCCAAAGAGAAGTTCTTATAATGAAAGACAGATCATTCACACATTCCTCTTTGTGCAAAAATGCTGCTCTCCACCATAAGAAGATAACCTAAATGTGCTACTACATGGAAAGACATTTGACATATTAAGTAAGAGTATGGGAAAAAATAAATCAAGGGAATTATTTTGCATGACACTAATTAAGATTTGTGGTGAGGCAACCAGATAGATCTTCAGTGGGAATCAACATCTGCAAGATGTTGCGATTAAAACCCTATCCCTTTTGTACATATACACATTGCATCTTTCATATTTGCAGATGTTAACTTCCACCATGGACATCTCTGGAAAATGCTTGTGGTAGCATCTTGCATGGTCTTTTTACCAATGAAATCTCTGAAATATTGAAGAAACGTGCTGATGAAGCCATAGTGGCAATGCCCTGAGTCAGCATTAGGAGGTTTAGCTGGAAGCTACCATTTAAATTTCCCACAACGCCCTTAAAGATGAGGGATACAGTGGTGCCTATTTTAGGAGAATTATAACAGAATAATAGAATAGAATTCTAGAATTCTTTATTGGCCAAATGTGATTGGACACACAAGGAATTTGTCTTGGGGCATATACTCTCGGTGTACATAAATAACTATATAACATACATAAATAACAGAACAACAGAATAACAGAGTTGGAAGGAACCTTGGAGGTCTTCTAGTCCAACCCCTTGTTCAGGGAGGAACCCCTATATTATTTCAGACAAATGGTTGTCCAATCTCTTCTTGAAAACTTCCAGTTTTGGAGCCTCCACAATTTCTTGAGGCAAGTTGTTCCACTGATTAATTGTCCTAACTGTCAGGAAATTTCTCCTTTGTTCTAGGTTGCTTCTCTCCTTGTTTAGTTTCCATCCATTGCTTCTTGTCCTACCCTCAGGTGCTTTGGCGAATAGGTTGACCCCATCTTCTTGATGGCAGCTCCTCAAATTGGCTTGAATTGGGAGAACTTGTCATAGCTCTCTGATATTTGAGCAAGGGATAATTCTCAGCCCCATATATAAATGGTGGGAATAGTGAACTCAGGACCTTCTCGTGTGCAACTTGTGTTCTAAGTCTGGATTCCAAGTAGCTTCTCAAGAACATTCTGCATTTATGGCCAGCTTGCTGGTGCCTTGCCAGTGTTTTAAGGGAGAGAGCTGAACGCTGTTGCCCAATGCCCTATTTCTCCCTAAAAACACATAAGTCAGTACATGACATGAATTTATGACCCACGGTATGATAAAAAAAGTATTTCTGTTCTTTTTTTTTCTTTTTTTTTTTTTTTTGCAAACTTAGCAAAATGAGTCTAGCAACAAATTAGCACAACTGAAAACACAGGAGGCAAAGAGGTCAGGAGTCCTTTGCGGAGGGTGTATCTTCTCTTTTCCTTGTTTGGATCAGTAGCACAGTTGCCAAACATTCTGCTGGTTTCCTGGCACGCATGCCATGCTAATGAGCAAACAGCCCATCTTGGAGGGTGTTTTTTTTTTGCTGCCAAATTGTCTGGGAAACAAGGAAATTGTAAAAAATCATATTGTGCTTTTTGTTCAGATCTTTAAGAGAGGAGATTAAGCAAACAGAGAGGAAGCTTCAGTTTCAAGTCCGTAGCTTGCTCTCTGGTATGCAAAGAACCTGCTTTGCTTTCAATCAATCAGAACAGAACTGGAAGAACCTGGAGGTCTTCTAGTGCCATCCCAAGCAGGAGACACTATACCAGGGGTCTGCAACCTTAAACGCTCAAAGAGCCATTTGGATCTGTTTCCCACAGAAAAGAAAACACCGGGAGCCACAAAACCCTTCCCGGGCCTGACTATTTCTTGAGTGGCTACAAAACTAGCATATGTAGTTGAATTAAAGGTTCTGTTTTCTTCTGAAACTTTTCTTTTGTTGGATTTATCCATGGTTGGCCTACCGGGGGTTGAAAAGCTCAATAAATTGTGTGCCGATGGGTGTTGCACATTGGCGGTTGTGACGCATAATTTGAGTGACAGGGAGCCGCAGCAGAGGGGTGAAAGAGTCATATGCGGATCCAGAGCTGCAGATTGCTGACCCCTGCTCTATACTGTTTCACACAAGGCTGTCCAGGCTCTTCTTAAAAACTTCCAGTGATGAAGCATGCACAATTCTGGAGACAAGCTGTTCCACTGGTTAATTGTTCTCACTGTTAGGAAGTTTCTCCTTAATTCCAGGTTGCTTCTCTTCTTGTTTAGTTGCCATCCATTGTTTCTTGTATTGCCTTCTGGTGCTTTGGAAAATAAGTTGACGCCCTCTTCTTTGTGGCAGCCCCTTAAATACTGGAATACTGCTTTCATGTCATCCTGCCCTGGTCCTTCTTTTCTCTAGACTAGCCATATCCAGTCCCTGTAACCAGTCTTTATATGTTTTAGTCTCCAGGCCTTTAATCATCCTAGTTGCTCTTCTCTGCACCTTTTCCCAAAGTTTCAACATCTTTTTTGTAATGTGGTGACTAAAACTGGATGCAGTATTCCAGGTGTGGTCTTACTAAGGTTTTTTTTAAAGTGGCACTAATACTTCACGTGATTTTGATTCTATGCCTCTGTTTATACAACCAAGAATTGTATTAGCTTTTTTGACTGCTGCCGCACACTGCTGGTTTCCTTGATATCCAGCAAAATTATGTGGTCTCTTTTAGACATTGAAACATCAAGAAGCAGAGATCTCCTTGTGGCCCATTAACTGCTATACATCCATAGATTGATACAAACAGAAATAATTTTAAAAATGTACAGAATGTATATAACAAATATAGAAATAATGCAAGATTTCTTCCCCTCACCCAGTTATTAAAAGCTTACTTTTATAAAGAGGAAAATAGCAAGGCATTTGTTCACTTTAAAGTTAACAACAGGTTGCAAAATGTAATTTCCCATGCGACAAAAATGACATATCTTAAAATGAAGGGTTATTAAGCCATATATTCATTTAAAAGATACTGGACCCAGTTTCTATAAGTTAACTGTTACAAAAGTATTATATGTTCCTTATTGGAAAAGCTGTCTGATCCCTTCCTGTAGAACAATGGTTAACCATATTATGGGGGTAGACTTTGATCAAGATCTATAATAGCTAGATATCTTAAAAACAAATCTAACTGGAAACCATTTCTGAACTATAACCAAATACATTGGTTTATACTTGATTCCCTCTCCAAAAATTGGAATTAAAAGTAACCAAACTTAAGATATTGTACATGTAGATTTATAACTCTTGCTGTTTAAACATGTTGAGTGAAGATAGCCTTGTAATTTGGCTGCCAGTAACATTTAAGGATCTATTCAGGAGAAATGTCTACATGGGAAAAGACAAAAATGTCTCTAATGGGCTCGTTTTATCTTGGAGTGGATCTCCAGAACCTGTGGATTCACCTCTAGAAATTCTTGGCTCTTCTTTAATTATGATTCTGGTCCAGGCTCAGGATTCTGGTCCTTGATGGGACTTGGAAAATTTCTCTTGAAACAGAGACTCTGGCTGGGTTATTAGGTTTCCTTTCCTTGGAATCATAGAGCTTGAAAGCAGCATGTTTTGAAATTCCTTTATATTCAGGCTTGTTAAAAATAACAGATGGTAAAAAAATCTCGAGTATTCCAGTTCCACTTTCTAGTTTTAACTGATTCAAAGTGGGGAAGTCCTGTTGGCTCTCTGTTCGCAAAACAGGATTATTAATTTCTTATCAAACCACTCTCCTGCCCTTCTCAAGTTTAGATGATGCTGATCTAGCCCTCAAAGAAATCCAGTTTGACACCCCTGGTCTATATATATAGTCTACACACACACACACACACACACACACACACACACACACAATTTAGATAGATTTTCTAAAATGGAAAGCTATATATACAGCCTTCCATTTTAGAAAATCCAGGGATTAATTTTTTATATATAGAGAGAAAGAGCCTTCCATAAGAGAGCCAAAGTAAACACCATAATTATTGACATAGAATTTTAATGTTGATTGCAAACATTGAGTTTATCACAATGACGGTGAAATAAGAGGTAAACAATCTGATTTTACACTCTAGGTATTTGACTCAATTAAATTCAAGTGAACTGATAAGAGAACAGCATAGACAGACAATAGGCTGACCCAATCTACTTTATTAACCACTTTACTAACAATTTAATTAGAACCTCCACTACCCAATAGTGTAATGATTGCTCCTTCACTTTGAGTACATTTCAGAAGACAAGCATTCACAAAAGTGTGCAAAACCTCACAATGTTGGTATGTGGCAAGATTTTGTGTCTGGCCCCTAGTTCTTTTTGGGTTCAATACAGAGGCATATGCTGGTTAAACACCATATAACACTACATACCTGGGTGGGCTGCTGGGGGTTCGCAGAGGTTCGGGAGAACCTCTAGCTAAGATTCTGTGTAGTTCGGAGAACCCCCAAATCCCACTCCTGGCTGGCCCCGCCCACCCCGCCCCTCCCAGGAGTCCCCACACGGCCCGTTTTGGATGCAGGTAAGTGCAGGGCACATGCGGAGGCTCAGGGAGGGCAAAAAACGGGCCTACTGGAAGTTCGGGAAGGCCAGAAATGGTTCCGTTTCTGGCCTCCAGAGGGCCTCTGGAGCCTGGCGAGGCCATTTTTGCCTTCCTCGAGGCTCGAAGAAAGCCTCCGGAGCCCAGGGAGGGCGAAAATGACCCCTCTGCTGTGGTGCAGGAGGCCACACCCACCATGGCCACACCCACAGGGCAACTGGACAGAGAACCCCTTGCTAAAATTTTTGAAGCCCACCCCTGACTACATATAGATACAAACATACTAAACCTGCTTATTTTCTTCCCTTAGTCAGTGTACAGTGTGTCCATAACCCAAAAGGAGACATGAAAAAACATGAAGAATTTGAAGCATGGAGATCAAGTGATCTCACTGAGAGCAGGAAATGTTAAGGCATTGAGACAAATGATAAATGCATAATATGCCAAAGATACAAAAATCCAGGACAATGGCATGGGTCTACGGGGGTGTTTGTGACTAATATACTAAGTGGTGCTCTTCTGAAACAAGTATTGTGAAACTTTAAAAAAAAACACCATTAAAATGAAAAAAAAAATGAAAGTGCCTTTTCTTCACCTCAAAGTAAAATATTTTTGTCCAATGATCAGAAAGGCAAATTAAAAAAAAGCAGAAAGAACAGATTTTGATTGGTATTCGTGAGAACATGAAGTAAAAAAAAAAAAGTTTGTTCGCTTATCCATAAATGAATTTCAACTTTTATTGAAATTCTTAGACATTGCTGTGACCTAGGCTTCTTGAGTCATTAAAACACAGGAGTAGTCCCAAAAACCTCTTTTATTACTTTCATTCACAGCTGAGTCCCAAATTAGTTGCAAAAAGTCCTTCGGGATAATCACCTAACCTTTATCTCCTTTGACACGCTGCCAAAGACCTACTTGGCAAAGTCACATGGAGTCCAGAGTCAAACAGAGCTTCAGGCTTTAAACTGAACCGAATGAACAAACATTGCTTCATGCAAAGGCCCCATGTGCCTTTGCTTCTCTTTTAAGCCTTATGGGAGGGGCCAATCATCTCCAGGCCTTACTCCCGAGTCGTCCCTTTTGTTTTAACTGTTTCTGCCTTCTGGCAGCTCTGCGCATACATGCACTAGGAGCAGGCTCCTCCTGTTCCTCTGCCTCTGTGCTGTCCAACTCACTAGGCTCCGGAGTCCGCACATCACTCCCAAATGGCCCTGGCCCCATCTCTGCCTCCAACGCAGAGCTCTCATCTGGGCATTCCCCAGGCTCCAGGACTGGCCCATGTTCCTCCCCAGCCTCCTCACTGCCCGACTCTGCTGCCAGCTCCGCAGGCTGCTGGCAGACCACAACAGACATTTCAACCCTGAGCTCAGTAAGTCCTCTTCTGTCGGTTTATCTAGTCTGTAAAGTTTATGCAAGATGCAAAAACAAGATAGCTGTTAAGTGAGGATTACTACCTGTATCTTGGCCAGGAAAAATACCCAACGGTGTCCATGAAATCATTAGGAGTCAAACTTAATGCAAAGACATTGTGATTCTACGATATCCTGTAGATACAAAAAGAGAAAGTACTTGATTTGTTGATAGAAAGTGAACCAGAAACCTTATTGAAGGAAGGTAATGAAGAAATATAACTATTTAGGGTTGTTTAATTTTGTCTTGATCAAAACAGGTTAGATTTCAACTCTAAGACATGTTTGCAAAGAGAAAAGTCCACTCTCACTAGGATGGCAAACGTAATAATGTGAAAAGCTTTCACTTTCAATAAAAAAAAAACAGAAAGAAAGAAAGAAAGAAAGAAAGAAAGAAAGAAAGAAAGAAAGAAAGAAAGAAAGAAAGAAAGAAAAAGGGGTTCTTATGTCATTTGCAATTACAATTATTGTTTTTCTCAGCGCTAAGTAGGAAATGTAAGGAGGGCTGGTTATAGAGTAAATTGCAGGGAACTGGCACAAAAGTTCAGTATTGTGAAAAGAGCATTCAATGGCCAATGAACCTTTTCAAAGAACAGGGACCTGTGAACACCTGTGCTTCTTGATTCATTTAAATTGGAAAGGTAAATGGAGAATTTCCAAGTAGAATTGAACTTTTTAAAGTATAAATATGAAAAACAGCCCATAGCAAATTGAATTATGCCATATTCTTCTTCTCTCCTTTTTTTTTTTTTTTCTTTTTCATTCTTAGCAGCTCAGGAAAAATAAATTGCATTTCCCATGAAACCAATAGAGGGGAGGGAAACTGTACATGAATCCTTCCTTCTTCTGCATTTATTTATTTTTATTTTTAAATTTTATTTATTTATTATTTTATCAAACATGTACGAGATAACAGGTATAAGTATAAAGATGGACATGACCAGATCAAATGAATACGAGTAAATGGGGACATTAGGACAGGGATGGTAGGCACCCTAGTGCGCTTAGGCACGCCCCCTTTACGGACCTCTTAGGAATGTGCGCCATAAAGAAGATTAAACAAACTCTCATCCCAAAGAATACAAATATATTTTCCTAGACATTCTGAAGACAATAGCCCAAGTTTAAGGTCTGAAGTGAGATGCTGCTGTGTAAACCCATTTTCCTCTCTAGAAGAGGTTCAACCTTATTCCAGAAAAAAAATGAAGAAAAAGAAAGCAGACTTAACCTCCCCCCAGAGATACGTACAATAACAGACCTCCGGATTTTTCGTCGGGCCCTGAAAATCCATTTATTTCAACTAGCTGGGCTGGCTTGAGTTAAATTTTAAATTGATTTTAAATTGGGTTATTTTAATTTACGGCCAAAATATTTAATTGTTTTAAATTGCTTTTAAATTTTGTATGTACTGTTTTTTACTTTGGCTGTTCACCGCCCTGAGTCCTATTTGGAGAAGAGCGGTATAGAAATAGGAACAAATAAATAAATAAATAAATAAACTAAATGAAGTAGTGAATAAAGACAAATATTTAAAATTCATTAGGCAAAATATTTGAGGAGCAGAGGGGGAAAAAAATCTTTGAAAAGCAAGAACAGAGTTAAAATACAGATAGTTGGCAGAGAACTTTTAGGCTGTAAAAACCACCCTAACAAATGTTTAAAGGTTATTGTGCAAGTAACCACAATGAAGTGTACCATAAACTGCTTTTGCTTACGTTAGATAGAAGGCTCATTATTTGTGCATTACTTGGGAATGGTTGGAGCCAGATCAGGGGACGGATTTTGGCTTCTGTGTTGTGTAATTTATTACAGTGGACTTTTGAGCAGCTCATAAATCCTGTGGGGAGAAAATGGAAGACTGGCGGAGCAATGCATGAATGAGCCAGGTTCCAGTGAGGAAACTGCAATCTGAGGCATAATAAAGAGGAGGAAAAGGGCCATTCTACTTTCCTTTGTGGCTGCTGTGGAATTCCATGTTTAAAAATATTATTATTAGCTGTTTTTAAAAATCGAGTGTTTTTGCTACCCGAGGAAGAAAACGCGTTATGCCGCGGTCAGAAAAAAAGCTGCCCAGGAGCAAAAAAATTTTTTTTCTCTCAAATGTAATAACGGATGCTAGAATGTGATTCGGGGTAGAATTCCATGTTTACAAATATTATTATTAGCTGTTTTTAAAAATCGAGTGTTTTTGATGCTAGAATGTGATTCGGGGTGGAATTCTATGTTTAAAATTATTATTATTAGCTGTTTTTAAAAATCGAGTGTTTTTGCTGCCCGAGGAAGAAAACGCGTGATGCCGCAGTTGAAAAAAAAGCTGCCCAGGAGCAAAAAAATTTTTTTTCCTCAAATGTAATAATGGATACTAGAATGTGATTCGGGGTGGAATTCCATCTCTAAAAATATTATTATTAGCTGTTTTTAAAAATCAAGTGTTTTTGCTACCCGAGGAAGAAAATGCGTGATGCCGCGGTCAGAAAAAAAGCTGCCCAGGAGCAAAAAAAAATTTTTTTTCTCAAATGTAATAACGGATGCTAGAATGTGATTCGGGGTGGAATTCCATCTCTAAAAATATTATTATTAGCTGTTTTTAAAAATCGAGTGTTTTTGCTACCCGAGGAAGAAAACGCGTGATGCCGCGGTCAGAAAAAAAGCTGCCCAGGAGCAAAAAAAAAATTTTTTTCTCAAATGTAAAAATGGATGCTAGAATGTGATTCGGGGTGGAATTCCATGTTTAAAAATATTATTATTAGCTGTTTTTGAAAATCGAGTGTTTTTGCTGCCCGAGGAAGGAAACGCGTGATGCCACGGTCAGAAAAAAAGCTGCCCACGAGCAAAAAAAAAATTTTTTTTTTCAAATGTAAAAATGGATGCTAGAATGTGATTCGGGGTGGAATTCCATGTTTAAAAATATTATTATTAGCTGTTTTTAAAAATCGAGTGTTTTTGCTTTCCAAGGAAGAAGTGCTTGGCCTTATTTTCGGGGAGGTCTTTTTTTTTTTTAAAAAAAAATTTTTATTAAAGAAAAAACAATACATTAAAACAACATATAATACAAACAAACATCAATTCAGTCCAATGACTGACTCTTAGAAGTTACTACCACGGTGGGTTATTTTTGTCTTTCTATTTGTATCAATATCTACAGTCACCTGTTTACATGGTTAAATATGTATGTATATATTTGACTCCATATTTACTTCTATGCCTTTCTATTAAATAGTCGAAAATTATCTTTATATTCCTATTTTTGCCTCCAGCCAGCTGTACCATCTTTGCCATACTAAATAGTAATCAGTATCGTCTTTCTCTTGTATTTCTTTTGTGAGCTTGTCTAATTCTGCACATTCTGTAATTTTAGTTATTATTTTATCTTCAGTAGGTAACTGTTCGGATTTCCGGCGGTGACGTCAGCGGGTTAGGGACGAAAGGAACGGCTCTCCGTTCTCCAAGTCCCTAATATCTCCGATTTAGGAGCCGATTTAGGCACTATTGACCTCGGAGAGGTCAATAGAAAAAAGGGGAAACTCCGAGGACCTCGGGGAGGACAGCAATCCCCCCGAAGGTTCAGGAAATCCCCCTTAATCCTGATTGGGGAAAAACCAGCCGCTCCGGCTGGCCAGGAACGTTGACAGCTGACTAAGAGGGAAGCGAAAATCAAATAAAGAAGACTTCGGTGGAAAGATCGGGAAGAAAAAGAGCTCAAAAGGTATATTTTTACAATCCACAACGTGAGAATTGAAAGCGGAAGAAGATAAAACTCCAACTAAGAGGCGAATTTTCGCTAGATAAGCGGCGACTGAGAAATAAGTGGAGACGGATTCCATCTTGACAGTGACAGCGCACAAATTAACAACCGGCGAAATCGGAGGAAATCCAGGGGAAACTGAGGAGGAGAAAGTGATCCCAGAGAAGCTTGGATTTTCGAGATTTTGCTACAGAGGAGAGGAGAGGCGGAATTTAAGGAGAGAAAGGATTTATTTGATAGACTTTGCCCTTTGTGGAGGCGACAACGAGGCAAGTAACAAGCAGCTGATACCGGAAGAGAGAGTGGCAGAAAACTTTGTTTAAAGTGGAAGCTAGTAACTTTTGGAGTTAAATCAAAATAACCTAAGTGGAATATTTCTCTTTGGATTTTTGGACTTTTGGACTTTGGATATTTGGAGATTTGGACGAAAATTTGGACAGTACTTAGATATTGGGACTTGGACTATCTTTTCTTTTTTATCTCTTTTCTTTTTGAAAGGTGGACATTCTGGAGTTTTGGAGTTTTGGTGGACATTGGACATTCAATTTAAAAGTATTGGGACATTAGACTTTGGAAGTAAATAGACAATAAACAAGAAGGATACAAATTTGGAAAAAAAAAGAGTGATCTGGAAGAAGAAGAAATAACTGTAAAGTATAATCAATTGTATTAAAAGCTGATAACAAATTAGTGATTAATAAGCACAAAAAGTATTAATATTTAATCTACTGTTTTTGAAATCTCATATATAACCTTATATACTACATATATAATTGTTGATTTAGTTACATATTTACTTTAAACATATATTTATATTATATTTATATATTTATATTAACTTCAGTGCTATATTTTATCTTGGTAGTTAAATATCACATTGTTTTTGTATGTTTAATTTTGAAAAATTATATTAGACAGATTAATTGAATCTAGGACTGTAATTAAGAGTAATTGATTTGATAAATAGTAATTAATAATAAGTTTAAATAAGGCAGTAAGTAATTAATTATAAGGATAGTTAATTGATGAATTGCTGAAGTATTAGATTTTTCCCTCACTCCCTCCCTTTATATTTTACCCCCATGTTTAGAGAGTAATATAGGCAAAATAGCCATCAAGAATTGAAGAACTCTATAAAATATTGAAAAGTGAAAGAAAGAACTTATAGATAAATTTATAAATTTATATATAGACAGTGATAGTGTGATAAGGAAATTCACCCTAGTTGTTTATCTCCCTGGAACTATCGGGATTACTGAAAGCCATCAATCTAACATAAATACTAAAAGAAATATAATAGCCCAAATAGTAATCAGTATATGAAAATCTGGGAGAAGATAACAAAAGAAATACTAATGGCAACTACAACTTCAACAACAATTACTAAGCTGAGTAAGAAAATACCATCAAACCAGATGATACTCACAGCCTCTCCAGCACAACAGAAAATAGTGGAATCTACGGAAAAAGAGAAAGCATCCCCCACTCTTAGTATGCAAAACATCCATTCCGTATTAACGATGATCCAGGAAGGAATGAATAAAATGCAAGAGACCATAGCCCACAACCATGAAGAGACAAGGAAAAATCACGAGGAACTTAGGACGGATGTGGGAGAGATAAAGGATAATATTAGGAACATGGATGAGAAGATAGGAAAGATACAACACAAAATAGAGGAAAATGAACAGAGGATTTATAAGGCGGAGGAGAGAATAGAACATACGAATAAGAGAATGGAGAAGATGGAATACAACCAAGCAGCCATAAATAAAGACCTAGAGGACACCGTATCATATCTTGAGATGGAGAAGGCATCCTTCTATTTGAGGTTTCAGAATGTAGAAGAGCAAAAGGAGGAGGATTTAGGAGAAATCATGACTGAGATATTTTCAGAAGTGACCCAGAGGGACAAGGAGGAGATTCGAAGTGGAATAGATGAAATCTATAGGGTTCACATGAATTACGCCCGGAGAAATAAGTTACCAAAAGAAATACACATTAGATTCACAAAAAATCGTTAAAAGAAGAGATCTATAGGAAAATGAGAGAGGAAACAGCTATGTATAAGGGAAAAGAAATTGTAACCCTCAAACAGATACCAAAAAGGACAAGGGACCAAAGAAGGAACTACAACTTTTTAATGGCGCAGTTGAATAAATTTAGAATAAAGTTCCACTGGCTAATACCGGAGGGCCTACTAATCTCCTGGGAAGACAAAAAATACAGAATTGATAATGTAGAAAAAGCACAGGATTTCTTTGACCAACACTTCGTGCTGGAGGAGGAGCAGGAGAGCAGAGAAGAAGAGAGACTTAAGAGGCAAGAGGAACAGCGGACAGAGAAAGAAGAAAGAGACCAGGAAGAGGGGAGAAGAGTGGAAAGAGAAAGAATGGAGAGAGAGGGAGCGAGGGAAAAGACACAAATGATTACTAGAAACACAAAAAGACTGCAAACAACGAATAGATAAATAAAGAGAGATGGAAGGAGAGCTAAAACTTATTTCAATCAATATAAACGGACTTAACTCACCAGCTAAAAGAAAGCAGACATTCACAAAACTTCAAAAGCTAGAAATAGATATCATAACACTCCAAGAGGTACATATCAAAAAACAGCATCAAAAACTATTGGACAACCAAAGATTAGGAAGGCTATATGCAGCTCTAGGAGACCAAAAAAAGAGAGGAGTCGTAATATATGTAAAGAAACACCTAAAAACAAAACAAATTTATGCAGATACAGAAGGACGTATCCTAATAATAGAAATACAAACAGGATCCAAAACAATATTATTAATATCCATATATGCACCCAACGGAAACCAAAATGATTTTTTAAAAAAGCTACATAATATAATTAAAGACCTGGAATATGAAACTATCTGCATGGTAGGAGATTTCAATGCAATCATGGACATAGGAAAAGACTATCGGAGTAACAAACAAAGTAAAACCAGAAAGAAAACTCTACCGGAACCTTTCAAAGACATGATCAATGAATTACACCTACATGACGTATGGAGAGAGGCAAACACGCAAACAAAACAGTACACATACTATTCGAACCCACACCAGTCATGGTCTAGGATTGATATGGCCTGGATGACTTCAGACCTCAGAGAAGAGGTAAAAAATATTGAAATAGCAGTGAACACCTGGCAGACCATAACCCCATTAAAATACTATGGAAAGGACATCAAAAGCAAAGGAGGTGGATGATGGATACGGGAATAATAAAAGATAAGGAATACATACAGATGATTGAGAAAGAGGTTAAAATGTTCCTACAAATAAATACTAAAGAACAGACATCGCTTCAAAACCTTTGGGACACAATTAAAACATACATAAGAGGTCTTACAATTGCGTACATAGCTAAAAAAAATAAAGAGAAACAACAGTTAAGGAATAAGTTGTTAGAACAAATTAGAATATATGAATTAGAATTGCAGAAAGAGCCCCATAACAAAACAATAATAGAAAAATTAAACCTTACTAAACATAGAATCAATCTGATTACACAGACAGAAATTGCTCAGAAAATCAAACTAGCAAAACAGAAACATTTTGAGTATGCAAATAAAACGGGGCGCTGGTTAGCGTATAAATTGAAAAAAGAAAAAGAAAGGAGAACAATATTTCAATTACAGGACGAAACAGGACAAATATACCATACTAATATAGACAAAAAACGAATAGTCAAAGATTTTTTTCAAAGTCTCTATAAGAAAGAAGAGATTCGGGATGAAGACATTAGGGAATATTTTCGGGGAGGTCTTATTATTTTGGGGCACATGGAGCAAGATGGGGCTCCTCTTGCCATCTTACCTGATTTCCAGCTCTGTCTCCATAACACTAACCATTGAAAATGTTAGGGACTGGCTGTGCATGCATTTAAATATTTTTGTGAAGGGCTTCTTTTCTGGGGAGGGCTTATTTTCGGGGAGGGCTTATTTTGGGGTGGGCTTATTTTAGCGCATGTGCTTAAAAGCTGGATTGAGTTTATTATCAGGGGATGCACAATATATACAGCTTCACAGTGCTTTTACAACCCTCTCTAAGCAGTTCATATTGTGTGATCTCTAAGGCATTGCACAAATGCCTGTCAAATCAGGGAAGGATGATGATGATATAAAATAAGCATCATATGACTATATGGATTGGTGTTTGGATGTTCTCGCAACTTGATCATTACAGGTGCTTTTTCAAGAGGCAACTGGACTTCCTTTCCCCCCCCCTTGAAGATGCTTTGCTTCTCATCCAAGAAATGTCTTCAGTTCACCTTTGGGATGAACCGCACACCGTCAGCACAACTTTGTCACAACTATCACCTGAATGACTCTCAATAGCAATAGCACTTAGTGTCAGGCCTGGAAGCCATCTTTTGCATTGGGCCTTCAGGCCTGTCACATTTACTAATGTGGGAAATTGGGAGGGGGGATTGTATGGAGCATGGGTAATATATATGTTGTGACCCAGGCCCAAGTAGGTATTATCAGACGCAAACAGTTCGAAACAAACAGACTTTATTAGAACAGCTGAGAATTAACCCATTCTCAGCGAAGTCCAAACTAATTCAAAACAAATTCTTCATAACACAATTCTTCAGCCTTATCACCAACCTTGGTCTAATTAAGCAATCTGCCAAAGGCTTTTCTTGGCAAAAGTTCAGAAGCAGAAGACGCCGACAAGAAATAAATGCAGCAAGACAAGAAACAAATCTATCAATGTTATTTTCCAACAAAGAGCCCAAGAGCCGTTGCTGGTCTTTTAAGCCTTACGGGAGGTGCCAATCATCTCTTGGCCCTACTCCCGAGTCATCCTTATTGCTTTAGCTGCAGCTCTTCTCATGCGTGCACTAGGAACAGGCTCCTCCTGTTCCTCTGCCTCTCTGCTGTCAGCCTCTTGAGACTCCAGAGTCCGCACATCACTCCCAGATGGCCCTGGCCCCATCTCTGCCTCCGATGCAGAGCCCTCATCTGGGCCTTCCCCAGCCTCCAGGACTGGCCCATGTTCTTCCTCAGCCTCCTCACTGTCCGATTCCACTGCCAGCTCTGCAGGCTGCTGGTGGACCACAACAATATAGTCATAATAACATTCTTTTCTCAGAGAGTCAAGGACATCTTGCCCTGCACCTGGAGGGTTGGAACTGGGAGGCATCTCCAGTTGGGATGGTGCTTTGATTGGGCCATGTGATAGACATGTGGGTGCTGGGCAGGGACTTGAACTTTCCTTTGGGTGGGGAAAACCTGGAAGCTTTCAGATTCGGGTTTTCCCAGATGTGCCAATATTGTAACTTTATAACCGGTCCTTGCATTTACAACTGTTGCAACGTCCCTGCAGTTGTGTAATTGAGATTCAGATGCTTCACAACTGAAAAGTGTTGCAACCATTGCAGTATCCCACGGAAAGGCGATCACAATTTTTGTGCTCCTCAGCCAACTTCTTTTTTTTTTTTTTTTGTATTGCAAAAGTTTTACAGTTACATTTTCACCCCCTTTTTCCCCCCCCCACTACCCCCCCCCAGACTTCCCAACCTCCCCAGCCCACCCTAACCCTCCCCTCCCCCCAGACTTCCTAGTATGCTCATGTCAGATAAAAGGAAAAAACCCTCCTTTGTATATAAAACTTGAACCCCTCCCTCCCCCTTACAAATTTTCATCTTCATTACATTAACCTATTTCTATCTTGGTATAACATTTTCAGATAGATTTTCATCCTGATTACCTTAAAAATATTTCTATCATAATATAACATTTTCTAACAAATTTTCATCCTCAACCTTAAAATATTTCTATCTTAATATAACATTTTCTAGCAAGTTTTTATCCTCAACCCTAAAAAGTTTCTATCTTGATATAACATTTTTATATAAAGGCTATTTGATACTTCCTAGTTTGATATTTGTGCTGAACATAATTTATCCACTTCTTCCATTCCCATTCATAGGTCTCTTGAGAACAGTCTTTTAGATATGCTGAAATCTTCGCCATCTCTGCAAAACTGGCCATCTTCAATCTCCTCAGCCAACTTCTGACAAGCTGAGTCAATGGTCATATGATGTCCCATTTAATAACCACACCACTTAGTGAACGAATTGCCAGTTTCAATTATGGTAATTAAGCAAGAACTACCTGTATTTGGTTTCCCAAGAAGTTTGCTTGACTATATTGGAATATTTGAGGAATTTTTGCAAGGGGTTCAGTTCACAGTATTTGGCTTGTTGTTCCTAACAGTTCTGTTTCATTCAATTGGTGCACAATGAAAGCCGTAAGCACCAATTTATGGCTGAGGGAAATTGCTGATGTGAGGCAATGCCACCATGATCAGATTCATCAGTGTAATCGGATCATGCAATTCTACTTGCAACTGCAAAGAGAAAAGATTCCCCCCTCCTTCCTCCCTTAGACAAGAAATATGCAGAAAATTTATCCTGCCTTTAATTCTCCTTCAATTTCATGAATGAGAACGTGCTTTCTCAGCTATTCTAAATGAAACAATTTTGGTGCATTTCTTAGGAGTACAATTCTGCCTGCACTTACATTTTTATAGAGATCAAAGGGCCAAGTATGGAAATACCCTCCCCTTCGTTACACAATCTCTAACAGGCTGCAATTCCTTTACCTCCCCACCCAATTTAGTCCTAAGGACATGGGGCATGAACAGACTGAGAAATGGCAGTAGCTAGGGTAGCTTCAGAATCATAGAGAGAGCTGTAACACACACACAAAAATCACATTCAGTCTTCTACAATCTATAATAATTAAAACAAACAAATTCAATTGAGTGAAAGTCCCTAAGAATAACTTTAAATGGTAAAGGTTCCCCTTGCACATATGTGCTAGTCATTCCTGACTCTAGGGGGCGGTGCTCATCTCCGTTTCAAAGCCGAAGAGGCAGCGCTGTCCGAAGATGTCTCCATGGTCATGTGGCCGGCATGACTAAATGCCAAAGGCGCACAGAACGTTGTTAACTTCCCACCAAAAGTGTTCCCTATTTTTCTACTTGCATTTTTATGTGCTTTCGAACTGCTAGGTTAGCAGAAGCTGAGTAATGGGAGCTTACCCCGTTATGTGGTACTAGGGATTCAAACCGCTGAATTGCCATTGACAAGCTCAGCGTCTTAGCCACTGAGCCACCATGTCCTTTTAAAAACTTTAAAAAGCCAAAGCTTATTTCATTGGGGGAAAAAGATAGATTTTGACACAGCATTTTCTTAGATCTTGTTGCTCAAGCTGGCAAAATTGGGGACTCAAACAGTTGTGCAGTGATACAGATTTCCTCCCATTTCCCCATGTTTGATATTCTGAAGACAAGAAGAAACAAGAATACAAGATAAGAAAGAACAATGACATGCTAACTTTTGCTAGAATACATAATTTATCAATAGAAGAGTCATTATCAGTAGCATATATAATCTTTCCAGACCTCATAAAGAATCCCTTCTGAGAAATCCATATTACTTTCACTTTTCCATAAGACAACTGAGCTTATTTTTGCACACCAATTATGACAAACCTTTTCTTGGGATTGTACAGTGATAGTAATGGTATGTCAGAATGACCGTGGGAAAGGAGGAGGACAAAGAGTGATACGGTTTGGGGAATGACCAGATAAGAGAAGGCATAGCCTGGAGCTTCATAATGAGCAGAGAAAAAGATTCCGTATCATGCTCAGGAAACCAGTATCCAGGATAGAGTTCAAAAGCATTGCAAGTTTCTTCCATACAACCTATATACAAGAATCTGATCTACTAACAGTCAATGTGAATTGGTGCCAGATAAGAGTCAATGGACTTCAGGGGGTGGAAGGACGGCTGGACTTATGTCTCTTTCAATTGTAAGGACTCCAGACTAATGATGCATTTGACCCCACCCTCCATCTCTGCCTGGTCATCTCTTACATTCAGAAAGGAACCTCCCTAACTTCTCAGACTGTAAAACAGACAGCAGGAGATTTGTATTTTCAGACAAGATTCTGTTAATGTAGCTTTACAATAAAGCAGAATTATCTCATCTGGTTATCTGTCCTCTCTAGTCTACCTGGGAAGGCTGAGACAGACAAAGATGTAGCTGTAAAGTGTTTTTTTTGATTGGTATGACATGTTCCCTGTGTGCATTCTAGATAATATTCTCTCCAAGTTTGCAATGTGCAGCACATGTTTCTTAGGGGTGTACATATAATAGCTAGAAGGCTAATGCTTGAACAGGATTACTATTGAACTCTTATCCTTGAAGACAGATGCCAAGGTTCATTTTAGCATAGTTTACACATATCAAAAATCCCCAGGTACTGTCCCTAGCTTCTCCTGCTGAAACCTGGGAGAAATGATTGCTTCTGGTCAGAGAACTCAGTTGTGATCTGGATAGATCTACTACTTTGTTCTCTCCTTTCTTTATTCCTTGGCTCAGGCCTGATGGGATGGCGAGAAAGTGTGAGCAAATAAAATGTTGAATAATAAACCAGTGTTTATTACTCATGAAACAGCATCACAGAGTGATAAAAAAACAACAACCTGAAACTGAATCCCAGGGAGATAATAATATGAGTAATATCCAAAAACGAACATGAGTTTCTCAAAAACACATCATGCCAGACTAATCTTATTGCATTCTTTGACAAAGTGACAAAATTAGTGGACCAGAGGAATACTGTTGATATAATTTACTTGGATTTCAGTAAGGCATTTGATAAAGCAGACCATAGATAAAATAGAACTACTAGATAAAATAGAAACACTGATCTACATGGAGGGGAGTATGCAGTGGAATACCCCAAGGCTCTGTTTTAGGCCCAGTACCCTTTAACATCTTCATCAATGACTTGAACGTTGGAATAGATGGGGAATTCATCAAATTTGCAGATGACACCAAGCTGGCAGGAATAGCCAACAGTCCAGAAGATAGGTTTAAGATACAGAAGGATCTTGACAAACTTGAACTTCAATAGTGAAAAAAAGTAAGGTTCTACATTTAGGCAAGAAAAACAAAATGCACAGGTACCGTATATGTGGTACCTTGCTCAATAGTAGTAACTGAGAGAGGGATCTTGGAGTCCTAGTGGACAACCATTTAAATATGAACCAGCAGTGTGCAGCAGCTGCCAAAAAAGCCAACACAGTTCTAGGCTGCATAAAGAGAGGGATAGAATCAAGATCACCTGAAGTGTTAATACCACTTTATAATGCCTTGGTAAGGCCACACTTGGAATACTGCATTCAGTTTTGGTCGCCACGATGTAAAAAAGATGTGGAGACTCTAGAAAGAGTGCAGAGAAGAGCAACAAAGATGATTAGGGAACTGGAGGTTAAAACATATAAAGAATGGTTGCAGGAACTGGGTATGTCTAGTTTGTCTGTGGCTATTTCTGGTTTCCTTGGCATTTCTATACTGGTTTGCTGAATGAACTGGTTCATTTTACTGCAAATGGTGTCAGAGAGGGCATCATATATTCATCCAACTGATTTTATTTATTTGTTTCATGTTCATTCCTCGTTTATTAATTTATAGCTAACTCCAGATGGCAACATATCTAATGCTCATTCTTCCTTCTGTTTTTCCCAACTACAATCCTGGGAGGTGAGTTAGGCTGAGTGGGGATGACTTGCTCAAAGTCATCCAGCCGGCTTTCATGCCTAAGGCGGGACTAGAATTCACAGTCTCCTGGTTACCCCTCCAGCACTTTATTTACTACAACAAACTTGTTTTATTTGTTAGGCTTATCAGAGATACTGTGTTTGCTAATTCCAATCAACCAACTGGTAAATAATAAAAAAAACCCTGCAGTTGATAAGTACTAGGAATAGAGGATAATAAAATGACACTTGACAAATTCAGGAAGTAAACCAACCAGACCTACAATGGATATTTGGGGCATGGAGCTATGAGTCATAGAAAGATAGCAGAGACTATAAGTTCTGATTTGTTTGGTTCAAGGCGATTAAGCAGTTGTTATCAAACATTGGGGCAAAGGCATTTCTTGAGAAGTGAAACACTATCGATCCCCACACTTGTGCATATATACAATCTAAGGCAGCACTGAAGATAAGATTGCATCTTTTCAATCAACTGGAGATTAAAACTGTATATTTTAGGAAGACTTTATTTAATGAGTGGAAGAGGGAAGGAAGAGCTTTTGATCTGCTATATTTGCAGCCAAACCATTTCTTGCTGACTGTTCTATTCAATAACTTTTCATTCTTTATGTCTTCATATTGGTGTGTTGGTGCCCTATTGCACAATTACTATTATCCGGGGAGGGGATTGTTGTTGTTTTTTATTCTAACTGTCAAAATATTGCTTTCTCCATGAAAGAATTCATTTTATATAAAAGTTTTTTTTATTTTATAGACAAACATACAATACATAATCAATCATTCAGTGTATCATCTGAGTACATCTTTTGTGTCTTCTTCCTACTCCTCCACTATTTATCATATCTTAATATTATCATTTCATTTATTATAACTTTCCACCCACATTTCTTACTTTTCTATTAATACATTTATCTATCTTCTTTCTCTTCTTTCTTCTTCACTCATTACATTATCCTATATATATCTCTTCTCTGACCAATGATAAAATTGCCCCCATATCTTAAAGTATTCCGATTCCTCTCTTTCTTTAACTGTCAAAGTCAATCTATTCATTTCTGCACCATGCAATATTTTCTTAATTACTTCTCCCTCTGTAGGGATTTTCTCTGCTTTCCATCTTTGCGCAAATACTATCCTCGCTGCAGTATAATGTATATATATATTATGCAGTATAATGTATGTATGTATGTGTATGTATGTGTATATATATATATATATATACACACACATGTATAATCAAATATGTATTTTCTTTACTAAATTTCTCTAATAAGATACCCAATAGGAACAATTCAGGTTTTAAATCTATATGTTGTTGTATCATTTCTTCTAACCATGTTTTAATTTTAATCCAATAATTTTTCACTTCTGGTCATGTCCACCACATATGATAATATGATCCTGGTGTCTGATGACATTTCCAACATTTAGCTGATTTATCTTTAAATATTTTTGCCAATTTTTCAGGTGGTTATTATGGTTTCCCCAGTTATAATGGGCAGGTGGAGCATTCATGAAATATCCTCTAACAGTGGATGTATTTTAGGTGATTTTGGGGGGAGATACATTAAAAAATATTGGACTTTGGTTAATTCAGTTTGGATGGTTAACATCCATGATTCACAGCAAGAAAATGTCATCTTCTAGCAATGGACAAATCCAGGTCAATTTTGCTTATACGCAAGTCCATTTTGACTGATTTCTACATTGTTATGTGACTTAAACTCTCCTAAGTGTTTGGAGTGTGTGCATGCACACCGCACACATTTCTCTATTGGATAAATATTTTAAAACAACCTCTGATAATTTATGCTTTTTTATATATGGATTCTGAATTGCAGACTCTTGGAAACTTCCAGGAAATGCATATTTGATAATTGCTCAGATTTATTTCCTTCTCTTGAGACATAGAAATGACACAGATTTATATAAAAGAGAGCCGCTGTGGTGCAGTGGTTAGAATGCAGTACTGCAGGCTACTTCTTTTGATCACCGGCTGCCAGCAGTTTGGCAGATCAAATCTCACCAGGTTCAAGGTTGACTCAGCCTTCCATCCTTCTGAGATCGGTAAAATGAGAGGGGCAATATGTTGACTCTGCAAACCTCTTAGAAAGGGCTGTGAAGCACTATATAAGTTTAAGTGCTATTGCTATAAAAAGAGAAATAATATTATAGGTTGAAATTATTGTTTTGAATTCTTTCTGCCCAAAAGCAGCTTTGTATTCGAAACAGACTAAATAATTGATCTTCTGTTGCTTGGATTGGTTGATCATTTAGATGTGATTTGTGTTTGTGATGTGCTTGTACAGTGTTGTGTCTTAGTGGCTTTAAAATCTACTTATGGTCGAGAAAAGAAGAAAGATACATACAGAAATTTATTTTTAGCCTAGGATTATTGTCAGGTGGTATTGTATTAACACGTGGATGACATTTTTTAAACAAAGGATAGGAAAGCAACTTTTGAGCAATATTATCATCATTTTTTTATGACTTTAAAAAATAATGGATAGAAACAGTTGGACCAGCAATCAGTTGACCAGGCATCATTGTCCTTAAAATAAAATGTCTAGGCCTTTGGATATTATCATGACTAATGAATTTGAAGTTTTGTAATATTATTAAAAAATTTCCCTGTGAATTATTTTAATACAATAAAGCCAGAGGTGGTATTCAGCCGGTTTGGACCAATTCAGACGAACTGGTAGTAGAGATTGTGGGTGGGCTGGCCCGAACCCGCCCCCTTCCACCCCGGCACTATGCCATCCTATTTAGCCACATTTTTGAGGCTGGGTGCATGCGCAGAAGGTGCGTGCAAGAGTGAAGCAAGCATGCATGCGCGGGGTGAACCGATTGTAAAAATAAGTGAAACCCACCACTGAATAAAACACTGAATGTACAATGAAATACATTACAATGCATTTATACATGACATATAAGCCTCCTAAGTTTGCCATATTGTCCTATGCTTCTTTTGTGCTCCTTTGCCCCAAAAAGACTAATTCAAGTGTTGACAATCTGTGTCGATTAACAATCCAGATGGGGCTCAAGGTTGACTCTGTCTTCCATCCTTCCAAGGTTGATAAAATGAGGACCCAGATTATTGGGAGAAATATGCTGACTCGGTAAACCACTTAGAGAAGGGTGTAAAGTACTACGAAACGGTATATAAGTCTAAGTGCTATTGCTATTAAAAATAACCAAGACAAGTTACAGTCCTAATTCACCAATTCATTGGTGGGATGGGGAATGTAAAAGCCAAGAACATGACAATCCATTGCCCCAAATTCAAATACCATTCCTCAGTAGAGGAGGCAGTGGTTCTTAATGACCAGATGAACTTATGGTGTTTTTATGGACTTTCAAATAGCCGGCAAGGAAGAGACAATTCAGATGTCTAGGAATAAGCTATTGCAGAGGAGAGGTGCTTCCCAAGATCTTACAAATAGCAGTCCATGAGATAAGGGACTTGATATTATTCGGCAAGCAGATTATATAGGGAGAAGAGAACCAGGTCTTGCATCATGAAGGGCTTGAAGATGAGACCATCATATTGAATTGCACCCAGAAGCCAACTGATACCAATGCAGCACTCAATAGAAGAGTTACTATTGAGCCATTGTATTCTGGACCAATTGGGTGCTCTTCAAGAGCAGCACAATATGGAGTGCATTGCAATAGGAAGAGGGAATTGAGCTGGGAAAGAGAGAGAGAGAGAGAGAGAGAGAGAGAGAGAGAGAGAGAGAGAGAGAGAGAGAAAGAGAGGGGGGGGGGGTGAAGCCTGAGCTGGGCCATCCATCAGCCCTCAGATGGAGAGTCAATAGCCCCCAGGTTCGGAGGTGGCTGATGAGGAAGAGGAGGAACAGCTGGGTCCAGTGCCTAATGCATGGATGCACAGAAGGCAGAGGAGAGGAGAGGAGAGGAGAGGAGAGGAGAGGAGAGGAGAGGAGAGGAGAGGAGAGGAGAGGAGAGCAGTGGAAATCTATGGGGCAATCCTGGGGAAAGAAGAGCCACTGCTGCTAGTGAGGCCCCACCGTAGCTCTGAGGAGAAAAGGCAGGGGGTGGAGATGAATAGATGTGGCAGACAACTATTCATCTTCTGGCCGTATGGACTTGTTACCCTGTGAGAGAAACTTTTTGCCGGGGCTGCCAGCATTCCTAATAAAGGAAACTTTTGAGTTCACGTCAGAGGGTTTGTCGTGTTTGGGGAGCTGGATCAGAACATTCCCATTCCAGGAGGGTCATAAGTGATGGATAAACTGAAAAAGCTACATTTCAGATTTCACACCTCTTAATCTCTTGATGTTCCAAATGTTTATTGCAAGTCGTATATTTTCACAATTGCCTACAGAGTTCTGATTTTAAAATGCTTCATCTATTTACAAAACCCGCATTCCAAAACAGTTTTAAGTAAGCGTTTTCATTGGGGGGATTGTTTTTTTTGAAGAGGATTTTAAAAACCACAAATCAATGATGAAACAGAACAGGATAGACAAGGAGTAAACCATGCAAACTCTCTATTGGATAAAAATAAAACATGGAGCGAAGAATAGAAGAGGAAAATGTGGAGAGTGGAGATCCATTTGCTGGTTGCAGCATATCTTATAAATGACCTCAGCAAACTGATTATGTCCAGTGAGTCATCAAGCTATTTCTAGGCATCTTGTAATGCAGCAAGAATTTCAGCTATGTCCATCCCTACCCCACCAAGGTCTGATTACCATGCTAACAAAGCTATGTGCATTGCCAAAATCCCCTCTCCCAGCGTAATTCTTGTGGCTCATCTTGCCTAACTTCCTGCTAACTTTTTTTTAAAACTAATTTTAAAAAAATTGTCACTTTGTTTAAGGACCGAAGTATCTTCAAAGAAGGCAGTAGGTAGCAGGGCCGTCTTAAACCGCATTATGGGACCTGGGCAAAGCATTGTCCCATATGACAACTACTCACAAGAATAAAAATGTAAATGGTCGATAAAATTAAACATATATTTACATGTTAGTATTAATAAAAAATGCAGTGAAATCAGGGGTGAAATCCAGCAGGTTCTGACCAGTTCTGCAGAACCGGTAGCAGACATTTTGAGTAGTTTGGAGAACCGGGAGTAACAATTCTGACTGGCCCCATCCCCATCTATTCTCTGCCTCCCAAGTCCCAGCTGATCGGGAGGAAATGGGGATTTTGCAGTAACCTTCCCCTGGAGTGGGGAGGGAATGGAGATTTTACAGTATCCTTCCCCTGCCACACCCACAAAGCCACGCCCACCAAGCCATGCTACACTCACCAAGCCACGCCCACAGAACCGGTAGTAAACATTTTTAAAACCCACCACTGGATAGAACACTTTTTTTGCAAAGTGTGAGGCCTTAACTCTAAGGAACCCCTAAGTTCAGAGGTGGTATTCAGCCGGTTCGGATAGGTTTGGCCGACCCGGTAGTGGAAATTGCGGATGGGCCGCCCCCTCCCCCCTGCCACCGCCGGCTCTGCCATCCTATTTAGGCATGTTTTTGAGGCTGGGTGCATTCGGGGAAGGTGCGCATGTGAGCAAAGCGCATGCACGGAAGGCCGGGCATGTGTGTGAACCGGCTGTGTGCGTGCATGAAGCGAGCATGCGCGGCAAACTGGTAGTAACATAACGAGAAACCCACCACTGCCTAAGTTATTTCTTTTGTGGCAGTCCTGCCTGTTATTGCCCTGAAACCGCTGTTTATAAGGACCAGCCAGCAATTGAATTCATTTGCTAATCAGTTGGGCCAACTATCTTTCCTTTCCTTTCCCTAGCGGTAATCTTGATCTCAGACAGTGACACATTAGCCATGCCATGCAAAGAATTCAGGGCTTTCCTGCCCGGTGAGAATGTTTTCTTCAAAGCATATTATCCCTGCCCAAGGAGAATTTTGCTGATTTTCCATTGTCGTGCTTAAAACTCAAAAGTTTGCTTCTCTCCCATTGTTTTTTTTTTTTTTTTTTGAAGATGCTTTACTTCATGTGATGCTTTACTTTACTTGTGTGAAAGGCTCTACAGCTTTAGGGGGTAAAGGTGAATGGAAAGGATGCCCATATTGTATGAAGTCCAGAAGATGAGAGAAATTTTAAGGAAATAGAGTTCACAGTATTCCCCCCGCCCCCTTGTTTTGAGCAGGGGTGGGCAACTGTGGCCCTTTTACAACCTGTGGACTTCAACTCCCAGAATTCTTGAGACAGCTGTCTCAGGAATTCTGGGAGTTGAAGTCCACAGGTTGTAAAAGGGCCACAGTTGCCCACCCCTGATCTATTGCACCAGTAATATTCTGGCATAATTATTGTAATTATTCTCCCATTAGTCAATAGAACATAATGTAACAGTACTTTTACAATTAGGAAGTTATTTTGGGTTATGAAAAATAAGCTCCAGTTATGTTAAGAAAAACAGTGAAGGCAACGCACACCTACATTTAAACACTTTCATTAACTATTAACCATCAGTGTTATTAATGCTTCTAATCTTTTAATGGTAGTTCATTTTTGAACTATTGAACCTTCTCGACTTTTGTGATTGACCTAACAGTACAGGTGGTCCTCAATTTATGACTGCAATTGAGCCCAAAATTTCCATAGCTGAGCTTAACACTAAACGAACGGTTGCAAGTTGAGGACTATCCGTATTTAAACTGTAGAAAACCATAAGGCTAAATAAGATTAAAATGTTATCCCCCACTACAGTAAAGGAAGTGTCAGGGAGAAATTGTGCATTGATTTCTTCCCATGGTTCCATGCAGGGGTGGGTTTCAAAAATTTTAGCAAAGAGTTCTCTGCCTGATTGCTGAGTGGGCGTGGCCATGGTGGGCGTTGCCTAGTCGGCCTCCTGCACCATGGTGGAGGGTGTTTTTGCCCTCTCCAGGCTCCGGAGGCTTTCCTCGAGCCTCCAGGAGGGTAAAAACGGCCTCCCTAGGCTCCGGAGACCGTCTGGAGGCCAGAAATGGGCCTGTTTCTGGCCTTCCCAAATTTCTGTTAGGCCTAGTTTTGTCCTCCCTGAGCCTCCGTGTGTGCCCTGAACTTATCTGCATCCAAAATGGGCTGTGTGGGAACTCCTGGGAGGGGCGGGGCAGGGTGGGTGAGGTCAGCCAGGACTGGGATTTGTGGGTTCTCCGAACTGCACAGAATATTAAATAGAGGTTCTCCTGAACCACTGCGAACCCTCAGTAGCCCATGTATTATCCATGTATTGTCATGTTGCTTTGGAAGGGGAAACAGTCCTGGGTGTCCAGGGTGGGTAAGTGGGAAGCAGAAAATTGCAGGAGGGATAAAGAAACAGCCCAGACTCCCTTTTTCTTCAATTAACAAAGGACTGTCATGAGTCCAAAGGTTTTTCTCTAAATGGAAGGGACAATGGATGAGAACTTTTGTATGGTAAGCCAGTTTTGAAGGTCACTGGAAAATCATTCACCCCTATTCTGATGATGAATGCTTTCTACCAACACAGTATATTATGATCAATGAAGGGAAACCATTGAGAGGAACAACAGAGAAACTGGAGGAAAATAGAGAAACTAGATAAACTAGATCAAAAGATTGAAAGGTAAAGGTAAAGGTTCCCCTTGCACCAGTGGTGGGTTGCTCCCAGTTCAGTCCAGTTCTATAGAACCGGTAGTATACACGACATCATCATGGGTGATCTGCACACAAGTGCTCCCATTGCGAACCGGTACTAAAGGTAAGTAGAACCCACTCCTGCCTCGCACATATGTGCTAGTCGTTCCTGACTCTAGGGGGCGGTGCTCATCTCCATTTCAAAGCCGAAGAGCCAATGCTGTCTGAAGATGTCTCCATGGTCATGTGGCCGGCATGACTAAATGCCAAAGATGCATAGAATGCTGTTACCTTCCCACCAAGGGTGGTCCCTATTTTTCTACTTGCATTTTTTACGGGCTTTTGAACTGCTAGGTTGGCAGAAGCTGGGATAAGTAATAGGAGCTCACTCCATTATGCGGCACTAGGGATTCGAACCGCTGAACTGCCAACCTTTCGATCGACAAGCTCAGCGCCACTGAGCCAAAAAGTGGTACCTAAATAATTTTCTATAAACCCAGAATGTGCTATATTGCTGAAGACATAGTTGGTTGCCCTTTACTAATATTTTAGATTTAAACAATCTAAGTTCTATAAGAAATAAATTAAACTGCACCCTGTGCAAGAAATTCTTGGTTTGAGCAACAATGTGGCCTGAACAGGAACTGGGGTGGAAAGTTTGCTACCACAGGAAGAAATCTTAGGCCGTCAGAAGGCTGAGGTGTTTCCACACATTCTTATTTGCTTACCACAAATTCCAAAGCGAAATAGTGGTGTTTTCTAACTACATATTTGCTGAGACTAAACAAGGAAGGTTGTGTTTCCACAGTCCACTGCTTCACACACTGATAACTGCTTTAAAGAACTTTGCCTTTTACGGTGACTATATGTGAGTGATAGATTTCAGTGACTTTCTTGCCCCCACCTCTAAAATACCAGAGTAATGGAATTTTGGAGGAAATTCCAACCAATTAGAATCAAAGCCAAGTTTTCCAACTCCTCTTTATGGCGCGATTGACTTTCCAAGAAAACACTGCATTGATGCCTACTTAGATCATATGCTTCCTTCCAACTTGGTCTCTTTGGCAGTTCTTGGTGAGGGGGGGCAACTCAAGCAAATAATCTGTGTTTCCTCAGTGTATATTATTTCAGTCGTATACTGATGAGCAAGCAGAAAATAAGAAGCAGGTGTTGATGGTAGAGATTGGTTTGGAATCTTATGAAGCTGAATAAAGTAGCAAGAATGATGAAGGAAGTCACACAGTCAAGTGTTATTCAATAGATCTTTGAAATAATTACCGGGAATCTCTATTTAGTGTACAACTTTGCCTACTTACAATGTGTAATTCGTTGGCTACCAAGGAAGGTATGCAAGGTATGGACATATGCCCCAAGTCCGCCAACTCAGATCTAGGAAAAGCTTTGTGGCAAGAAGAAACATTATTGAGGGTAAAGAAAACAAAATTGAATTAAAAGATGGAGGAAGGAGATAATTGAGCAAGGAATAACATTAGAGGAGGATATGAGCCATGGTGGCACAGTGGTTAGAGTGCAGTTCTGCAGGCTACTTCTGCTGACTGCTGACTGACTGCAATTTGGCAGTTTGAATCTCGTTGGCTCAAGGTTGACTCAGCCTTCCATCCTTCCAAGGTGGGTAAAATGAGGACCCAGATTGTTGGGCAATAGGCTGATTCTGTAAACTGCTTAGAGAGGGTTGTAAAGCACTGTGAAACGGTATATAAGTCTAAGTGCTATTGCTATTGTTATATGGCTGAAGGATCCAACTTCCCTTATACTACTTGGAGGATCCTGAATAGGTTGAAGGTTAGAGTGCCTAAATGTAAAACCAAGTGGAAACTCTTAATGGATAATGAGAAGCTATGTGAATGTGAAGAGACATAGATCCCAGCCCATCTGCTGGTATGTTGGCTACTACCAACATATACCTGATAAGAAACAGATACATGATAATGGCTTATTTTTGGCCAATGACAAAACAAAGAAGGTGGCCTCATTCTGGCAGACATGGAAGAAGAAGAATGGATTTACCCCAGGGGTGAAATTCAGCAGGTTCTGACAGGTTCTGGAGAACTGGTAGCGGAAATTTTGAGTAGTTTGGAGAACCAGTGAATACCACCTCTGGCTGGCCCAAGTGTGGGGTGGGAATGGAGATTTTGCAGTATCCTTCTCCCAGGAGTGGGGAGGAAATGGGGATTTTGCAGTATCCTTCCCCTGCCACACCCACCAAGCCATACCACGCCCACCAAGCCACGCCCTCAGAACCAGTAGTAAAAAAATTTGGATTTCACCACTGATTTACCCAACATAATCTAATCAGAAACAAAGCTACTGGCTTCTCCTGTATAGTATGCCATGCTTACTTAGTTTAAAATGTGGGGTGCGGGATCCAGGAGAAGAGGACAAATCTTGACATGTGTCTGGTGATCTCATCACAAAAGTGTTGTACATAATAGAATTCCCTACGCTACTAGGCATGAAATTCTTGGTTTGGATAACTTGGAACTGTGTCGCTTGTGGTCAGACTTAGGTATTGCATACAAAATTGTACGTAGTAATGTTTTCTACTACTATGTTTTCTGTTTTAATTGCAATAATACGTGCACGAACAACGTTTTAAACTCAATGTAAATCGTTCTAAACTTGACTGTAAAAAATACAATTTTTGTAATAGAGTTGTCAAAGTCTGGAGTGCTCTACCTAATTCAGTTGTCTCAGCTACAAATTTTCACAGTTTTAGTCACAAATTGACCTCCATGGACCTCACTTTATACTTAAGAGGTCCGTAAAGGGGGCGTGCATATGTATTTTTGTATTTTTATATTATTCCTGTTTTCATTTCTGACAAATATATTTTACAAATTTGTAAAATTATACAAATTATAATATAATTTGACAAATTATAAAAAAAATAAAATAAAATAAAATAAAAAAATAAAATAATAAAATAAAATAAAATAATAAAATAAAATAATAAAATAAAATAAAATAAAATAAAATAATAAAATAAAATAAAATAAAATAAAATAAAATAAAATAAAATAAAATAAAATAAAATAAAATAAAATAAAATAAAATAAAATAAAATAAAATGCTGTGTACTTGTATCAGGCATTGACATACAAATATGTAATGGCAGGATTTGAAGAAGGCCATTGTATGTTTATCAAAGTGGCTCTATCTGTTGAAGATAGTGCTAGTGTTGGGTTTTTTAAAAAAACTATTATCTCTACGGCCTTCCTAACTTCCCATGCTTTATCTGAATATCAAGGAACATAGTAAGGAGAACTCCCCCCACTCTTTTTTTTCTTTCTTTTTTACACATTAAGAAAACTGGTCACCTGAGGAATCATAAGAGCAATGGAAAGTTCTGGAACAAAAACAATATGATTAACAGGCGGTAGTGTCCTTCTTCACCTCTTACAATCAATTTCAAAAACAACCTTAAGAGAAATTCAAAAGACATTCTTTAGCTCAAAGAATGAGGTGGAAAAAATAGGAGTTTGTTTCTCAGGGGAAGAATCAACTTCTGGCACATCCTTACCTGAAAAGAGAAAAAAGAAAAACAAAGATGAGAAGCGGTCTTTGCTTTGAATCACCTCATGATTCATAGAAATTTTTTCAATCTTTCGAAAGCTTGGTCCAGCCCCGATGGTAACATTTCGCTGCCTTTTGACATCCCTCCATGCAGGCAAGGAGTATTTGTTTCCTTTTTATGACCTTTCTTTCTTTGTGTATGTGTACATGTGTGTTCAGAGACACAACAACAGCAGAACAATGGTGAAAAAGGGCAACTTGACTCTTCTTGGGCTCTGAAGCGTAGGAGGCCAGACTAACAATCAGCAAGCATTTTGAGTGTTGTTTTGATGTTGTTGCTTGCTTAATATCTTTGGATTTAGTCCTGAACACTCTGTGCAGAGGGTACTATAATAGTCAAGAAATTTCTAAACAGAGGGAAGACACACTCATGCATTATGAAGATTGGCAAACTTATTTTAGCTCTCCAAGATAAGAATTTCATAAGCATGGCAAAGTAACCTTGAAAGAAGATTTCAAAATCTTTAAATATAAAGCCCTGGGATTTGTAAATTTTGATAAGAGATTTTGTGTGTGTGTGTGTGTGTGTGTGTGTGTGTATGAGAGAGAAGGAAACAGGAAAAGAAAAAGGAACTTAAGACACTTCATGTTAAACAGATATTGCTAGAAATAGCCGCCCTGAGTCTCCAGAGAAGGGCGGCATATACATCGAACCAATAAATAAATAAATAAAATGCATCCTAATACACAAGTATTTTAGTCTCAGAGGTGGTATTCAGAAGGTTCTGACCTGTTTTGGTGAACTGGTACGGAAATTCTGAGTAGTTTAGAGAACCGGTAAATACCACCTCTGACTGGCCCCACTCCCATCTATTCTCTGCTTCCCGAATCTCAGCTGATCGGGAGGAAATGGGGATTTTGCAGTAACCTTCCCCTGGAGTAGGGAGGGAATGGAGATTTTACAGTATCCTTCCCCTGGAGGGGGGAGGGAATGGAGATTTTACAGTATCTTTCCCCTGCCACGCCCACCAAGCCACGACCACAGAACCGGTAGTAAAAAAAAATTGAATCCCACCACTGTTTAGATTTGTTGGCTTTGTTCATAGGGAAATTATTTATATGGATGGTTGTGTTAGGTAAAGGATGCACCTAGCATAGCAAATAAATAATGCGTATGAGTATTAAAATATAAAAGAAAAATCTGAGTTTTTCAGAAAATAAACTGCTGAGAGTTATTTAGGTGAGATGGTCAGGGTAGGAATAACAGAGTTGGAAGGGACCTTGGAGGTCTTCTACTCCAACCCCTGCTCAAGCAGGAAATCCTATACAATTTATAGAGAGTTCTTGAGACCTCCGAGTGGCCTCAAGAACTCTTAGGGAGAATACTAATGACCAGATGACTGCAAAGAAATACTGCATGACTCTTCCAACTCCCCCTCCTCCCCAACCCTGTCCAAACTAATCCTTCCATCACCCCCATCATGCTGCCAGAACCGATGAAGTTTCTTGGATGAAAGGGAAATGTCTTTCTCAAGGAAAAAAAAAAACAACCCAGTTGCCTTTTGAAAAAGCACCTTTGACACAACTATGACCTGGATGACTGAGAATCTCCCCAGACGTCTGTATGTACAGAAGCATCCTCAGCAAAATAAAACAATACCCACTGTGAGACCGATTCAGAAATTTTATAGGAAAAAATCTCAGCTTGGCTGTCTGTGAGAAGTCTTCAATTGTAGTTCATGGCCTTTTCCTGCCGCAGAAGTAATCGCGAAGTGCCACACCTTCTATTCATTTTGGCAACTCTTACACTAGATTTGGGCATTTTTTTTTCAACCATCTCATTCCACCTTCATGCTTTGACTAAGGCAGAATTATTGTTAAGCTTTAGATTAAGATTTGGGCTGGGATCTGTTCTCCAAGCTTCCAAAAATGTTGTACTGTGTGATCTCATGATGCCTTAAAAATTATTTCATCTCTTTAGGGCTTTTGAACTTATTTCACTGCTACATGAATGAGCCGTGGTGACGCAGTGGTTAGAGTGCAGTACTGCAAGCTACTTCTGCTGATCACTGGCTGCCAGTAGTTTAACAGATCGAATCTCACCAGGCTCAAGGTTGACTCAGCCTTCCATCCTTCTGAGGTGGGTAAAATGAGGATCCAGATTGTTGAGGGAAATATGCTGACTCTGTAAACTGCTTAGAGAGGGCTGTAAAGCACTGTGAATCAGTATATAAGTCTAAATCATATTGCTATTTTCCTTCCTCCTTTCCTTTCCTTTCCTTTCCTTTCCTTTCCTTTCCTTTCCTTTCCTTTCCTTTCCTTTCCTTTCCTGTCCTGTCCTTTCCTTTCCTGTCCTTTCTTTTCCTTTCCTTTCCTTTCCTTTTTTTTCCTTTCCTTTCCTTTCCTTTCCTTTCCTTTCCTTTCCTTTCCTTTCCTTTCCTTTCCTTTCTTTTCCTTTCCTTTCCCTCCCTCCCTCCCTCTCTCTCAGTGGTTAAAATGCTGTATTCCAGGCTACCTCTGCCACAGTGGTGAAATGTAAAATTTGTTACTACCGGTTCTGTGGGCGTGGCTTGGTGGTGGTGGGGTAATGTGACTGGGTGTGCATGGGTTAGGGTTAGGGTTTTGTTTTGTTTTATTTTTTTCTGCCTCTGAAACTTCTGAAACTCCAGTTTCAGGGGGAAAAAAAATTCTGCCTTTGAAAGCATCCGAAACAGAGCTTCAGATAAAGCTTCATTTCTGATGCTTTTTTCAGCCTATGAAACCTCTGTTTGAGAAGCTGGGCAGGGCTCCATTCAGAGTATAAGACGCACCCAGATTTTCACCCTCTTTTTTGGAGGAAAAAGGTGCGTCTTATACTCCAAAAAATACGGTAAGTACAGATTAGGCAAGACCTGGCTCAAAAACAGTAACTGTGAGAGGGACTTTGGAGTCCTAGTGGATGATTGCTTGAATATGAGCCAGCAGTGTGCAATAGCAGCCAAAAAAAAGCTAATACAATCCTGGGTTGTATAAACAGAGGCATAGAATCAAGATGACAAGAAGTGTTAGTACCGCTTTATAAAATCTTAGTAAGATCACACCTGGAATACTGCAACCAATTTTGGTCATCATATTGCAAAAGAAGATGTTGAGACTTTGGAAAAAGTTCAGAGAAGAGCAACTAAGATAATCAAAGGCCTGGAGACTAAAAGGCTGCAGGTTTTGGGTTTGGCTAGTCTAAAGAAAAGAAGAATTAGGGGTGACATGATAGCAGTATTCCAGTATTTGAGGGGATGCCACAAAGAAGAGGGGGTCAACTTATTTTCCAAAGCACCAGAGGTCAGGACAAGAAACAATGGATGGAAATTAACCAAAGAGAGAAGCAACCTGGAATTAAGGAGAAACTTCCTAACAGTGAGGACAATTAACCCATGGAACAGCTTGCCTTCAGAAATTGTGGGTGCTCCATCACTGGAGGTTTTTAAGAAGAGACTAGACCAGTGATAGTGAACCTTTTAGATACCGAGTGCCCAAACTGTGTGCACGCATGCCCAAACTAAATGGTGTGTGCACATGCAAATGTGTGCATGTGCAGATATGCACATGCACAGCAGAGACCCGAAGACCAGCTGGCCGGTGGGAGGCAGGGCATCCTAACACTGGCAGCGTGGCAAGAGTTAAGATCTTCTCTGTTCGTGAGCTTCAGTTTTGTCATTTGCAGGGAAATAGAAGCTCAAGAAAGAAACGCCATGGAGCTGTGACCTGAGACGACGGTGATGTGCCAGCAGAGACGCTCTACGTGCCACCTCTGGTACGTGTGCATAGGTTTGCCATCACAGGACTACGTAGACAGTCACTTATCTGAAATAGTATAGGTTCTTCTGATTGAGCAGAAGATTAGAAGACCTCCAAGGTCCCTTCCAGATTCTATTCTATTCTATTCTATTCTATTCTATTCTATTCTATTCTATTCTATTCTATTCCAGTCCAGTCCAGTCCAGTCCAGTCCAGTCCAGTCTATCTAGTCTTCAGCATCTTCAGCAACCTCCCTTGGTGGCATTTAACATTTATTTTAATTTTGCTCCTGTTTGTCTTGTTTTCCTGTTTCATATCCCTGGCTGCCCAGGCCTGGATGGTTAAAGAATTCTAAAAGTTGAAGTTCACAAGTTTTAAAGTTGCCAAGTTTGGAGACCCCTAATCTAGAAAAGCCCATGGCATCTCATTGAAATGCCTCTGCTCTAGAAAGGATATGGTAGTGTACAATATCAATCTTCAAACGCCTAAAAGGATGTCACCCAAAAGAAGGTTGAGATCTGTTCCCTGTCATTTCTGAGGGCTGGTCACAGAAGGACAGATTTGATTTAGAGGAAGCCAATTCCAGCTGTAGGTTAAGAAGTTCTGCTTTCTAACAATGAGGTCATTTATTGTAGAACCAATTACTGTGAGAGATAGCAGCTCCTCTTTACGTGTTAAAGCTCAGGATAGACAGCCATCTGTCAGGGAAGCTTTGATTTGGATTTCTGCTCTGATCAAGGGGTTGGATTTGATGGGGTCAACAGCCCTCTCAAATCTATGATTGAAAGAAACCTGGGAGACTACAGAACGATACAATAAAGGGGAATATTTGTAGCTTAGGGTTGAAATGAGGGGTCTTCGGTGGACTCTGAGCTTGGTTGTTTTTGTGCAGACATTTCATTACTCAAATTAGGTAACATCATGATACAACGGAAGACAGACCTATATCCCGTCTCCGTTTTGCCATTATCCTATATAAATTCATAACATTATGCATAATTTTATATATAAATTGATAAGAATTTATACAACTGGAAGAAATTCCAAAAGGAAACTCTTTTAGAATAGAATAGAATAGAATAGAATAGAATAGAATAGAATAGAATAGAATAGAATAGAATAGAATAGAATAGAATAACAGAGTTGGAAGGGACCTTGGAGGTCTTCTAGTTCAACCCCCTGCTTAGGCAGGAAACCCTACACCACTTCAGACAAATGGTTATCCAACATCTTCTAAAAACTTCCAGTGTTGGATTATCTACAACTTCTGGAGGCAGGTTGTTCCACTGATTAATTGTTCTCACTCTCAGGAAATTTCTCCTTAGTTCTAAGTTGCTTCTCTCCTGATTAGTTTCCACCCATTGCTTCTTGTCCTGCCCTCAGGTGCTTTGGAGAGTAGCTTGACTCCCTCTTCTTTGTGGCAAGCCCTGAGATATTGGAAGACTGCTATCATGTCACCCCTAGTCCTTTTTCCCCCCATTAAACTAGACATACCCAGTTCCTGCAACTGTTTCATCAGACTGGATAGACCTGGCTCTAGTCACACAACCAAATAGTGATTTGACTATACTTCAGTAACATCAGTATATTATGCAATAAAGAAATCATAGCCAGGGTTGTGCAGGAAACTTGTGAGAGATTACAGGTATTATTATTATTATTATTATTTGCCTATAGACAGGAATCTTACCAGACTAAAGCAACAATCTGCATAACTCTTAGATATACTCTGTGAATTGCTTTTTTGCCCATATGTGCCTTCTTATTGCATACCAAAAATTCCAAGCTCCACTGTCTCTTTGCTCTCTGGGAAAGAGCCCCTCCCTCTCATGACTCTGACTACATTCCACCACAATTACCACAATGTCTGAATGATTGGCCAGTACCAGCCTGTCTGGATCTAGAAGAACCATAAGATTTTAGCCCTAGTATTCGCCAAGGCCTTCTGTGGAATCTCTCATCTGGACTTGGGAGGGTCTCTCCCACACCCCAGATGTGCCAGCTGCTGGCTGTACCATTCATTGTATGCTGCTCCTGCCAGCATCTTATACCCTGCCACTATGTTATATAATAATTTTATTAAAGATTTTTTTAAAATAAAATCTAATGCAAGCCAATATAAAGCAAGAGAAAGCAAGAAAAAGAAAGCAAAGAGAAAGCAAAATGTGCACAAAAAAAAGAAAAGAAAAGAAAAGAAAAGAAAGGAAAAACAGAAAAGAAAGAAAAAAACCCATCAATATAAGGCTGTAGTTTAGGATTTTCTTTACAGCAGTAACAAGTCCAATTATAAGTTTACCTCTTTCAACATAACTCTCCTCTTTTCTATAATCTATTCTGTACAACCAGCAAAACTGCATGTCATAACAATATATTTATTCTGTCTGAACATCAAGATATCGGGAATGGTTGCTCAAGTATGTTTGATTTCTAATATTAGATTAAAGGGGAATTTGGGCACTCTTAATTTATTTCCTTCCTAGAACTGCAGATGGAATTAATTGGTGGGTTTCAAGTGTTTCTGGCATTTTGTATTATGAATCATTGTGAGACTCTGCCTTGTCTCTATTCAACTTACCAAGTGTCACAAAGGCAATAAGAAGGGACAAATTTTCATTGGAATTATTTATTTATTTATATCCCACCTTTGGAGAAGACTCCTGCAAGTCCCTTGGACTGCAAGGCGATCAAACTGGTCAGTTGTAGAGGAGTTCAACCCTGACTGCTCTTTAGAAGGCCAGATCCTGCAGATGAAACTCAAATACTTTGGCCACCTAATGAGAAGGAAGGACTCACTGGAGAAGAGCCTAATGCTGGGAACGATTGAGGGCGAAAGAAGAAGGGGACGGCAGAGAATGAGGTGGCTGGATGGAGTCACTGAAGCAGTAGGCATGATCTTAAATGGACTCCAGAGGATGGTAGAGGACAGGAAGGCCTGGAGGATGTTGTCCATGGGGTCACGATGGGTCAGACACAACTTCGCAACTAACAACAACAACAACATTGTAGATTTAGGTCTACATTTATTGTACATTTAGATCTTATTTAAATAGAGAACCTATCTTCAACATTTTCATTACCATTGCCACCACCAATCCTGACTTTCCTACATTAATTTTATTTATTTATTTATTTATATTTGAATTTATATACCACCCTTCTCCCCTAGGGACTCAGGGCGGTGAACAGCCGAAATTAAAATACATACAATATAAAAGTTAAGATAGCTAAAATAAATTAAATCAGTTGGCCCCCAATTTAAAACCCCAAAGCTATATAATTAAAAACTTACCCATAAAAAACCTAATTAGGCTAGGCCGGCTTGCTGAAATAAAAACGTCTTCAGGGCCTTACAGAAAGTGTAGAGATCCAGGATCAGTCATATTCCGGGAGGAAGCTCATTCCAGAGGGCGGGTGTCCCCACAGAGAAGGCTCTCCCCCTGGGGGCCGCCAGCTGACATTGCTTGACCGACGGCACCCTGAGGAGGCCCTCTCTGTGAGAGCGTATTGGCTGATGGGAGGTTATCGGTAGCAGAAGGCAGTCTCATAAATACCCTGGCCCTAAGCCATGGAGCGCTTTAAGGTGCTCCTTAAGGTGCTCCTTTAAGGTGAGAACCAACACCTTGAAGCGCATCCGGAAGACCACCAGGAGCCAGTGCAGCTCACGCAGGAGAAGTGTTATATGGGAGCTCCAGGTCGCTCCCGTAATCACCCGTGCAGCCGCATTCTGGACCAGTTGGAGCCTCCGGGTGCTCCTCAAGGGGAGCCCCATGTAGAGAGCGTTACAGTAGTGCCAGCAGAATGAATTTAAGACCCTCTGCATTAAAAATGGGCAACACTTTCCATACCCATCATACTATGCTTGATCATAACCAAACATGTGATTCACTGTGACATCACTCTTCAATCTCCAGGGCTGATTCTGGAGATTTGGCAAGTGTCTCTTTCTTCCTTCATCACTACATTTGCATCTCATCTGAAGTTATTGGAAGTACCTGGAAGAAGAGGACAATTCTTTGCTGAAGGACATGTGATAGCTGTCCTCCACAGCTAAAACCTTCCTGTACTGAACTTCATCATTGATTATGGTGTATCACAACTTCCAGACTGATCTAGAACCGAGGCTGGGAAAAAATATTCTGGAAGATGAAGCTTCAACTCTTTAGACCTGAACTAAATAGAGTTGAAGAATAGGGGACATCATTATTTTGTCTACATGGAACCAAGTCATGCATGCCACTTTGTTTCCTGTTGTTCCTGCAATGCAGATGAAAGCATTGCAAAGAAATGTTAGACAGAAGTGAATTTGAAGCATGTGAAGCACTTGCTTGGAATACTTAGACTCTTTTTGGAAATGATCCCCTGCCCACACCAAAGCCTGTGAAACAAACTCTCAGTAGGAAGCTACAGAATGATTTGAAGTGGAGGACCGGAAAGTAATTGAAGTAAGCTTTGAGGGACATTATATAGTAAGCTTGTTCAATACCTTTGTGATATCTAAATGCAAAACCAAAACAAAACAGTAAGCGCTTACCATATAGAATAGAATAAAATAACAGAGTTGGAAGGAACTTTGGAGGTCTTCTAGTCCAACCCCCTGCTTAGGCAGGAAATCCTATACCACTTCAGACAAATGGTTATCTAACCTCTTAAAAACTTCCAGTGTTGGAGCATTCACAACTTCTGGAGGCAAGTTGTTCCATTGATTAATTGTTCTAACTGTCAGGAAATTTCTCCTTAGTTCTAGGTTGCTTCTCTCCTTGATTAGTTTCCACCCATTGCTTCTTGTCCTGCCCTCCAGTACTTTGGAGAATAGCTTGTCTCCCTCTTCTTTGTGGCAGCCCCTGAGATATTGGAAGACTGCTATCATGTCTCCCCTAGTCCTTCTTTTCATTAAGCTAGACATACCCAGTTCCTGCAACCGTTCTTCATAGGTTTTAGCCTGCAGTCCCCTAATCATCTTTGTACTTTTCTAGAGTCTCCATATCTTTTTTACATCGTGGCAACCAAAACTGGATGCAGTATTTCAAGTGTGGCCTTATTAAGGCATTATAAAGTGGTATTAATGCTTCACGTGATCTTGATTCTATCCCTCTTTTTATGCAGCCCAGAACTGCGTTGGCTTTTTTGGCAGCTGCTGCTGCACGCTGCTGGCTCATATCTAAATGATTATCCACTAGGACTCCAAGATCCCTCTCACAGTTGCTACTATTGAGCAAGGTCCCACATATACTGTACCTGTGCATTTTGTTTTTCTTGCCTAAATTTAGAACCTTACTTTTTTCACCATTGAATTTGATATTTCAATTCCAAAAACCTAAAAGAAATTCAAATGGGTGAAGGGAATTAGATGGGTGAAAATGGAGACTATATGTATATATCAGAATGGCAATATATATGCAGAATGCCCTCTCTATTGTACATAAATGCAGGATCTCAATGTCTGCTCTCCACAATTGTTTGCTGAACGAATGCCTCAAATACCGAGCTAAAGCAGCATTAATAGTTGAGTTGCAGGACAGAAATGCCATTTGCGATTTTCTAATGTAAAATTATTTTAATTGTTGCCAATAGATCCACTTTCCCTCTTTTGATGGGCAGCTGCATCTCGATGGTTTGTTTGTGTTGGCTGTACCTGCCTTTTGCTTCAAACACTTATGCTTTATTGAGCAGTGCTTGAGTAATTTTTGATTTGGCAGATAATGACTATTTTGAAGAAGAAAGGAGATGGAAACATGCTTATCAGTAGGCAGATCACAGAAAGTTTCCACGGGCTTGTAGTGCCCACATTTTTCATTTCCAACCTGGCACGAAAATAGGCTGTATGTACCTTGCAGAGGCCTTTATTAAACTCATACTCAGTGTTCCAGAAAAACCCAACTCCAATTAAAAACTCCGAGACGAGCATTTTCTCAATGTTCCATTTATTAGAGTAGGTATACCGGCACATCTGGGAAAACCCAAATCTGAGTGTTCTGGGTTTTACCTCAGTAAATCAAAACCCCCAAATCCATCCCCTGCACCCATCAGTCCATGACAAGGTCCAACCCCCATCCGTCTCATCTCGAGACATCACTCCAACCTAGGGGTGAAATCTAAAAATTTTCCCTATCGGTTCTGTGGGCGTGGCTTAATTGGTGGGTGTGGCTTGGTGGTCAGGTGACATGGTGGGCATGGCTTGGTGGTCAGGTGACTGTCTGGATGTGGCTAATAATAATAAATAATAAAAATAATAAACAAAGTACACAAAACAATAAGAGGTACCTAAAACCATCTTTCACACTTTACACACGTACAACACAACACAACACAACACAACTGACTCACACACAGTGTAAAAGCAGCTGCACTTCACCCAAAATGGCGCCTGTAACAAGCAGGGATTTTTGATATCAAACTACCTGCTTCCATTGCTAAGGGATCAGCTGATCCAGTCCAGTCCGAACAGGGAGCATTTCACCCCTGCTCCAACCACTCCTTCTCCAGATTTATTTTTTAATTTATTTTTATTTTACTTCAAATTTATATACCGCACCTTCTCCCGAGGGACTCAGGGTGGTGTACAGCCAGATAAAAACATACAATACAAACATTAAAAACAATTAAAAGAATATATACTAATTTGACTGTCATGGCCTTGACCGAAAAGAAGAATGCTATTTTGTCTAACTACATTCCCTCTACTAAATCTCCCCCTCCTACTTTCCCACACACAAGAAGGTGGCAGCGTGGAAGCTTCCGGTGCTAATATGGCTTCCAAAGCTGACACCCACCATGTTAGATCAGGGATAGACAATGTGGTGCTCACAAGATATGTAGGATTTCCATCAGCTCATACATTTCAATGGAAAGGAGCCCCCAAAATCTAGAGGGCACCAAATTGCCTATTGATGAGCACGGTGGCGCAGTGATTAGAGTGCAGTCCTGCAGGCTACTTCTGCTGTCTGCCAGCTGCCTGCAATTTGACAGATCGAATCTCACTAGGCTCAAGGTTGACTCAGCCTTCCATCCTTCTGAGGTGGGTAAAATGAGGACCCAGACTGTTGGGGGCAATAGGCTGACTCTGTAAACTCCTTAGAGGGGGCTGTAAAAGCACTGTGAAGCGCTATATAAGTTTAAGTGCTAGTGCTATTGCTATACCTCGACTGAGTGACCAATCCCGAGAAAATGAATTGCAGACACAGAAGTTCACTATCTCATTCTCACTGAGTTGGAGGAGGAGAAAGATTACCCACTTTGATCTAGTGCTGCTCGACTGAACCAAATGCTAATGAATGTTTATTTTTATTTTTTAATATGATGACTGGAGAGTGACATTGGTTAGAATGACGGGAACTTCAGAATTATTTGTGAGATCATCTTAGGAAAGGCAGAGCTCACAGACAGTTACAAAAAAATTAGAAGTTATTAACAGTAGATTCAGGAGATAGCTGTCTCAATACTATGGAAAGTTCAATTTAGCTTTAACCATTTTAGATAACTTCATGCATAGGATTATCATGGTGCAATTTGTAGGACCATGGACAGATCCCTCGAAAGCAAATAACTTTGGCAGAGTTTCTTGAAGCTCTAAATCAGTGTTTCTCATCCTTGGCCGCTGGACGATGTGTGGACTTCAACTCCCAGAATTCCTCTGCTGGCTGGGGAATTCTGGGAATTGAAGTCCACACATCGTCCAGCGGCCAAGGTTGAGAAACACTGCTCTAAATAGACCTACCATCTTTGTCCCAGCTCTTGTTTGAGGTGTAGAAGTCTTTCATTTTTAAAACAGAAATCAAGTGTTTCATGGCCTCACTCAGTGAGGTTCAGGCCTTTAATAACAACTGGTTCAAGGAGGAAATATTTTAGGTGGGATTGTATTCTAATTTCAGGGTTTTAAAAGTCTTGAATTGAAGAATTAGCATCTCAAAACATAGGTGGATAAGATAAAGTTAACAAGACTTGAAATTCAAAACAGGGCAAAAGGTGATGGATAGATATAGAATATTTTTTTAACACGGTGGTTATTTTATTAAGTGTTAGAAAAAAGAAGTAGAAAGTAGAAATTGGGAAAATAGTATTATGTTTACTGAGACACCTTATAATGACTATGTATACACAAATGTGAGAAGTTGAAAAATTACAACTATGCATTTTTTAAATGGTAATATCATTATCAGAATTGTATGCAAAGTATATTGACCCAGATAATACACTGTTCATTTTATGGATGTTAAAGAAAAAAATCATACATAAAATAATATATATATATATATATATAAAAACCATAGGTAGATAATAATGCAATTCTCATCTATATCTGGTGGACAATTTATTGTCCAACCCTGCTCTAGAAAATAGCTAACTGTAAAAAGCATTTTTTTAAAAAATAAAAAATCCACCAGTTTGATGCTTGAAGAAAAATTTTAAGAAAGTAGAGATCATCAATCAATTTGGCTTCCGGAATCAAAACTATTGAATGCTGATCCCTGGTTTAGATTAATCTCTGACTTTCAGATTTTGAGAAGAGTTGAGTAATGGCGCTAAGTAATAGTGGAAGCTTTTGAGCCTTCTGGAAGGACAGCTACCTCAACATAATTGATTCTGGAAGATAAATAACAAAGGTGGCCTATTTAGCCTCAGAGGTTAGGTTGGCTAGATGGAGAGAAAGAATGTGACAAATGAGATTTATTAGTTAGTCAAAATTTGAACCTGGACCTCTTTGGTGACTGTACAATACTGTAAACACTAGTCTACACTCTCACAATGCTCCCTCCAGGTTATCTATAAATGCCTTATCTCAAAGACATATGTAGATAGTGTCGCTATTTAATAATATGGAAAATACAATTGTCTTTGTTGTTGTTGCTGTTAATTGCGAAGTCGTGTCCAACTCATGGACAATGTTCCTCCACGCCTTCCTGTCCTCTACCATCCCCCGGAGTCCATTTAAGCTCACGCCTACTGCTTCAGTGACTCCATCCAGCTACCTCATTCTCTGCCGTTCCCTTCTTCTTTTGCCCTCAGTCTTTCCCAGCATTAGGCTCTTCTCCAGTGAGTCCTTCCTTCTCATTAGGTGGCCAAAGTATTTGAGTTTCATCTTCAGGATCTGGCCTTCTAAAGAGCAGTCAGGGTTGATCTCCCAAAGGGCAAAATAAGGGCAAATGCTTAATACGACAAGTTATGTTAAAATACCTCCATTACTTTCCTAAGAAAACTAGGTAGACAGAAAACTCATAGCGTGTCAGAACTGTGCAGAAAACTTCCTTCTGTGGGAGCACGTAGCCAAATCGGGTACCCCCTGCAGCTTAGTGTGCTCCAGGCAGCTACTGAAAAATCTAAAGTATGTGAGTCGGATGTTATGTTTCATCAGTCAGCCAGGCCTAGGTGAGTGCTGTTGGATCAGAGTCAATTCAGTAGAAAGAACAGCACGTAATATAACGTTGCAGCTATGGAGTAAGTTTATGAGATGCAGGGGAGCAATCTTTTGTAAGAAATGCCTTTTGATGTGAATAGCTGGCAGCTCAATCTTTTGGAAAACGTAGAAGTTAATACTTGGGCAGAGAAAGATTCAGTCTGGAGATTTGACTAAATCTCTGAACTGAATCTGCTTTCCAATGATTTTGATTAAAACGTCAAAATAGATTAGAATAGAATAGATTAGAATAGAATTTGTCTTGGTGCATGTGCTCTCAGTGTATATAAAATAAAAGATACGTTCATCAAGAATCATAAGGTACAACACTTAATGATAGTCATAGGTTACAAATAAGCAATCAGGAAACAATAGCAATATAAATCGTAAGGATACCAGCAACAAGATTACAGTCATACAGTCATAAGTGGGAGGAGATGGGTGATGGGAATGATGAGAAGATGAGAAGATTAATAGGGGTGTGTCAGGTTTTGATATCTAGACTTAGTAAATAGTTTGACAGTGTTGAGGGAATTATTTCTTTAGCAGAGTGATGGCGTTCGGGGAAAACTGTTCTTATGTGTAGTTCTGGTGTTCAGTGCTCTATAGCATCGTTTTGAGGGTAGGAGTTGAAACAGTTTATGTCCAGGATGTGAGGGGTCTGTAGATATTTTCACAGTCCTCTTTTTGACTCATGCAGTATACAGGTCCTCAATGGAAGGCAAGTTGGTAGTAATTGTTTTTTCTGCAGTTCTAATGATCCTCTGAAGTCTGTGTCTGTCTTGTTGGGTTGCAGAACCAAACCAGATAGTTATAGAGGTGCATATAGAATGTGTTGTGATGGGATGGGATGGGATATGAATAGAATAGAATAGAATAGAATAGAATAGAATAGAATAGAATACAATACAATACAATACAATACAATACAATACAATACAATACAATACAATCTGGAAGGGACCTTGGAGGTCTTCTAGTCTCCTGCTCAATTTATTTGGCCAAGTGTGATTAAACACACACGAAGTTTGTCTCCAGTGCCTAAATTCTCAGCATACATACAAAACAACAAAGTAATAATAATCAAAATAAGGATACCTATAAAAGAAGGTAGTAGAAAAGATGAAAAGGATAATAGTAATACAGCCATACTATATGAGTAAACATACTTACACGTATGACATAATACTGTGGGAATTAGATGTTCAGCAGAATGATGGCATGGTGGGAAAACTGTCTCTGTGTCTAGTTGTTTTGATACCCAATGCCCTGTAGCACCATCCCAAGGGGAGGAATTGAAATGGTTTAAATCCAGGATGTGAGGGATCTGTAGATATTTTCTCAGCCCTTTTTCTGCCCCTTGGTCCTCTACAGGTCCTCTATGGAAGGCAGGCTGGTTGCAATTGTTTTTTCTGCATTCCTAACTATCTGTTGAAATCTGTGTCTGCCCTGTATACCAAGCCAAGCCAAGCCAAGCCAAGCCAAGCCAAGCCAAGCCAAGCCAAGCCAAGCCAAACCAAACCAAACCAAACCAAACCAAACCAAACCAAACCAAACTGATGTACATGAATTAATTTAGTGATTCAGAATTAATTGGATGATCTGACATAATTCGAGTGCTCAACATCTGGGCAAATTAATCCAAATCCATTAGATTACTTGAGCTACACCTGAGCGAGGTTTGCCTATCCCTCACATATCTCTATGTTCTTGGCAATACTTGACATCTACATACAAATTCCAGTTGTGATGTTTGAAGTGGCATCTGCAGCTGCCCCAAAAGCTGTAACCAAATAATATTTTAATGGGGCAAGAGGGAGGAATTATTAAACACATAGGAAGCAATCGTATTAGCTAGATTAAGTAGAGACACATTGTTTTTTAAACTCAATTCTAATTTAATTGCAATTAACATTTAATTGAATCAGGTTTGGTTGTTCTCCTGACACTGCTAATGTTTTGTTCAGACGTTACACATTTAGGGGAACGTGAGGTCACTGAGAGGCCAAATATGGGCCTTGGATTCCAAAATAGGGTTGCAATGAGTTTTCATTGTCTTAGACCAAATCACATCCAGATGTGCCTACTCACCTGGGAAACTCCCCCCTTCAACATTTCATAGTGGAGCCAGGATCGCATTCAGACGATCCTTGTTCTTCTTCCATGGACCATGCCATGACCTTCATTGCCTCTACATTAATACAGTAGTGGCCAAAATTGTGGAACCCTTTTGGGAAAAGTGTATTTTTGAGGTTTGATGGCTAATAACACCACTTTTTTTTGGAATTTCAAGATAATCATATTCCACTGCTGGAATGGCCTGGGAAGAACCCAGACCTTAACCCAATGTAAAATCTATGGAGCTGACTAAAGAAACTTGTTAGTCAGAAGTGACCCAGCAATAAAACCCAGTTAATAGAAGCAACCATTCAATCTTGGTTTCACATTATAACCGTTGCAGAATAAAAGACTTGGTTCACTCCATGAGAAGACGTTGTAAGGCCGTAATTCATGCTAAAGGATACCCAACTAAGTATTAACTGACATGGTGATAATTTTTGTATACCTCATTTTTTTCTATGGTGATAATGTTTGTATGTCTCATTTTTTTCTACGTGTTTCACTTTTCTTCTTTATACTGTAACTGCTATTCTAATAGCAAATCCTTCATAAAAGTTATTGCATTACATTCTTGATTCAACTATCTTTCCATTGATCTATAATTTTATGATACTACGCCAACAAAAGAAGTGGTGTTATCAGCTAGTTTTAGAAAATACACTTTTCCCAAAAGGTTTCCACAATTTTGGCCACTACTGTAGGTAGCTGAATATTTTTCCCAGTCTGCTGGATTCTGCATTGATTTATTCTGCCATCATCTGCCCTCTATTGATTGAGCATTAAGAGAGTGTTTGTCTTTTGGTTAAAGATATACTTAATAATGGTAATTGGTTCACAATAGCTAGTAAGAGTCTAACATCCGTTAGCCCTGTAAATACACTGAGATCAGTCGAGTGTGAGTTTAGGGGAGGAAATCCAATGGCACCATGATATTGCTGATCTATTTCTCTTTTGCCTGGAAGTAGAGTTCTAATTTCAGAATAGGAAAATAACACCAAAACCTCATTATTGCTTGCCCATTAGATTGCAAGGCCATCTCCACCCACCACCACCCCCGAAAGCTGGAGAATCTTGATTTATGAAAGTCACAAGGGGGAGCATAACAGGATCTGGGAGAGATTGATGGTCTTCATAATTCAGATTCAGAAAATCTACCATTCCTACCCATCTCTCACATGTACATTCAGCAAGGGATGTAATTTAGCTGCTATCTCTCTTTTAGTATTGTTCCCAAATGTTACCTGCTCTAGAAAAAGACATAGAGACCAGGATAGATTTCTACCTTAATTTTCATCCTGATACACACACACACACATACACACCCTGATACAGTAGGGGCGTGATGGCTCAGCAGTTAAAGATGCTGAGCTTGTCAGCTGGAGAGCTAACAGCCTGGGTTTGAGACCCATGCAACAGGATGAGCTCCTGTTATTTGCTCCAGCTCCTTTCTCAACCTAGCAGTGCGAAAGCATGCAAGTGCAAGTAGATAAATAGGTACCACTTTGATAGAAAGGTAACATTGTTCTGTGCGCCTTTGACATATAGTCATGCTGGCCACATGACCACAGAAACATCTTCCGACAATGTTGGCTTCGTCAGCCAAGAAACAGTGGTGAGCAACATGCCTTAGAGTCGGACATGACTGACAGGGAAACTTTTACCTTTTATAGTAATTCCAGGGAAAAGTGGAGTTGTGGATACATATGCATATGTTTGAGGAAGCTAGTATTTTTAAATGAAAAATATTTGTTTATTGTTTGTTTTTGCATGTAACTTCCAGACAACAACCCAGTTTCAGGTAAAACATCTAAATATATTTTGGCACACAGAAAATAGAAAGTTAGGTATCCAAGTCAAAGTATTTCCTAAGAAAGTTCATTATACTGCTTAGGTGGGACAACCAAGGTAGATACTGGATTTCTCTCCTTCACATCCAAATAGAGAGAAGTTGATTGTTGTTTGAGAAGATTGGATGATAATAAGATGATTAAAGAAGGAAAGGTACCGTATTTTCCGGCGTATAAGACGACTTTTTAAAACACAGGAAAATCTTCTCAAAAGTCAGGGGTCGTCTTATATGCCGGGTATAAGCCTACGATATCTACCTTGACAGACTGGTGGAAGCGGTAAGAGCGGCTACTACCATCTCTAGTCATTGCTAGAGATTTCTAACTCGAATCTGAGTTGCCGTCACTGACCGATGACGCTACGGAAGCGCCGACAACTTTGAGGGGCCGATCTCGTCAAGGCTGCATGCCGCTGAATGCTTGACCCAGTTGGTCGCTGAGCAGAGCTTCCCCCACCGTCCCAGGCATCCAGGTGGATATTACTACACTCCGACTTCCCCAGACAGCTGGGGCTCGCCATCACTGGGGGTCAGCTGGGGAAGTCAGAACGTCGGTAATATCCACCTGGATGCCTGGGACGGTGGGGGAAGCTCCACGCAGCAACCAGCTGGGTCAAGCATTCAGCTGCATGCAGCCTTGACGAGATCGGCACAGCTTCCCCTTAATGTTGTCGGCACTCCCATAGCGTCATCAGTTTGCCCGACACTTAGTTGCTAGCTGTCTAGGTCGTTGTCCTGGAGTAGCAACTCCTGTCTGCCTTGGGGGGGAGTGACAGCCACATCCCGCCGCCAGGCAAAGGCTGGAGAAGCCCGCCAGGCTGTCCGCACTCACCTTCCCTCCGAAAGCCCCTCCATCTCACCCACCCCAGGGCGGAGGGCTGCCTTTCGCAGAGCAGCTGCCTCCGCCTCCTCCTCCCTTCAGTCTGTCTCCTGCGCGCGGAGGCTGCATCTGCTGCTCCCGGCTCCTCCGCCCCCTCCCGTCCCTCCCCGGCTGCTGCCCGGCTGCAGCTAGTCTGGCTCTTCATGACAGCAGGCAGCAGACCCGGAGCCGCGGGAAGAAAGTGGGGCCACGGGAGGGAGGGGGAAGGGAGGATGAGCTTCCTGCCCAGCCCCTCACGCGCCTATTCGCAGCCTCTACTGAAACCTGCAGGGTCGGATGTGCAAAGGAGCTGGACCGGCCTCTGCCCGCCAACTGGCCCAGCGGCGAGGGAAGAAAAGTTATTCTCCCGCAGGGGCTTGCCTGGGTTTTTCATTGGTTGCAGGGCCTCTTCTTTGGTCACATTCCGGCGCAATTCCCTTTCGGCAAAGGGCAACTAACCCGGTGCTCTGCCATTCTGGTGCAAACTTCTCTGCAGGCTTGTCGACGCTGCAGATCTGTTTTATTCGGGGAGCTGCTTCTTCCCACTCTCCCCCCCCCCAGAAAAAAATCCCCTGTCAAAAGGGAAGGCCATGACTTGGCCGTAGTTCATTAAGCCTCTTTTAAGTTCGCCACGGCATCGGCCAATGCAGAAGCGAAGATGCGGGAGGGGATCCAGTTTCAAAGTCAATCCTCCCCCTTCGCTGGAGGCTGAGAATTTCTTGGGGAAATACATTGGGGAACAAAATCCGTTGAAGGAACCAGCTTCCAAACTTCCACATTAGAAGCGGTTCTAAGCGCCTTCACCGAAAGCAGATAAATGCCTCACTTCAGTTTCGACCTTCTTGCTGTGGGGCACTTTGGGGAGGCGATCGTGCATGCAAGTCCTCCTCGGCTCTTCCAGCCTACCTTGCTGTACTTTTAAAAAAGGACTGTATGGAGAATGTTATCCAATTGCTCATATAGCACATCGCCAAATAAGGCACTCCGTAAAACTTTGCCCATCCCGCAAGAGAAAAAAGGCATTGTAGCTCCAAAAGAAGCTGTTCAAATGCACATTTCTAGAGTTAGGGATGACCTTCACTGAGAGTAACTTTCTACAATTGCATGTTCCAAACTTGAATCCTCCAGGTGTGTTTTGCTTTCAATTCATGCAATCCCCAGCCAGCACAACATTAAACAGTACATGTTCAACCCAGCAAACTAGTTTCACCTTCTTCATTGCAGTGAAATAAAACAACCTAGTTTAGATAATAATAAACTATATTTAGAATGCTCTTTATTAGCCTTTGTTACCTATTAAATAAAACTAACTTTATTTCCACTGATCCTCTCATTTATAGGGAACTTAATTGCAAAAATCTATTATATGTACCCTAGACCAGAATGTTGGGTCTCTTCACAAGATAAAAGACCAACAATATGTAAACATACTACCAAAAAATGGACATAATTTCCAACCCAAAGCCTGTCCATCTAGTATCCTAATTTAAAGCCAGGGGGAAACAAGTTTTTTAAAAAATCACTCAAAGGTGGGCATTTCCCCAGACAGCTGGGGCTCGCCATCACTGGGGGTCAGCTGGGGAAGTCAGAGCATCGGTAATATCCACCTGGATGCCTGGGGGAAGCTCCGCTCAGCAACCAGATGGGTCCAGCATTCAGCAGCATGCAGCCTTGACGAGATCGGCACAGCTTCCCAAATCTGAGTTGCCGGCGCTGACCGATGACGCTACGGGAGTGCCAACAACATTGAGGGGAAGCTGTGCCGATCTCATCAAGGCTGCATGGGTGACAGGACAGGGTGACAGGAAAAAAACCTGGTACGAAATACCATATTGAAATCAAATCTGATATTTTTTAATGTTTATTTGGTGTGCGTTGGAAGAGGGGTAGTCTTATACGGCGCGTATAGCCCAAACCCTATATTTTAACAGGAAAAGTAGGGGGTCGTCTTATACGCCCGGTCGTCTTATACACCGGAAAATACGGTATGTAACATTCCTTCATTTCCAACACCCGTACAATCATTATCATATTAAGCCGGAAGTGCACCTTAGTTAAATCGTCATAATGATTGGAAATTTGTGGGAATTTCCCCTTCATCATTCGGGCGCATAAATCAGTAACCGTTATTTGCCAAAGGGTGGAGAAGAGAGTTTTTGGAAACACATTGTGAAATTGGGTGAGACTGTGCTCTGCTTTGTCCTGAAAGGAAATAAGTCATTTGATGGAACATGATATTATTTAATGTTAATATTTAATCATATTTAATGTAAGAGCTGTGGTGGCACAGTGGTTAGAGTGCAGTATTGCAGGCTACTTCTGCTGTCTACTGGCTGCCTGCAATTTGGCAGTTCAAATCTCACCAGGCTCAAGGTTGACTCAGCCTCCCATCCAGTGGTGGGTTTCAATTTTTTTTACTACCGGTTCTGGGGGTGTGGCTTAGTGGGTGTGGCATGACTTGGTGGGCATAGCAGGGGAAGGAGACTGTAAAATCTCCATTCCCACCCCACTCTGGGGGAAGGATACTGCAAAATCCCCATTTCCTCCCGATCAGCTGGGACTTGGGAGGCAGAGAACAGATGGGGGTGGGGCCAGTCAGAATTTTTTCTACTGGTTCTCCGAACTACTCAAAATTTCCGCTACCAGTTCTCCAGAACTGGTCAGAACCTGCTGAAACCCACCTCTGCTTCCATCCTTCTGAGGTGGGTAGAATGAGGACCCAGATTGTTGGGGAAAATATGCTGACTCTGTAAACCACGTAGAGAGAGCTGTAAAGTATTGTGAAGCAGTATAAAAGTCTAAGTGCTATTGCTATTTAATCACCTGTTCACAGATCTTGACTATACGGTTCTTATATAATGGATGTGTGTGACAAATCAGCTGGAGATAGTAAGTATCCAAAATCTCTCTCTGATGCTATAAAATATAAAATGATCAGAGTGTCATCCTTTGAGATGGGAGACTGGGGTTCAAATCCCAGCTGGTAGCAATAGCAATAGCACTTTGACTTGTACACCACTTTATATCGCTTTTAGAGCCCTCTCTAAGTGGTTTACAGAGTCAGCATATTGCCCCCAACAATCTGGGTCCTCATTTTACTGACTGTTGTGACCCTGACTACCGAGCCTGTCCTAACAGAGGAAGAGGACTCAGAAGGTGGGGAGGAACTGACAAGGCCTCCATCTCCAGGACCCTCCTTTCTGGCAATGCCTCAGGTTCCATCTGAAGGCCCGGAGGAACAGCCTGGGATGTGCCAGGAGGAAGGCATATTGGAGCACCAATTGATAGGGAGCGAGGATGATAAATCCTGGCTTGATCCCAGGCAGCATCGGAGAGAGAAGCGTGCGCAGCAATGGAAGAGGCGTGGGAGGGCCAGAGATTGAGCTGAGTCTTGGAGCCATGCCCCACCAGGAATAAAAGTGGGTGGGATTGCCCTTCAGGCTTTGTGACGGACAAAGTTAAATCCTGAAAGTCACATCGTGATCTCTGAAATTCGGCTTGGATATATTTTGGACTGAACATTGACTAAACTTTTGTCTCGTGGATAATTTGTTGCTCCTGGAACGGATTGAAGATAAGTCCCCTTCTGCTTTATGGGAGTGAAAACGGTCTTGGCAGGCATTCAGCAGTTTGCTGCCAAAACCTTGGTCTACCAAGAATTCTAATCTGTTTACCTAATAAAATATTAGCAGGCATGCTTGGTATTATGTTTGCCTGTGTGAGGAAGGGGGACAGAACACTGCCCTTGGAAGGATGGAAGGTTGAGTCAACTTTGAGCCTGTCGGAATTGAACTCCTAGCTGTGGAAGGCAGTTAGCATTCAATACTTCACTCTAACCACTGCACCACCAGGGCTCCTATCTTACTCGTAGGGGTTCTTGGGCAAACACCCCCTATGCTTCAGCTGCCTACCTCAGATGTGAGAGTGACATGGTCATGTTGGCTTGGATGCTGCTCAGATTAAGAAGGTCCACATCAGAAGTTGAGAAATCAGGACAATCTGTCGATAAGTGGACCCTTGGAACATAAATGGATGAAACAAGGGAATGTGGAATTGATGCAATCCTCTACAATAGACATCAGTAGATGTATAAGATTCCATTAGTGGATATATAATCTTTACTAAAGATTTTTGGTAAAGAATAAAAACAATATAAATTTTGAAAAGAGAGTAAAGAAAGTAAAGTAATAAATAGATGAAGAAAGGTGCAAAGAAAGAAGAAAATTAACAAAGAAGCAATTTCCAATTTTTTTAATGGTAAGTACAGATTCATTCATATTTTGCCCCCTCTCTCTAAGGTTACAACATATTTTCCTTCTTTCCATAATCTATCATTTTCAGTTGTCAAACCACGTAAATCACATTCATTTTTTTCTTTCAGCAAAAAGTCCATAAGGAGTTAAAAGGTTCCCCTCGCACATATGTACTAGTCGTTCCTGACTCTAGGGGGCGATGCTCATCTCTGTTTCAAAGCCGAAGAGCCAGTGCTGTCTGAGGACGTCTCCATGATCATGTGGCCGGCATGACTAAATGCCAAAGGCACACGGAATGCTATTACCTTCCCACCAAAGGTGGTCCCTACTTTTCTACTTGCATTTTTACCTGCTTTCGAACTGCTAGGTTGGCAGAAGCTGGGACAAGTAATGGGAGCTCACCCTGTTACGTGGCGCTAGGGATTCAAACCACTGAACTGCTGACCTTTCGATTGACAAGTTCAGCATCTTAGCCACTGAGCCACCGCATCCCTTCCATAAGGAGTTAGAAGTTGCTAATCTCTCTCTCTCTCTCCCCCCTCTCTCCAATCAGCACTGCAAAATTTTCTTTTTCTCCTTCCTCTCTGTCTTCCCTGTCTCACAGATGGGTGCAAATTCCATTCCTTTTAAAACAGATTTAAGTGCAAGGGTATGTGATCCAAAAAGGAGCCTTGGTAGTACAGTGGTTTAATGCACCCTGTTATTAACACAGCTGCCTGCAGTTTCTGCAGGTTCGAATCTTACCAGGCTCAAGGTTGACTCAGCCTTCCATCCTTTCTAAGGTAGGTTAAATGAGGACCCAGTTTGTGGGGGCAATAAGCTGACTTTGTATAAATATACAAAAGGATGAAGGCTATTGCTTAACGCATTGTAAGCCGCCCTGAGTCTCCGGAGAAGGGCGGCATATAAATCAAATTAAAAAAAAAATGTGGTCACAAGCCATAATTCTTACTTTTCTAAATTCTGTTTTTAGTGCTGTTTACATGAAGTCAGGTCTCCTGGGAGTAGGCCTACCTGCAAGTGCAGACTCATCCCGTCCTGTGCCATTTGACTTTCAGCAATAAAGGCATGTAAAATAGCTTTGGCATGATTTTAACACAAAGAAAATCTAAGAAGGTTCTCTGAGAGAGACAGAGCAGTGACAATTAAGCAAAAGCTGTTCTGTGTTGTTTCTAACACTCCCAATGTGCCTGTCAATCCTCCATAAAAGTGATCTATCAAAAGCTGGGGGAAGTACATTCGTGCAAATACAAGGAAGTACATTTGTGCAAGTACAAACAAATGGAAAAGTAGCAAAATCTTGAAGTGAATCCGTTCAGGGACCGAGGAATGCAAACTCTTCCCTGGGTGGAAAGCTGAGAGCAACTCCCTGCCCCCAACAGATACTTGGTAGCCATTAAGAAAGACTGGGTCAGCCTATCTACAAGGCAAAAGACCTCCAGCTCCAGGATGATGGCATTAAGACATGACCCTACAGGACATAATAGAATTAACCCATCTGGCAGCAGAGCTCACCACATGGCACAATCATCTGGGACATTGCATCACCCAGCAAACATCAACCAAACCTGGAACTCAGACAACCTACAAAGTTAGCTATGACCCCCTCCCCCACAACAGCCAATATAATACATATTCTTTTTTTCCTTTTTTTTTATTGAAAAAGTTTACAAATACAAATTTTCCCATTCCCCCCCCCCCATAGAATACATATTCTTGCACAGAATTGCTTAGCGCATTGTAAGCCGCCCTGAGTCTCCGGAGAAGGGCAGCATATAAATCATTTTTTTTTTAAAAAAAAAAATACAGGAACAGGAAGTTCAAATGCAAAGCCCAAGAGAGGGTATAAATACCTCTCTCTCAACTCCATGTTGAGAGTTGCCCAGAACCATGAGCTTGGTGGTTCTGCTTCACCATTAAATGTCTTTCTCCCGGCTTGGAACTGAACCAGATGGATATTTCTTCCAACATGCATATATGAATTTTCCTAACCCTTCAGGTTATATTCAAAAAGGTGCTTTATTGGATAATGTGTCCTGCATTTTATGCCTTTCATTTTTTCCTATTCTATCACTCCTCAGATGTACTGCCATTAAGAGAATTCCTAAATTCTGGGGGGGAAAGCTTACTGCTTTTCAAGAGAGATGGATTATAAATCAAGTGAATAAATAGAGTTCTCTTATTTCAATTAGTTCACAACTTCTCTTTGCTATTGAAGCATGTGTAAAACTGACTGCTTTTTGCCATCAAATGTTGGAAGCAGGGGTGGGCTGCTGGGGGTTCGCAGGGGTTCGGGAGAACCTCTAGCTAAGATTCTGTGCAGTTCGGAGAATCCCTAAATCCCGCTCCTGGCTGGACCCACCCCTCCCCTGCCAGGAGTCCCCACGTGGCCCAGGTACTAAGTGCAGGTCAAGTGGAGGCTCAGGGAGAGTGAAAAACGAGCCTACCGGAGGTTCGAGCAGGCCAAAAACGGGCCCGTTTTCAGCCTCCAGAGGGCCTCCAGAGCCTGGGGAGGCCATTTTCGCCCTCCCAGAGGTTTGAGGAAAACCTCTGGAGGCCAGGGAGGGCAAAAAAAGCCCCCCCGACTTTGGTGCAGGAGGCTGACTAGGCCACACCCACCATGGCCACACCTACCCAGCAACCGGGCAGAGAACCCCTTGCTAAAATTTTTGAAGCCCACCCCTGGTTGGAAGTAAATGTAAGCAAGCTTTTTGCAAAATTACTAGCGCTCTTTACAGCATTAACTGAGCAAGATCAAGAGAGAGAAAGATAACCAGGCACCTCCTTAGGGACACTGCAGAAGGAGAACCGTGCTAGTCTACAGTAGCACCAAATCTGGAGGAATCTGGTAGCATTCTTTACAACTAATAGATTTTGACAGCTAAGCTCACTTCCTCGGTGGCACAGACTGGCTAAACCGATGAAAGATTTAATTGGGGTGAGATGGAAAAAAGAGAGGGGAAGATAGCTTGGGTTTGCAGATACAGGTTACTTGTGAGATAGAAGACAAGTAACTTATCAGTTAGAGGGACGTGGTGGCTCAGTGGCTAAGATGTTGAGCTTGTCGATTGAAAGGTCGGCAGTTCAGCAGTTTGAATCCCTAGTGCCGTGTAATGGGGTGAGCTCCAGTTACTTGTCCCAACTTCTGCCAACCTAGCAGTTCAAAAGCACATAAAAAATGCAAGTAGAAAAATAAGGACCACCTTTGGTGGGAAGGTAACAGCATTCCATGCGCCTTTGGCGTTTAGTCATGTCAGCCACATGACCATGGAGACGTCTTCTGACAGCGCTGGCTCTTCGGCTTTGAAACGGAGATGAGCACTGCCCCCTAGAGTCAGGAACGACTAGCATATATGTGCGAGGGGAACCTTTACCTTTACCTTATCTTATCAGTTAATTGCTGCAGGTCACAAAAGTTTATGCCTTTTAATTAAAAAAAGTGTTGATTGGGAAAACTGCTACCGGGTTTATTCTGATTTTTTTTTTTCCACTCTATCCTTTTCTAGTGAAATGTAAATCCACATCATGGGTGGTCTATAGATAATTCAGCTTTATGCAATGCCCATCCTGGTTAGTTTGTCACTAATCCTTATGCACGGTCACTCATGCCCTCGTCACTTCCCGCCTGGACTACTGTAACGCTCTCTACATGGGGCTCCCCTTGAGGAGCACCCGGAGGCTCCAACTGGTCCAGAATGCGGCCGAGTGGGTGGTTATGGGAGTGACATGGTGCTCCCATGTAACACCTCTCCTGCGCGAGCTGCACTGGTTCCCGGTGGTCTTCTGGGTACGCTTCAAGGTATTGGTTACCACCTTTAGAGCGCTCCATGGCTTAGGACCTGGGTACTTACGAGACTGCCTTCTGCCACCGGTAGCCTCTCACCGGTCAGTACGCTCCCACAGAGAGGGGCTCCTCAGGGTGCCGTCGGTCAAACAGTGTTGACTGGCGGCCCCCAGGGGGAGAGCCTTCTCTGTGGGGGCACCGGCCCTTTGGAACGAGCTTCCCCCGGAGATACGGAGGATCCCGGATTTACGCATTTTCCACGGTGCCCTCAAGACTTTTTTATTCCAACAAGCTGGCCTGGCCTAATTCTTTTTAATTGCTTAATTTTAATTTGCTTTTAAAATAAGGGGTGTTTTAATTAGTATGGGCCAAATTTGTTTAATATGTTTTAAATTGTTTTTTAAACTTTATATTGTATGTGTTTTATCTTTGGCTGTTCACCGCCCTGAGTCCTTCGGGAGAAGGGCGCTATATAAATCCAAATAAACCTTAAACCCTTAAACATTGCAACACCGCCCTCTGTTGGAATGAAATATTGAAATATTCTTCCATCTGACTTTATCCTCCTCTCTGTCTCTCCGTCTCTCTTTTCAGGGATCAGGATTAGAGCCAATGGAAATAGTCAGAGAAGTACAATTTCAGTTAAATAGGGGTTAGGTAGCAGACTCAGGGCAGGAGGAAATAAGCAGAGAATTCACACCAAACTGGTTTATTTTATATGTATGGGTTCCAACATGTTGTATAACTCAAACTTCTGTCTTAGCATGTTGTTGTATGAATAGGATGCCAAGTGAGGCATTAGTTTGGGCCTGGCATGTTTTTTGAAACTTGTTATATGATGGCCCCAAATCGGGAGTCTGATGACATTTTTTCAGACCAGCAGATTGTAATAAAAGGTTTAAAAAATGTAATGAGGGTATGAATGAAATGTAATCACTATGGAGATTCTTCATGGTGGCACAGTGGTTAGAATGCAATACTGCAGGCTACTTCTGCTGACTGCCGGCTGCCTGCAGTTTGGCAGTTCGATTCTCACCGGCTCACGATTGACTCAGCCTTCCATCCTTCCAAGGTCGGTAAAATGAGGACTCCAAATTGTTGAGCGCAATATGCTGACTCTGTAAAACCACTCAGAGAGTCCTGTAAAGCACCGTGAAGTGGTATATAAGTCTAAGTACTATTGCTATTCTCAGTCATCCAGGTCATGGCTGCCAGAAAGCTGTGCTGGAGGTGGGCAGTTCATGATGATGAACTGAAGAAGATTCTTGGATAAGAAGTGAAATGTCTTCAAGGAAAAACAAAGAAAGTCCAGTTGCCTCTTGAAAAATCACCTGTAATGACCAGGTTGTGAGAACATCCAAACACCAATCTATACCGTCATGTTCATATGATGCTTATTTTATATCATCATCCTTCCCTGATTTGATAGGCATTCAACTAAACAACATGTAAGCTTAGTCAAAATTAACCATTGTGGGTTAGCATAATGTATGAAGCCTGATGATTTGGTGACTTTATGATTGAAAGTATTGTGCAAATCTTGGAAAAGGTTTAATCCAATAGTCAGATTCGGTGTTTTGTGCAATTGCACAAGAGTTGAGAGGGATGAAATAGGCCATCAAATCCAAACCTCTGAAATTAAGGCATCCAGAGACTGATGTCTCCCAACCAGTGGTAGGTTGCCCCCAGTTCAGACCTGTTCTATAGAACCGGTAGTAAACGTGATGGGAGGCTCCGCCCACTGACCCGGATGTCATCATAAGTGATCTGCGCATTGCGCGGGCATGATGCGAACCAGTAGTAAAGGTAAGTAGAACCCACCCTTGCTATCAGCCTATTTGGAACACACCTGCTGAAGGGAAAGTCATTTATTATGCTTGATTATTTCTTCCATTGCTGAATTGCCCTTATTGCGAGGGCTTTTCTCAAAACTCAACTATAGTCTTTCTTTCTGTCACTTAAGGCCATTATTTTCCAATCCTGCCCTCTAAGATAATATAGAACAGACCTTGGCTTTCTTCTACATGACTTTCCTTCAGTTATTATCCCTTTCCTTAACAATCTTTTCTCAAGTAAAATACCGTAATGCCCAATATCAGCAATCTCTCCGCTTTATAATTAAGCTATAGTTCAATTAATTCACATCAAATCTGCAGTCACACTTCCTTTGCAATGGACCTTAATAGAACTCCATGACATTTAAGGCTGAGCACATAAGACTAAATGCATCTCTACAGGTAATGTGATGTTGGTAGAGCTAATTGGAGCTCATGGCAATGCTATGAAGCCAAGAGACATCTGCATAGGCCCTTTCGCCCTCTTGCGCATCTACTCTGCATAGCAAGAACTAATGATGCTAGGCGGTAGTTTTATGAAAGTTTCCAGGGTGAGGAGACTTGGCATTAATGTTGTAGCATCAAAATACTGCATCCTATGCCAATTTCTAGCTTTGTACATAACTAGTAACATATTTGTTACTCTGGACTACATTTTAATGGCTTGCCCAGAGATGAATTGGGTGCATCTGAACATGGATATCTGTTACAGGTTGGGATCAATTATCAACCAGCACAGCCACTTTTCCTTGTGGTTCATCAACTGGTTATCTATGAATATGAAAATAAACCCTAATGGAAATGTCCTTGCAACAAGCATTTTCCTTTTTCCTCCCTGTGCTTTGTTCCTCAGCCCAATCCCAAACTTCTAAATAATCACTTTATTATCTCATCACATAGGCACTTGGTAATAGTGTCTACATTGTTTGCAAAGTGAGAAATTGTCTGGAATGTGTAAAGGTACTTAGGTTGGAAATGGGAACAACAAGAAGGGACATTTTATCACGTTGTGGTTAAAAAAAAAGCTAGAAAATTCTGAATTCAAATTCTGCATAAACAGAGGGATAGAATCAAGATCACGTGAAATGATAATACCACTTTATAATGCCTTGATAAGTGCACTTGGAGTATTGCATTCAGTTTTGGTCGCCACGATGTAAAAAAGATGTGGAAACTCTAGAAAGAGTGCAGAGAAGAGCAACAAAGATGATTAGGGGACTGGAGGCTAAAACATATGAAGAACGGTTGCTGGAACTGGGTATGTCTAGTTTAATGAAAAGAAGGACTGAGGGAGACATGTTAGCAGTCTTCCAATATCTCAGGGGCTGCCACAAAGAAAAGGGAATCTAGCTATTCTCCAAAGCACCTGAAGACAAGACAAAAAGCAATGGGTGGAAACTAATCAAGGAGAGAAGCAACCTAGAACTAAGGAGAAATTTCCTGACAGTTAGAACAATTAACCAGGGGAACAACTTGCCTCCAGAAGTTGTGAATTCTCCAACACTAGAAGTTTTAAAGAAGAGATTGGACAATCATTTGTCTGAAATGGCATAGGCTTTCCCGCTTGAGCAGGGGGTTGGACTAGAAGACCTCCAAGGTCCCTTCCAACTCTTCTCTTCCCCCCCCCCCCTCCTCCTCCTCCTCCTCCTCCTCCTCCTCCTCCTCCTCCTCCTCCTCCTCCTCCTCCTCCTCCTCCTCCTCCTCCTCTTCTTCTTCTTCTTCTTCTTCTTCTTCTTCTTCTTCTTCTTCTTCTTCTTCTTCTTCTTCTTCTTCTTCTTCTTCTTCTTCTTCTTCTTCTTTTTTTAATTTGATTTATATGCCGCCCTTCTCCGGAGACTCAGGGCGGCTTACAGTGCGTTAAGCAATAGCCTTCATTCTTTTGTATATTTTATACAAAGTCAGCTTATTGCCCCCACAAACTGGGTCCTCATTTCACCTACCTTAGAAAGGATGGAAGGCTGAGTCAACCTTGAGCCTTAGAGAGATTTGAACCAGCAGAAATTGCAGGCAGCTGTGTTAATAACAGGGTGCATTAAACCCTCTTCTCTTCTCTTCTCTTCTCTTCTCTTCTCTTCTCTTCTCTTCTCTTCTCTTCTCTTCTCTTCTCTTCTCTTCTCCTCTCCTCTCCTCTCCTCTCCTCTCCTCTCCTCTCCTCTCCTCTCCTCTCCTCTCCTCTCCTCTCCTCTCCTCTCCCCTCCTCTCCCTACTCTACTCTACTCTACTCTACTCTACTCTACTCTACTCTCATGCACCAGTTCAAAGGATTGTAAAGATTAATATACAAATGAAATCAGAGGTTTTTCTTTTGAGATCGGTGGGCAAACTGTTGGGAAAAACGTCATGGAACTTTTTTGTTTTTATATTGTAGGCACAAAGACGGGAGGATTTGATACCACCCACATTGGAGGAAGGGTTAGTGAAGATAAAGGACACTGATGAAATGATTAATTTGACTTGTTTGTTCAGATAAAAAATAATATCTATATTTATTGTTGACTGGAAGACCCTTATGGACTTTTTACATGAAAGAGAAAGACAATAAACTTATGGTTATGATGATTAGACAGGATAGATTAGAGAAAGGGCTTGAACCCATGGAGTCCACAGATTACAATGCATTCCACTGGCATGACAGGTATGGCAATTGAGGAATTCAGTTAGCATAAAAGCAATGTCTAGACAGTAGAAATAAGGCTTTTAGAGCACTAGAAGGGGCCTTCCATCCGATCAGTCTATTCATAACTTCACCCCATTTTTGCCTTCTCTAACAGTGGCTCTTCTCATCTAGATTGAAGGGTGTCTATGGAGATTCTTGTAGGGATGCAGTGGCTCAGTGGCTAAGATGCTGAGCTTGTTCAAGGGGACATTTAGCGTTTATATTTTTTACATTTTTTTACATTTTCTTTTTTTACATTTTTTACGTGCTTTCGAATTGCTAGGTTGGCAGAAGCTGGGACAAGTGACGGGAGCTCACCCCGTTATGCAGCACTAGGGATTTGAACCACTGAACTGCCGACCTTTCGATCGACAAGCTCAGCGTCTTAGCCACTGAGCCACCACGTCCCTTATAGTGTGTCTCTGTGTGTGTGTGTCTGTGTGTGTGTGTGTGTGTGTGTGTAAAGTGTTTTTCTATCGAAGCACCTGGTCTACCCCAATATGGGAGGGAGCATACTGCTTCCCTTTTGCCTATATTGATCTATAGCTGTATCTGCAATTCACACCCTCAGTCACACAGTATTTGCCAGAACTTAGGAGTGGTTTTTCTGGTGATAAAAATGGACCCCCTCCCTTGTTCATATTGTTGTTGGTTCAGGAATGTAAAGTATTGCCAGCCTTACCAGGTAGACCAGACAGGAAACAGATCAGATGAGCTAATTCAACTTTTTTATTGCAAGACAGAATGTTGAAAGTCTGAAGGTACAAATCTCCCACTGGATCCTTTCTAAGTTGCTTTCTCTGCCCAATAGGCAGCTACAGGCTCCCCACCTCATTTTATCTAATTGTTCCCTACACAGAATCTCTTCCCGTTCAAGGTCATTCTCCCATACTATTATATAGGTACGTCCTGGGCTTTAATTGTTCTTTAATAAACATTTTGTTTCTCCTGAGTCTAGTGGCAATTAATAGTAATTCATCAAGCAAAGATTAGAATCCTCTTTCTGATAGATAAAAAGATAAAGGTAAAGGTTCCCCTCGCATATATGTGCTAGTCATTCCCGACTCTAGGGGGAGTTGCTCATCTCCGTTTCAAAGCCAAAGAGCCAGTGCTGTCCGAAGACATCTCCATGGTCATGTGACTGGCATGACTAAATGCCAAAGGTGCACAGAATGCTGTTACCTTCCCACCAAAGGTGGTCCCTATTTATTTTACTTTTTTATGTGCTTTTGAACTGCTAGGTTGGCAGAAGCTGGGACAAGGAACGGGAGCTCACCCTGTTATGCGGCGCTAGGGATTCAAACCGCTGAACTGCTGACCTTTCAATTTGACAAGCTCAGCGTCTTAGCCACTTAACCACTGTGTCCCCATCTTCTGATAGATAGGCAAGATATAAATCCCATTCATGAGAGGTTTGCCTTAAACTCTTTCTAGTTGTGTAAAGTGAAAGTGAAGGATAGTTAGGGGGAGCATCTCCTCCTTTGAGGAAGGCTGCGATCTAGTTCAGAAATGAATAAATGAATAAATCTTTCATGGTGTGAACCAAGTTTTTGAGTTCTGCAGCTGTTATCATGTGAAACCAAGATTGAATGATTGCTTCTATTAACTGGGTTTTATTGCTGTGTCGCTTCCAGAGGTGGGTTTCAGCAGTTCTGGAGAACCAGTAGTGGAAATTTTGAGTAGTTTAGAGAACCGGTAGTAATAATTTTGATTGGCCCTGCCCCCATCTATTTTCTGCCTCCCAAGTCCCAGCTGATTGAGAGGAAATGGGGATTTTGCAGTAACCTTCCCCTGGAGTGGGGTGGGAATGGAGATTTTACGGTATCCTTCCCCTGCCACGCCCACCAAGCCCACCAAGCCTAGGGTTGCCAGGTCTGGTTCCAAAAAATAGCGGACAAGCGGGGTGTGTGTGTGTGTTAAGTAGTAAAAAAATAAAAAAAAATTACAATTAAATTATATATTTTCTTACAAACATTTTAACACGTATTAAAATAATCACTTCAAAACTTTACTTAAAACATCAAATATATTATAATAATATGTAAAATATTAAATTACATTTTAATTTCATCATAAAACTTTTGAATTAAAAAAATGTCCACTATTTTGTGAAAAAAAAAATAGTGAACATAATGTGAAAAAAGGGGACTGTCCGCTCAAATAGTGGACACCTGGCAACACTAACCAAGCCATGCCCACAGAACCAGTAGTAAAAAAATTTGAAACCTACCACTGGTCACTTCTGACTAACAAGTTTCTTTAGCTGGCTCCATAGATTTTTAATTGGGTTAAGGTCTAGACTATTCCCAGGCCATTCCAGCAGTGGAATATGATTCTCTTGAAACTCCCCCCCAAAAAAGTGGTGTTATTAGCCATCAAACCTCAAAAATATACTCTCATACACTCTGCTTTACAAAGAGACAAACAGGTGATCAGCATGAAAATGAATTTCATACATCCAAGAATTTTTTTTTTTCATAGACCAAACTCCAAGCCCCTTAAGCATTCTTAGAAACAGTCAGTTCCTGGACTAAAACTATATTAACAATTCTGCCTGCTTTGCTTCTGACGGTCCCCCTGAAACTGCCTGGTGGATCTGTCAACTTCTTTTAATTTACCGAGCCTCTTTCCACCAATTATTTTTAATGGACTGCCTGAACTCTTGAACAGTAATTGTTAGTAGTAGCTTGGCAAGCTTCTCAGCCTGAGGGGCAGCAAAATTCCATTGCACCAATACAAGGAGAGAGTTAAGAGGTTTAACTTGTTTGATTTTAAGCTGGAAAAAGATATGTATGCCTCATTGCTTGGTTGATCCTTATCATAAATATCATCCATGATTCTGTAGATTATTTTTTTTTTAGCAAGGCTTCAATGATGAACTTTGCTGGGGAAATGCAGAGCTATTGTACATCCCATGTTGTAAGATCATGGTTGCATTCTATATTGTTGGGTTTTTTAAAAAAAGTAAATCTCATTTTCACAATCTTCCTGAGACCGCGTGATATATTAAAGGTAAAGGTTCCCCTCGCACATATATGCTAGTCATTCCTGACTCTAGGGGACGGTGCTCATCTCTGTTTCAAAGCCGAAGAGCCAGCACTGTCCAAAGATGTCTCTGTAGTCATGTGGCTGGTATGACTAAATGCCAAAGGCACCCGGAACGCTGTTCCCTTCCCACCAAAGGTGGTCCCTATTTTTCTACTTGCATTTTTTGCGGGCTTTTGAACTGCTAGGTTGGCAGAAACTGGGACAAGGAACGGGAGCTCAATCAGACTGCATTGACTTAGACACAAGATAAGATTTAGCTGTGGTTTAATCTTTCAATTCCTCAGCCTTCATTCCAGTCCATTTCGGCCTATATCTAAAACCTCTTTTATTTTTCAAGCTTGTGTAGTAGTTGATAAACCACCTGTTGTGGTCTGCCAGCAGCCTGCGGACCTGGCAGTGGAGTCGGACAGTGAGGAGGCTGGGGAGGACAATGGGCCAGTCCTGGAGTCAGGGGAAGACCCGGATGAGGGCTCTGCATCAGAGGCAGAGATGGAGCCAGGGCCATCTGGAAGCAATGCACAGACTCCAGAGCCTCCAAAGGCGGATAGCAGAGAGGCAGAGGAACAGGAGGAGTCTGTTTCTAGTGCATGCATGTGAAGAGCTGCCAGAAGGCAAGAGCAGCTGAAGCAAAAAGGACGACTTGGGAGTAAGGCCAGAAGATGATTGGCCCCTCCCATAAGGCTTAAAGGAGCAGCAAAGAGCTGTTGGGTTCTTTGTAGAAAAGCAATGTTGATTCCCGTGCTTCTTGTCAGCATCTCTTGAACTTTGTGGGGTTTTTACCAAGAAAAGCCTTTGGCAGGTTGCCAAAGATATCAAAGGTTGGTGATAAGGCCGACGGACTGATTAATAAGAATTTTGTTTTGGACTAAGCTGAGAATGAATTAATTCTCAGCTGTTTTAATAAAATAAGTTTGTTGAGGACTGAATTGTGTTTGGTAATCATTACTTGGGCTTTGGTCACAACACTTGATTTGATTTAATTTGATTTATTTTGATTTATATGCTGCCCTTCTCTGGAGATTCAGGGTGGCTTACAATGTGTTAAACAATAGCCTTCATACTTTTGTATATTTATACAAAGTCAGCTTATTGCCCCCACAAACCGGGTCCTCATTTTACCTACCTTAGAAAGGATGGAAGGCTGAGTCAACCTTGAGCCTAGTGAGAATTGAATTTGCAGTAATTGCAGGCAGCTGGAAGCTAAATACTACTTTTAACACTAGCATTAGTATGCTGCACCACTCAGGCTCCTGGGAAAGCCAAGAGAAATCATCAAAACCATAACAAAGCAAAAGTTAGAATATTTTGGACATGTGATGCGACATCCAGAAAAATACACCATCCTTCACTTAATCCTCCAAGGAAAGATTGAAGGCAAATGAGATCCAGGCAGAAGAAGAACATCATGGCTTCAAAACCTAAGGGACTGGTTTGGTCAAAACTCAGCAGCACTTTTTTGTGCGGCTGTTGATAAAAATAGGATTGCCACCATGATCGCCAACGTCCAATGATGGATATGGCACAACAAGAAGAAGTTGTTCTCATGTTTATCTATTCGGATCATTTATGTTTTTCTGTGCATAAGCTTTCCTAATTTAGGAGATTTTTCTACATTATGTTTTATTTGGTTAAAAATGAAGTTCTCTCAAAGACATTGAAATGACCCTATTTTGTTGCATAGTTCATTTTGATCTACTGTATGTGTAGGCTACAAAAACACAAGACGGACAACTGAATTTGCATTACAAACATTAATTGAACGAATCTCTCCTTTTCTCTAGGGGTAAATATACAGCAGAAAGAATGAGGAAATTCAGATTAACATATATCACAGTACAAACACAGGAGTAACCAAATACATAACAACCAGAGGAATCCCAGTGGTTTACAAAGAAACATATGGCCTAAAGCAACAACGGAATGGCAAAACTAGGATAAAATGATGTTCTGTCAAAAAAGCTCAATATTTTATTCAAAAGACTGGAATTATTTTATGTATAACCATCATATTAAAGAAACCCTTTTCCCTACATACCAGGGTGACAGCCCCTTTGATTTCACTTTGGCCCCAAATGACACGGTGTTTATTCGCCCAACCCTACCATTATAAAGCCAAATCCTAGAATTCCCAACTGACATGGCATTCAAGAAGGTTGACGTAGATGAATTTGCTTCCTGTTGGCACTCACTCTTGAATTTCATACTTAGAGAAGTATTTGCACTGCAACACTCACACACACACACACACAAAAACCACACACACACACACACACACACACACACACACAAATGTGGATACGCTGACATGATAAAGTAGTGCCATAAATGATTTTGTTGATATCAACCCTCTGAGGTAGTTTGGACAAGAAAAATTGCCCATGAGTATGGTACTAACTAGTTTGGAGAACTGGCAAATACCATGAATGGGCATTTTGCTTGTAAAGAAATGGACTTCACTCACGAATGTACCAGGACTATAAAACTCAAGATAATGTTCAACCAGGTATCTTATTAAAAACAATGATAAATCTTTGTTGTTCTGATTTGCTCCAAGAACTTGGAGGACTGAACATATAAACATACATACAGAATGCGTACTTGTATATTCCACTGTTTCAGAAGCCACGTTAGCAACAAAGGACAATGCAAACTTTCTTCGCAGAAACTTTATAAAAAGCGGTATTTGTGCAATAATTATACAAGGCATATATACAATATGACATCACCCTAAGCTGTAGAATCTCAGTTGGGAGAATTTTCTGAAAACAAATCCTTGTTTTAGAGACTTAGGAAAACAAATCCCCATCTAAAAACAAGTGCCGATAGGCCCAGTTTTTGTCAGTAGTAGTAACTGCTGAGGGAAAATAATAGTGAGAGCAAGGATAGGAAACTGGGTCTTTCCCCTACCCAAATTCTTCAAAACCCCAATAATATGCGCATTCTCATTCTTCAGAACCACTCATCATGACATTGGGTTTTCAGTTACATTCATCATCTTCTTTTAACAATCCCATAATCCTTTGCGGGGTGGAATCAGGGCAACTGAATGGAGCTGACTGTTTACTGGCCGGATGCCTTCCCTGTCGCCAATGCAGAGTTTTGTTCAACAAATATATTCTCAGTGTGCCCAGAGAGAGAAATATCTGCCTCTACCTAGGATCAAACTCACAGCCTCCTGATTGTGAGACGAGAGTTCCACCTCTAGGCCACTGCATCGCTCCTTTTTCAGTTACATTGAGCATGACATAATACCTATATCTTTGTGATCTGAGATCTTAAAGGATCATATATATCATTCCAATATATTCTGGTGACAAATGTAATATCTGGGTTTCTGTCTCCATCACTTGGAGAGTGATGTACAGCTCTTTTCTCAGAGAAGGGGATCAGCATTTTCTTTCATAAGCAGAAAGAAAGACCATGTAGAAATCAGAGGAATAACGAAAGAGAACTCAACCAGCTAGATGTTGACATTTCACAATCAATGATTTACAGTAATTTCCTCTGGCCTCATTTTGTCTGTCCTTTCTAGATTCAGCCTTGTCCATGTTGAATATTTGAAAGGAGGCACATTTCCGGAAGCTTAGGGTGGCTGTTCTAGAAAGTAGAATTTATTAAACCCCCCCTTTTTTCCTTTTAAATGCCTCTGATGATCCAAGCTGAGTTGCCAGATCGGCAGAGGCTTTTTAAAAAGGCTCTGGAGCCTGGGTAGGATGAAAAACGGTCCTACCAGGCCCACCATCCATCGCGTGCCAAAAGCGGAGGAAGCGGGGGGGGGGATCGTGCACACATGCACAGGGGCGGGGAGCATAGAATTATGGGTGTGGGCACATGAGAGAGAGAGAGACCCCCACACTCCCCCCGCTTTTGGCACGCAATGGCAAAAAGGTTAGCCATCACTGGTAGAGGGTCTCCTACTTGAATAGGTTGTTGGACTAGAAGATTCCAAGATTCCTTCCAACTCTGTTATTCTGCATTCACTCTACTCATATATTTATGTAACACTTTCTCACTGAAACCAAAAATAATACTTGTTTTTGTTTGAATGTTGTCCTTTATTTATTCATAGAGGGGAGCAGGGAAATAGCCTTGGCTTGTTGCAAAACAATTCTATACGAATAAGGAAGAAAGTAACACGACAACCTGTTTGATTTATGTTATCAAAAAACCACAAATATGTCCAAACAGACGGGACGTGATCTGAGGCAGAGTTGGAAACTCTAGTTGACAGAGGGATCATTGCCAATTAGCTCAAAAGGTGAGATTAGCCTTTTAAGTGGCGTCTTGACCAAATTGCTTACCATCCCCATTATGTATACTGAAATTTTTCTCAGATCCACACAGATGATCTGGCAACAGAAAGGTGGGCAAAGAATTATGCTCACCATTCTGAGAGGAGGGCTAACCAGTGGTTAAGGCCAGGTGTCTCGGGTAATCATATCCAAGGAGATTTGCAATCTTTATTTATTTTATATGTGGATCGAGAACTACCAGAAGTACAGGCAGGTTTTCAAAGAGGCAGAGGAACTAGAGATCAAATTGCCAACATAGGCTGGATCATGGAGAAAGTTAGGGAGTTCCAGAAAAACATCTACTTCTGCTTCATTGACTATGCTAAAGCCTTTGATTGTGTGGATCACAACAAATTGTGGCAAGTTCTTAAAGAGATGGGGAACCTATATGCGGGTCAAGAACCAACAGTGAGAACTGGACATGGAACCACTGATTGGTTCAAAATTGGGAAAGGAGTCCAGCAAGGCTGTATACTGTCACCCTGCCTATTTAACTTATATGCAGAGCACATCATGAGAAAGGCGGTGCTAGATAAATCAAAAGTTGGAATTAAGATTGCCGGGAAAAATATCAACAACCTCAAATATGCAGATGATACCACTCTAATGGCAGAAAGCGAAGAGGAACTAAAGAGCCTCTTGATGTGGGTGAAGGAGAGTGCAAAAGTTGGCATAACATTAACATTAACAAAACTAAGAAACATTAAGAAAACTAAGATCATGGCATCCGGCCCTCTCAATTCCTGGCAAATAGATGGGGAAGAAATGGACGTAGTGACAGATTATATTTTCCTGGGCTCGAAGATCACCGCAGATGAGGACTGCAGCCAAGAAATTAAAAGACGCTTGCTCCTGGAGAGGAAAGCTATGGCAAATCTAGATAGTTTATTAAAAAGCACCCTACCAACAAAAGTGTGTATAGTCAAGGCTATGGTTTTCCCAGTTGCAATTTATGGCTGTGAAAGTTGGACCATAAGGAAGGCTGAGCGCCAAAGAATTGAGGTCTTTGAACTATGGTGCTGGAGAAGACTCCTGCGAGTCCCTTGGATTGCAAGGCGATCAAACCGGTCAGTCCTAGAGGAGATCAACCCCGATTGTTCTTTAGAAGGCCAGATTCTGAAGATGAAACTCAAATACTTTGGCCACCTAATGAGAAGGAAGGACTCACTGGAAAAGAGCCTAATGCTGGGAACGATTGAGGGCAAAAGAAGAAGGGGACGGCAGAGAATGAGGTGGCTGGATGGAGTCACTGAAGCAATCGGCTGGAGCTTAAATGGATTCCAGAGGATGGTAGAGGACAGGAAGGCCTGGAGGAACATTGTCCATGGGGTCGCGATGGGTCAGACATGACTTCACAACTAACAACAACAACATTTATTTTATTTGTATGTTGCCAGTTCCTGACTGCCTAACTGATGCTGATTCTGATGCTGTCAGAAGCATTACTTGAGCATCTTCCTTCTGTAAGCAATAATAAATAACCCTATCCATAAAATAAACCATGTACAACAGGGGTGTCAAACCCAATTTCATTGAGGGCTGCATCAAGATTGTGTTTAACCTTGGAGGGCTGGGGGGGCATGGGGAGTGTGGGCGTGGCCAGCTCGACATCATTCGTGTCGGGGTGCCTGTGGTGGCCCGAGCACTCTGCCAGCGAAAATGGAGCTGGCAGAGGCATCGCGAGCCGGTCCTTCTCTGTTTCCAGAGTGGCCCCAAGAGCCAGATCTAAGCATCCCACAAGCTGGATCTGGTCCGTGGGCCTTTTTTTTTTTTTAATTTGATTTATATGCCGCCCTTCTCCGGAGACTCAGGGCGGCTTACAATGTGCTCAGCAATAGCCTTCATCCTTTTGTATATTTATACAAGTCAGCTTATTGCCCCCACAACTGGGTCCTCAATTTACCTACCTTAGAAAGGTTGGAAGGCTGAGTCAACCTTGAGCCTGGCGAGATTCGAACCTGCAGTAATTGTAGGCAGCTGGTCTTAATAACAGGGTGCTTTAGACCACTGTACTACCAAGGCCTTGAGTTTGACACCCCTGATGTACATTATTAAAATCATAGATAAATAATCTGACTGATATACCACATCCTACACTCTTTACAACAGTGGTGGGTTTCAAAATTTTTTACTACTGGTTCTGTGGGTGTGGCTTGGTGGGCGTGGCTTGGTGGGCTTGGCAGGGGAAGGATACTGTAAAATCTCCATTCCCACCTCACTCCAAGGGAAGGATACTGCAAAATCCCCATTTCCTCCTGATCAGCTGGGACCTGGGAAGCAGAGAATAGATGGGGGGTGGGGCCAGTCAGAGGTGGTATTTACCGGTTCTCTGAACTAATCAAAATTTCCACTACCGGTTCTCCAGAACTGGTTCAGAACCTGCTGAAACCCACCTCTGCTTTACAAGTCTATCAAGAACAGCAGTGGTGAAATCCAAATTTTTTTACTACCAGTACTGTGAGCGTGGCTTGGTGGGCGTGGCAGGGGAAGGATACTGCAAAATCTCCATTCCCACTCCACTCCTGGGGAAGGATACTGCAAAATCTCCATTCCCACCCCACTCTCGGGCCTGCCAGAGGTGGTATTTGCCGGTTTTCCGAACTACTCAAAATGTCCACTACCGGTTCTCCAGAACCTGTCAGAAGCTGCTGGATTTCAGTCCTGAAGAACAGCTTTCTCATCACGGAATCCTCCAAACTTAGGGGACTACAGCTTCTACCAACCATTCCTAAATGATGATCAATCATTTAAAGAGCAACGTGTTAAGAAGGGCAGAGTTAGAGGAGAATTAATAGACATCATCTAACCTTCATAAACAGCTCTTCAGACTGCAATCCACTCAACTGTAGTACTTATGAATTGTTTACAGTTCTGGGGGCAGTGAAAATATGGGCTGTAGAACCACTATGCCTGATACGTAAGAGACAGACTACGGAATAGCAATTGCACTTAGCAATAGCACTTAGACTTAGATACTGCTTCACAGTGCTTTTACAGCCTCTCTCAGTGGTTTATGGAGTCAGCATGTTGCCCCCAACAATCTGGGTCTTCATTTTATCGACCTCCAAAGGATGGAAGGATGAGTTCAGGATCGAACTCCTGGCAGTGGACAGGGTAAGTCTGCAAAAGTGCATTTCAACCATTGTGCCACCACGGCTCCTGCAACCATTTGTTAGAGAAGGATATGGGTGCAGGTCCTGAGAGGATGAATAGGAGTGAAGAGACATAACAAATGCTATTGCTTACTGAAACACAATTTTGGAGATGACGCAATAGGCTTAGAACTGGCGTAGGATCTCAGCAAAGCTGAGCAAAGTTGGACTCAAAAGAAAAAAAAAACATGCTCTCTTCAGCAGAAGGAAGGAAAGACAACAGACCTTTTGAAGCCATCGTTGTGCCTGAGTAGCATCTTGTTTGTTTGTTTGTTTGTTTGTTTGTTTGTTTATACAAATAGAGGAAAAAGACATTGACTTTGTGTCGGAATGGTCAGACAATTGGCAACTCCAAATCTCAACCAACAAATGCTCTTGTCATACACATTGGCAAAAAGAATCACAACACAAAACACAAGATGAGTGGACACGACCTTGTAGATGACCCTCACCCTGTCAAGGACCTTGGAGTACTCGTATCTAATGATCTTAAGTGCCGAAGCCCACTGTAACAACATCGCCAAAAAGGCATTAAGGGTTGTAAACCTAATCTTGCGTAGCTTCTTCTCCGATAATATCATACTACTAACCAGAGCATACAAAACATTTGCTAGACCAATTCTCTTCAAAATAATTCCATGCTGTGGAAAGGCCAGGTTGGAAAGCCTGTTTGAAGATGTCTTCTAGCCTGGTCAGCAAAGAAGAGAGTTGTGTAAGGAAGGATTCCCAAAGGAATGTCTCAGATTAAGAGCCTTGGTGGCGCAGCAGACTAAAATGCTGTTAAGTAACACCAGCTGCCTGCAATTACTGCAAGTTCGAATCTCATCAGGCTCAAGGTTGACTCATCCTTTCATCCTTTCGAGGTAGGTATAATGAGGACCTGGTTTGTGGGGGCAATAAATTGACTTTGTATAAAAAAGAACACCGCTTAGGGGCCCCCCGAAAGCCCTACTAAGCAGGTATATACAAAAGTATGAAGGCTATTGCTTAACGCATTGTAAGCCGCCCTCAGTTTCTGGAGAAGGGGGGCATATAAATCGAATAAATAAATAAATAAAATTAAAAGAGATGAAGATGGAAGAATTGTTAGTAAAATTAGAAAGTCAGTATTCCATGGATTGAACTGAAACCCAACCAGCCAGTTGCTTCCACTGTGACCTCCGGCAATGCCCTCTTCGGGGAGCCAGTTCTGTAAACAGATGCGAGGAGGAAGTTCTTGCAAGTCAAAATAAAAACGCATGAAATTCTTTTCATTGTGATTTGCTGAATACAAGGGGCAGGAATTCCAAACTTGAAGTGGCAGGAACAGGGTCAGCCAGGAAAAGGGAAAAGAAACTGCATAACATGAACATGAATGGCAATAAGGGAAAGCAAGCGCTGGGGAAGACTTCAAAGGCACCCATCATTGTTTGGGGTTCAAAGAGTTTTGCCAAGGCTCTGTTTATATTGGACCTGGGAATGAACAATAGGGGAACTTTTTGCAGAGCACACAGAATTCATTCCAATTACTTTGATAAGCAAAGGCTAGAAGGAAGCGTGTTACCTATTGCAACAGAGAGAGACAGGCAGACACACACACACACACACACACACTATAGCAATACTTTAGTATTAGGGTAATCCTCTAATGTGAATTCAATTCTCCAGAGAATAAGTCTTTTGTCTGAAAAGCTATCAGAGGCCAACCCTATTAGAAAGTATCCTTTGTTTTCATTACTTCCCCCAGCCTTGTTATGCAGTTGTGTGCGTATTTATGTCAAGATTGCTTTGAATGATATGTAAAAAAAATATATGCATACTTGGTAGTGTACATTGATAAACCAGGACATAAAAGGATCTAGACCTTTACACTCATAAAACACCAGTTCTCAAGTACACTTCTTTTACAGGTGCTCATTAAGGGGATGTTCACTCAAAAACTTTCCAGAGAGATTACCTTTATGTTATCTTTTATATGGATTATGTTCCGGATGTAGTATAAAAACGAAAACAAAGCAAAGCCAAAAGAAAGAAACTATAGAGTACTCTTAGTGAGCCTGTACAACATAGGTGATTCAGGGAAAAAAAATTAGAGAAAAATTGGTATTGGTGTTTTTTCAAGGGGCAACTGGATTTTCTTTGAAGACGTTTTGCTTCTCATCCAAGAAGCTGAAGAAAAATCAGAAAGTCCAGCTGCCTTTTGAAAAAGCACCTTTGGGACAACCATGATCTGGATGACTGAGAATCTCCATAGAAATATTGATTATATTATGACAAAATCAATGGCTTATAAAGAGAACCATTATAAAATGTGGTATAGATGGTATCTGGCCCCTTCAAGATTAGCAAAAATGTATTTGAACTTAAGGCCAACTTGCTGGAAATGCAAACAGGCACTTTTTTCCATGTCTGGTGGCTTTGCCCAAAAATTAGGAAGTATCGGGAAAAAATAAGGATTTGGCTAATAGAAATAACATTGGAAAAAATAGAACTCAAACCAGAATTTTTTTTACTAGGGATGATTGAAGAAAATTATAAGAAAGAAATAAAGTATTTAATACTACATATAGTCACTGCAGCCAGATTGGCGCTAGCTCAATTTTGGAAAACTGATCAACTGCCAACAGACTAACTGATAATTCAAAAAATCTATAATTGTGTTGAAATGGATAAATTAACATTCGAATTGAAAGATAAGGCAGACTCAAAATATTGTATAGTATGGAATAGATGGTATGATTGGATAACTCGGAGAAATGAGGGCAAATGCAAAATTCTGAATGATAACAATTTTTTTTAAAAAAATGCACTGTCAATAAGATAACGGATATGTGACTAAAGTCACTTTTTCTTTTTATGTTTATATTTTTCTTTTGTTTATATTGATATATATGTGTTTTGTGTACACATGGTATATTATTTTGCTTTTATATGTTTAATAGTTTGTTTTTAAAATTAAAAAAAAAGAAATATTGATTGGCGTTATTTTTTTTTAAAAAAAATGAAGGCACAAACTTTGATCCACTCCCATGGATTGAATAACTAACGTAAGAATATAAACTTGGTTATCCCTAAAGAGTTGGTTAGAAGGCCTCTGAACGTCCCTTAGTATCAAGAGGCTGGTACATATTGTCAGAGAAGCATAGTATATGAATTATACAAGCAAGGGAATCGGCATCAAAAATTCCTGATGTTTATTTGCACCACCTGATGTTTAAGTTGCAAAACCTTTTGCAACTCGACACACTTCACATGTCATGGCTCTCATGATTTACAACCAGTCTATTCTCTGCTGTGGAAATTTCTAGAAGCGCTATAGCATTGAACAAACTCAACAGGAAGGAAGGGAGTGGAGCTGTTTTGGTTTCAGTGAGCTCCTTGCCCATGCTAGGAGTGTCCAGGATAAGCTAGGTTACATCCTGCAAACCAAATATTTCATTTAAATCGAGCTCTTGAACTTCACTACTTCTATTCCAAAGTGGCTTGAATAGAGTGTCTTTGTTCTAGTTGCATATCATTATACATTTTTTACTGAGGAATGGATGCTACTGTGCACAATTGCACAGCATGGACTTCTTGTAGAACAGATCTTGTCCTCATCCCATCAGTCCTCTACTCTCATGAAGCAGCACCAACTTTATTTTTCATAGAGTTATCCCTATATCTCCAGGATTCCAAATCAACAAGTTAGGTCAAACTAGAGCTGAGTTCTAACAACCTTTTCAGTGTTTCAGGTGGGATCCTCTCAGTTTAACAACCGGTTCGATGATCGTGCAATTTGTGTGCAAGTGCACAGTTTCAAGAAATCTTCACTTCCTGGTTTCTTCAGAGGAGTAACACAGCTGATTCGGGCGGCAATCTGCTCTACCGTGTGAATCAGCTGAGAAGATAAAGGTCGGAAAATAGTGCGGGCAGGTGGGTGGACTCATCTGAACATCGGGGCGAACCGGTTCACTCCCAGCTGATTGTTGGAACTACCGGTTCGCCTGAACCGGTCCGAACTGGTAGAATCTCACCCCTGCTTTTCAGAATTGGGGGGGGGGAGGGGAGAAATTGGATGGATGGTTTCTCCATGTTTCTCCAGAAGAAGGAGAAATTCTTTAATAATTTGAAATTCTCCAGAAATTGTCCCCCTTAGAAGAGTTGTGTGTGTGTGCGTGTCAATTCTTTGAGAATTAATGAAGCAAGCCAAGGAGACTGAACATAATTCAGCCAACATTCTTGCGAGTGTCTAATTGTCAGCGTGTACAATCATCTTGGATTGATTATCTAAAACAATCACCCAAATTAGGTTAATGAATTGGATTAGGCTGGATACACAGACTTCAATATTACTCACCTGTTATTTTATATGTGGAAAAGAAGCAGCAAAATCCTGTTCTTCATATCTTCCACTTATGGATTTTCCATAAGCATTGAGTGGCCTCTATGTACAGTAGTCCTCAATTTAACAGCCCTTTGCTTAGTGATCATCCAAAGTTACCATGGCATTGAAAAAAAAGTGACATGACCATTTTTCACACTTTCACACAATTAGGATGCTTGGCAACTGGTTCATATTTGTAAGGGTTGCAGTGTGCCAAGGTCATGTCACCAACTATGAGCCGTGGTGGCACAGTGGTTAGAGTGCAGTACTGCAGGCTGCTTCTGTTGCCTGCCGTCTGCCTGCAATTTGGCAGTTCAAATCCCATCAGGCTCAAGGTTGACTCAGCCTTCCATCCTTCCAAGGTGGGTAAAATGAGGACCCAGATTATTGGGGGCAATAGGCTGACTGTGTAAACTGCTTACAGAGGGCTGTAAAGCACTGTGAAGCGGTATATAAGTCTAAGTGCTATTGCTATTTGGTGACCTTCTGACAAGCAAAGCAAATGGGGAATCCAGATTAATTTTACAACTGTGTTGCTAATTTAACAACTCCAGTGATTCATTTAAGAACTGTGGCAAGAAAGGTCGTAAAATGGGGCAAAACTGACTCAACAACTGTCTCTCTCTTAGCAATGGAAATTTTGGACTCAGTTATGATCATAAGACAATGATTCCCTGTATTAGATAAACCTATGTCTGATCCCACTTGGCTGTTTTTGAAATTTTAATTTACACTCAACCTAGGCTTGCTAAAGTATACTTTTGTGTGCACTTCCTTCTCGCGAATGAATTTTGGCATGCCTAAGAAAATAAAACTACTTTACTCACCTTAACACAAAGCTTGCAGGTCAATGGAATGTAAATTGCTTTGCAAATCTGCATATTAGTTTTGGAATTGCAAATGAGACAAATTCACTTCAATATGAAGTGATCTGCATATTCACTTCAATATGCAGATCAAGCAGAAGCCTTGAGCACTGGAGGGAAGGAGATCAAAAACCGTTGTAACCGGTAGATGATCAGAAAGGCCACTACATTTGTATGCAAATGGGCTACATAATTTTAGGAATCAGCTCCTGATAAAGTGACATGAGAGCAAAATGTACACTGGAGGAACTCTGTGAGATGCTCAGACGTTCAGGCTGTACAGTTTTCCAACAATGGCACGTTAAAGGGACAGCAGCTGAAACATTTTAAAGCTTGCTACCTCTTTGGGCCATGATGGGGATGATGTTATCCACTCAGTTAAGTGTGATAATGTGATAACTCACTGACTCCTCTTACTGTCTTCCAGGTCCAGCCCTGGTGAGGGGAGCCGCCTGTCAAACCCTGAAGTCCAGGTTTTGAGATGATGAGGCGGGATGGAGCACTGGTGAAGGAGGTGTGTGTCAGAACCATAGCAATGGAAAGAAGAGGTGTCAGTCAACCTATTTTACAAATCACCAGAAGGCAAGGCAAGACTCAATGGATAGAAACAAATCAAGGAGAGAAGCAGCCTGGAATTAAGGAGAAACTTCATAACAATGAAAACAATTAACCAGTGGAACAGGGTTAGTTATGGGTACTTCATCACTGGAGGTTTTTAAGAAGAGACTAGACAGCCACTTATCTGGAGTGGTATAGGGTCTCCTTCTTGAGCAGGGGGTTGGATTAGACAGCCTCCAAAGTCCCTTTCAACTCTATTATTCTGTATTCTGTAAACATGAAGTAAATTTTAGGGAAAGCAGATTCTGGCATTGCACTAGAACCAAGAGGGTAATTGCTTTGAAATTCTAAAATAATGTAGTCAGAATTGAGGATTTGTTGGACAAGTCTTCAGTCAAAGAGGTAAGACATTTTGTTAGTACGTTTCACCTTGAAGAACCTCAAGCAGTTGTGGATTGATAGTCCTTCCCCACCCGTACCCATAGCCTTTTCTTTTTATATTGCCACTTACCTGCCCTACCCTTTAAAATGGTTAATCTTTCACACACACAGGCTTACACCGGACAAATGAATAAAACTTTCAGCAAGCCCTTTATCTTAGTAAAGTTTGAAATGCCTTAAGATGAAGTCTGAAATCGTGGAAGAGGACAACATTTACATAAGCTAATAAAAATGGAAGGGGCAGAAATAGCTGAAAGATCTAGGTTATTGATAACACCGAAGTAGCTCAAGGGTCAGACTTCTGTACCAGTTTTGTTCCTCATGAAAAGCTTTTTATTTGATATAAGTATTTCCACCGTCTTATAGTAAAAGTTTCATCTTTCTGGACTTTTAATTCACTTATAGCTGTCTTAGATCAAACTTATTTAGCTTTTTGCCATTTATTTCCATATTTTTTTAAAAAAATTGATTTATATGCCGCCCTTCTCCGAAGACTCAGGGCGGCTTACAATGTGCTCAGCAATAGCCTTCATCCTTTTGTATATTTTATACAAAGTCATCTTATTGCCCCCACAACTGGGTCCTCAATTTACCTACCTTAGAAAGGATGGAAGGCTGAGTCAACCTTGAGCCTTGGTGAGATTCGAACCCTGCAGTAATTGCAGGCAGCTGGTCTTAATAACCAGCTTAATAACAGGGTGCCTTAAAACACTGTACTACCAAGGCTCTTTTGGTCATCAATTGTTATTTTATTAAAATACAAACTTCAAAAAGAAAAAAAAAAGAAAAAATGCCAAAACCAAAGTAGACAAAGCATTTTATTTTATTTTTTTTAAAGTTTTTTTATTTTTAAACAAAGCATAAAAACATCCATCATCCATTCCAATTACAAGTAGTGTGTCGGTCAGTTACAAATCTTTTGTGCTTCATCTCATATTCATCTTTACAAATTCTCTAATTTCTCGCATTATCAATCTAACCTATATCTTTATACCGTTATTCTCATTTGAGTAGACAAAGCATTTTAGCAGTGCATTAAGTGTAAACCTCTCTAAGTGGTTTACAGAGTCAGCCTATGGCCCCCAACATTTTACCCACCTCGGAAGGATGGAAAGCTGAGTCAACCTTGAGCCTGGTGAGATTCGAACTGCCAAATTGCAGGCAGCCAGCAGTCAGCACAAGTAGCCTGCATACTGCACTCTAACCCCTGTGCCACTATGGCTCATAGAAGAACAGAGTTGGAAGGGACTTTGGAGTTCTTTTAATCCAACTCCCTGCTCAAGCAGGAGACCCTATACCAGGGGTATATTCCATTAGGGGAAAAAAATATCCCATCAAATGCTACCAGAGGTGTGCCCTGCCATGTCTAAAAGAACATTCATCCTTTTTCAACCTGGTACCTTCTAGAGGTGTATAGCAATAGCAATAGCACTTAGACTTACGTACCGCTTCACAGTGCTTTACAGCCCTCTCTAAATAAATAAATAAATAAATTTATTGTCATTGTACGTATATACACAATATACCCATACAACGAAATTCACTTAACACCCAAAGACTAGGTCCAACACACATAACAATCCCCAAACACACTTCCACCCACCATAATTCCCCACCCCTAAACCACCCAAGCATCCACACAACAGACCAAGTAATAGTGTCCAACAGCTCTCTGATGGTGGCCCTTTAGTTCATTGTTGAGTGCAATTATAACTCTGGGATAAAAACTAAGCGATTTACAGAGTCAGCATATTGACCCCAACAATCTGGGTCCTCATTTTACTGACCTTGGAAGGATGGAAGGCTCGAGCCAGTCAGGATCAAACTACTGGCAGTCGGCAGAATTAGCCTGCAATACTGCATTCTTACCACTGTGCCACCCCCAGGGCTCTTTAAAAACATTGTGCATAAAAAAGAACAGACAAAAACACACACATATACAGTATATTGTCCCCTCCCCCAGTTGAATATTGATAGATGTATTAAAGCAATAATAGATTCTTGTACTTCTAAGATAGGGTTGTCAGTTTTACTCTTGGCTGGGGAAAGGATGGGGCTCATATAACTAAGGCTACTGTAGTTTGATTGCCAAAATTGGTCTGACCCTCAGATGACAGAAAAAGGTACAAATTGACCGAGTCTTTTCTGCCATCTAGTGAGTCATTCAGATTTATGTAGGCTAGATATTATGATAATATGATACTATTGCATGTCTCAAATCATATCTAGTCATACCAGCTTGTCCATTTAACACCAGAGGAACAATCTATTCATTCCACAGTCCTTGACTGACTAAAGTCACACAGGTGATTAATAGAAAAAAATGCATATCTATTTTCATTCTCCATTCATCCTCTGTGAGATACTCAATTCAATTCAAATCTTTATTGTCAGTGCACAACATATGCACAATGAGGTTGGTTAAGCTCCCTCAGTGCACCCCCCACCCAACACAATACAACTCACAGTGAAGACAGAAAATCCCTAACCCAATAAATCATATTAACAAAACACCCAGTCCTCTTGCACCAGTGTGAATATGTTACAAAGTGCCAGCCCTGCAGTCCATCATACTACATAGTTATGATGTTATTTCTCTGCATATTACTGCATCCTCAGTCTTTACTGGTTAGGCTATGCTGTGAGGCCATAGACTTTCACGCAGCATGCTTAACCTACTCACTGGATTAATCCATTTTTTAGATTTTCTGGAAGTCCTCTGGCTTTTTGTACCCCAGACCTGGTGCTTATTTTAGGTAGCCTTGAGCATAAAAATACAATTTGATGAAAGAGAATTTGCCTTAGAAGTCCTTTTTTCTCCCTCCTCAAAGGGGATTTTTGGGAAATTATCTAGGGCACAGCTCATAAGAGAAGGGGTACAATAGTATGAAAAAAAATCTTTCTTTTTTTTTGTTGTTGTTAAAAGTATAATCATTTACTTCATCAAATCTAATAAAATGTGTTAGTCAGAAAAGATGCTGCCAAACTCAGCATCTTTTAGGAGTGCATTTTATTTGATACACAGGTAAATGTTCTATAAGTCATTGTAAAATTTGCTTCCTAGTGACTCCAGCCTTTTCTGGCTTCTCCCATTCTTTATCATCCCAAGGAGAAACATCATAAAGTAGTGGTTCCCAATTATTTTTTTTTAAATGTTTTTTATTTTTTTTACCAACATATCAAATCCATGCGTGAACAGTGTGGGACCTGGGTATCATACATTCTAATACAAATAAAAATAGTAAAATTGATCATTACAATACAATACAATTTATTATTACAGTCTTAGACCAGAACAAATAAAAGCGCTCAGTGTATATACACTTAAGAATTCTAGTATAAAATAATAAATAACAACTAAAACCTATAATAAAATCAGTGGTGGATTTCAAATTTTTTTACTACCGGTTCTGTGGGTGTGGCTTGGCGGGCGTGGCTTGGTGGGTGTGGTAACAATTTTAATCCTCATCTGAGTCTATTCTTGGCGTGTTCCATCCTTTATTGTAAATTGCTTAACCTTAACTACTTCCTCTATATTGTTTTACGTTGCAATTGCTTTATTCTTTATTGGCGTTAAAACTCAGAGGGCGTTGGCATCGTGTTAAAGATATACCTGGAAAACCCCCTAACTGTCCAAAATTTCTTCAACAAAACATGATGAATTTCAACAAAATACATCAGCATATGAAATGGAAGAGCAGACAGTACTTTGGAGTATACATGTATAGCTAATCCTCGACTTATGACCACAATTCAGCCCAAAATTTCTGTTGTTAAGCAAGACAACTGTTAAGTGAATTTGCCCCATTTTATGCCCTTTATGCCACAGTTGTTAAGTGAATCACTGTAGTTGTTCAGTTAGGAACATGATTGTTAAGTGAATCTGGCTTTCCCATCGACTTTGCTTACCGGGGCAGTCGCAAAAGGGGATCATGTGACCCTGGGACATTGCAACCGTTATAAATACATGCCAGTTGCCAAGTGTCTGAATTTTGATTGTGTGAGCATGTGGATGCTGCAACAGCCATGAAAAATGGCTGTAAGTCACTTTTTTCAGTGCCATTGTAATTTTGAATGGTCACTAAAGAGATGGTTGTAAGTCTAAGGCTACCTGTAGATCAAAAGGCTTAGCTAGTTTAGAATCTTTTTTATCACCATGACAGGAAAGAAAAGAAACAGAACAAAGAGTAGATGGAAAACAAAAAGAAAGAAAGAAAGAAAGAAAGAAAGAAAGAAAGAAAGAAAGAAAGAAAGAAAGTGGGAGGGAGGGAGGAAGGAAGGAAGAAGGAAGGAAAAAGGAAGAAGGAAGGAAGGAGGGAGGAAGGAAGGAAGGAGGAAGGAAGGAAGGAAGGAAGGAGGAAGGAAAACTGCTCTGTACTTTTTCCTTTTCCACATTTAATGATTGGCAGTCACAGATACATGCTTTTGAACAGAGTCACTTTGTGATGCGTGGCCAAATATGAATAAATATAGATAAATAATAAAGAAACAAAAGAAATCCATGCAGGCTTCAGGTAGGAAAATGTCTGTAAGGTCAAAAGGAACGGAGAAATTAAATTATTCTTGTTTTCTATTTGCCTTGATTATTTTAGCATAATTTAGCACAGCTCCAATCCGTCCAGCGCGTGGGACTCTCATTGTTCTCCTTCTGCAAGACGTAGAAAGGCTGCAGTGCTTTGGCTCTCCAGACTGCACCAACAGGTTCTGCTCTGTTCCCCAGGGAGAAACCCAGGCAGAGCAATAAAAATAATAACAATAATAATGATAAAAAAAAATCTAACAACCAGTTTTCCCAGACTGAATCAAACCAGCTAGACAAGACCCATGCTCTCACATCCAACTTCACTTGCTAGTGATGCAGTTTACTGGATGTGTTTATTCATGTAAACACAGAAAGTGCAATGCTGAGATTAGATCGTCTATTAAATATTTTAAAGACTTCACTCAATATTTACAGGCCAAACATTTTTGTGTGTGTGTATTTCAAAACAACACGCAGCATTACGGGTATGTGTGTGTTTTATGAGTAGGATAGTTCGGGGAAGGCCTCAAAAGACCCTGTTGACATCATAATGGGTAAAAAAAAAAAGACTTCAAGAGTGTTTGGTGGGGGAGAAATACAGGTACAGGTAGTCCTTGACTTAAAACTGTTCATTTAGTGACTGTTCGAAGTTACAACGGCACTGAAAAAAAGAGACTTATGACCATTTTTCAAACTGATGGCCCCATGCAGCTGAGAGGCTGCAGAATAAGGAATTGTTTTCCCATAGCAAAACAAAGATTCTACCCATTGCTCCTTTAGCAACTTCTTACAGTGAAAATATGGGATGGCTCAGTGGCTAAGATGCTGAGCTTGTCGATCGAAAGGTCGGAAGTTCAGCGGTTCGAATCCCTAGTGCCACGTAACGGGGGTGAGCTCCCGTAACTTGTCCCAGCTTCTGCCAACCTAGCAGTTCGAAAGCACGTAGAAAATGCAAGTAGAAAAATAGGGACCACCTTTGGTGGGAAGGGAACAGCGTTCCGGGTGCCTTTGGCATTTAGTCATGCCGGACACATGACCGCGGAGATGTCTTCGGACAGAACTGGCTCTTCGGCTTTGAAACGGAGATGAGCACTGCCCCCTAGAGTCGGGAACAACTACCATATATGTGTGAGGGGAATCTTTACCTTTACCTAAAGTGAAAATATCTCTGAGAGAAATTCAAAAGAAATTCTAAATTGTCCCTGAAATTAATTTACTGTAATGCAAGTTCTGATATCTAGGCTGGAAAAAAAGTAATTGAAATGGTTCTCCAAGAACCCCAAAACTGAAAAATTTCCAGCAAACAACTTTTTATTTCCCCCCTGCCCCTCCCACCGATTCCCTTTATTGTTTTGCAAATTACTGACCTTTTCTAATCATCTATTTAGAACTGAAAGGGTAATTGTTTCCCTTCTGAAGAATTAATTACAGCCTCATTATTGGATCACTGCACTTCAATTTTGTTTCTTTTCTTCTTTTAAAAAGCATGCTTTCTTTTAAACTTACACCATTGCACAAAATCATTGCCTGCAAGCTGTCTTTTGTCTTTCGGACTGGAAGTGATTAATTCAGGTTAACTTTTAATTGAGAATGTGCAAGGCAGCAGGAGAATTATTTGGATCTAACAATGATCTTGTTTGGCTTCTGCTGTTGTGTGTTATTTACGTTTTGGGATTTAGCATGGAGGAACAACAGCAAAAAAAACAAACAAAAAAAAACCCTGAACAATATTAGGAAATATTTTTCTGTCTGCAAGCATTCCACTCGAACGATGGGCAATTTGAAGCCCTTGGAACTACAGGAAGTTAGCACCCACCCCTTTTCTAGAAGAATGAAATATTTTAGGAAATATTAAAAAGGCAGAATATTATGTTTCCCTGGATGAGAAATGGAGAAGCATGTTTTAAAGATGAAGCAGCTCCCATCTTCCTGCCCCCACCCTTTGTCAATGAGCCAGAGGCAGAAACTCTATCTTTGTCAATGGATCATCATCTGCAACACAATAGCACCCATCTAGCAACAGAAACTAACACAATAGTACCCATCTAGCAACAGAAACTCACCACATGGCACCTGGGAAGATTACATCAGCCAGCAAGGCTAGCTAAGACCCCCACCCCCTGGGAGTCTGACAACGAATCAGGATACTCTTTCGGGGCCCCAGGAAGTTCAAAGCCAGAGAGGGCATAAAACCCGGGGACTCGCTGCATCTCACCCTTTTTTTCTGTTCAGGAACTCAAACCATGTGTTCCTGTCTACCATTAAACCATTTTTCCAAGCAGTCTCCGTTTTTCCAGTGGCTTTTTCCCCACTTGGAGCTGAACCCAGAAGGATATTTCTTCTAACAGAACTATAAAAATTGAATCAGCTAGACAGTCCTAAAGTTGTTGTGTGCCATTAGCATTTTGGTTCAGGTAATTCTGAATTACAGACACTGATTGATTGGCATGAGCTCTCTATGTTTTAATCTACAGGCTGTCTGGGATTTTTTTCCCCTTCAAATCATGCGCTTTACCACTGATCTTAAGGGGATGCAGGTTAAGATTTGTAGACTTGCAAGATTAAGCTTCAGTTGTATTTATTTGTAATTTCATCTGAAATGCTATTTAGAACGAGGAGTACGTAATGGTTGGAATTATATATACATGGGTGCATGTGCACCCACACAGGGATGCCAATCTCTTCATGTGTACTTTCTGGGTGCAAATGATTTAAAGCAAGATATTTTAGAAAAGTAAACTAGCTTACAGTGCCATCTTCTGGACAGATCTTCAAGGTGAAAAACTGATCTGCTTGTGAAATTATATTGTATATGTATCTAGTAAATTTTCCTAATCTTCAGAGACTGGTCTCGCATCTGATTCCCCCCAGGGATGGGTTCCTCCTGGTTCAGCCCGGTTCAGCCAAGCCAGTAGCGGTGACGATATGACGTCACCGAACTGGTTCTCTTTGTTCAGGAGGTGGGGCCTCCCCCTCACCCCACCACATTATTCTTACCTTTTATTTGGCCCCGCCCCCAATCTATTCACTGCCTCCTGAGTCCCAGCTGATCAGCTAGAAGGAAAAAAAACTGTTTAAACTCTTGCCGCGGGGCTTCAAAGGGCCCCCCTACAGCTGATCAGTGTTAAAAGGCAGTGTGGTGGTAGACCGGTGCCTCCAAAAACAAATAAATAGACCGGTGCCTCCAAAAACAAATGGGTAGACCAGAACACTCCAAGAACAAATGGGTAGACTGGTACAGCTCTGCAAGCAGTTAAAAGCCTGGTAGACCAGTACCTCTGCTAAATCCTAAAGAATTGTCACATGACCATCAAGCCACGCCCACAAAATAAGCCACGCCCATAGAACTGATAGTAAAAAAATTTAGAAGCCACCCCTGACCCCACCTAGTACCAAATCAACCCCTTAACTGTGTTGGAAGAAAAAAAATCCAGGTCTAGTTTGAAACTGGGAATAAAATGGAGGCTGATTGGAAAGAAAGTTGGTTTATTGATGAAGCAGAATAGCCAGCAGCATATGATTCTGGGACAGCTGACAAAATGGAGTTGAGAGTGGGCGGGTTTTATACCTTCTGGATTCCGATGGGGTCATGTAGAGGTCATGGCTGGCTCTATAGGCAAAAAGGGAAACGCAAATCCTAGGTCCGTGATGGTGAACCTATGGCACGGGTGCCACAGGTGGCATACCGAGCCATATTTATTTATTTATTTATTTATTTATTTATTTATTTATTTATTTATTTATTTATTTAATCTGTATACCGCCCTTCTCCCAGAAGGGACTCAGGGCGGTGAACAGCCAAAATTAAAAAACATACAAATACAAAAGTTAAGATAATTAAAAAAATTAAATAATTGGCTACCCAATTTAAAACCCCAAATCCATAAAATTTTAAATCCCAGTTAAAAACCATTTAGGCTAGGCTGGCTTGATGAAATAAAAACGTCTTCAGGGCTTTACGGAAGGTCCGGAGGTCCGGGATCAATCGTATTCCGGGAGGCAGCTCATTCCACAGGGCGGGTGCCCCCACAGAGAAGGCTCGGCCCCTGGGGGCCGCCAGCCGATATTGCCTGACCGACGGCACCCCGAGGAGGCCCTCTCTGTGAGAGCGTATTGGCCGGTGGGAGGTTATCGGTAGCAGCAGGCGGTCTCGCAAATACCCTGGCCCTAAGCCATGGAGCGCTTTAAAGATGAGAACCAACACCTTAAAGCGCACCCGGAAGACCATCGGGAGCCAATGCAGCTCGCGCAGGAGAGGTGTTACGTGGGAGCGCCACGTCGCTCCCATAATCACCCGCGCGGCCGCATTCTGCACCAGCTGGAGCCTCTGGGTACTCCTCAGGGGGAGCCCCATGTAGAGAGCGTTACAGTAGTCCAGGCGTGACGTAACCAAGGCATGAGTGACTGTGCACAAGGAGTCCCGATCCAGAAAGGGGCGCAACTGGCGTATCAGGCGAACCTGATAAAAAGCCCCCCTGGCCACGGCCGTCATATGCTCTTCTAAAGACAGCCGTGTGTCCAGGAGGACGCTCAAGTTGCGAGCCCCCTCTGTGGGGGTCAGTGACTCGCCCCCAATAGCCAGCGATGGCACCAGCTGGCTATACCGGGACGCCGGCATCCACAGCCACTCGGTCTTGGAAGGGTTGAGCCGAAGCCTGTTCCTCCCCATCCAGACCCGCATGGCCTCCAGACACTGGGACATCACTTCGAGGGCATCATTGGGGTGGTCTGGGGTGGAAATGTACAGCTGAGTGTCATCAGCGTACAGATGGCATCGCACCCCAAAACATGCCCAATATCAGTGGGCATGCGAGCGTTGCTGTAGCTCAGCTCCAGCACGCATGCGTGCGCCGGTCAGCTGATTTTTGGGCCTTCCGGTCCCACCGGAAGTTGGAAAATGGGCTGTTTCCAGCCTCTGGAGGTCCTCGGGGTGGGTGGAGAAGGCTGTTTTCGCCCTCCCCAGGCTCCTAGAAAGCCTCTGGAGCCTGGGGAGGGTGAAAAATGGGCCTACTGGGCCCACCGTGCCATCACGTGCTAAAAGCGGGGGGGCGTGCGCGGTGGCGGGGCACATTGAATTATGGGTGTGGGCACACACGTGGGCGACCTCCCCGTGCTCCCCCCACTTTTGGCACATGATGGCAAAAAGGTTAGCCATCACTGTCCTAGGTGTTGATCTGAGCTAATTTTGTCTTGCCTAATTGTTTATCTGGAGTTTCTTGTCTTGACATGAATATTGAATATGCATAACCCCTAAAACATGGGTGTAATAGCAATAGACTTATATACTGCTTCACAGTGCTTTTACAGCCCTCTCTAAGTGGTTTACAGAGTCAGCATATGGCCCCCGACAATCTGGGTCCTCATTTTACCGACCTTGGAAGGATGGAAAGCTAAATCAACCTTGAATTATCAAGATTTGATTAGCATGGCTCTGTCAGTTGTAACAGACAATTTATAAAAGAAAATCCGAATGAAGAAGAACAGACGCCTCTGTCTGGACTGCAACACTGGACAAACTTGTTGGGTATACATTGGACCTCAAGACAAACCAATCATATAATCTAGATGAAGTCAAACCAGATTGCTCACTGGAAGCTGTGATAAGGAAGCTACAGCCTACATATTTGCAGGTGACATTGGAGCAGATCCAATGGAGTGGTGCAGTGGCCTAGAGGCGGAGCTCTCGCCTCACAATCAGGAGACTGTGAGTTCGATCCTAGGTAGAGGCAGATATTTCTCTCTCTGGGCGCAATGAGAATATATTTGCTGAACAAAACTCTGCATTGGCGACAGGAAGGGCATCCGGCCATTAAAACACTCTGCTTGCTCCATTCAGTTGCCCAGACTCCATCCCACAAAGGATTATGGGGTCGTTAAATGATGATAATGATGATTGGAGCAGATTCAATGCCTGGAAAAAATTAAAGGCAATCATGGAAAAATGGGGGGCTTAGATGCAGTGGTGGGTTGCCCTCGGTTCGGACCGGTTCTATAGAAATGGTAGTAAAACCGGTGGGAGGCTCCGCCCACTGACCCAGACATCATCAGAAGTGATCTGCACATGCGTAGAAGCACTGGCATGATGTGAACCGGTAGTAAAGGTAAGTAGAACTCACCTCTGCTTAGATGCCATTGCTGATGACACATGCAGGACCTTACAAGAACACAATCATTACTTGTAGAAAATGCTAGTGAGATAATGTTCATCAGGGTCAAAAAAAAAAGTTGGAAATACCTAAATGACTGATTAAGAAACAGAGAGACTAGAACCATTTAACTACAGTTTACACAACAATAGAAAGTATGGGCACAGCAATGGGACTATCTAAGGGAGACCAAGTAAATATCTAAAAACATGAAATAAGCAATAGCGAATTTCATTGTTATTACTAAGTGGAGTACTGTAGGAAGTTAGCACCAACCCCTTTCCTGGAAGAGTGAAATATTTTAGGAAATATGAAAAAGGCAGAATATTATATTTCCCTGGATGAGAAATATGAGAAGCATATTTTACAGACAAAGCAGCTCCCACCTTCCTGCCCCCACCCTTTGTCAATGGGCCATTAAGGCTTGGGCCAGTCTATTCTACATAACAAAGATCTACCTCCTTCAGGCAGAGCCATAATAGGAATTGCCAAAGATCCAACAAAGATAGGATTAGCCCTCTACACAATAGCAGCAGAAACTCACCACATGTGACCTGGGAAGCACATGTGACCATCAGCCAGCAAGGCCCCACCCCCTGGGAGTCTGACAACCAATCAGGATACTCTTTCGGGGCCCCAAGAAATGCAGAGCCAGAGAGAGCATAAAAACCCGAGGATTTACTGTATCTGTCCCTTTTCTGTTCAGGAACTCAAGCCATGTGATCCTGTCCACCATTAAACCATCTTTCCAAGCAGTCTCCATGTTTCCAGTGTCTGTTTCCCCACTTGGAGCAGAACCTAGAAGGATGTTTCTTCCAACAGTACTAAATTTCATTGTGTGGGATGGATATTGAAGTGGTTCTAGAGGCTTACATTTCATCTTGGTTTAAAAATTATGCTTGCCGCTTCAAAAGAACATTTATTTGCAACTAAACTTGCTTAGGAACAAAGCCACCGAAGCAAATTCTGCTGTATTCCTGCATCATGATTTGGAGTGAATTTAACAACAACAACAATCTACAAGCTAAGAGTATTTTTCTCTCTTCAGGGCTGGAAAACAGAGATGTTTGCATGCTTTCTTTGATGTTGTTACACTAGAGTGTGCAACCAACTGTCCAAAGGCCAGATGGAACTCCCACAGACTTATTTTGGGCGGAAAGCTCCACGATCACGCCATAACATTTGGCAGCAAAGCGCCTTATAAAAACAGCACAATTTCCCATTGATCTGTGTAGGGAAATGATCGTGAAAAGGTGCGTTCTGTCTCCCATTGGCCGTTTAAAAAAGAAAAAACAGGGGGCTTGCAAGTACCTTAAATTCAAGGACAGTGGAGCAATTACTAGGCACAAAGGTGTTTAATAATAGAGATGAATTCCTAGTGAACTCTTTTGGCATCCACTTTGGACATCTGTCATTTAGATGAGTGAGCACATTCTTAGCTTAGGGAGTTTCCATGCAGCTGCTTTGTGCTGCGTCCAGATTGGTGGCATGCCTCTGTGTTCACATGCCATTGTTTGTCTTTGGCTACTGAACCAATTAAGCTTTGTTGTGCAAAGGGAATTCCTGGGAAGGCAAGTTTTGTAGGCTGATATGCGGGAACTTAATAGAAGGTGGTGTTCCCTTGGTGAAATTTCTTACCCCACCTGCCTCCAATGCTACTTCCTACTTCCTACAGCAAATTAAGTGCCAAAGTGCTATGCTGCTCTTTCGTTATCGTTTTCCTTGGTTGTGGAATAGGAGTTATTTTGCACAATAGGAGTAGGAGTTTTCCTTGGTTGTGGAATAGGAGTTATTTTGCACAATAGGAGTAGGAGTTTTCCTTGGTTGTGGAATAGGAGTTATTTTGCACAAATAACAAAGTTATTTTTCAAATGTCCCTTTGCAATTAAACAGGACAGGAAGAAGCTGGAGGATTGGATTGTATAAAGTTAGCACCCACCCCTCTCCTAGAAGAATGAAATGAATGAAACATGTGAAGTGTTAATACCACTTTTATAATGCCTTGGTAAAGCCACATTTGGAATACTGCATTCAGGTCACCACGGTGTAAAAAAGATGTGGAGACTCTAGAAAGAGTGCAGAGAAGAGCAACCAAGATGACTAGGAGACTGGAGGCTAATACATATGAAGAACGGTTGCTGGAATTGGGTATGTCTAGTTTGATGAAAAAGAAGGACTAGAGGAGACATGATAGCAGTGTTCCGATATCTCAGAGGCTGCCACAAAGAAGAGGGAGTCAAGCTATTCTCCAAAGCACCTGAGGGCAGGACAAGAAGCAATGGGTGGAAACTAATCAAGGAGAGAAGCAACTTAGAATTAAGGAGAAATTTCCTGACAGTGAGAACAATTAATCAGTGGAACAACTTGCCTCCAGAAGTTGCGAATGCTCCAACACTGGAAGTTTTTGAAGATGTTGCATAACCATTTGTCTGAAGTAGTGTAGTGTTTCCTGCCTAAGCAGGGGATTGGACTAGAAGATCTCTAGGGTCCCTTCCAACTCCATCATTCTATTCTATTCTAAATATTTTGAGAAATATTAAAATGGCAGAATATTATATTTCCCTAAAGGAGAAACATACTCTTGGAAAGCAGCCCCCATCTTTGTTAATAGCCCCAGCAGGACTGGGCCAGCCTATCTACAAGACAAAAGACCTTCAGCTCCAGGGTGATGGGATTAGCCCTCGCTCAAGATCCAAACAGGGTTGGCTAGAGATTGATGTTCTTCCGTTGATTACTAGTGGTTCCTTTTGGTGAAGATCTCAGTGTTTGGAGGACAATCAAGGAATTTTCTGCAAATGGGGGTTTTGAAGATAACAAGACTGGGTGAATCAAAATGCTTTAGAGCAGTGTATCTCAACCCTGGTAGCTTGAAGATGGGTGGACTTCAACTCCCAGAATCCCCCAACCAGCAGCGCAGAATGAGATTGAGATGAGGAACAGGCCTTCTCTAAAAGGCATGCTTCATTCTTGACTTGATAAGGTCAAGCTCAATATTTCATATGCACCAGTTGGGTAGTTGCCAAAAAAAAAAAAAAAATCAAGACAAGAACAACAGAGAAAGATGAAGGAGAGTGGATGAGTGCACCACTCTCTATGTTATTTATTATGTTTTTGACCTTGCAAAATTAAGATTAAGCAAAGATGCCAAGCCGTGGTCTCCGTCTCTCTTTTACGAAGGAGGAGGGGAAGTGAGTTCTACACATCAGATAAGTGATATTGGGACCTATGTTGGATTGCATGCCCAAGCTTTTTGTTCCATGCACAGAATTTTCAATGCTTCTATTCAGAATTTTTTTTTTTACGGATGCTGGAGAAGGCTCAAAACAAGGGTGCACCAAATTGATTTTGGAGTCAAGGGCCAACAGTTGCATCCTACAAAGTTGTGGGTGAGATCAGGATGAAATCTAAAGCCCGTTCTATTTCATTAACCTTCAAATATTGTTAAAACAGACGATCCCTAATAAATACAATGACTCTGTTTTCCATTCAATCAAATTATAAATTTATTTATAATTTAAATTACAATATTGTAATTTATATGATGTGGTGGCTCAGTAGCTAAGATGCTGAGCTTGTCAATCGAAAGGTCGGAAGTTCAAAGGTTTGAATCCCTAGTGCCACATAACAGGGTGAGCTCCCATTACTTGTCCCAGCTTTTGCCAACCTAGCAGTTCGAAAGCAGGTAAAAAATGTAGAAAAATAGGGACTACCTTTGGTGGGAAGGTAACAGTGTTAGTGCGCCTTTGGCGCTTAGTCATTCCAGCCACATGACCTTGGAGACGTCTTCGGACAGCGCTGGCTCTTCGGCTTTGAAAGGGAGATGAGCAGCACCCCCTATAGTCGAGAATGACTAGCACATATGTGCAAGGGGAACCTTTACCTTTACCTTTATTCAGAAGTCTCTGAGACTTCTGTCCAAGATTTCTGAACAGGTTTATCTAAGACTTTATCTAAGACTTTGGAGAACCACATAGGATTCCAGATTTTGCACCTCTGATTTAGATCAGGTTCCTAGACGTACACATGAACATTTGAACTGCTAAAGTTGTAATCCTTTTTTTCCCTCTTTGTGTGTATGATACACCTATCAATTCCTTTTTTCCCTATCCACTTTAGTGAGATAGAATACCTGCCCTTGACATCTTTTTCTGTATTTGAAGACCCTCAAATTCCATGTTCCTTTGTAGGTTTTAACACTTTTTCATCAGAAGATGTCTTGATCAAAAATTCTCATGCATCCTTAATCCTGATCCTTTAATTAGGGTAGTTATTATCTACCTTAGTCCAGATTACTTGGGAAAGAGAGGAACTATATCCATCTATAGGCTTTTATGCATATAAGGGGTGCATATAGCATATAGGCACCCCTTATAATAGGTTTTGTGAATTAAAGATAAATTTAATCCACATTTATTTTTATTTTTCCCATGTTTAAAAAAATGATGTACTTGTTATTTCTTTAAGTGCCCAGTAGGTGGAAGGCAAAATCAACCAATAAAGCTACTTTGGCTACTAAAGAATGTATGCCAACTGGCAACAAAAGGAAAGGAAATGGCAGATTATTAACTCTTAACAAGGCATACGATCTCCCTTTTTATATGAATTTGGAGAGTTGTAGATGGTCAGATGCATTGAAAAATAACAAAGAGTTTGCGCTGATATTTCATTTTCCCAACCCATTTCTCTATATTTGCCATCCCTGCCTGACTGTTCACATTTGTGTATTTATAACTTAGGGCAGCCTTTTATACTCCTGAGGAAGTGGCCGACCATGCCTGAATGATTATGCCATAATAAACGTGCTAACCTCAAAGACATTGCAAGACTCGTGCCTCTTTTTCCAAGTTTCAAGGCTTGAACAGAGATTTCCCAAGCTATGGCGAATCAAGACAGCATACTAAAAAGCAGAGACATCATCCTGCCAACAAAAGTGCCTATAGTCAGGGCTATGGTTTTCCCAGTTTGCAATGTATGGCTGTGAAAGTTGGACCATAAGAGAGGCTGAGCACCAAAGAATTGAGGCCTTTGAACTCTGGTGCTGGAGCAACACAAAGCCAAGGTGGCCTAGAGGTGGAGTTCTTGCCTCACAATCAGGAGGTTGTGAGTTCGATCCTAGGTAGAGGCAGATATAGGGTCTCCTGCTTGGGCAGCAGGTTGGATTTGATGACCTCCAAGATCCCTTCCAACTCTGTTAATCTGTTTCAAAGAGAAAGCTGAGGAATCCATGGGCTTCAATATACCAAGTTTAAGATTTTATCTGGAGACAAAGAACATTTTGCGGAGTGAAAGCTGTGTTGTTTTATTTTTGAAGGAGCACACCTGATGGAAAAACAACCCATCCCCCCAATACAAAAAAAGAAAAGTAGCAGCTGTTCATCATTTAGAACAGGTTGAGCTATCAACTATTCTGGAGCCTGTGCTATAAATATCGGCGTAGTTATATTCTGATGAGCTACTGCTTTGACTGCACGAAATAGCTGGACCTCACACAATGTACCTTTTCTTCCTAACTTGTTGATTTCTTAGCTCTCCTCCACTGTCCAACCTCACTCTCAGAGCAACATTTGCAACCCACAATAATCCTGCAAGGGGAATTAGGCTGAGCGTAGAGATTGACACAATGAATATGAATTTGTGCAAACTCCCAAACTTCCTCCTGGAAGACAGGGGGGCGCCTGGCATGCTATAGTCCCATATTTGGACCGTGATGCCCTATCCACAGTCACTCATGCGTTAGTCATCTCCCGGACTGACTACTGCAATGTTCTCTACTTGGGCTGCCCTTGAGGACCACTCAGAGGCTTCAGCTGGTGCAGAATGCCGCCGGGCGGGTTGTAATGGGAGGATCCCGATACTCCCATGTTACACCTCTCCTGCGCAACTTGCATTGGTTGCCGATTGCCCTCCGGGTGAGATTCAAGGTGCTGGTGTTAACTTATAAAGCCCTTCATGGCTTAGGCCCAGGATATCTGTCGGACCACCTGCAACCAGCATCGACTTCCCATCGCCCGGTGCGTTCCCACAGAGAGGGCCTACTCAGGGTGCCATCGGCTAGACAATGTTGGCTGGCGACCCCCAGGGGTAGAGCCTTCTCTGTGGCCGCTCCCACCCTTTGGAATCAACTTCCTGTGGGTCTTTGGCTGGCCCCCGACCTTCGTACCTTCCACCGTGAGCTTAAGACCTGGCTATTTCTTTTTCTTTCTTTTATTAGATTTATATACCGCCCTACTCCCGAAGGACTCAGGGTGGTGAACAGGCACAAAATAAAATACATAAATACAAAAGTTAAAAGATATAATTAAAACCAGATTAAATAATTTAGCCCAAGACAATTAAAAAATCCCAATAATTTAAAACAAATTAAAATTTCGATGTAAAAGAATTTTAAAACAGGGGAGAAAATTAGGCCAGGCCGGCTTGCTGGAATAGGAGAATCTTAAGAGCACGGCGGAAAGTGCGTAGATCCGGGATCCTCCATATCTCTGGGGAGCTCGTTCCAGATAGTTAGTGCCCCCACAGAGAAGGCCCTCCCCCTGGGGGCTGCCAGTCGACATTGTTTAGCTGACGGCACCCGGAGGAGCCCCTCTCTATGACAGCGTACCAGCCAGTGGGAGGCTGCTTGTGGTAGTAGGCGGTCCCGTAAATAACCAGGTCCTAAGCCATGGAGTGCTCTAAAGGTGCTAACCAGAACCTTGAAGCGCACCTGGAAGACCTCCGGGAGCCAGTGCAGCTCGCGCAGGAGAGGTGTCACACGGGAGCGCCATGTTGCTCCCATAACCACCTGCACGGCTGCACTCTGCGCCAGTTGGAGCCTCCGGGTGCTCCTCAAGGGGAGCCCCATGTAGAGACAGTTGCAGTAGTCCAGGCGGGAAGTGACGAGGGCATGAGTGATTGTGTGTAGGGAGTCCCAATCCAGAAAGGGATGCAACTGGCGAATCAGGCGAACCTGATGAAAAATCCTCCCGGTCACGGCCGTCAAGTGCTCTTCTAAAGACAGCTGTGAATCCAGGAGGACACCCAAGTTGTGAGCCCTCTCCGTGGGGGCCAAACACCAGCAAACGCCCTAGCCAGGACTGATGGGATCTACTGTTTTAAATTGATTTTTAGTCTGTTTTAATTTGTTTTAATTTGTATTTATTGGGATTGTTTCATTTGATGTAAGCGGCCCTGAGTCCTTCGGAGAGAGGGCGGCATATAAATCTAATAAATACTAATAATAATAGTTCAAGGAATCATGAAGAGTCGGACACCACTTGGCAACTGAACAACCACAGCAAAGAACAAGAGAATGAGCCAAGAAGGGGGATTGAGATGGTGAATCATTGCCATAAATTATAAATAAAATGCACAAATGCATTGCACAAATTTTGATTAAGTGACCCAAAGGTGCTTTTTCAAGAGGCAAGTGAGCTTTCTGGTTTTTGTTTTTGTTTTCTGTGATGATTTTTCGCTTCTCATCCAAGAAGCTTCTGAAGAAGAGCTGAAGAAGCTTCTTGGATGAGAAGTGAAATGTCTTCAAAGAAAAACCAGAAAGTCCAGTGGCTTCTTGAAAAAGCACCTTTGGGACAACCATGACCTGGATGACTGAGAATCTCCATAGGCATTTGATTAAGTAACTGGGGTGGCGGCTTCCCCATTATTGAATGTGTTCAGCCAGAGTCTGGGCAGCTACCTGTCTGGGATATTTTCATTCAGATCTCTGCCTTTAAGCAGAAAATTCAGGAGACTCAATGGATTCATTTGTTTCCAGGATTATTTTATTGCTTTATTAATTCAACTTTTGCATTGGTACTCATGCTTCCTTTTCACAGAAGCTCTGGTTACTCTCATTCCATTCCATTAGAAGGAAAGGGCAGGCTCAGTCTAGGTCTCATATGGTTTACAATGTAAATAGGCACAAGAAGGGAGAAGGGGGAAAAGGATATGACCATTTTCTGCATTTAACCTAGGTGCACACAACATAGTAAAGCTTACATCTGGGCTGCTAAAACCAAGATCGTGTCATGTAACATACTTTGTCTGAACTTTGTCATCAAAAAAGGATGACAAAGGATGTTCTTCCTGCGCCAACTCAGGAAGCTCAAACTGCCCAAGAAGCTGCTGATCCAGTTCTACAGAGGAATTATTGAGTCTGTCATCTGCACTTCTATAACTGTCTGGTTTGGTTCTGCAACCCAACAAGACAGACACAGACTTCAGAGGATCATTAGAACTGCAGAAAAAAACAATTACTACCAACCTGCTTTCCATTGAGGACCTGTATACTGCATGAGTCAAAAAGAGGGCTGTAAAATATTTACAGACCCCTCGCATCCTGGACATAAGTTGTTTCAAGTCCTACCCTCAAAACAATGCTATAGAGCACTGCACACCAGAACAACTAGACACAAGAGCAGTTTTTTCCCAAACGCCATCACTCTGCTAAACAAATAATTCCGTCAACACTGTCAAACTATTCACTAAGTCTGCATTACTATTACTATTAATCTTCTCATCATTCCTATCAGCCATCTCCTCCCACTTATGACTGTATGACTGTAACTTTGTTGCTTGTATCCTTATGATTTATATTGATTGTTTCCTAGTACGATTTGATTGCTTATTTGTACCCTATGACTATCATTAAGTGTTGTACTTTATGATTCTTAACGAGTGTATCTTGTCTTTTTATGTGCACTGAGAGCATATGCACCAAAGACAAATTCCTTCTGTGTCCAATCACACTTGGCCAATAAAGGATAAAGAAAGAAAGAACAAATCATAAAAAGGCTTAATACAATGTCCTGATTCACACAACATACTAAGACAAGGGCTGAGTTCCTACAATTCTCTAGTTATCACACATAATGACATAATCATGGACTATCCATATCTATTTTGTCCTAGCTCAGAATATTGTACAAGTGAGTCGCAATGTGATTTGCATGATATTGGAGCAAACGTCTAAGGACCCCAAAAAGATCTTATAAACACTTTTTCAAAAGGCAACTGGACTGGTTTTTCCTTGAGGAGAAAAAAAAAATTCACTGAGAAAGAAAAAAGTGGACTGTTTTTTTTTCCTTCTTCCTCAAGGAAAAAATAGGTCCAGTTGCCTTTTGAAAAAGCACTTTTGAGACAACTATGACCTGGATGACTGAAAATCTCCACAGACTCCAAAAAGATGATTTTTCAAGAAAATAGCTTGTTGCTATTTTTACATCTCCGTCTCAGGATTCTGGAGTAATTACCTTGCTTTTTTTTAAATGTGCACTCTTTCGAAGTGTGTCCCTTACCTTTCTCCATTGAATTCAAGCTGAAATATAAAGGTTTTGTCTGGGCAGCCTTGTTTAATTTCATAGCGCTACCATGATGATAAGGGCGAAATTGTTATTGTTATTTATTTAATCAATTTATAAGCCATCTCAATTGCCCTGCCAACTCTAAACCATAATATAATCAATACCATATACTATATCAACCATGTGATATATACATTTTAAAAACAAAGGGAGAGGAAGAAAAAAAATCAATAATAACCATATCGACTTTAATAGCTCACATTAGGGGAAACTATAATCACAAATAAAAACATCAGTCAAACTAAAAAAAAAAAACAGGTTCACAAATTGCCCGGCCTGCTTAAAGCATCAGTTTTTCAGAGCTTTCCTAAAGATCATCAAAATTTGGTCCATGTGGACTTTATCATTAGAAATGATTTCAGGAATTATGGAAGGAACCATGCAAGGCCATATCCTCATTGGTCAAGGAGACAAGTGTCTTCTCATTCTCTGTAGCTTGTATGAGCCGCGGTGGCGCAGTGGTTAGAGTGCTACTTCTTTTTTTTATTATTATTATTATATTTTTATTGTTAAAGAATAACAAAAAGGAAAAAAAATCAATACAAAAAATCAATAGTAAGAAAAGGAAAAAAAAAAAAATTCCCCCAACCTGCTATACAAACGGAAAGGAAGTCTTAGGAACTTGAGGTCTTCAATTCTTCCAGAAATCTCTTTGATAAGGTACTGGTGCCGATTCATCCAATCTCCCAAGTGCAAAGTCCACAAATGGTTGCCAAGTGTTCCAAAAAACATTTTCTTTATATATACCACTTCTAATTTTAATATCACAAGTCAATTTATCATTTAATGCAAATTTCCATGTTTCATTGTACCATTCTTCTAATTTTAAGTCAACATTTAATTTCCAATATCTAGCAATTATAATTCTCCCCATTATAACCAAAATCCTCACCAATTCTCTTTCTCCAGTTGTTAATGTTGTTTCATTCAATATTAATAATAATATGGTTTCCAATTTCAATTTGACCCTCTTCTTAATTATTTCAAATATTTCATTTTCTATCCTAGACCAAAAAAGTTCAACCCCATTACATTTACACCACATATGAACATATGTCCCGAGTTCCACTTTACATCTCCAACACATTTTATCCACTTTATTATCCATTTGAAAAAGTCTTATTGGGGTCAAATACCACTTCCAAATAACTTTATAATTATGTTCTTTAATCCTTATTGATAATGTCCTCATTATTCTGCTAACCCAATTAGAGTGCTACTTCTGCTGGTCACCGGCTACCAGCAGTTTGGCGGATTGAATCCCACCAAGGTTCAAGGTTGACTCAGCCTTCCATCCTTCCGAGGTGGGTAAAATGAGGAGCCACATTGTTGGGGGCAACAGGCTGACTCTGTAAACCACTTAGAGAGGGCTGTAAAGCACTATGAAATGGTATATAAGACTAAGTGCTATTGCTATTACTAGTATGGAGTCCCATCAGGCTAGTGAAGATGGAATGATCTGCCTGGAATTCCTAATCACTGAAGATGATCAGGGAAGTTGTCAAAATAGTTTGACTATTTTCTTCCTAGAACAATTGGATATAAGTATGGCTTAGGAATTAGATTATGAAAGAGGCTCCTTGGTTGAGGTGTCTTTAGATGCTGATGGCCAATATTCCAAAGTGTCTATGGGAATTCTGAATCATCCAGGTTATGGTTGTCCCAAAGGTGAATAGGATAGGATAGGATAGGATAGGATAGGATAGGATAGGATAGGATAGGATAGGATAGGATAGATTTCTTTATTAGCCAAGTGTGATTGGACACACAAGGAATTTGTCTTGGTGCATACACTCTCAATGTACATAAAAGAAAAGATATGTTCATCAAGAATCACAAGGTACTACACTTAATGATAGTCAAAGGGAACAAATAAGCAATCAAATCATATTAGGAAACAGTCAATATAAATCGTAAGGATACCAGCGACAAGGTTACAGTCATACAGTCATAAGTGGGAGGAGATGGGTGATAGGAATGATGAGAAGATTAATACTAGTGCAGGCTTAGTGAATAGTTTGACAGGGAATTATTTGTTTAGCAGAGTGATGGCGTTCGGTGGTTTTCCAAAAGGCAATTGGACCTTGTTGGGTTTTTTTTCTTCTTCTTTGAAAACATTTCACTTCTCATCCAAGAAGCTTCTTCAGTTCTGAATGGAGGAATGAACTGAACTAAACTGAAGTGAACTGAAGAAGATTCCCAGATGAAAAGCAAAGCGTTTTCAAAGAAGAAAAAACCCCAAGAAAACCCAGTTATCTTTTGGAAAAGCCCCTTTGGGATATTCCAAAGTGGTTCTTTTCAATTGAAAACACAATGACCTGTAATGGGCTTTCACCTGTACCTGGGCATTCAGTCAGCTTGTCAGCAGCCAGTTAAACCCATCAGCTTCTCAAACGTCTCAAAGGACAGAAATAACCACCAGGTTCCTAAGTGCTTATTATGGAACTTTAAAAATGCCTCTGTAGGGGAGCTGAAATTAGCCCAAAGTGCTGCTTCCCTTCTTCTTAAAAATTACAAAAATTACAAAAGCATTCCCAAAGTTATTTTTAATAAAATAAATCATTGGTAAATGGGAAGTAAATGATTGTCTTTAGTCCGTTAGCTCAGCAGGAGAATCAAGATCAAGGCTACTCTGGAGCCCAAAAGAGATTGGCAGGAAGGTTGGAGGAAAGTGGGAATTTAAAAACTGACATTTTCTTCCATGTGGAACTGGACTTGGCTGCCTAAGAAAGGAGTGGGGTGGGGGGCACAGAGAGGCACAGGCTACCAAATGCTATTCCTTGCACAACTTTAATTTTCAGAGAATCGCGTTTATTCTGCTATCGCGCTCTTATGCTTATTAAGACATACATTTTATGAGCTTTTCCTTGGATCGATACTCTTTAAGGCTGGGTTCACCTAATATGCTAAACTCAGATTAGCAAAAGACAACATTTGTGTCCCTTGCAACATGCCGTGCTCAAACCATGTTGCAGTCTCTCTGAGTCTTGCCGAGTTCAGGAAGGGAGGCCCTGCTCTTCATAATCATAATCATAATCATAAGTTTATTTGTCAAGCATGTATAAGATAATAGGTAAAAGTATAAACATCATTTGAATACATGAAAAGAGTAAGTAACAAGGAATATTAGGACAGGGATAGTAGGCACGCTGGTGCACTTATGCACCCCCTTACAGACCTCTTAGGAATGGGGTGAGCTCAACAGTAGACAGTTTAAGGTTAAAGTGTTGGGGGTTTGGGGAAGAAACTACAGAGTCAGGTAGGGCATTCCAGGCATTGACCACTCTGTTACTGCAATCTAGTTTGGAAAGGTTTACCTTGAGTTTGTATCTATCATTTGCTCATGTATTATTGTGGTTGACGCTGAAGTGGTCATTGACAGGAAGGACATTGTGGCAGATAATTTTATGTACTATGCTTAGGTCAGACTGAAGTCGGCGTAGTTCTAAGTTGTCTAAGCCCAAAATTTGGAGTCTGATGGCATAAGGTCTTTTATTGCAGTTAGAGGAATGGAGGACTCTTCTCGTAAAATATCTCTGGACTCTCTCGATTGTATTAATGTCCGATATGCAGTGCAGGTTCCATACAGATGAGCTGTATTCAAGAATTGGTCTAGGAAATGTTTTGTATGCTCTAATTAGTAGTATAACATTACCAGAAAAGAAGCTACGCAAGATTAGGTTAACAACTCTTAATACCTTTCTGGCAATGTTGTTACAGTAGGCTCGGGTACTTAGATCTTTAGAAATGAGTACTCCAAGGTCCTTGTCAGAGTGAGGGTCATCTACAAGGTCATGTCTGGACTTCCTTGGAACTGTTCTGAACTGAAGAAGCTTCTTGGATGAGAAGTTAAACATTTTCAAAGAGAACAGCAAGAAAATCCAATTGCTTTTTTGAGAAAAAAACACCCTCCTTCCCCCCAGTTTTCCCAGAAGGATGTTGATAGTTTGTTAATATCTTGCTTGGGTTTCTACTCAAACAACATATCTAAAAGGTGCTAGGAGATGCTGCCATATTCTACACTCTAGGACTGTGATGGAGAACTTATGGCACGCATGCCAGAGGTGGCATGCAGAGCCCTCTCTGTGGGCACAGGCGCTGTTGCCAGCTGATCTTCAAGCGTGCCGGAGCACAAGAAACCCGAAGATCAGCTGGCTGGTACACATGTGTGCCCCGGAAACTGGAAGACTAGGTCACCGGCACACAAATGTGCACCAACCAGCTGGTCTTTGGGTTTCCAGGACTCCAGTGCATCTGAAAACCAGCTGGCTGGCATGCACGCACTTGCTGGAAACCAGAAGATAAGCTGGTTTTCGAGTTTCCGGGGCTCTGAAGTGTGCATACGTGTTCCAGTTTGGGCACCTGGTGCTGAAAAGGTTCGCCATCACTGCTGTAGGATATCATTTGCCTGTCTTATCTGGAAGTCCTGTTCTTATTTTTACTAACTCTCAAGAAAGAAAGGGGGACAGGTGCCCATATGGCCCTGTGCACAGGTAACAGGTACTGCCAACACTTGGGCAACTGTTGAAGGAAGGACAGGTTCTTCGTCAATTGCGGGTGTACGATTAGGGCACTCTTCCTGTCCACATGCATTGATTACAGAATAGCCAGTCAAATCATTTTAATGAGTTCTGACTGCTGCTGTGAGCAGCCAGTAACTATGGTAACTTCTTTCCAAAGTAACATGCTCTCTCTCTCTCTGTGTGTGTGCGTATGTGTGCTTGCATGTATGTGTGTCACAGGACTTTTGTTTGAGGATGGGGAGGTGATTGGAGGAGAGCAGGGAAGATGGCAGTTCCTTTGGGAATTTCAGGTTCATTTGCATCAAGGATTTGGAAGAAGAAACGGCACAGAGAGGCTCCAGAGACCCACAATCTCTCTTTAATGAAATGATCTGTGCCCCAGTGTTTCCGACTCTGTGTTCCAATTTGCCATTTGTTGGACTCAAATGCCCATCTGGGAACATCAGATCACACTGGCGTTCTATCAATCCCGGGCTTAAGTCAACATAGGGTTGGTGAGGCACACAGGTGTATTTTCAGTGGGACAGTGGTATGTAATTCATCATTTACTAAGACTAGCATTTAGATGTAGACCCTCAGGTGGGAGTGCTGCTGCTTAGTATCCCTAAAAGCTGCTTGTAGGAGATAACTAGGTGGAGACTGAGGGAGGAGTCAAATGTGTTATCAATTTGGAGTCCCTTCGTACCCGCAGGAAATCTAAATCACTTGAATTCCATTGACTCTTATCTACCGCCAATTTGCATTTGACCATTAGTAGTTCAGATTCTTGTAGAGAGCACTAACATGCATTTGTGAGCGGTGTGGTGGCCTAGAGGTAAAGACGCTTGCCTCCCACTCGGAAGGTTGAGAGTTCAATCCTCGGCAGTGACAGATTCAGTTAGGGCATAAAGAGAAAATATCTGCTGCGCACACTGCATAGATGTCAAGAAAGGCATCTGGCCAGTAAATGCTCAACCCTATTCAGTCGCCCCAACACCCCTGCCACTCCAAATAAAGGAATTACAGAGTGGTAAAAAAGAAAAAAAAACTATATTCGTTTGTACTGCCTAGACTCCTGATTTCTTTCACTTGACACTTCTCTTTGTTCTCTAACTTGATCTTCCCCAAAGGAATAAATCCTGATAATCATGGATCCTTTCACTACTTAGGGCTAGTCCTTGACTTACAACCAGTGTTGGGTTCCTCCTGGTTCGGTTCGGTTCAGCCGAGCCGGTAGCAGTGACGATACCGAACCAGCTAGACACACCCACCTAGTCACATGACCTCCAAACCACACCCACAAAATAAGCCATGCCCACAGAACCGGTAGTAAAAAAATTTAGAACCCACCCCTGCTTACAACTGTAAGTTAGCATGCTCATAAATCACTGCGGTCATTAAGCAGGTCACTACATGACCGCACCTGGTTTATGACTTCTTTAAAGCAGTTGTTAAACAAACATGGTTGTTTTTAACCATGGTTTTCCCCCAATGGCTCTTTTTTGCTGGAAACCAAGAAGTAAATGTGAGTTCATTGTCAGGTGCCCCAGATGCAATCGTGTATCTGTCATAACTTCAAACAGTTGCTACGTTACAGGTAGTCCTTGACTTACAACCATGCTAGTGACCATCTGAAATTACAATGGCACTGAAAAGAAAGTGACTTACATGTCTCGCTTTTCACACTTCACGACTATTGCAATCACGTGATGAAAATTCAAAGGCTTGGCAATTGGCATGTATTTCTGAGGGTTGCAGGGTCCCAGGATCATGTGATCACTTTTTGCAACATTCTGAAAAGCAAAATCAATGGGGAAGTGAGATTCATTTCACAACAGATTGCTAACTTAAGAACTACAATAATTCACTTAACAATAGTGCTGAGAAAAGACATAAAAGGTAAAGATAAAAGTTCCCCTCGCACAGGGGTGAAATCCAGCAAGTTCTGACAGCTCTGGAGAATCGGTAGCGAAAATTTTGAGCAGTTTGGAAAACTGGCAAATGCCACCTCTGGCTGACCCCAGAGTGGGGTGGGAATGGAGATTTTGCACTATCCTTCTCCTGCCACGCTCACCAAGCCACACCATGCCCAACAAGCCACACCCACAGAACCGGTAGTAAAAAAAATTGGATTTCATCACTGTCCTGGCACATATGTGCTAATTGTTCCCGACTCTAGGGGGCAGTGCTCAACTCCGTTTCAAAGCCGAAGAGCCAGCGCTGTCCGAACAAGTCTCTGTGGTCATGTGGCCAGCATGACTCAACGCCAAAGGTGCATGGAATGCTGTTACATTCCCACTAAAGGTGATCCCTATTTTTCTACTTGCATTTTTTACTTTTGAGCTGCTAGGTTGGCAGAAGCTGGGACAAGTAACGGGAGCTCACCCCGTTACGCGGTACTAGGGATTCGAACTGCTGAACTGAACTGCCAACCTTTCGATCATCAAGCTCAACCTCTTAGCCACTGAGCCACTGCGTCTCATAAAATGACATAAAATGAGGTAAAACTCCAAGGAGCCTTGGTGGTGCAGCGGACTAAAGTGCTGTTAAGTAGCACTTAGCTGCCAGCTGTCTGCAATTACTGCGAGTTCAAATCTCACCAGGCTCAAGGTTGACTCAGCCTTCCATCCTTCCGAGGTAGGTAAAATGAGGACCCGGATTGTGGGGGCAATAAGCTGACTTTGTATTAAAAAAACACCTCTTGGGGGGGCCCAAAAGCCCTACTAAGCAGGTATATACAAAAGTATGAAGGCTATTGCTTAACGCATTGTAAGCCGCCCTGAGTCTCCGGAGAAGGGCGGCATATAAATCGAACCAATAAATAAATAAATAAATAAATAAATAAATAAATCTCACATAACAACTGTCTTGCTTAGCAATTTGTTTATTTATTTTGTCGTGCTTATGTAGTGTCTATTGGAGGTGGTGACCCTTTGAGAACTGCATGCGATGAAATTTCATTTTAATGTATGCCGATTAGTGTACATTCAATGTGACAGTACTTATTCTAAGTTTTAAGTTCTAATTCAGGGCTCAATTGTGTTAGAAGTTGAAGACTAATTGTACCTGTATTCTTCCATAACACGGGTGTCAAACTCGCCACGTCCCGTTGCCATCACATGATGTTTACCCCAGTCGCGGAGCTGGGGCGGGCTTGGCCTATCTGTGAAACATCCGGCCCATGGGCCGCCATTTTGACACTCTTGTTTTATAAGTTTACCTAGCAAGAAGCAGAATGGGAGCCAAAATAGAGCATCCCACCAGCACCAAATGTGGAGAAAATCTGAAAAGATGGTCTCTGCATTTATTTATTTATTTGTTAATAAATAAATCTCATCTCATCTCATCGGATGTGACTCTAGGCAGCATATCAAGAATGGCAGGGCATGAAGCTGATATAAATGGATACAAAGGGGGGGGATTACTCTTTTTATGTTCTATAACTTTAAAGAATGGAAGAGGTGCCCTTCCCTGAAGCTCATACCCAGAGACTGCTTTCCTGCCCACTATCTGAGCAGGGATATGGGCACGGATGGTTTTATTTTGCAAAGCGCTCCAAAATTGTGATTGTGTTTGCCCTCACAAATCCAACAAGATAGGTCACTGTAATTGGGTTAAAATGGAGAAGCTGAGATTGAGAGAAAGTGGCAGTGATGAATTCTATCTATCTCCACCAACTGAGATTGAAAGTGGCAATCTAATAGGATATGTTAGGATTCCAGCCCTGAAATGGTCTTTGGAATAATCAAAAAAAGAAATGTATTCTCCATCAGACTAATTATAAAGAAGAGTGGGAGAATCTAGAATAATTTTGAGGTTGGAGAGTTTACATAGCAATCAAATCAGCCTTCCCTCATCTGTTGCTCTCTATATGCATGGACGGCAGCTCCTAGAGGCCTTCAGACTATCCCAATGTTGAGTCCTTCAGGTATCTATGTTGGCTAGGAATTAGTATGTAAGCTGGCTAGGTTTTGTCAGTGGTGAAATCCAATGGGTGTGGTGTGGCCTGGTGGGGATAGCTTGGTGGGCGTGGCTTGGTGGGTGTGGCAGGGGAAGGATACTGCCAAATCTCCATTCCCACCCCACTCCAGAAGAAGGATACTGCAAAATCCCCATTCCCTCCCAAGTCCTGGGGGAAGGATATTGCAAAATCCCCATTCCCTCCCCACTCCAGGGGAAGGATATTGCAAAATCTCCATTCCCACCCAACTCTGGGGCCAGCCAGAGGTGGTATTTGCCGGTTCTCTGAACTACTCAAAATTTCCGCTGCCGGTTCTCTGAACTGCTCAAAATTTCCACCACCGGTTCTCCAGAACCTGTCAGAACCTACTGGATTTCATCCCTGAGTTTTGTGGTCTAACCCATGAGGAGGTACTCATGGGTTGTTTGGTAGAGAACTATATTTAGAACAAATTGTCAAATAATCCATTTGAAATATTGAGAACATTAACATCACTCCAATCCTTTGACCAGCTGTCCTTATAGACTCTAGTTAATCTTACACCAACAATCAATTCTTAGAAACATTATTCTGGTTTGAAATGGGGCAAGTGAAACCTGAATGGTGCTTATTTAGTGCATTTTAATGTGTGGTAAGAGGTGGAGAATGACACCTCTCATTTACTTAACAACATTTTCTGAGTGCAATCAGAATGAGCTTATTGTTCTTCAGCTATTTTCTCAGGGAAAGCACCATGGTCCTTGCAGTGAAGGAATATAAAGGCTGTATGTGTCAGCTCACTGATTCCTCTTAATTTTTCATTTGGCAAGTATTTATTTATTTATTTAGCATATGGTTGGTCACACACAGTATTAAAACACTTCATTTTTACAGGTTAAAAACAATTAAAAGCAATAAAAAAGCAGTAAGAAAACCTAAAAGGAAAACAGAAATAACATTTCAAAGTTTAATGTCGAGTTTGGAGATCCAGTCAGTAGCTGCCGTTGTTATGCAGAGGAAGTCCCTAGAATCTCCTTTGGCAAGTAATCTGTGTGTCTTGCTAAGACTAGAAGTACTGTAGCCTTCATATAAACAGCTGAGTTCTAGATAGGGATGGGCTTCAAAAATTTTAGCAAGGGGTTATCTGTCTGGTTGATGGGTAGGTGTGGCCATGGTGGGCGTGGCCTAGTTGGCCTCCTGCACCACAGTGGGACGGGGGCATATTTTTGCCCTCCCTGGGCTCCGGAGGCTTTCCTCAAGCCTCCGGGAGGACGAAAATGGCCTACCCAGACTCCGAAGGCCTTCTGGAGGGCCCATTTCTGGCCTTCCCAAACTTCCGGTAGGCCCATTTTTCACCCTCCCCGAGCCTCTGCGCGCACCCTGCACTTACCTGCATCCAAAATAGGCTGCCTGAGGACTCCTGGGAGGGGCGGGGCGGGGTGAGGTGGGTGGGGCCAGCCAGGAGTAGAATTTGGGGGTTCTCCGAATCGCACAGAATCTTAGGTAGAGGATCTCCCGAACCCCTGAGAATCTCCAGCAGCCCATCCCTGGTTCTAGATTTCCAAAACACATAGTCATAAGTTTGGAAAGGATGTAGGACATAGCCAAGGGAGCTTAAACAATAATCTGCTTGCTCGTCCTTCTGGAAAATCCTTGGTGGAACCTAAGAGTGCTTCTGTTCTAAATGGGGCTTAATTTGCATGTCCATAATCTATTTCCAACCCATTGAAGAGAGAAGACACATTCAAATTTTTCCTGGTTTACATCTGCAACTTTCTCTCATTCGCCATGCAGGATGGGTCATAGTATAGAAGCATTTGAAGGACCATAGATTCCTTCCTGTGATCTAAGACAGGGGTGTCAAACTCACTTTGTCACAGCAGCATCACGTGACATATTGGGACTTTTCCCCCTTCGCTAAACTGAGTGTGGGCGTGGCCAGCGCCTGAGGCATCCAGCCCATGGGTCAGGAGTTTGACAGCCCTTATCTAAGAGATAAGTTGGCATCATCTCAAACTCTTAATTTTCTCTTAGATTTCTAAGAAAATCTTTTTTGCCTGATAGGAAAAAAAAAGTTCTTGATGTCTAATATTATTTGATGTTATCAACGCTGCAATTTACCCAGACAAATTATCACTACACCAAATTGCATAAGCAATTACATTTATTTTTAGAAAATCATTGCTGGGTAGCCTATATTATATCATCAGTTGCATTTGATATGGTCCCACAGCAGGTCTGGGAAAATCTATGGCACTTTGAATATTGTCATCCTCCAGTTGTGGTCAATTACTATTAATCAATAATCAAAACAGGAAATGTAATCTGGCCACGTTTTAGAACCTTCAGCTTGCTCTTTTCATTTTTTGTTCTTTCATATGTTTCATTACTTGATCACTGGCAAATTATATGTGAAATTACTGATCCAGTGAATAATTCATGTATAAGTTGGTTCTGGCTGCGGTTTTCTTGCTTTTGAAGAAGTACACAAGCAAAGTCTTAGCTATCAGCCAATATATCCGTATCTGCAAATTTGCAATTCGCCATTTAAAAAAAAAAAAAAAAGTATATTAAGAAAATATATATACAAAAATGCCTTGATGCATTCCAGTTGAAGCAGCATGAAAGCCTGTGAAATAAATAAATCCATGTTCTCTTCTATTGGAATAAATAAATCTACAATTAAATCTTCTCTGAAAGAATGTTGAAAACGACACTGTATTGGGGGATATAATTGGCAAAAAAACCTTTCCGCAGTGGGCAAAACATCAAAAAAAAAACAAAAAAACCCAAAACAAAACCTCACCAAATCCCACTGTATGTTGGAAGAAGTGTGCACCAGTATTGACCCATTTTAGTGGAAACTTTAAAAAGAAACTACTGAGGTGTGATGAACCGAGTTTGACAGATACATAAAAATGGGAAACAGAGAATTCCTGCAACTGACAGATTTCTCCTCCTAACTCAGGCATCCTCTTATGGGTCTTTCAGTCTCAGAAACCCGATACTTTCAGCTGTCTGGCTTTTCTGCTTAGTGCTTGCTTTGCTTTTGAAGAGATGGAGTGAGATTTGCATTTTTATTTTATTTTATTTTTGCATGTCTCCTGTCCTTTTTTTCCCAGAGATGTTTCATCTTGGACATAACAAACGGCTCCCTTTGTTCTGGAGAAGGAGAACCTCCGTTCATCTGATATCCTGATGCTTAATTGAGAGCCTTCACAGCTGTTTCAAGGATGAAGAGCTAGACAAAAGGGAGACGAGAAAGATGTGTGTGTGTGTGTGTGTGTGTGTGTGTGTGTGTTTCAAAAGGCACAGTGACAACACTGCAATAATAACAATAACCATGAGCACCAGCAGGGTGAATGTTTTGAAGGACATGAGACTGTTTCCAGTGAGTAACAAGAAACACAACACCAATGGCAAGAACATGCAGGGGTGAGCTGCTGGGAGTTCACAAGGGTTCGGGAGAACCTCTAGCTAAGATTCTGTGCAGTTCAGAAAACCCCCAAATCTCACTCCTGGATGGTCCTGTCCACCCTGCCCTGCCCCTCCCAGGAATCTCCTAGGAGTCTCCACATGGCCCGTTTTGGATGCAGGTAAGTGCAGGGCCTGTGCGGAAGCTTGGGGAGGGCGAAAAATGAGCCTACCGAATGTTTGTGGCCTCCAGAGGGCCTCCAGAGCCTGGGGAGGCTGTTTTCATCCTCCCAGAGGCTTAAGGAAAGCTTCCAGAGTCCAGCGAGGGCAAAAACGCCCCCCCCCCCCGTGATGCAGGAGGCTAACTAGGCCACGCCCATCCAGCAACCGGGCAGAGAACCCCTTGCTAAAATTTTTGAAGCCTACCCCTGAGAACATGAATGTGTGTGAGAGAGAGACAAAGAAAGTGAGGAGGGACCCTTTTCTAAATTGACCTCCGTTGGTAAACATTCAGTATTTTTATTGTTGCAATGGCTGAAAGGCATTCTGATCCTCTTACATCAAGGCTGGGGAACTTGTGATCTTCCAGATTAGGAATGGGGGAAATTTTTTATTTCAAAAAAAATGAACCAATACACAAATGGCTAAATTGTTGTTTGAAATTTGAGATTCTCTGAATTTTGCGCTTCCATTTATCAATCTTTTAAACATTTACCTTTTAGGGGCAGGGGAGTCAAACTCAAGGCCTGAGAGCCAGATTCGGCCCATGGGGTGCTTAAATCTGGCCTGGGGGGGCCGCCCTGGAAACAGCGAAGGACCGGTCCGCAGTGCCTCTGCCATTGAAAACGGAGCTTGGGAGGGTAGCAGGAGGATTGCAAGAGGCCATCACAGCTGGAAATGGAGCTCGCGAGGGCTGCACGTAGTCCTCCTGAGCTCCGTTTTCACTGGCAAAGGGTTCCAGGAGGCCGTCAAGCCAGAAACGGAGGTTGTGAGGGCTGCACGTGGTCCTCCCAAGGTCCGTTTTTGCAGGAGGCTGTCACAGCTGGAAATGGAGCTCGGGAATCCCTTTTCATTGGCAGGCGCCCCTGACATGAGTGACGTCGAGCTGGCCATGCCCACCCCAGCCCTCCGAGGTCAAACACAGCCCTGATGTGGCTCAATGAAATAGAGCTTGACACCCTTGTTTTAGGGCATTGTCTGTACAAAATTGCCTTGTACGAGGCAAATGGGTTTACCAAACTGTAAACTAAGTAAAACTGCAAGCAAAAAAAAAGAAAATGCATGTTGGGTGAAATTGCATCAGTACACGTACAAAGCTCAATGAAATATTTGCACCCAAAATATACAGAATAAAAAATAATGAATCACACCTGGTTTATTTACAGAAAAGAAATCCTTACAGAAATGAGAAACAGGAAAACAATTACAGGTAGTCCTTGATTTATGGCCACCATGGAGCCAAAATTTCTGTTGCTAAGGGAGGCAGTTGTTTAGTGAGTTTTGCTCCACTTTAGGACACCTTTCTTGCCACAGTTGTTAAGTGAATTATTGCAGTTGTTCAGTTAGTAACATGGTTGTTAAGTGAATCTAGCTTCCCCATTGGTGTTGCTTGTTAGAAGATCGCAAAATGTGATCACATGACTCCAGGACATTGCAATCATCATACATACGAGCCAGTTGCCAAACATCCAAATTCTGATTACTTGACATGAGGATGCTGCAATGGCCGTAAGTGTGAAAAATGATCATAGGTCTTTTTTTTCAATGCCACTGTAACTTCAAATGGTCATTAAACAAATTGTCATAAATTGAGGACTACCTGTGACCTACTAGTTCTCGCCAGGAAGGCTCTTGATCTTCTTGGAGCAAGGAATTGTGGTGGTGCAGTGATTAGAATGCAGTGCTGCAGGCTACTTCTGCTCACTGCCAGCTGCCTACAGTTTGACAGTTCGAATCTCACCAGGCTCAAGGTTGACTCAGCCTTACATCCTTCCGAGGTAGGTAAAATGAGGACCCAGATTGTTGGGGGCAATAGGCTGACTTTGTAAACCGCTTAGGGCTGTAAAGCACTGCGAAGCAGTATATAAGTCTAAGTGATATTGCTAGTGCTAAATTGGTTCCCCCTTGCACATATGTGCAAGTCGTTCCCGACTCTAGGGGGTGGTGCTCATCTCTGTTTCAAAGCTGAAGAGCCAGTGCTGTCCGAAGATGTCTCCGTGGTCATGTGGCCGGCATGACTCAACGCCAAAGGCACACGGAATGCTGTTACCTTCCCACCAGAGGTGGTCCCTATTTTTCTACTCGCCTTTTTTTTTTTTACGTGCTTTTGAACTGCTAGGTTGGCAGAAGCTGGGACAAGTAATGGGAGCTCACCCAATTACGCGGCACTAGGTATTTGAACCGCTGAACTGCCGACCTTTCAATCGACAAGCATCTTAGCCTCTGAGCATCTTAGCCTCTGAGCCGCTGCACCCCTTTTTGCTAAATTAAGTTGAGTCATGCCGGCCACATGACCACGGAGACATCTTCGGACAGCACTGGCTCTTTAGCTTTGAAACAGAGATGAGCACCACCGCCCTCTCTAAGCGGTTTACAAAGTCAGCCTATTGCCCCCAACAATCTGGGTCCTCATTTTACCTACCTGTCAGACACCCTATGGAACCTCCTGGATTGAAGCTAGAAGTTAAGAACATTTGTGGCTTTCAAAAGCTTTGGCGCAACCCACAGAGATCTTCCAAAATTGTTACCTTACCTACCTAATTAACCCCAAGATCTGGAAAACACAATGGGTGTCAGGGTTCCAAGTAATACGCCCATAGCAAATAGAACTCCGAGGCAGGTAGGTTCCTTAAAGAATAGTTTTATTGGGCCGATCATATTGGCACAGGCTGGTGAAAACTGACTCTGAATGTTCCCGTGGTTTTCACCTAATTAAAAGTTTCTCCCCTTCCCCAATCAGTCACATGGTCCAATCAAGATGCCATCCGGCTGCCAGGTAACATCATTCCTCCTCTCTCTGACCAGGTGTGAGAATGTCCTTGGTTCCCAAGAGAAAGTATTTTGTTTTGGCTACAAAACCCGAGCTATATCTATCTATCTATCTATCTATCTATCTATCTATCTATCTATCTATCTATCTATCTAATCTAATTTTTATACCACCCTTCTCCCGAAGGACTCAGGGCAGTGCACAGCCAAAGATAAAACAAGTACCCATATAAAATTTAAAAACAATTTAAAAACACATTAAATGTTCCCCCCTCCCTATCACTCAGCTCCAGTGCGGCAACACTGAAGTCTCAGAATGGCCTCGGCAAGGTCAGCTTCAGGTTGAGTGTGGGCTTATAACTGGACACATGTATTTTTTTTTAAATTTGATTTATATACCGCCCTTCTCCGGAGACTCAGGGCAGCTTACAATGCGTTAAGCAATAGCCTTCATACTTTTGTATATTGATACAAAGTCAGCTTATTGCCCCCACAAACTGGGTCCTCAATTTACCCACCTTAGAAAGGATGGAAGGCTGAGTCGACCTTGAGCCTGGTAAGAATTGAACTCGCAGTAATTGCAGGCAGCTGGATGTTAAATGCTGCCTTAGGAGGCATTAGCCTCCTACGCCACTCAGGCTCCTTTAACTGCAGTTCAACTGCTTATAAGGGATGTGGTGGCTCAGTGGCTAGGACGCTGAGCTTGTCGATCGAAAGGTCAGCAGTTCAATAGTTCAAATCCTTAATGCCGCGTTATGGGGTGAGCTCCCATTACTTGTCCCAGCTTCTGCCAACCTAGCAGTTCGAAACCACATAAAAAAATGTAAGTAGAAAAATAGGGACCACCTTTGGTGGGAAGGTAACAGAGTTCCGTGCGCCTTTGGCATTTAGTCATTTTGCTTGTAATGCCACATGACCACAGAGACGTCTTTGGACAGCACTGGCTCTTCGGCTTTGAAACAGAGATGAGCACCGCCCTCTAGAGTCGTGAACAACTAGCACATATGTGCAAAGGGAACCTTTACATTTACCTTTAAACTGCTTATTCGTTTTGAAAGACAGGAGCTGCCCTGCACAATGTAACTTGGAAGTACTGTTGCATCACCCCTTTTTAATGAGCCAACAGATTCTTTATCCCGAGAGAGTATCCTTTACCCTCCTGTGTATCAATTTACATGCAAGTAAGCAGAACAGGTATTGGCATGCCTGGAGGTTTGCAAATTACCCATGTGCGTTTAGTCAAGATTTGCAGCTAATACTTTTGCCTCTCATTTGCAAGGCAAAAGAAAAGTCTTGTGAAGTACCAAGGGGATAATCAGTCATCAATATCCATAAATTTTAGTGTTCCCACAACTATTTCAGCTGAGACTAAAGTCAGTGTTACTAGATCTTGGTAAATTAGTCACGTGTGTGTCCTACACGTACTTTGTGAATTTGGCATTGACCTGTTTTCTTTCTTTCGATGACAATGGCGTGCTTTCCAACCCTACCAAATAGCGGTTTAATTAAAGGAATATCTACGTTAAATAAATCGTATGCAATTTATATTCCCCATCTCTCTCCACATTATCATATGTGCTGGCAAGGAAAAAAAAGTCTATGTTGGTATAAGCATATGCATAAATGTAATCAGCCTCTTTTTGTGCAGTGCTGTAGATGATGCTCAATTTGCTTCTATAAATCAGGAAAGTTTTTCAAGATGGCCTCATAACTAACCCTGCTTACAGTCATATCAACATCACCTTTAATGGGGTTCAATCAAGTACATGCACCTTGAATAAAATTCTAAGCAAAATGCACACCAGCCAGTCACAATATATGGTCAGAAGCAGGGGTGAAATGCTCCCGGTTCAGACCGGATCGCCTGATCTGGTAGCGATGGTGGCGGGTGGTTTGGAGAACCGGTAGCAAAAATCCCTGCCCCCCCCCCCCCCCCCATGCCCAGCTGAGCCATGCGATCATCAGAGGCTTTTTGTTTTACTTTTAAAAGCATTTTTTCTTCGGCTGAAAAAATAGAAATAGAATAACAAGAGTTGGAAGGGACCTTGGAGGTCTTCTAATCCAACCCCCTGCCCAGGCAGGAAACCCTACACCACTTCAGATAAATGGTTATCCAACATCTTCTTAAAAATTTCCAGTGTTGGAGCATTCACAACTTCTTCAGGCAAGTTGTTCCACTTATTAATTGTTCTAACTGTCAGAAAATTTCTCTTTAGTTCTAAGTTGCTTCTCTCCTTCATTAGTTTCCACCCATTGCTTCTTGTCCTGCCCTCAGGTGCTTTGGAGAATAGCTTGACTCCCTCTTCTTTGTGGCAACCTCTGAGATATTGGAACACTGCTATCATGTCTCCCCTAGTCCTTCTTTTCATTTTTTCTTTTAAAAGAAAAAAAATGTTTTTAAAAGAAAACAAAAGCCTCTGATGATCAGGCAACTCAGCTGGGATCATCAGAGCCTTTTAAAAGCATTTTTTACAACCTCTTTGGCCGAAGAAGTTGTAGAAAAAATGCTTTTAAAAGTTAAAAAAAATGGCCACTCCCACCCAGTCACATTACCCCCCCCCAACCAAGCCACGCCCACAGAACCGATAGTAATAAATTTTACATTTCACCACTAGTCAGAAGGGATTTTTTTCCCCACTTTGGTACTTTTGCACTGCCTTATTAATGAGGATCATAATAAAATGATCAATATAGAAAGAGGAAGGATGCAAAAATTATTGTCCCATGTTTCATCACCCAACCTAGGTAACATCATAAGTGCTAGTGATGATGTTACCTGGTGTGGGCAAGAAGACAACCAAACTCAGAGAGCATCAAGGACCCCTCCTTTCAACCCCGAGCTATACATATTCTCCTTTATTAATATTAATATCCCCCATCCAGAGTTACCTTTTTATGAAGTGGGCAGCTATATGAACTTGAAAGATAAGCAATCAATTAAGAAAAGTAAAGCTATGAAAAGTAGTGCATGTTCAAAGCTCTGCTCTCTGTCCTTGCCCAGGAAAGTAGATCAATGACAAATTCTTAATAAAAGTATAGAAAAGCAGTCCCATCTTTAAAAAAAACCAATCTATTGATAAATCAGGAACTGTAGAGAGCATAAGTGCTCATAGAGGTCTTTATGTCCTCACCACTCACAGACAGCTTCTGTCTTCTGTGGAAGTCTTGGATCAAAGTATCAAAGAACATAACTGTGCATCTGATGTGGGGCTAGCATTAACTCCTTCCCACTGGTTCCACTTGCTGCCCTAACATCACTTCCTCCTTTTAGATATTGACCACACTCAGACATATGTCTCATTCCACTGGGATTGGCCTGCTCCATCTGTGCTGGCACAAAGGAAGCACACTGAAGGTCCCGTCAGCCAGGATATTTTACCTGATGGGGTCCTGGAAAAGAGTCTTCTCTGCCATTGCTCCTGCTCTTTGAAACATCTTGCCCTCCAGAGTGAAGTCGGATCCCATCCTCCTGAACTTCACAAACGCTTGAAGACCTGGCTCTGCCATTTGTCTTGGGTCTCCAATGAGGGAATGTCATGCTGGAGTTGGTTGATAAAGATCTCACCTCCCCCCCCTTGCTCATCCTGTTCCCTCCCTCCACATCTTTCAGCTATTGCTGATAATTTGTATTTTATAATATTCTATTCTTATCATGTACATGCTTTTGTATTGTTTAATTCTTGTTAACATTGTAAGCCTGTCAGAGTCATCTGATGGTGAGATGGATAGCAAACAAATTTGGGGGGAGGGAGGAAGATGTTAGATAGATAGATAGATAGATAGATAGATAGATAGATAGATAGATAGATGATAGATAGATAGATAGATAGATAGATGATAGATAGATAGATGATAGATTGATAGATGATAGATTGATAGATACATAGATGATAGATAGATATAAATAGATGATAGATGATAGATGATCGATAGATAGTAGATGGATAGATAGATGATAGATAGATAGATAGATGATAGATGGATAGATAGATGATAGATAAATGATAGATAGATAGATAGATAGATAGATAGATAGATAGATAGATAGATAGATAGATGATAGATAGAGCTAGACAGACAGACCAATGTTGAACTCGAAAAAGGATGACTTCCTAAAAGGGACTACCCTTCCGTAATAATGCTTAAGGCAGCCTAAGCATTATACCAAAGATGATGCAAGAACCACAGGACAGAGGAGGTTTTCTCCATAGCAAGTATGCAAAATTCTCTTTCTCTTTTGAAAAAGTATTTCCTTTGTTCCCTTATGATGAGGGAGAGAACCAAATGCCTTCATATCAGGCACTGATAAGAAGAAAAACATGTTTCTGAATAACATGTAAACATTCACCAAGCCACAGCCCCACCAAGCCACGCCACGCCCACAGAACTGGTAGTAAAAAAATTTGAATCCCATCACTGCTGCATACCATACTTACACCTGAAGTAACTGTTCTGAAAACTTCTTGTTTGAATTTGATTGGACATGGGGGCCAATGATGGGAGACAACTAAGGGATTTTGGCACACGATTTTCAGTTCTGACTATGCACCAGTGTAATTCACTTGACTTCTAGTAAACTATACCTTTCTCAACAAATGGAGTGAAGGATTATTCTTAATAAGAGGTTCAAGCTGAGACAGATTGGACACTTGATTTTCCAAAGATCTTGTACTGGCCATTATTTTGCTCACCTCTGAAGCCAGCCACCAAAGTAGACTCCTGTATCTGAGTCATAGTAGAATGCATTTGCTCTTCTCCCTCATTCTTCTCCTGGGCAGGGCAAGCATAGCCAATGCAAAGCAGTTCTTCGCCACGGCCATTAATGGAACACATGGTGCATTTATACAAAACCTCCTTCTCATTCCCAGTAATGACATTGGCAGAGGCAGCTCCTGTCTCCTCCTGCTGCTGCTTTCCCCCCACCCCTTCCAAGCGCCCTTGATATTTCCTTTCCCTTCATCGACAGCTTTTAATGGGATGACTCTTTTTTGCCAGGAGATAGAATCCAATGTGTTCACAGCGGCTGTCAAAGGCACCCTGGCTGCATCAACAGCCTCCCATGTGGTCTCACAGTTAAAAACATATATACACGCAACAGACACAACTGTCACCGAATGTACCAGAATCATCATTAGCGCTTGATCTTCTCAACACATGGGAAGTGCCTCAGCAAGTTATTTTCATCTCCAATCCCTCTTTAAAGCCTAAAATTGAGCATGTGTGTGTGTGTGTGTGTATGTTGTATTTCCCCAACCTCTTGGAAAGAGACTGCCAAAAACTGGTAGCAGACTTATTTGAAGCAATAGCAGGTTTTCTGCGATATTCTGGTAGCCAGAAAACCTTCTGGCTTGAAAACCATTGCCTGATTCTATTGCCCTTCTGAAAAGCTAAAAGTGTCCCAAATAGCAAATAGGAAAAGAGAGAATGAATACTTAAGGATTCAAAGCAGAGGTGGGTTCTGGTGGGTTCCAGCATGTTCTGACCAGTTCTGGAGAACCAGTAGCGGAAACTTTGAGAAGTTCAGAGAACCGGTAAATACCACCTCTGAATGGCCCTGCCCACATCTATTCTCTGCCTCCCAAGTCCCAGCTGATCGGGAGGAAATGGGGATTTTACACATCTATTCTCTGCCTCCCAAATCCCAGCTGATCGGGAGGAATTGGGGATTTTGCACATCTATTCTCTGCCTCCCAAGTCCCAGCTGATCAGGAGGAAATGGGGATTTTGCACATCTATTCTCTGCCTCCCGAGTCCCAGCTGATCGGGAGGTCCCTTCCAACTCTGTTAATCTGTTAATCTGTTAAATGTCTATGGAGATTCTCAGTCATCCAGGTTGTTCCAAAGGTGCTTTTCCAAAAGGCAACTGGACATTCTTGGGTTTTTTTTTCCTTGCAAACCTTTTGCTTCTCATTCAAGAAGCTTTTTCCGTTCAGTTCTCCAAGAACTGAAGAAGCTTCTTGGATGAGAAGCAAAATGTCTTCAATGAACAAAGAAAATCCAGTTGCCTTTTGGAAAAGCATCTTTGAGATGCTCTAAGCCTTCTATTACATTAAAAGAACAATAACAACAACAACTTGTCCTGATCTTGGACTCTATGTATTTGTTGATTTCAATGCCTGCCTTTCCCCATCCATCAGACAAAAGCTGCATTACAATTATGTTCTAACAGATCTGTTTCTTAGGGCTGGGCAAAACAGTCTATTTTGAGCTCATTTTGCTTTAGTCATTATTCACTCATATTTCTATCCTCTTTCTTTATTGTACTTCCTTTCTTCTTTAAGATGTGCCCTCAAAATAAGTATCTAAATGCGGACTTGCTAGAAGAGGTATTTATATGTGTGCTTTCTCTCAAAGAGGTATTTCTGTGCCTGTACACAAGCTGTTGAGAAGAGTGTCAAAATATTTGTCAAAGTGTGAAACCTGATCATCAGTTATGCCCTGATCTCTCCATTAGTGGATCAGACCTACCGGGTAGGAATTCACAAACACACACACACACAAAATTAGTTTCATTAAGTTTGCCTATACAGGATATTGTTGGCTTGCTGGAATTTACAGCGAGATGTTCAGGTGTCCAACTAGTTCAAAGGTGGACAGCTGTGTCATTTCAGATGCTATTGAGCCATGATTCTCAGCATCCCTCAGTACTGATCAGGATTCCAAGACACGCTTGCAGTTGTAGTTTGGCGATCTCACAAGTACTACAAATGCTCTACTGAATCTAGTTTGGTCACCACCATGTAAAAAAAGATGTTGAGACTCTAGAAAGAGTCCAAAGAAGAGCAACAAAGATGATTAGGGGACTGGAGGCTAAAACATATCAAGAACAGTTGCTGGAATTGGGTATGTCTGGTTTAATGAAAGGAAAGACTTGCAATGACATGATAGCAATGTTTCAACATTTGAGGGGCAGCTGCCACAAAGAAGAGGGAGTCAAGCTATTCTCCAAAGCCCCTGAGGGCAGGACAAGAAGCAATGGATGGAAACTAATCAAGGAGAGAAGCAACTTAGAACTAAGGAGAAATTTCCTGATCTGGAACTGATGCATTAGGAAATATTACAGATATCCAGATTTGTTTTAAAATTTTGCAATTTTAGTTTCTATTACATTAAAGCATGTGCTTTGGGAAACAGTTTGGAAACTATGATCTCTGAAAATTGGTGATATTTATTATCATGTATTCCAAACCCAGTAGTAATATCTGCTTTCTTGTCCTGTTTTCCAGTCCCATTATAAAATTTCATCTCCTCCTTGGTGGGAAGGTAACAGCGTTCCGTGCGCCTTTGGCATTTAGTCATGCCAGCCACATGACCATGGAGACGTCTTCTGACAACGCTGGCTCTTTGGCTTTGAAATGGAGTTGAGCACTGCCACCTAGAGTCAGGAACGACTAACACATATGTGCGAGGGGAACCTTTACCTTTACCTTTATTGAGCTTGAGGGCAGCTCCTTTAAAGCAACATTTGCAAGCTCTCAACTCCTGAGAAGATTTTGAGTCACGATTTTCCTTTGAACATCTGTCCCAGTTGTCTATAATGAGTTGGGAACAGCACCGCCTCTCTTCTTCAAGTGGATGAGGAGAATTAATATTAAATACATTAGAGCCATAATTCATAGATCCGAGGACACTGGCTTCCTAAGAAATTGAAATTCAATTAAATTCATGCAAATGGATGCCTTCCACTTTCCAACCACTTCTCTTTGTCCGAATGAGGATAAAAGAAGCGTCTGAAATCTATTCAGGCTGCACATATTTTTTCAGGGTTGAACACTATATTTGTTCTTTATATGGGATTCAGCATCAGAACAAAAGAACAAAAACAAAAACCTTTTAAACTGCCTTTTTTTCCCCCAGTTTAGTTAGTTTACTTTATTGATTAGCCCTTGGGCCGTATCAAAGTGCAGAGTTCCAGACACAAATTATTACTAACATCTGATAAAAACAATTTAAAATGAAATTGGTATAAAATACAGTTTAAAAAGAAATTGGAATAAAATACAACGATTTAATAGATAGATAAATAAAATATGATAAAATTATATTTCGGTATCACCCCTACAATCTACCCCAATCAGGCCCACATATGCTGATCTCAACAGAATATTTTTGCAGGGGAAAGTATGGGTGGGGGGGGGGGGGGAGAAAGAAAAAGTTATTATATAAATGTACATTTATGATGATATGTGTGAATTTAGTAAAAAGAAAAAGTAATTGAAAAGAAAGTAAAAATTGGGATTGCTCGAATACTACTTTGGAAAATACTAAATTGAAAATGAATGCAACAACAGAGACAGAATGGAGAGGGATAGAGGAGAGAAGAGAGGAAGGAGAGAGAGGGAAAAAAGAAAGGGAAAACGAGAGGAAGAAAGAGAGGGGAAACAAGAGTAGGAGAGAAGGTTAGAAGGGAGGAAGAAGGGAGGTGTGGAGGAAAGGAAGGGGAAGGAGAGAACGAGAAGGAGAGGAGGAAAGAAGAAAGTAGAAGAGTAGATGTAAGAAAGGAGAGAAAGGAAAGAGAGGAGAGGGAGAAGAAGGATTGTTGTAAAACAAGGGAGATGAAATGGTAGAAGAGCAACCCTGAATATACTTAAATTGTTTAGGATGAAGATTGTATTAGTACGAAAGCTAAAAGAAAATATGTATGTTAGATAAGAAATTGTACATTTAAGATATGTTCATGAGAAAAATAAAATAAAAAACTTTTTCAAAAAAGAATCTTTTTGCTTAAGTACTGTGCTGTGTTAAATGTTATTTTCTGATTCTGTCCGCACGAAAGGTACGTTTTTTTGATATGGGGATCTCAATGGATTATTCATTTGGTATCTAGACTAAGGTACCTGTCTGTCATCCTCTTCTACAGGCAACAATCAAATAGGATGTGAGCCAGGTCTCCGCAAATGCAGAGATGTCCATTGTAGGGTATAGAATTTAAACTGACTTAAAATGACACAGAATTACACAATATTAATTACGCATAGTGATTAGGATTACTCCTGTGTGTTTAATCATTTTGTCTTTCTAAATATTGGTAGTGAATAATGGGAACAATAATATGTTCGGGAAATGTGATTAGAGTTCTGTGTGAGGCAGGAAAAGTCTTTGCATATTGAAATAATTTAAACATGCTAGGATTACGTTTAATAGTGCACCTTTTAGAGCTCACTCATTGAAATACAGCTATTGTGTTTGTTTGATAAAAACAAATAAATTGCACCGGAGTTCTGCCTAATAAAAGGCACAGCTTTTCCAATCGGGGGCCAATGGGAGGCCTTGAATTAGTCTATAATTGCAGACTATAGGTGTGAATTTGACTTTTTGCAATACAGGTAGTCTTCAACTTACAACAGTTCATTTAGTGACCGAGGTTACAACGGCACTGTAAAAGTGAATTATGACCATTTTCACACTTACGACTGTTGCAGCATCCCCATCAGTGGTGGGTTACTCCCGGTTCCACCCGATTCTGCCACATTGGTAGCGGTGACGATATGACGTCACCGAACCAGTTCGAACCTGGCCTCGATGGCATAGTGGTTAGAGTGCAGTACTACAGATTACTTCTGCTGACTGCTGGCTGACTGCAATTTGGCAGCTCAAATCCCACCAGGCTTAAGGTTGACTCAGCCTTCCATCCTTCCGAGGTAAGTAAAACGAGGACCGAGATTGTTGGGGGCCATAGGCTGACTCTGTAAACCGCTTAGAGAGGGCTGTAAAGCACTGTGAAGCGGTATATAAGTCTAAGTGCTATTGCTATGCAAACGAACAAGGGAAGTTTGAAGATACTCCATTTTCCACCCATGTTCACATGCGAGTTCTACTCAGAGTTCCTGCAGAAACACACCCAGCAGCTACATAATAAGGAAATGCGGTATATATCATGTGAGTTAGACATGTATCCATTACTCTCAGCAGTTGCTAATCTTCAGCGACCATATTTAATAATAGCTATTTATGTAACATACATTAACTACCCCTTTAAAAGGGAAATTGAATGCATATTTGAGGGCCTTAATTCAAAGCAGTACTTAAAGAGCACTCTCTGATCCAGGGTAATAGGAATTTACAGAGCTGGATGTTTAAGTGCTTTGAAATAAAGGAGAATTACGACTGCCAACGAAGCCTTCAGACCCCAAAAAACAGAGAATGATTCTGTGCATCACGTGGCCGCAACCAACAAGATAACAAGAATTCAGCAAAGTGATAGGAGAACTGGGGGAAGAAAACAGACGTGGCGAAGTCAGGCGTGCCATGGCAAAAACAGCTGAACACCTGAAAGAATCCAAGCAGGTCTGGAGAAGCAGCAAAGTGAATGTAAGTGGTATGCCTATTCTGATGAAAAGAAGGACTAGGGGTGACATGATAGCAATGTTCCAATATCTCAGGGGCTGTAACAAAGAAGAGGGAGTCAAGCTATTCTTCAAAGCACCTGAGAGCAGGACAAGAAGCAACGGGTGGAAACTCATCAAGGAGAGAAGCAACTTAGAACTAAGGAGAAATTTCCTGACAGTTAGAACAATTAATCAGTGGAACAACTTGCCTGCGGAAGTTGTGAATGCGCCAACACTGGAAGTTTCTCAGAAGAGGTTGGATAAGCATTTGTCTGAAGTGGTGTAGGGTTTCCTGCCTAAGCAGGGGGTTGGACTAGAAGACCTCCAAGGTCCCTTCCAACTCTGTTATTCTATTCTATTCTATTCTATTCTATTCTATTCTATTCTATTCTATTCTATTCTATTCTATTCTATTGCTGGTCTTGGAGCAGGGAAGAAAATGGATAGTTTAGCAAGCCAGCCATTAGGCAGATCATATTAGTGGATTTAAAATTATGAATTTAGTGGTCCCTGAAGTCCAAAAGATTGGGGACCCCTGTTTTAGCCATCAATAGCCCAAGCCTGGGGAGAATGATGAGAGTTATTTAGTCTCAACAAATCAATTTAAAAGAAGACTTGCTCTTGGGATTACATGAAAGCTTCCAAATCAGATGATTTGACTACCCCAATCCTTCAGATCCATGATATATACAGTCAGGGCATGATATATATTTACAGTGATCTATGGCCACCCAATCCCATATCCCAAGACCGCAACATTCTATCTTCCTGCTACCTTGCTTGTCTTCCAAAAACAACCGAAAGGAAGCAGGGACTTGATGTCTATGTATCTAATTTAATATTCCACCTGGCTCCCTTGGCTGATTGATTTATGGAGCATAAGATTAAGGACCAAAGCTGCTAAGAGGTAGTTTTAAATTGAATGAAACAGGAAAGAGGATTTATAATGATGACTTAGCAGCATGTTGGCAGATGAGTGGTGAGAAGGATCATGGAATGGTACCAATGAAGAGAGAGAGAAAAAATTGGGGAAGGGGAACACAGAACCAAGTTCCAGTCTGTATGAATGAGAGGGCTGCTTCATGGTTGCTTAAATAAATTAGCATCCCATCTGCCAGGGATATTCCTTTCAGCTATTTTTCTGACTTTTAAGTGAGCAGATCAGGATTAGTTTGTTGGTTTGTTGGTTTGTTGGTTGGTTGGTTTGTTTATATTTATTTATTTATTTATTTATTTATTTATTTATTTATTTATTCGATTTATATGCCGCCAGGGCAGCTTACAATGCGTTAAGCAATAGCCTTCATACTTTTTTTGTATATACCTGCTTAGCAGGGCTTTCGGCCCACCCAAGTGGTGTTCTTTTTTATACAAAGTCATCTTATTGCCCCCACAATCTGGGTCCTCATTTTACCTACCTTGGAAGGATGGAAGGCTGAGTTAACCTTGAGCCTGGTGAGATTTGAACTTGCAGTAATTGCAGGCAGCTGGCAGCTAAGTGCTACTTAACAGCACTTTAGTCCGCTGCGCCACCAAGGCTCCTTGGTTATGTAGATATGGAAGCATTTAAATATAAAAGATATAAAAGACAGTTGAACTAGTCTCTTTTTGCTTGGGGCTCCATAAAGCTACAAGGGGAAGGGGGTGATGTTGAGAAAAATACTCCTTCAAAGTTGGTCCACAAACCAAGTCCCCTTCCCCTTCTAAAACCTGAAGCAAAATCAGCAATCCCCTTCAGTGCTTCCAGGTGGAGACATGTCTTCTGCTGCTAACAAGGACGTCGTGAGAACAAGGGAGGAGACCAGGGAACAAACGGGGTGGGGGGTGGGGTGGGGGGAATGGGACCATGAATGTGTCTTTGTAGAACTGCATCACAGTGGCATTCGGTATTCTATCGGAGCATCTTGAAATTAGAGTTGTATTTTAACAGTGGTGGGATTCAGATGGTTCTGTCCGGATCGTGCAAACTGGTAGCGGCGACTGCGAGAGGCTCCGCCCACCCGCTCGGACGTAATGCGCAACTACTGTGCACCAGTACGCTCACGTTTGCAAACCTGTAGGGAAGGTAAGTGAATCCCACCTCTGCATTTTAATGGTGACAAATTGTACTATGTTGTAAGTCAACAGTCATCTTGTGCTAAAGTATCAGAAGAAGGAATGGACTGGAGAGTAAAACGTATTTATTTATTTTATTTATTTATTTATTTAATTTTATTAAATTTGTATACCGCCCTTCTCCAACAGGACTCAGGGCAGTGAACAGCCACGGTAAAACACAACATATAAATTTTAAAAGCAGTTTAAAAACATTAAATAATTTTGGCCATCAATTTAAACTAACCCAGTTAAAACCAATTACAAATTTAAAACTGCAAAGATGGGGTCAAGCCAGCCCGGCTAGATGAAATAGATGTGTTTTCAGGGCCCGACAAAAAGTCCGGAGGTCTGGTAATGTGCGTATCTCTGGGGGAAGGTCGTTCCAGAGGGCAGGTGCCGCCACAGAGAAGGCTCTCTCCCTGTGGGTCGCCAGCTGACATTGTCTGGCCGACGGCACCCTGAGGAGGTTCTCTCTGTGTGAGCAAACTGGCCGCTCTGATATAAAGAATGGTTGCGGGAATTGGGTATGCCTAGTTTAATTTTAATGAGAAGGACTAGAGGCGACATGGTAGCAGTGTTCCAATATCTAAGGAGCTGCCACAAAGAAGTGGGGGGCGGGGGGTTAAACCTATCCTTCAAAAAACGTGAAGGCAGGACAAGGAGCAATGGATGGAAACTAATCAAGGAGAGAAGCAACCTGTAAGGAGATACCTGACAGTGAGAACAGGTAGCACAATCAGTGAAATGGCTCACCCCAAGAAGCTGTGAGGTACTCCAACACTGGAGGTTTCTAAGAAGAGATTGGACAACCATTTGTTTAAAATGGTATAGGGCCCTGATGGCGAACCCATGGCATGTGTGGCACAGGTGGTACGCAGCCCCCTCTCTGTGGGCACGTGAGCTGTTGCCCCAGTTCAGCTCTGCCATGCATGCACGCGTGCCTCCCACCAGCCAGCTGGTCGTCGGGTCTCTGCTGCTCATGCACGGGGGCGGGGCACATGCAGAGGGCCCCGCATACATGGGAGGCAGGGCGCGCATGCGGGGGCACATGCGGGGGACAGGGGCACATGCCCAGGACCATGGGCCGCATATGCGGGGGCTGCACGTGTATTGCATTTTGGGGGTTTGCACATGCGTGCATTCACACATGCACGTGTGTGCTTTGGGCACTCGGTCTGGAAAAGGTTAGCCATCACTGGAATAGGGTCTCCTGCTTGAGCGGGGTGGGGGGGGTTGGACTAGAAAACCTTCAAGGTCCCTTACAACTCTGTTATTCGGGACTTATTCCATATTACCCCACAGGGCAGGACTAGAGCCAATTATTTAGAATGACAAAGAAGGAGGTTCAGGCTAGACATCAAGAAGGATTTTCCGACTGATTAGAATGAATGATTAGAGAATATTTAATTTAATTTAATTTAATTAATTACATTTATATGCCACCCCTCTCGGAAGACTCAGGGCGGCTCACAAGACATTTAAAAAATCATTATAAAAAGACATTGAAAAATTTAAAAAACATTAAAAACTCGTTCACACCATTCGTGGCCTGATCTCGCCAGATCACAAGAGCGAGATCAACGGCCCCAGGCCTGCCGGAAGAGCCAGGTCTTCACCACTTTTCGGAAGGCCAATAGGGTGGGGATGGTCCGGACCTCAGGAGGTAACTGGTTCCAGAGAGGTGGAGCAGCCACAGAGAAGGCCCTCCCCCGTGGGCCCGCCAGCTGACATTGTTTAGCTGACGGGACCCAGAGGAGACCAACTCTGTGGGATGTTACCGGTCGCTGGGAGCTATGTGGCAGAAGGCGGTTTCAAAGATAACCTGGCCCTGAGCCATGTAGGTCTTTAAAGATAATAACCAATACCTTGAATTGTGACCGGAGACCAATAGGGAGCCAGTGCAGCTCGCGGAGAATTGGTGTAATGTCGGTGTACCTAGGTGCACCCACGACAGCTCGCGCGGCTGCGTTCTGGACCAACTGTAGTCTCCGAACACTTTTCAAGGGTAGCCCCATGTAGAACTGGAATTGTCTGGATTATCAGACAATGGAACAGTGGGACCCAACGTGGTGCATTTCCCTTTACCAGACTTTTTCCAAAAGAAACTGGATGGTTCATGACCATGGGAGCATCTTCCAGAGATTCTTTAGTGGATTTGGCACTGACCAAGGAATTGGACTAGATGGGCTTTATGGTACCTTCCAACTACATGATAAACCTGACAGTAGATCTGTATCTTTTGTAAGCCATTTAAATGCGGCAGATGGCAAATCCTTCACAAAACTGCCCTTTGTGGAAAGTATGCTATAACGCCACTGGGGATGGGCAAGCAAAGAAGGGACAACACAACTTTCCCATTTGCATTTTACAAAATAATTCAGCCACTGGGTTCCAAAAGAGGATGGCAAAATTAGCGAATCCTCTCTCCGGCTATATTGCATTTTCCCCAATATGCTCCAGAATGGCTTTGCATTCAGAGAAAGCTGAATGGCATCTGGCAGCAAGAAACTGAAAGAAGCGCCAATGAGTTGGGCACACGTATTGCAGCTCAGAAATTAGGCACCAAGTGACTATGCCCCAATGATCCAAGTATGGTATAACAGATTCTCATTCTTAGATAGTGACCAAGGACTGGGGTCAGCATGTGCATTGCTTTGTCTGTGCTGCAGTCATGCCAAAGCCATGGCAAACAAATAACTGAACTGCACAGAAGTCCTGCAAACGGTTTATCCAAATCTTACAGCTGGAATGGAGCTGTGAGATGCATTTCAAGTTTCTCTGTCAATCATTCTTTTCCTTTCTCACTTGGTTCTCACTCCTTGACTCTCAAGAAAAGCATCTACGGTACTTATCTCATGCCAACAAAATGTACCATTCTCAAGTCATACTTGTATTATGCCAATGTCATCTCCCTGAATAACACTTTGAGCTACTACTCAGTGTTAAGTGCATTTTAACCTGTACTTAAAATGGGCAGCTTCTTAAAGTACATCCTACAAGCTCATTGGGTATCTCTTTCACTGTGTTCTGCATTTAATACCTTCAGAGCTGGTACACAACTGAGTTGCTCTGGATTAGATTAAAATGGAACAGAACAGAATAGAACAGAAAGGTAGGGTAGGGTAGAGTAGGGTAAAGTAGAGTAGAGTAGAGTAGAGTGGAGCGGAGCGGAGCGGAACGGAACGGAACGGAACGGAACGGAACGGAACGGAACGGAACAGAACAGAACAGAACAGAACAGAATAGAATAGAATAGAATTTCTCATTTAATGACCACTCATTAAACAACCATTCAAAACTGCAATAGCAGTAAATGAGTGGTATTTGTCACCGGTCCTCAAAGTTCTGGCCATTGCAGCAGCAAACACACCCACACCCACACCCAGTCATATATGATCACAATTTGCAATATTCCATGCGATATTGACAGGCAAAGTCTATGGGGAAACCAGCAGGAAGTCAGAAGTCATAGTCATGTGAGATTCTATAAATAAAATTTATAGAATTTTAATAAAATAAAATAAAACACTCCTCTCCTTCTCCACTTCTTTTTTTTCCTCTTGGGTTTCCATTATCTAATCGGTTTCCATGTAGCATATTCAAATATACATCAAGTAATGACACAAATTAGCCATCACTTGTTCTCAGTGAATAAATAAGGTAATTCTATGCTAATGGGGGGGGGGGGGGGAATGGATTGGCAGTCTGAGCTAAAAAAAAACAACAAAACCACAGATCACACATAGAATTTTCTGCTAAATGTCAGAAGGGGTTTTAGGCAGTGATGGGATTCAAGTAATTTAACAACCGGTTCTCTGCCCTAATGATTTCTTCCAACAACCAGTTTGCCAAACTGCCCAGAAAGTTAACAACCGGTTCTCCCGAAGTGGAGTGAACTGGCTGAATCCCACCACTGGTTTTAGGGATATTTGCACCAGAGGCTTCCTCTCTGATGCTCCACTCCATGCTAAAATTCATAGGGAAATTGCAGCTGAAAGTCCCCTTATAATAATAATAACCTTTATGTACAATGAGATTGGTGGAGCTCCCTCAGTGCACCCCCTCAACACAATGCAACTCACAGTCAAGACAAAAAATCCCTAACCCAATAAATCATATTAACAAAACACCCAGTCCTATTGCATCAGTGTGAACATGTTATACGTTGCACCGTCCTAGCAAGTCCATCGTATTACGTAGTTATGATGTTATTTTGCATTCAGGAGTCTGACAGCCCACGGATAAAAACTGTTTTTCAGCCTGTTTGTGCAGGTGGCTATGCTTCTATATCTCCTTCCTGATGATAGGAGCCGGTAGCGGTGACTATATGACAACACCGAACCGGTTCTCCCCCCCGCCCTCCCACCCCCCACGTTATTCTTACCTTTTATTTGGTCCCACCCCCAATCTATTGCTGCCTCCTGAGTCCCAGCTGATGACTAGAGGGAAAAAAACTGTTTAAACTCTTGCCACGGGGCTTCAAAGGGCCGTCCTACAGCTGATCAGTGTTAAAAGCAAACAAATGAGTCAGGTCTAGGTGCGAGGACTAGTCGTAAGTGCGAGGACCTTCCAGAAATGACTCTGACCAGATAGCCACACCCACCTAGTCACATGACTCCCCAAGACACACCCACAAAATAAGCCACGCCCACAGAACCGGTAGTAAAAAAATTTTGAACCCACCCCTGCTGTGTACTCTCTGTGTACTGCCCCAGAGTGGAGAATTTGGAAGGACAGGTTTGGTTCCGGATCTCCACGACAAGAAAGATGCTGGAAGGTGGTTAACCTGCTCTCCTCCTCTCCCCACGACTCAAATGCTGAGACCACAAGCATGTACAGTGTCCGTAGGGATCCTGAAATTCATCCTAATCCTGGGAAATCAGTGTTGAGAATGTTGACCCTGAATACGAAGACTTTCCATCCACCACAGCTTTTCATCACACTTAATGTAGCAGCTGATAGTCTGTGTGCTCATATAAATGTCTAATCCTTCTTTGGATCTTGCTAAGCTCCTTGCCAATGGAGCATTATTAATCATAAATTCCTCATACTTCACCTCAACCAAGAACTAAGCAGTCAGTGACTAATTAACCCTCCAGCAGCCTGCAGAGAAGAAAGCAATTAGTCTTCCTGATATACAGGAATGTGGCGGGGAGGGGGAGGAATGGGATACTGAAATGCAGTGACGTTCAGAAGCTTATTCATGGTCAAATTCCTCTTTTTCTTTGTGCAGTCAATGTGCGTTTGCTATTCATTTGACCATACGTTTCTTTTCTCAAGAATTTGGAAGGACAGGTTTGGTTCCAGCTCTCATACTGTGGTGAGAAATTCAGTTGTACACATGCTTAGGACATCTCTACACAGAAGGCTTAAACAATCCTTTCCATCTAGGCCAGTGTTGCCGAAACGGGAGCACGTGGGCAGTGAAGCGCCAGAAACCGGAAGTTCAGCTTCCTGGTCCGCATGTGTGGGAGCGCTGGAAAATGGAAGCTCAGCTTCCTGGTGCACACACTTGGAAGCGCCAGAAACCGGAAGCTCAGCTTCTTGGTCCGCATGCGTGGGAGCGCTGGAAAACGGAAGCTCAGCTTCCTGGTGTGCACACATGGGAGCGCTGGAAACTGGAAGCTCAGCTTCCTGGTGTGCACACATGGGAGCACCAGAAACCGGAAGCTCAGCTTCCTGGTGTGCACACATGGGAGTGCTGGAAACCGGAAACTCAGCTTCCTGGTGTGCACACATGGGAGCGCCAGAAACCGGAAGCTCAGCTTCCTGGTGTGCACACATGGGAGTGCTGGAAACCGGAAACTCAGCTTCCTGGTGTGCACACATGGGAGTGCTGGAAACCAGAAACTCAGCTTCCTGGTGTGCACACATGGGAGCACTAGAAACTGGAAGCTCAGCTTCCTGGTGTGCACACATGGGAGTGCTGGAAACCGGAAGCTCAGCTTCCTGGTACGCGCATGAAAACCAGCTGGCCAGCATGTATGGTCCGTTGCAAACCAGAAGCTCAGCTTCCCAGCATGCGCATGCATGCCAGGGAGCTGCTCTTCCAGTTTCTGGTGCTCCCGTGCATGCGAAGACCAGCTGGCCGGTGCACATCTGCGTGCCGGAGCCCGGAAGAGTAACGAGTAACGGCTGGCATGCCTGGAGAGATGGCTCTGTGTGCCACTTCCGGCACGCATGCCATAGGTTCTCCATCACAGATCTAGACAATTCAATTAAATGTAGAGAGACGGGAGCCTGGGAGCTTCTTATTTTATTTTTAATCCAAGACTGATTCCCAGGATCCTTTGAGAAAATGAGCGCCACAACAGGTGATCTGCGACAAACCAGGGACAGTATCAAAACCAAAAGCAGGGTTTCCTTTACCAAAAAGGCAAAAATGTCTGTTATATTAACAGCCGAATTGAAAAATCCACTTGCTTTGATTTTTGGCTCAGACTCGTAGTAGAAAGATAAAAGGGAAGGAAAATGAAAGAAGAGGAAAAGTTTATAAGGGTGAAAGTTTTTAGGTCTTTTTGCTGAGGTGGTAGATATGTCTGCTAATGGATCTTTACACTTAGGGACTGAAGTGGTTCGGGAATGACGGGAGGCACAAGCAAGCAAGTGACAACAGCTCTTTAATATACAGTGAGACTTCAGCAAAAACTCAGAGGCTGCAGTCCTCCTTATATACAATCCTGGAGAGACTGTCAGCCAATCAGGAACGTAGGCAGGTTTGAAACTCCCGCTTAAAAGTATCAATACATAACACCCCTCCCTTCCCAGAAGGCACTAACACTCAAAAATTAACATATGTACAAACAAAGTCTCGCAGGTGCTTAGGCTGAGTTCTCGCCCTAGTTGACCTGCGCAGTTCAGTGTTTGGTGAGGCGTCGAGCTGGTCGGAGGGACTCTTTGTCTCTCCCGGCTCCGCCAATGGAACCTCCTGGATTTTGTCCGGGGCGTGGTTATCCCCGGCTGGGAGTGGCGACTCGCTGGGGCGGCGCTGGAACCAGGGCTTGTCAGCTAAGTATTCTCGCGGCCCCGGGCTTGAGTTAGCTGTTTTGGAGAAGTGGTCATAGTTAGGCTCGGACATGTCTGCGTTGATGTTTGCCTCGCCAACCACCCGTTTCCTCAGTTGGTCTATGTGGCGCTTCCAGAGTCTATCTACCCCCACGTCCACCGTGTATGATTTTGGGCCTGTTATTCCCACTATGGTTCCTGCAACCCACAGAGGACCGCTGGCATAATTGCGAGCGAACACCGGGGACCCGACCTGAAACTGTCTTAAGCCACAGGTCTCTCCCTTAAAGTTTTCGTGCGAATAGTTAGGATGAAGCCTGTCCAACACGCACCGGAGCTTTCTCCCCATGAGGAGCTCTGCTGGGCTTCTCCCAGTTGCTGTGCATGGTGATGCATGCTGAACCGCAAGGAATTGGTCTATCCTGGCCTGCCAGTCTCCATTGTCTAATCTGGACAGTGCTTCCTTGGCTGTCCTGACAAATCGTTCAGCCAATCCGTTGGAAGCCGGGTGAAATGGGGCTGATAGGGCATGGCGGATTCCCAGGCCGGCCAAGTAGCCTTCGAAAAGGGTTGCTGTAAATTGGGGCCCATTGTCCGATACCAAGGTATCCGGCAGGCCGTGGGTGGCAAACAACTTTCTTAGGGCCTTGATAACCGCTTCGGCCGTTGTGGATGGCATTAATACAATTTCGAGCCATTTTGAAAAGGCATCCACTACTATTAAAAACGTTTGGCCATGGAACGGGCCGGCAAAATCAATGTGGATCCTCCCCCATGGGCCTTTTGGTTTCTCCCACTCTCGGATGGGCGCTACTGGGGGATCAGGGCGAGACTCCTGGCAGGGTCTGCACTTCCCCACCCACTCGGAAATGACCTGGTCCATGTTGGGCCACCAGACATAGCTGCGGGCTAAACACTTCATCCTAACGATGCCAGGATGCCCTTCGTGCAATAACTCTAAAACTCTATCTCGTAGTTTTGCTGGAATTACCACTCTGTCACCCCACAGTAAGCACCCCCCTTGCGTAAACAGTTCATTTCGTTTGTTGGCAAAACCTTGGTACTCCTCCCCGACCACCTTGTCCGGCCACCCTTTCAAAACCCAACCCATAACAGTCCGGATAACAGGGTCTCTATTTGATGCCTTCGCCACCTCGCCGGAGGAGATGGGCCCCAAGGTTAACGTGTCCAACAACAGGACGGAGGTTTCCGGTGTTGGGTTGTCCAGCAGGTCGGGAAGGGGGCAACGGCTAAGGGCATCCGCATGACCCAGGGTCCGCCCAGGCCGATGGACGAGCTGGTACGAGTAGGCCGATAAGAAAATCGCCCATCTAGTTAAACGGGGGGAGAGGGCAGCGGGGGTTGGCCTGTCGCCTGCTAGCAGTCCTAGCAACGGTCTATGGTCAGTCACAAGTTCGAATTTTCGGCCATAGAGGTATTCGTGGAACTTCTTAACCCCCGCAATCGCAGCCAGAGCCTCTCTGTCCAATTGGCTATAGTTTCGTTCTGTGCTGGACAGAGTTCGGGAGTAGAAGGCAATGGGTGCCTCTAGGCCGTTCGGCAGTCTATGGCCTAGGACGGCACCAACTCCTACGGGGGAGGCGTCGCAAACTAAGACGAGCGGCAGCTCTGCATTGTATTGGATCAGGAAACTGTCCTCAGATAGGAGTTTTTTTACTGCCTCAAAAGCGGCCGCTTGCGGTTTCCCCCAGACCCATGGTACATTCTTCCCTAAGAGTTTGTGAAGGGGATCAGCGACCGTGGCCTTGTCTCTTAGGAACATTGAGTAGAAATTGAGCAGTCCAAGGAAGGCTTGGAGCTCAGCTTTGGATTTGGGGGCTGGTGCGCTTTTGATGGCCCTCACCTTGCTTTCGGTAGGGTGGATGCCTGTGCCGTCCACCCTGTACCCCAGAAATTCTACCGAGGGGACCGCTATCCTGCACTTGTTCTTTTTAAGTCTTAGTCCCGCTTCTCTGAATCTGGACAGGACGTTCCGTACCCTGTCCCCTAGCTGGTGTTCGTCTTGGGCGCTGACTAAGACGTCATCAAAATAGGGGACTACTCCCGGAAGTCCTTGCAACAGGCGCTCCATGGTGCTTTGAAATAAGCCGGGTGCGACGCTCACCCCAAATTGGAGCCTGGTGCATTTAAATGCACCCCTATGAGTCACGATCGTTTGCGCCTCTGCCGTGGCATCGTCGACCGGTAACTGTTGATAGGCTTGGGCCAGGTCTAATTTGGCAAAAATTTTTCCGGGGCCCAGGGAGTGTAGTAGATGGTGCACGATCGGCACCGGATAGGCGCTCGGCTGCAAAGCCTTGTTGATCGTGCACTTGTAGTCGGCGCAAATTCTTATTGAGCCGTCGGACTTAACTGGGGTGACTATGGGGGTCTCCCACTTGGCATGGTCAACGGGAACCAACACCCCTTGCTTAATCAGTTTGTCCAGTTCTGCATCGATCTTTGGTTTCAATGCGAACGGCACTCGTCTGGCCTTTAGTCTTACTTGGGCTACGTTGGGGTCTAAGTTTAGTGAAATAGGGGTCCCCACATACTTGCCCAACGTGTCCCCGAAAACGTCCTGGAACTTGGACAGGAGACTGTCTTTCAGGGTTGACTTGGACATCAGGTGGACGCCGGTGAAGCCCATGCCAAGGGCTCGGAACCACCCCATGCCCAGGAGGCTCGGCAGCTGCTTCGTGACGATGGTCAGCGGCAGGTCTCTTTCGTAGTCTCCGTAGGTGACCCGGAACGTGCCCACGCCTTCGAGGGGGACTCGGTTCCCCTGGTAGTCCAGGATGCGCAGTCTCTGTCTGGAGAGTTGATCCTTCCGGAACGACGGCAGGAGGGTCTTTAGGGTTGTCCACGACATGATGGAGAGAGCTGATCCGGTGTCGATCTCCATCGAGCACGGTCTTCCGTTGATCTCGACCACCGTGCTGACTTTGTCCTCGACCGTTGTGCTGGCCTGGTCGATGTGTATGCTGCGGCCATCTCGCGGTTCAAATTCGCGCCGTTTTTTCGCGCCGCCTTCTCTCGTTGGCTGCTTCTGGCGCGCTGATTCCGGTTGGCTGCGGCGCTCACGTGGTTTGAGTCTTCTGGGCAGAATGGCTCTGCAGACTCGCGCCAAGTGCCCTTTCTTCTCGCAACGCCTGCAAATAGCCTCTCTGTATTTGCAGGACAGTCTATCATGGTGCCCGCCACAGCTGGGACAGCTTCGCCGGGGGCTGCCAGTGTCTTTTCTCCGGTGCTCTGTTCGGAAGACGTCCTCATCCGACTCGGACTCCGAGCTGGATCCGGCGTCTTCTCTGTGCACCGGGGCAGACTTGGGGCTGTCTTTGCTGGTCGGCGGACGCTGTAGCGTTTCAGTGGCCTTTGTGGAAGCTTCGTGAGCCCTGGCCTCGTCAAGGGCTCCGGCAAGCGTCAGATCAGGCTTGGCGAGCAGACGCCGTTGCAGCCTAATGTCCCGAACACCACAGATCAGTTGCTCAAGCAACGCATCATCCAAGTCTCTGTAGTCGCAATGAGTTGCGGCTTTTCTCAGGCTGGCCATGTACGCGCTGACCGGCTCTCCCTCTCGTTGGACGCGCTGCCTCAGTTGGTATCGCTGCACGAACTTGGAGGGGACGGGAGCGTAGTGAGCCCGGAGAGTTGCCATCAAGGTGTCCCATGAGACTGTTTGAACCGGCGTTGGCTCACACAGTGACTCGGCCATCTCGAACACGTCCAGTCCGCAGTGGCTTAGGAATAGGGCTCTCTTTCGATTAGCCGAGAGGCCCTGCATGTCGCTGGCTTCTAGCGAGCATTCAAACCTTGTTAGGTACGAGACCCATTTTTCGCGGGTCGGATCAAAAGGTTTGGGCGGAACGTAGGCAGACATGTCCGGTATGTCTCCTGTGGTTCGCCTCGTCGCCTAGCTGAAGCTCGTGGTCTCACTGGTTGGCTTCTTGTAGCCTCAATCCCACCCTCGTCGCCAATGAAGTGGTTCGGGAATGACGGGAGGCACAAGCAAGCAAGTGACAACAGCTCTTTAATATACAGTGAGACTTCAGCAAAAACTCAGAGGCTGCAGTCCTCCTTATATACAATCCTGGAGAGACTGTCAGCCAATCAGGAACGTAGGCAGGTTTGAAACTCCCGCTTAAAAGTATCAATACATAACAGGGACCATTTTGATTCAACTCTAGATCTAAATTAGGCAACAATCCAGTTCAGACAATAATGAACTAGGTTAGCCCTGCAGAGTGAGGAATATTGAAGTAATTAATAATCAGGACATACCAATGCAGCTTCCAAATTCTGTATTATTTCAACAAAGACAAAAAATGCAGCACAACACAACCATGCCTCTAAGTCTAAGGCAAGGGCTTTACATATTTTTGGTGCCATGAATTGCTTATATCTATACACTACTAAAACGTTTGTGTCGGGAACCTTTTACTAGACGAAAGAGTACACCATAGGGCAATACTTTTTGAACCAAATACCTTGAATCAGTGGTGAAATCCAAATTTTTTTACTACTGGTTCTGTGGGCGTGGCTTGGTGGGTGTGGTGTGGCTTGGTGGGCGTGGTTTGGTGGGCATGGCAAGGGAAGCAAAATCTCCATTCCCACCCCACTCCTGGGGGAAGGATATTGTAAATCTCCATTCCCACCCCACTCTGGGGCCAGCCAGAGGTGGTGTTTGCCAGTTCTCAGAACTACACAAAATTTCTGCTACTGGTTCTCCGAACTGCTCAAAATCTCTGCTACTGGTTCTCCAGAACCTGTCAGAACCTTCTGGATTTCACCCCTGCCTTGAATGGGTTAACTTACAGAATGCGTCCAAAATCAGGGACCCATGACTCCCATAGGATTTGAAATTGGGCAAATTTGTGGTGGTCTCCCCAACAGTCATGTCTCCTACCTCTGGAAGATGGGTGGATTTCTCCCACCATTGGAGGCCAGAGGCTGGACAGCCATGGTCAAGCCAAAAGGAAGGCTAAGGTTGCTCTTGCTCCCACTGTTTTTTTTTAACCTTTTGGTCATTCTGTTTCTCTGTTTAGTAGTAGTTGTTACTTAAATTGTTCTCTGAAATGATGACCCAATGGTTGTCTTGTCTAGTTCAATAAGATTCTTCCTTTTCACAATTTGAGAAATAGCTTTGCTATCCCTACTGAATGTGGATGGTGAAAGCATCAGTGCTTAGAGCAAATTGTTTACTTATCTAACTCCCTCATCTTCCTTCTTAATGTTCCAAAGAATGTTTAAGACTTTACTAGTTAAAAGCCAACAGCTGCAATTCTTAACTCACTTGGCCTCATTTTTGCTTAGAATCGGATATGTACCATTTTAGGCCCAGAGTCCTGCTGAAATAGTCACATACACTTGTATAAAAATTGGGAGAAATGCTCTTCTTAAACCACAATTATGGCCCATCAAGTTGTATTAAAAAAATAATCAATACAAGTTAAATTCTTCATTAGGTTCTTAAGTCCTAGCATTTTCAATACAATTAGTGCCTAAGCTATAAACTCATTTTTCTTCAACGTGCCTGGAAAGGCTGGCTGTCCACGAACCCTGGAGCATTATTCTGTCAAGGTTTTGCCTTTCCCAGGCAGAAACACTCCAATCTCTTTTATACATAGAATAGAATAACAGAGTTGGAAGGGACCTTGGAGGTCTTCAAGTCCAACTCCCTGCTTAGGCAGGAAACCCTACATCACCTCAGACAAATGGTTGTCCAATCTCTTCTTAAAAATGTCCAGTGTTGGAGCATTCACAACTTCTGTGGGCAAGTTGTTCCACTGATTAATTGTTCTCACTGTCAGGCAATTTCTCCTTAGTTCTAGGTTGCTTCTCTCCTTGATTAGTTTCCACCCATTGCTTCTTGTCCTGCCTTCAGGTGCTTTGGAGAATAGCTTGACTCCCTCTTCTTTGTGGCAACTCCTGAGATATTGGAACACTGCTATCATGTCTCCCCTAGTCCTTCTTTTCATTAAACTAGACGTACCCAATTCCTGCAACCATTCTTTATGTGTTTTAGCCTCCAGTCCCCTAATCATCTTCGTTGCTCTTCTCTGCACTCTTTCTAGAGTCTCCACATCTTTTTTATATCGTGGTGACCAAAATTGGATGCAGGATTCCAAGTGTGGCCTTACCAAGGCATTATAAAGTGGTATTAACACTTCAGGTGATCTTGATTCTATCCCTCTCTTTATGCAGCCTAGAACTGTGTTGGCTTTTTTGGGCAGCTGCTGCACACGGCTGGCTCATATTTAAATGGTTGTCCACTAGGACTCCAAGATCCCTCTCACAGTTTCTACTACTGAGCGAGGTACCACATATACTGTACCTGTGCATTTTGTTTTTCTTTCCTAAATGTAGAACCTTACTTTTTTCACCATATATACTGCAGGTTTTCCTTTCTAGAAAGGACTGGTAAAAAAGTAAAAAAGTGACCCAAAGTAAAAAGTATGTAACAATCTGTGAATACTTTATTTGGCCAAATATGATTAGACATACAAGGAATTTGTCTCCGGTACAGAAGCACTCAGTGTACATGCAAAGCAATAGAATTATCATTAACATCATCTTCCCAATAAAAGTGGGAGAGTAAAGACGATAATAAGGGTAAATAATACTACAGCTGCACCAAATGGGTAAATTATTTCTCCTATTAGCTTATCCTTTCCATCAACACATTTCCGTATTTCTTGTACATTCTCATATTTTAAGAGTTTCATCCTTAAAGAGAAAAAAAAAATACTTTGATCCCTAACAGTCTTGCAACTGAAATATGCATTCATTTTCCAAAGCAGTTTGGAGGCTATAACACCAATGGTGCAGTGTGAGCAGAATGGAAACACACAACTCCAAGGCTGTACTTGTGAGCATGAACAAAGGAACCCAAATGCACAGGGCAGTGTGAGCAAAACCTCTGGAGATGTATGATATATAGAGGAAGTCTTTGGAAGGAAATTAATCTATAACCTTTCCAGACTCTACCATCATGCAAACTGAATTTTCTTCAGAATTAAGGTCAAATTATTCCAATGAGTTTTGCCTTTTTCTGGCTTCTTCTATAAGCCAGCTATGAATTCTGAGTGTGCATGAGTGTACATGCATCTGGGATGTGGTTTATTGGTCTTCTGGCTTCCTTAAGCAGGCATACCTCACCTTTTCCTCCACAATCCACAATCTATATTGCATCCTTCTGCCATGCCCTTAAAACTTTCTTATTTCAGCAAGCCGGGCTGGCTTAACAAATTCTTTTAATAATTTTAATTGGTTTTGTCTTTTTAAATTTGGGGCCAAACAGAGATATTTCTTTTAATTGTTTTTAATGTTTATATTATATGTTTTTATCTGGCTGTACACCGCCCTGAGTCCTCAGGGAGAAGGGCGGTTTATAAATTTGAAATAAAATAAATAAAATAAAAAATCCTTCCACATTCCTGAAGAGAAGGTAAATTATCATCATCCATTGTAGTCCAAGAGGTGGGGAAAATAGCTTCCTGCATGGCTTTATCTGCACATGTTCACGCTCTTGATGACTCTTAAACATTGGATGGATGATGGATGGATGGATGGATAGATGGATGGATAGATAGAGAGATAGATAGATAGATAGATAGGAGATAAATAGATGATAGAAAGGTAAGATAGAAAGATAAGATAGATAGAAAGATAAGAGATAGGTACGTAGGTAGGTAGGTAGATAGATAGATAGTGGTTAGATGACAGATGATAGATGATAGATGATGAATAGATAGATAGATAGATAGATAGATAGATAGAGATAGATAGAGGTTAGATAGATAAGATAGAAAGATAAGATAGATAGATAGATAGATAGATAGATAGATAGATAGATAGATAGGATAGGTAGGTAAGTAGGTAGGTAGGTAGGTAGATAGATAGATAGATAAGATAGAAAGAGAAGATAGATAGAAAGAGAAGAGGTAGGTAAGTAGATAGGATAGGTAGGTAGGTAGGTAAGTAGATAGATAGATAGATAGATAGATAGATAGATAGATAGATAGATAGATAGGTAGGTAGGTAGATAGATAGATGATAGAAATATAAGATCGAAAGATAAGATAGATAGAAAGATAAAAGGTAGGTAGATAGGTAGGTAGGTAGGTAGGTAGGTAGGTAGATAGATAGATAGATAGATAGATAGATAGATAGATAGATAGATAGATAGATAGATTAGATAGACTAGACAGACAGGTAGGTTACATCTGATTGAGAGATCAGGACCCTAGTCTCCTTTTTTTTTTTTTTTAATTTGATTTATATGCCGCCCTTCTCCGAAGACTCAGGGTGGCTTACAATGTGCTCAGCAATAGCCTTCATCCTTTTGTATATTTATACAAAGTCAGCTTATTGCCCCCACAACTGGGTCCTCATTTCACCTACCTTAGAAAGGATGGAAGGCTGAGTCAACCTTGAGCCTTGGCGAGATTCGAACCCTGCAGTAATTGCAGGCAGCTGGTCTTAATAACCAGCTTAATAACAGGGTGTCTTAAACCCCTGTACTACCAAGGCTCTTTAAGTCTTTCATTTCTCAATCTTTGGCAGAGTTTTCTGCCTGATCTTATGCCAATGTTTAGATAGAGCATTTTGTCTGGAAAAAGCTTTTAGTTCTATTGAATGGAGGCAGACTATGCTGGAAGCTAAGCATTCTATCTTGATTCTAAACGAAATCTCTGAGCCTTTAAACACACACACACACACACACACACACACACACAAAACCCACCCTCATTTATAACTTGTTTAGTTTGACTTTGATGCTGCTAACTGAACTTTAAGTACTGAACTTAAATGATCTACTTAAAGCGAACCACCTTGAAATTCTTGACAGCCCTAATGGAAGGTAGTTACAAGGCTTTGCTGGTAATGATCTCTTCCTGGTTTCTCATCATCTCTTTAATTCTAGTGTGCTCTGTTTGCCAGGCAAGTTGTTATGGAGAAGTGAGGACAAGAATCAATCGTGGAGTTGGTTAAAGAAATGGGATGCTGATGATGTTGGTAAAAGGCCGATATCTTGCTGCTGGCTGATGAATCTTTAGTGCAGTTTTTTTAAAAAAATACCGTGCCTCCCCACTCTCCCCCAAAAACCCCAACCTTATTTGTTTTGTATTTCATGGAAAATAATTTTTCTTCCCCTTCCCAGAGAGCAAACTGTTGATGAAATTCATATGGCTAAGAAATGAACCCCTTCATGGGTGTTCCCATGAACATGGTTCATGAACAATGGTGTTCCCAGCTGCAATGTGTTAAGGATATTGGTGTTGTGTTACCTAACACAATGTATGGCTGTGAAAGTTGGACCATAAGGAAGGCTGAGCGCCAAAGAATTGAGGCCTTTGGACTATGGTGCTGGAGAAGACTCCTGCGAGGCCCTTGGACTGCAAGGCGATCAAACCAGTCAGTCCTAGAAGAGATCAACCCTGGCTGCTCTTTAGAAGGCCAGATCCTAAAGATGAAACTCAAATACTTTGGCCACCTAATGAGAAGGAAGGACTCACTAGAGAAGAGCCTAATGCTGGGAACGGTTGAGGGCAAAAGAAGAGGACAGCAGAGAATGAGTTGGCTGGATGGCGTCACTGAAGCAGTAGGCGTGAGCTTAAATGGTCTCTGGGGGATGGTAGAGGACAGGAAGGCCTGGAGGAACATTGTCCATGGGGTCGCGATGGGTCAGACATGACTTCGCAACTAACAACAACAATTTCCCATTTTTGCCTGGAGAAAAGAAACAGGCAGAAAAATAACCCACATATCACCGAGCTGTTAAATCAATTGATAGGGTCGGAGGATAGGAAATTAAAAGCATAACATGGAAACCCAGGAAGGTCTGGAGGAATGTTGTCCATGGGGTCGCAATGGGTCAGACACGACTTTGCAACTAACAACAAAGAAATGACATTCTTTTTGCTTTAGTTAAAGGAAGTGGGAATGGAGCATGAGCCTGGCCTCTTTAACTGTGCAGCCATCTCTCTCTAGAAAAGGCTCTAGTGTAGGGTGTCCAACTTTGGCAACTTTAAGACCTGTGGACTTCAGCTCCCACAATTCTATGCCATGCTGGCTGGGGAATTCTGGAAGTTGAAATTCTCAGGGTCTTAAAGTGGCCAAGGTTGAACATCCCTCTCTAATGCTTGAAAGCAAGGAAGATAAAACAGGAATGGTTAAATTGATTGTTTTGTTCAAAGAGGAAAATATGTTTTTTATTTGGATATCACTTCTGGAATTTGTGCTTGTGAAGGAAAAAGAATATGAAACTTTGATTTTGGATTTGTTGATTAGAAATATTTGGTCATTAGGGCAGAGAACCAGTTGTTAAATTATTTGAATCCCACCACTGTTTACAGGGTCATCTTATTAACCACTGACAGCGACCTCCTACTTCTCCTGCTCTTCCTCCTCCTCTTTGTAATCCTTTAGTACTTTCAGTTTATAAGATTGGGGTCTGTAGATTGTAAATTATCTTGAGAAAAAAAAAAGAATACTTGTGCTAAAATAACACAAAATTTATTTGCATCATTCTGTACCTCAGTTCCCCCCATGTAGGATTAGAAGGCATATTTCCAAATTTTCCTGGGGTATCCTCATTAATGTGATCCATTAGCAGAGACATTGATCCAGAAAATAAAGATACACCAGTATGAAAACTATCTGGCATGTCAGATGGGATTCAAAAGAACCATTTCCAAAGCATTAAAGAAAGAAAGAAAGAAAGAAAAAATCCTAAAATATGTGAAGCACAGGAAACAAACAAAAAAAAAGCAGGATGGAAAAGCTAGTATAATTCACGTGCCCACTGATATGGATATAAAAGAAATCTGCCAACCATTTATAGAGAGAGAAATGTATGACATCAAGCAATTCAGATTTCACCTTAGCATTGAGTGAAATCTAATTAGCAACTGCATGCTTATGCACTGGTCAAAAATCCACCTAAAAATAATTCAAATCACATCAAAGATGGCTCTGAAAAGAGAAACATTTCTGAAAATAGTACACAAAAGCCCTTTTGTTTTGTTACACTACTAGGTTGCCATTTATATATTATATCTAATGTTATCTGGTTTGGGGATACAGTTGTTCAATTTATTGTTTGTTTCGTGCTGTTGTGTGCCACCCAGAGTCACACTGTTTGAATTGGGCAGCCTTATAAATCTAGTTAATCCATACATAAATATAAACAACTTTAACAGATTATCAGAGTTGGAAGGGACCTTGTAGGTCATCTAGTCCAAACCCAACCCACCTCCCAGGCAGGAGACCCTACACCTGTGATGGCGAACCTATAGCACGCATGTTGGAAGTGGCATGCAGAGCCATCTCTCCGGGCAAGCTAGCTGTTGCCCGTTGCTCTTCCGGTTTCCAGTCAGCTGGTCTTTACACGCGCATGCTCACCAGAAACTGGAAGCTCACACGTGGATGCACAGAAGGCAGAGGAGAGGAGAGCAGTGGAAATCCATGAGCCGGTCCTTGGGATAGAAGAGCCACCACAGCTAGCGAAGCCCCACCCTAGGTCTGGGGATAAAAGGGAGGGGGCGGAGATGAATAGATGTGGCCGAAAACTATTCATCTCCCTGCCGGACAGACTTGTTAGCCTGCGGTGAAAGAGAAACCTTTTGCCAGGGCTGCTGGTGCTCCTAATAAAGGAAACGTTTATTTAACTACAGAGGGTTTGTCGAGTTTGGGGAGCTGGGTCAGAACAATCTGATTTTCTAGCCTCTGTTTTCCCTTTCCTCAAAGCATCTAAAACCTTGGAAAGGAAGCTGAGCCACCACTATCTGGTGATAGTGGTATTGTATCATTTGCAAATGGCTGTGTTTATTTACAGAGGGAGGGATGGTTACATTGCAAAAGCCAGGGAAAGGGGGGGAAATAGTTTTCCTGACAATCTAATAACAGAAATTATTCCTCTTCTGCACTTTTGCTGACAAATCAGCTCCTTGCAATGTCTATCACTCCACACCGTGCATTAAAAGGCATTCAGATGTCCACAAGAATTACAATTACAAAGCAATTCTGTATCTATCTTATTATTTATGATCAAACATGCCAATTTTTGCAGGCTCCAATTATGGGGGAAGGAGACTATAAATCCAGATTGCATATTAAAATGCTCGTTTGTGGCCAAAATCCCTGTTTTCTTTCACAAAGACAATTGACTTTCCAGGCTACAGGGTCTTGTCTTTAAGAAATATTTTGAAAATATCCTTTTCATCTGCAATTATCCGTCTGCCATATGCATGCAGGCATACTATAATGTTACTGAAAAAATAATTTGAGCAATATATTAATTTTGTACAACCAAGGCTCTCAGCCAATCAAATATTCTAAATAGTTGACAAGTTGGTTTTCAGTTTGTCAATTGCACATTATCAAGTATCTTCAAAGGTTTACACTGATAGTATATCAGGTAGTTGCACACACCCTGGGAATATGAAGTTAAAAGTTTTTATTATGGCCTCAGAATTCTTGGTTGCTGTCCCTTAAGCATCTCCAACATGGTGAATGGTGGTTGATAGCTGGTGAGCCCAAATAAATACATGCCTAGCCATCCCAAAGTTGTCATTACCATACTTGTGGGATTTTACTGAGCTATTTGCTACTCCACAATAGCTCAGCCAACATAACATTCTTTAGCGTACAACACCATTCTTTTAAGAAGAAATTCTTCATATCTCTCATAACCAGCCTGGCTGCTAATAAGAGGCAGTGAATCAGAATTTTGTGATGGTTTATTCTGATAGCTTTCCAGAAAAAATATAGAAGGCAAATGGGTGAGAGGATCTCAATTAAAAACAAAAAAGCAAAAATCCAACACACTTATTGTGTAGTTTTCACAAGTTCTTTAAAAATTATTTCTCAGAATTCGTAACTAAGTGATCTCATAAAATGAAAGTCAATCAGAGGTCATTTTCAGCAGGTTCTGACCAGTTCTGGAGAACCGGTAGCAGAAATTTTGAGTAGTTTGGAGAACCGGTAAATACCACCTCTGACTGGCCCCGCCCCCATCTATTCTCTGCCTCCCAAGTCCCAGCTGATCAGGAGGAAATGGGGATTTTGCAGTATTCTTCCCCTGGAGTGGGGTGGAAATGGAGATTTTACAGTATCCTTCCCCTGACACACCCACCAAGCCATGCCACACCCACCAAGCCACACCCACAGAACCAGTAGTAAATAAAATTTGAATACCACCACTGAAGTCAATGGCGGGGTTCTGGCATCCTCTTCAAGTGAGTGTTGAGATGAAAATGATGTAAGCCAAGGACTTTCTGTAGTTAGGAGAGCTAGCTTGATAATAGATAGGTAAATAACTACACAGGTAGATAGTTAACAGACACACATATATCAGATGCCCATTTCCTATTTTCTGAACTGCCATCATGCATATGTAAGACTTTGAGATATATTTTGTCAGAGACTTTGAGATAAGGAGCTCTGGTAGCACAGCAGACTAAAGCACTGTTATTAACATCAGCTGCCTACAATTACTGCAAGTTCAAATCTCACCAGGCTCAAGTTTGACTCAGCCTTCCATGCTTTCTAAGGTAGGTAAAATGAGGACCCAGATTGTGGGGGCAATAAGCTGACTTTGTATAAAATACAGAAAAGTATGAAGGCTATTGCTTAACGCATTGTAAGCCGCCCTGAGTCTCCTGAGAAGGGCGGCATATAAATCAAATTAAAAAAAAAATTGTCAGAGTTTCATCACACTATTCATTTTATTCCAAAACGACTGTACTTTTTCACTCACACACTTACATTTATTTCTAATCTGTCTATTCAAAAGTAATTTATTCCATAGTTGGAACCTCTCAGGGAATGGAAGGAGACCAGGAGAAAGGTCCATTGTCACCCCAAAACACAACCCTCCGGGAAATCTTTCTGTATCTGGATCTGCCTTAAAACTGGGTTTACATGAAATAACCAGATGGCCTTGGGAAAGCAGATCTTTATAAACAACGGTATTTCAACTTATTTTTAAAACAATGCTGAAGTAATGTTAGCCTTCACTCCAAAAAGCTAGTTAGAACAAAGCCAGAGGAAAGGAGGGGGGAGGGGGCTTGAATGCATTCTCCTCAGGGTTTCAAGACATTGCTGAAATGACACTAGACTCTCTGTGTGTGTGTATGTGTAGGTGTGCTTGCATCTGTGTACCTGTTCACAAACTATTGCTCCTGAAAAGCAAGCGCAAATGAAATGCAGGGGCAGAAGGAGGAAGGAGTGGGAAAGAAGAAGAGCTGAAGAAAAATGTCTACACACACCACATTCATACACATGCACGCACAAAGCTTAGCCTGATAAAATATTTAGGACGGGCTCCTGCATTGGAATATTAATACTCCGCATTACTTCAGCTTGCACTCTGTTGATCTTCATTCTCCAGTGGCCTTGTTTACAGTATCTGAATTTTCAGCTGCATTTTAATAAGGCCCTGAGAGAAGGTCTGAGACACAGCATCTCATTGAACCAACTTCAAAACCCTGGTTGGAATTCCAGAAGATGGGAAAAGGGTGGGCTGCATTCCACATGGAGAGCCCTCCTGCGCGGAGAACTCTGGAGGCCATTAGGTGGCGCTTTTGCCAGCTTTTTCCATCCAGCAGGAGGAGGAGGAGGGGAAGAATGACCAGATGGGGTCCATCGACTGCAAGTGCGGTGGGAGGCTTTGGCTGATTTATCCTTGGCTGGTTTTCCTTTACTTTTTGCTTTGGTTGACTCAGACGGAGATTGGCAGCCCCGCAGAGGCGAAGCTTCAATGCCAGCATAATTATCAATCTACACTTCCCTACCTCGTCGTCATCAGGTGATGTAAGTGTGCAGGGGGAGGAAGGGAGGGAGGAGGAATATTGGATAGTCCACTTGCTCTGGGGATGAGAGAGATCTACAATGGCAAACTTGATGGCGCACCTCTTGAAACTGACCTCCGGGCCAGCGGTGTTCAAGGCAATTTACAATAAATCCTGGGTACATGTGAATATAGGTAGAGTATATATGGGGAGTAGAGCCAGTTTCGTGTAGTGGTTTTAAGGTGCCAGCCTAGAAACCCAGAGAACATCAGTTCTAGTCCTGCTTTCTGCATGAAGCCAGCTGGGTGATCTTGGGCCAATCCTTTTTTTCTCAGCCCTAGGAATGGCAAGCCACTTCTGAAATGGGTAGTGTTGGACTTCAGGGGTCTAGAGACCAGATTTCTCTAGATTAAATCTGTTCTCTAACATGGTTAGTGCTCACTAAACCTTGAAGCCCAACACTGATAACTGGCCATGAAAGCCTACATCCATATACTTCTGAAATCCTACTGTTCTGACCTAGGCTTCCCCAGCAGCATGAAGCCGAGTCCTCGTCCCAATAAACCCCTTTTATTTAATTTACAGTGGATTCCTCTCCAGCAAAGTCTTCCCTCTCCCACAGTCTTTCAAGATAATTCACAATTACCGACCTTTATCAGGCTTGGAGAGTGGCCAGGCTGATATCTTTCAGACGCAGCAATACTTGGCAAAAATGCAGGAATGAACTAATTGCCTCCTGCAAACTCCACTCCCCTTTCACTCCTCTTTTATTTCCTCTGGGAGGGGCCATTCATTGTCCACCTATGGCCTTACTCCCAAGTCGACTCTTGTTCTTTAGCTGTTCCCTTTGACTGGCAACTCTGTGCATGTGCACACTGGGAACAGGCTCCAGCTGTTCGTTTACCTCACTGATGTCTGCCTCCAAAAGCAGCTGATAACTGGCACACAGCCTTGGCCCTCTCTCTGCCTCCGACACAGAGCCCTCATCAGAGCCTTCCCCAGACTCCAGGACTGGCCCATGTTCCTCCCCAACCTCCTTACTGTCTGAATCTGCTGCTAGATCCACTGGCGGGCCACAACACCTACCAGGAAATCTGCAGGGACTTGTCCAGGTAGCACCAAGAATCAACACTGATTCAAAGGCGCATACAAACACACACACACACACATAGACAGACAGAGGCACACATCAATTGGAGACCTGCTCAAAGCAAGGCTGGAGAACCTGCCCCACCTCAGATGTTGCAGCTGCAACCATCATCACTAAACTGGGGTGGGGCTGGTAGGAGTTTAGCACACCAAGAGATTTCATTTCCCTGCTGTAAAGTATGATTACAGCATAAACAACAACTTTGCGGCCTCCTGGTTGCAATTGCCTGTGGTGGTGGTGGCAGGGGTAGGTTCCACTTACCTTTATTACCGGTTCGCAGCGGGAGTGCCCGTGCTTCTGCACATGCGCAGATCACCCATGATGGTGTCGTGGTAGGTGGGTGGAGCCTCCTGCCGGTTTTACTACCGGTTCTATAGAACCGGACCGAACCAGGAGCAACCCATCACTGGGTGGTGGGGGGAACCAGATGTTATGCTTTGGTGTCCCCCTGAGACTGAACAGAAATGGGGAAAGCCACAAAATCTGCAAACACACAGGTGGGGAAAGGATTGGACACTGAAAGGCTAGATAGAGTCTTAAATCAATTCATAGCTAATCGATACAAGGCCACCCTGGATTCCCCCCCCCCTTTGGAGACAAAACAAATCTAAATTTCTTTTCTTTTCCCTCAACATGAACAAATGTACAAAAGAAGTTAGCACTTCTACCCACTGCAACGGCACCACTATTTTAAACAACAGATGATCACGATACAAAAACCCGGCAACGTTCTATGACGCTACCTCAAATCACTTAAGCAAAATAGATGTTGATTTTTTTTTTTTAACTGAACCTATGTAGATACAGGATTTTCTTTCCTCCCACTTCAGCTAAACAGATTTTTATTTTTTACATGAGTCAGATGAATGCTACACCTATTAAATTTGTCCAGAATAGAAGAACAAGAAATTAGTCTGCTTCATATTTTTTTTTTAATATGAACTTGACAAAATGTAATTTAGAGCCATAAATACAACTGCACACATCTGCTCTTCTTAGAGGTGGAAAAAAGGTATAAGACCAAAATTAACAAGGAATCCATTGCTCAACTTTCCAAAGCATTTGTCTGGGGCAGAGGGTGAGGTGGGGTGGGGGAACAGCCATATTTCCATCCACTGACTATTGCTGTTTGGCTAAAATAACACCAGATGTATGAATACCATTTACTCTGACCCTAGTTGGAATTTCAAAACATGAAATGCATGAAACATGAGAACGCTACTGTGGCTGGAGAATTCCAGTAGTGCTTGACAGAAAAGCTAAATTTATGTAGGATTAACTTCAGTCCACTGGAGTTGTCCAGATGGTTCTTTCCATTCTTCCAATTCCTCATAGGGTTCGTGAAGAGTGAGTTGGTTTCCCAAAATCATTTAAAATATATATATATATATATATATATATATATATATATATATATATATATATATATATGATTTCAGCAGGTTCTGACCAGTTCTGGAGAACCGGTAGCAGAAATTTTGAGTGATCCGGAGAACCGGTATTAAAAATTGTGACTGGCCATTCCCCCATTTATTCTCTGCCTCCCAGGTCCCAGCTGATTGGGAGGAAATGGGGATTTTGCAGTATCCTTCCCTTCGAGTGGGGTAGGAATGGAGATTTTACAGTATCCCTCCGCTGCCATGCCCACCAAGCCATGCCCACAGAACCGGTAGTAAAAAATGTTGAAACCCACCACTGTCCCAAAGGTGCTCTTTTCAAAAGACAACTGGACAGTTGCCTTTTGAGAAAGCACCTTCGGGATAATCAAGTCCATTGCATGAATGCGAGCACAAAAAAATTGATTAAGGTAATAATAATAGCAAAGATTTAATGTGATCAGAGCCTGATTAGTGATGCCCATTGAGAAACAACATTATCCTCTTCTAGAATATTCATGTTACCTGATTTTCTTCACTCCGCTCAAATCAGTGGTGGAATTCAATTTTTTTTTACTATTGGTTCTGTCGGTGTGGCTTGATGGGTGTGGCAGGGGAAGGATTCTACAAAATCTCCATTCCCACCCCACTCCAGGGGAAGGATACTGCAAAAATCTCCATTCCCACCTCACTCCTGGGGAAGGACACTGCAAAATCCCCATTCCCTCTTCACTCCAGAGGAAGGATATTGCAAAATCCCCATTCCACCCCCCCGCCATTCCTGGGGGAAGGATATTGCAAAATCTCCATTCCCACCCACTCTGGGGCCAGCCAGAGGTGGTATTTGCCGATTCTCTGAACTACTCAAAATTTCCACTACCAGTTCTCCAGAACCTGTCAGAACCTGCTGAATAGCACCCCTGCCTCAAATGTTATCAGTCTGGCTGATTGTTGGCACCATCTCACTGCTAGCATCAAGACCACAGGTCAGAAATGCTAATTATATTTTTTAAAATGCATTTTCTATAGTAAAACTCTTCATTATTGATTGCTGGGATTAGGTTAGACAATGGCAGATGTAACCCAAGGAAAACTCACACCTGCATAATGTTGCCAGCCATGAACTTTTCGTGGGTCGTTTGTTTCATTAACAGCAACATGCATATGCCCTTCAGTGACTCATCCAATTGTATCTTGCAACTTCTTTTGTGAGTCAAAATGCAATTGGAAAGACCTTTTCTGAGTCATCCACATTTTAGTAACTCTTTCATTCAGGCCAGGAAAAAAAGTCATTAACCCAGTAGTCACATGGCCCCATTTTTTTATCTCCTTTGTAGATTCTTTGGTAAGCATTTTTAGGTTTCCTAGTGTGTGCTTCTAAAAAGGTGGGATTGTAAAATACAAGTATTTGAACTCACTTCAAGATCTGTTAACACGAAAGACAAATAATTGCAACGAGGATGTAGAACATTTTGATCTGTACTTAATCCAGCAGGCGTGGGTCAGTCCATTTATGTAAAGATGGACAAATAGTGATTTCTTTAAGTGTCTCCACTGTCCAGGCTCTGGAACTAACCATCTGCGTTGAATGCTAGGAGAGGAGAATGGCAAGGAGACTGAAAGGTTCTCTGTTCTTCTGCTAGAGTGACACATATTGAAATTATGGAAATACTTTTCAGATTGCATTTATACCAGTGTTTTTTTCCAAATCTGACCTCCAGTTGCTCCCCTTGCAAAATGAAGTTCCTGTATTTCTGTCTCATCTCTAACATGGGCTTCAAAAATTTTAGAAAGGGGTTCTCTGCCTGGTTGCTTGGTGGGTGTGACCATGGTGGGCGTGGGCTAATTGGCCTTCTGCACCATGGTGAGGGGGTCATTTTTGCCCTGCCCGGGCTCCAGAGGATTTCCTCGAGCCTACAGGAGGGCGAAATCAGCCTCCCCAGACTCTGGAGACCCTCTGGAGGCCAGAAACAGGCTTGTTTCCATCCTTCCCACATTTCCAATAGGCCCTTTTTTTGCCCTCCCTGAGGCTCCGCGCGCGCTCTGCACTTACCTGCATCCAAAACAGGCCGTGTGGGGACTCCTGGGAGGGGCGGGATGGGGTGGGCGGGGCCAGCCAGGAGTGGGATTTGGGGGTTCTCCGAACTGCACAGAATCTTAGCTAGAGGTTCTCCCGAACCCCTGCGAACCCCCAGCAGCCCATCACTTCTAACATGCCTTAAGAATGAGTGCCTTTCTTTCATTTTTTTTTTTTTTAAATAAACATGTTACAGGAGAATCTAGAAGATGCTCCTGCTTTCAACGATGCTCTCTCTTTTGGATGCTCTCAGTTACCGATCTGGATCAAATTCACGGGATGGGCATCCTCCTGATAGTCTTGGGATTTAAAGGAAATAACAGAATAAAAGAGTTGGAAGGGACCTTGGAGGTCTTGTAATCAACCCCTATAAGAAGCTTGGAGGATTACAAACAGATGTTTCCATGATTACAGACAGAAGATAGACAAAACTTGTTGGATACTTCATAAACTGAATGCAAGAATTTTATATTCTAAACAGTGACCAATCATGTGGCAAAAAGGCATAAACATTTAAAAATATACATATGTATGCATATATTCAAGTATGCATATCTATCTATCTATCTATCTATCTATCTATCTATCTATCTATCTATCTATCATCTATATCTATCTATCTAATCATGCATCATCCATCTACCTACCTACCTACCTACCTATCTAATCATCTATCTATCTATCTATCTATCTATCTATCTATCTATCTATCTATCATCTATCTATCTATCTATCATCTATCTATCTATCTATCTATCTATCTATCTATCTATCTATCCAACTTTAAAACCATAGAATTAAGCAAAAAAAATTGTCATCCTTATGGTGGTGTTAAGGTTCCTATCCAATAATATAAAGCAAATAAAATAATCTGTGAAACATCTGTTAAGAACCAGAGTTATGAGGGTAGCATCCAAGCTGCTGCAGAAAGGACATCAAAGGAACATGTGGGCTAGAGTCAAAACGCCTACTAATGAAAATATTTTTTTTTCAGGAAAAGAATTTGAACAGACCTTTTTCCTTATCAAAAGAAAATGATTGTCCCTCCCCCAACTGAGATACAAGCAAAGGAATTTTCATCACAGTCTTAATCCACACTTAAAATAATTAATCATTTACAATTCTTATAATTAATCATTTATAAATTTTCTCCTACACATCTGTAATTTCTTCTGTTCTACTCCTTTGGTGTTACACAATCTCTTTTGAGGGTGAAATTTATAGATAAGAATAATTTCCAACTTCTCCAGAAGTTACTCCCAATTAAGCTGGGAACTCTCTACATACATTATAGAGATAAAGGTTGACATTTCCCCCTTAATATTTCCTGCCTTTATTTTGAAGAGAGGAAGAAAATCACTGCTTTTTTATTGAAATCTCCTAACTGGATTTGCCTACAATTGCACAGAGTAGAGAATTTTCTCACATCTGGCTCATCTTGCACATCTGGCCTGAATATTGAAGCTGGGAGAAAACTTGTACTAGTTGAAATTCAACTGTCAACAAATAAATAAATAAATAAATAAAAATCTATGGATTCTCCTCTTGCAGACTTTATATAAAGATTCTATCTTGCATTCCCTTTTCCTCCCAAATGTTTTTTTTTTACAAATTTTATTCTTGAGATTTTCTTTAGAACTTTTACGGGTGGTGCCTTTGAGTCTTATGATATGGTTGAAAAAGTAGAAGGCATGGCTACTGGTTTTCTGTTACAAATCTTTCCATCTCTAAATCCTGGCCTTATTTTCTAGTCTGAAAGCTCCAGGGATATAAAGTTTACCTCTTCTCTAGATTTAATGGAAGCCAGAGGGGATTGCACATCAATGGAGAAAATATTTATAAGGCAGGACAACAAAATTCCCATGTATTCCTTGGCTTCCAAGAACTCGCCTATTGTACATTATACATGATATTCCACCCACAAGAATTTCACTGATAATATCTTTTGAAATCCAGCTGAAAGCCAAATTCTTTTTCAGCAAATAGGATGAGGATAGCTAGGAAAATGACACAGGGCAAGTTTTGATCTGGTCACTCAATTTCTGCTGGAAAACAAGGGTTATTGGTGTATGGAGATTCTCAGTCATCCAGGTCAAAGCTGTCCCAAAGGTGCTTTCTCAAGAGGCAGGTGGATTTTCTTTGTTTTTCTTTGAAGATGTTTCGCTTCTCATCCAAGAAGCTTCTTCAGCTCTGGGTATGTCACATCAGATACCTGTACAATTAGCACAGGGGCCTCCCAAGGATGTGTGCTTTCTGCACTTCTCTTCTCTCTATATACCAATGACTGCATCTCTAACAATCCATCTGTTAAACTACTGAAGTTTGCAGATGATACAACACTGATTGGTCTCGTTCGAGACAATGATGAAGCCGCATATAGACGGGAGGTTGAACAACTAGCCTTGTGGTGTGACCGGAACAATCTGGAACTGAACACACTCAAAACTGTAGAAATGGTGGTAGATTTTAGGAGAAACCCTCCCATATTACCATCTCTTACAATACTAGACAACACAGTATCAACAGTAGAGACCTTCAAATGTTTAGGTTCTATCATATCTCAAGATCTAAAATGGACACCTAACATCAAAAACATCATCAAAAAAGCACAATAAAGAATGTTCTTTCTGGGCCAACTCAGGTAGCTCAAATTGGCCAAGGAGCTGCTGATACAGTTCTACAGAGGAACTACTGAGTCTGTCATCTGCACCTCTATAACTGTCTGGTTTGGTTCTGCAACCCAACAAGACAGACACAGACTTCAGAGGATAATTAGAAGTGCAGAAAAAACAATTACTACCAACCTGCCTTCCATTGAGGACCTGTAGACTGCACGAGTCAAAAAGAGGACTGTGAAAATATTTACAGACCCCTCGCATCCTGGACATAAACTGTTTCAACTCCTACCCTCAAAATGACGCTATAGAGCACTGCACACCAGAACAACTAGACACAAGAACAGTTTTTTCCCGAACACCATCACTCTGCTTAACAAATAATTCCCTCAACACTGTCAAACTATTCACATTAGGCTGCATTACTATTGCTATTGGTCTTCTCATCGTTCCAGTTGCCCATCTCCTCCCACTTGTGACTGCATGACTGTAACTTTGTTGCTTGTATCCTTGCAATTTATATTGATATTGATTGTTTCCTAGTATGATTTGATTGCTTACTGTACCGTACGACTGTAACTGGGTGTTGTGCCTTGTGATTCTTGACGAGCATATCTTGTCTTTTTATGTACACTGAGAGCATATGCACCAAAGACAAATTCCTTGTGTGTTCAATCACATGTGGCCAATAAAGAATTCTATTCTATTCTATTCTATTCTATTCTATTCTATTCTATTCTATTCTATTCTATTCTATTCTATTCTATTCTATTCTATTCTATTCTACTCTACTCTACTCTACTCTACTCTACTCTATTCTATTCTATTCTATGAAAAGAAGGACTAGGAGTGACATGATAGCAGTGTTGCAGTATCTAAGGGGCTGCCACAAAGAGGGGTGAGGGGTCAACCTATTCTCCAAAGCACCTCAAGGCACAACAGGAAGCAATGGACAGTAACCAGAAAGTAACCAAAGCCGCTGAATACAAGTCACCAGCCGTAAAACCGAGTTTAAAACCAGCTCTTCTAAAAGACATCATCACCCCGTTGCCGCTTGGCATTTTCCAGCAGCGTTGCACCTGGGCCACTAGGGGGTGCTGTGATTGTTTCCAGAGCATGCCTGCCGCTGGGCAGAACCTGTGTAAGAGAAGAACTCCTGGAAGTTTCAAGTAGCCCTTGATTTACAACAGAAGTGCTTCACACTGTTACAAAGCCCACGACGAAGCCAGACAACTGCCTGATGCTCACTGGAGAGGTGAGCTGAGCGAACTTTGTCAGGAAACGCAAAGAAAAGCAACAGGTGTTAAGACAATCAGCTGCGAAGACGAATCTCTACGACAGCCCCCTTTTTAAAACCTTGTGCAACCAACAAAGGAGGCGCCTTCTCCTTTCCCCCCCCCACCCCAGACGTGGGTGTCTGAGCTTTGAAGCACATGGACCGGCTCACGGGTGGGTTCTAAAATTTTTTACTACCGGTCCTGTGGGCGTGCTTATTTTGTGGGCATGGTTTGATGGTCATGTGACAATTCTATAGGATTTAGCAGAGGTACTGGTCTTCCAGGCTTTTAACTGCTTTTCCAGCAGAGCTGTACCGGTCTACCAATTTGTTTTTGGAGGCACCGGTCTACCCATTTGTTTTTCGAGCACACTGGTCTACCACCACACGGCCTTTTAACACTGATCGGCTGTAGGGCGGCCCTTTGAAGCCCCTGACAAGAGTTTAAACAGTTTTTTTTCCTTCCAGCTCATCAGCTGGGACTCGGGAGGCAGCGAATAGATTGGGGGTGGGGCCAAATAAAAGGTAAGAATAACGCTGGGGGGGGGGTAGGAGGGCCCAGCTCCCGAACAAAGAGAACCGGTTCGGTGACATCATATCATCACCGCTACTAGCTCGGCCGAACCGGGCCGAACCAGGAGGAACCCACCACTGGACCAGCATGACTAAGAACAGCCCTATATCAAGGGGAGGATGGTAGGGTGAAACTCCTGAAGCCATCACACTTTTCGACATTTCCCAGGGTTTTCCATGCCTGTAAATACAACGCCTTGGGCAGTGGTGGGATTCAACCAGTGTAACAGCCGGTTTGCTGAGTGCGTGCTCTGTGCGCTCCACATGCACACAGTGCATTTGAAAACAGCTCTAAAACTTATCTTCTACTGCAGTCCCAGCTGAGATGCGGCAATCCGCTCTGCCATGCCTATCAGCTGGGCTTCAAACAAAGGAAATATAGGTCGGTATAGCGCAGGAGTGGGTGGGCGAGCCCAGTTGATCGTCAGAGTCAACCGGTTCGCTCTCAGAGCTAACGGTTCATTCAAACCAGTCCGAACCGGCTGAATCCCATCCCTCCCCTTGGGCCAAATCACACACAATTAGGCTGTGTGTTGCACAACGTGCTTAAACTGGATGGATGACAGACCTGCATTCCTACCATGGCTTAACTCTGGTTAGGTGCTCTTCCTTGTAATGATTTTCAAAATTTAACAGGCTGTTCTGCTCCATTGTGAGTCTTGGGTGGTGGACAATATAAAACAATTCAAAAAAAAAATCGCAAAACAAGAACAACAAGTGCTCTGTGTGTGTGTGTGTGTGTGTGAGAGAGAGAGAGAGAGAGAGAGAGAGAGAGAGAGAGAGAGAGAGAAGAGAGAGAGAGAGAGAGAGAGAGAGAGAGAGAGAGAGAGAGGGAGAGAGAGAGAGTTCACGCTCCTGTTGGGATGATGGCTTCCCAAAATAACCAGCTCCTAATATTCATGGTGGTGCAGTGGTTAGAGTGGAGTCCTGCAGGCTACTTCTGCTGACTGCCAGCTGCCTGCAATTTGGCAGATCGAATCTCACTAGGCTCAGGTTGACTCAGCCTTCCATCCTTCCGAGGTGGGTAAAATGAGGACCAAGATTGTTGGGGGCCATAGGCTGACTCTGTAAACTGCTTAGAGAGGGCTGTAAAGCACTGTGAAGCGGTATATAAGTCTAAGTGCTATTGCTATTCAGTCTAGACTTCAAAACACATTCAATTTCTTCCCAAAACAACTAATCGTCCTTTCATCCCTTTGGATACACTGTGAAGAATGCAGAATGCTGCATTTAAGTTTCAAGAAGGTAGACTACAGTGGACTGGTATGAAACATCCCTGCACAAAGGAAAGTTTGTTCCAGAACCAATATCCCAAGAGATGGTTAAGTAGTAGCTATACAGCTTCCTGCTGGGAATGCTTTAAATTGGATAGCTTAAGTGGTTCTATAGCTTGACCCCCCTCTCCTCTGTGACAGCCCCTCAAATATTGGAACACTGCTATCATGTGTCTCCTGGTCCTTCTCTTCACTAGAGTAGCCATGCCCAGTTTCTGCAACCGTTTATGGTATGTTTTAGGGGATTGGAGGCTAAAACATACAATGAACGGTTGCAGGAACTGGGCATGGCTACTCTAGTGAAGAGAAGGACCAGGGAAGACATGATAGCAGTGTCTCAATATCTGAGAGAGGAGGGGGATCAAGCTATTTTCCAAGGCACCTGAAGGCCAGACAAGGAATAATGGATGGAAACTGATCAAGGAGAGATTCAACCTCAAAATAAGAAGAAATTTTCTGACAGTGAGAGCAATCAACCAATCAAATAGCTTGCCTTTAGAAGTTGTGGGAGCTTCATCATTGGAAGCTTTCAAGAAGAGACTGGACTGCCATCTGTCAAAAATGGTGTAAGGTCTGCTTGGGCAGGGGGTTGGATGAGATGACCTACAAGGTCCCTTCCAACTCTGTTAATCTGTATCTGTACCAGGGGTGAGTTCTACTTACCTTTACTACCGGTTCGCAGCAGGGCTGCACGCAAGCTCTTCTGCACATGAGCAGAAGCATTTTGGTGATGTCAGGGTTTGTGGGCGGAGCCTCCCACTGGTTTTACTACCAGTTCTATAGAACCGGTGCGAACCAGGGGCAACCCACCACTGATCTGTACTGTTTCCACTGTATAATTCTAGAGCAGTGGTTCTCAGCCTTGGCCAACTTTAACACGGGTGGACTTCAACTCCTGGAATTCCCCAGCCAGCCATGCTGTTTGGGGAATTCTGGGAGCTGAAATCCACCCGTTTTAAAATTCTGGGGATTGAAGTCCACCCGTTTTAACATTGAACAAGGTTGAACAACATTCTTTTAGAGAGTAAGTAGAAAATAAATGAATTACATAATGCTGCTCATTTCATCTAAAGGTTTCTCTTCCACCCTGAACCTAATTGGGAAAGGTATGATGTTTTTGGACCCAATCTCAACAGCAGAAAACACCTCTCGAGTAAACTACAGCAAAGCAGCCTCCTGTGCCCACCCTTTCCCACCTCTCTCAGGCTTATGACTGTCTGGACTGACTCATCTCTTCTTTCCCCCACTTCCCCCCTCCCCTTTCCCTCTGTGCCATGAGGGAGGGGGGCTGTGCTTGGTGATTTATTCTGGAACATTTCTTGTCTGTTGAAAGCCTGACCTCAGATCGGGTGAGATGACATTAGGAAGATGTACGAGTGTCTCTTAGCAAAAGTGCATCAGAGAAATTGACCGTGAGCTGCCATCAATCTGCTGAGCTTGAGTGACATCGAGCAACAGATGGGGAATTGGGGGACTTAAAGGAATCCTGCGAAGGTCGCTGGGGAGCTGACTCAGCCTTCGCTAAACAGTTCAAAGCCATCAATCACGGCGGCTGGGGGAAAGGAGGGGAAAGGAAAAGGAAGGAGTTCTTGTGAGTCCCGTTGCCTTGAATCTCCGATGAACCTCACTTTTTTTCTTTCTAGCTTCAAACACGAGCAGGAAAAGAAAATGGGCACAATTGCTTATTTTAATGTGCTATTTGGAAGGCACCTAGCAATTTCTCAGTGATTGCCTCTCCTGAAGAGATAGGGTTCTTCTGCCTTTCTGACATTATTCTCAAGGTGCTGGACAATTTTCTTAAAGCATCTGTTTCAGTTAGATTATAGAATAACAGAGTTGGAAGGGACCTTGGAGGTCTTCTACTCCAACCCCCTGCTTAGGCAGGGAAACTTACACCGCTTCAGACAAATGGTTATCCAACATCTTCTTAAAAACTTCCAGTCTTAGAGCATTCACAACTTCTGGAGGCAAGTTGTTCCATTGATTAATTGTTAATTCCACTGATTAATTAATTGTCAGGAAATTTCTCCTTAGTTCTACATTGCTTCTCTCCTTGATTAGTTTCCACCCATTGCTTCTTGTCCTGCCCTCAGGTGCTTTGGAGAATAGCTTGACTCCTTCTTTGTGGCAGCCCTTGAGATATTGGAACACTGCTATCATGTCTCCCCTAATCCTTCTTTTCATTAAACTAGACATACCCAATTCCTGCAACCGTTCTTCATATGTTTTACCCTCCAATTCCCTAATCATTTTTGTTGTTCTTCTATTACATTGGATTCAATATTGTATTTTAAGTGAACAAGGAATGTATTGGCCTTGCAAGGTAGACCCGACAGATCAGCCATCACTTTTACAGCCTGAGGAATTAGGGAAGGTCCCTCCTGGCTTCTTGCTCTGTCCACTATACAGCTAGGGACTATGCTCCCTCTTATCTGTTCCTAAGAAGCATCTTTTCACCCAATATCCCAATGTCATTGTCATGTAATACTTCACATGATCTTGATTCTAACCCTCCGTTAATGCAGCCTAGGATTGCATTGGCTTTTTTGGCTGCTGCTACACAGTATTGGTTCATATTTAAGTGATTGTCCACTAGTTACTGCAATAGAATCCAGGTTTCACCTAATCTGTACCTGTACACTTAGTTTTTCTTGTCTAATTGTAACACCTTACTTTTCTTTCCATTAAATTTCATCTTAGGCAGTGAATTAGCCTGCAGTGCTGCATTCTAACCACTGCACTACTGCATTCTAACCACTGCACTACTGCATTCTAACCACTGCACTACCACAGTTCTTATACATATACATATACATGTACACGTACACAGATACACACACCCATGTTTCCACCTTGCAAAAATGCCTCTTCTTTTTCCTGCATGCCTTTGAGTTTGCACATGCTGAGGCCTCTGTACTTTAGGACCCAGTGAAGCCTCAACATTATCATCCAAAACAACTGGAAGAATTCTCCTCTGAACCAGGAAGTCTGCGAGTCTCAAGGCCTCTGGAGCTTTCTCTTTTGTAAAACCCCAACAGAATTTTAGTCTTCTTATCATGAGCTTCCTTCTGTTAAGATGAATCATCACTTGAAGATACAGCACATATCTGGGTAAGACAGCTGGGTATGAACTTAGGGCCATTACAATTGGTCTCCTGTTGTCCAGATGTTTGCATGCAGTTCTGGGAATCTCAGAAGCGACATCTGCCCCAATCAAGAGCCAGTCCTTCTTGGTGTAATTTGCCACTTTTTTTCTATTTATCAACTCAAACATTTTCAGAACTATGATTCTGATGGCTCCTCTGCTATCTTGTCAGCCTGAAGAGGTCACCTCTTTTGGATGCTTGTTTTTGGCACCACCGTTCTCTTTAATTGAAAGAAAAAACAGTTTAGTTTTAAGTGCCCTGGGTGCTCAGGAAATTTCTCTGCACAGTTGGCACTGCCTTCTCAATGGCCTCCAAGGAGAAGATTGAGGTTGCATGTCCTGCTTGTATTGAAGTGGAATTAGTAACAAAGCCACTACACCCAAGACAGCGAAATCTCTCTCCTCTCACCGATCCACATTTTCGTTTGGAGTGTGTAGTTTTCCAGGTACGGTTCAACGCAAAGATCATTTCATGCCTTCAACATTATTCAGCTCAGCAGATCACCCACCAGGTTTCTGAGTGTTTGAAGGCTCAGTCCTCACCACACCATGTATTGTTCTTAGCTTTGTATCAAGTTGCATTGTAATCCCTTTGAAAGAATGAGCAATGCTGGCATTAGTGGCAGTCCTTGACTTACATCCACAATTGGGACCGGCATTTCCATTATACATCAGTATGGTCATAAAGGGAGGCATCATGTGACTGGGACCCACTTTTATGACTGTTTTACTGTGGTTGTTAAGCAAAGCAAATGGTTGCTAAGTGAATACGTCTCCTTGGTTCTAGTAGTTTGCATAGTTTTAAATTTTTAATTGCTTTTCTATTTATCTTTTTATGGTTTATAAGCCGCCCAGAGTCACCTTAACAGAGAGTCTACTCGAGAGGCATCTAAATTTAATAAATGAATAAAATCCAGTTACATCAAAAATTTTTGTCAAAAGTCAGCTGGGACAGTCGCAAATCATGATCACATGACTGCAAGACACTGCAACCAATCACAAATGTGAACTGGCTGCCAAGTAAAAGATAACCTATTCTATTCTATTCTATTCTATTCTATTCTATTCTATTCTATTCTATTCTATTCTATTCTATTCTATTCTACTCTACTCTACTCTACTCTACTCTACTCTACTCTACTCTACTCTAATTCTATTCTATTCTATTCTATTCTATTCTATTCTATTCTATTCTACTCTACTCTACTCTACTCTATTCTATTCTAATTCTATTCTATTCTACTCTACTCTACTCTACTCTACTCTACTCTATTCTAATTCTATTCTATTCTATTCTATTCTATTCTATTCTATTCTATTCTACTCTACTCTACTCTACTCTATTCTAATTCTATTCTATTCTATTCTATTCTATTCTATTCTACTCTACGCTACTCTACTCTACTCTACTCTACTCTACTCTACTCTATTCTAATTCTATTCTATTCTATTCTATTCTATTCTATTCTATTCTATTCTACTCTACTCTACTCTACTCTACTCTACTCTACTCTACTCTAATTCTATTCTATTCTATTCTATTCTATTCTACTCTACTCTACTCTACTCTACTCTATTCTATTCTATTCTAATTCTATTCTATTCTATTCTATTCTATTCTATTCTATTCTATTCTACTCTACTCTACTCTACTCTACTCTAATTCTATTCTATTCTATTCTATTCTATTCTATTCTACTCTACTCTACTCTACTCTACTCTATTCTAATTCTATTCTATTCTATTCTATTCTATTCTACTCTACTCTACTCTACTCTACTCTACTCTATTCTAATTCTATTCTATTCTATTCTATTCTATTCTATTCTACTCTACTCTACTCTACTCTACTCTACTCTATTCTAATTCTATTCTATTCTATTCTATTCTATTCTACTCTACTCTACTCTACTCTACTCTACTCTACTCTACTCTATTCTAATTCTATTCTATTCTATTCTATTCTATTCTATTCTATTCTATTCTATTCTATTCTATTCTATTCTATTCTATTCCATTCCATTCCATTCCACTCCACTCCACTCCACCCCACCCCACCCCACCCCACCCCAACCCCACTCCCACTCCACGAACAGTCATAAGTCAAGGATGACCTAGTATCTGTTTTCAGAAGCCCAAACCCTGTAACCCAATCTGCTAAATTATTGAGTGATGGAAGAAAGAAACAGCGAGAAGAGCACAATTTCACAATACTGAATTTAGTTGCCACTTTCATTGCATCCTAATGATTGCAAACTTCCTGACTTAAGCCAGGAAAGTAGCTGATAGTTGGCAGGCTTGATTTAACAGACCCACTTCATTCTAGCCCATAGCATAATCAATGAATGTGTTGATTTCACAGTGGGAGCAAACTGAGGTTCTTTAGCATTCCATAATCTGGAGTTAGTTTGAATCAGAGGGAGTTGTCAAAAGCATTACTAGACAACTGATGTAATTTTGAGCTCAGAGGCTGAAAAGCAGGGTGGGGGGGGGGAACCCCAGATATCCTACATACATGGAATGATACTGTTTTCTAACTCTTTTCAAAAGAGAAGATAGTTGTAGAGCCAGATGCTAAATCAGAGTCACAACGTTCCACTTTGAGAGGACTGTCTCACCCCCATGCCTTCTCACATCTGCATTTCCAATTATTTTGAATAGCTCCAGATGGGATGGAAAGGAAGCAGGCCATTGCCCAGAGAAAGCAGCTGTTCATATGGAATTTCTAGCCCAGTTGGAAGCAGAGAGTTCTGTTGGTCTCACTTAACAGTTGGCTTTTAAGAAGTCTTATGACTTTGGGCATTTAGCTAACTTCTTTCTTCCTCCTTTTTAAAAGAAATTGAAATGAACTGAAGCATGCCTCTGGGCCTTTTAGTCTCAGTTGCTGGTGCTTGAATGAGTAGAATATCTTTGTCTAGAGAGTATAATAAAATGAAAACAGTGTTGGACCCCCTGACTTGTTCAGTGCACAGCATCTGTCTTCCATTTGCTGCAGCATCCAAGCTGTTTCCCCTTCCTTCCTTCCTTCCTTCCTTCCTTCCTTCCTTCCTTCCTTCCTTCCTTCTTCCCTCCCTCCCTTCATTATCCTTTCTTTCTTTCTTTCTTTCTTTCTTTCTTTCTTTCTTTCTTTCTTTCTTTCTTTCTTTCTTTCTTTTCTTTTCTTTTCTTTTCTTTTATTTGTCTGTTCTTTCTTCCCTCCCTCCCTCCCTCCTACCCTTCTTCTCTATGCCTCTGGTTTTCCTTGAATCCATCAGCAGAGATCTTTCCATCACTCTATACAAATAATTAACCATGTATAGACTGTCTGTGAGACGTGATGGCTCAGTGGCTAAGACGCTGAGCTTGTCAATCGAAAGGTCAGCAGTTCAGCGGTTTGAATCCCTAGTGCCATATAATGGGGTGAACTCCCGTAACTTGTCCCAGCTTCTGCCAACTTAGCAGTTCGAAAGCACATAAAAAATGCAAGTAGAAAGTAAAAATAGGGACCACCTTTGGTGGGAAGGTAACAGCATTCCGTGCACCTTTGGCATTTAGTCATGCCAGCCACATGACCATGGAGATGTCTTCGAACAGTGCTGGTTCTTTGGCTTTGAAACAGAGATGAGCACCGCCTCCTAGAGTTGGGAACCACTAGCACATATGTGCAAGGGGAACCTTTACCTTTACTATAGAATGCCTGGAGAGGTTCTGACACATTTTATATGATTGTATTGTAATCTTTGTAAGAGTCCTTTATAGTATGACTGTTTTAATTCATATATTCCAAACCATTGTCAATGCAGTCGTGAGTGATCAGAAAATAGAACAACTGTCCAGCATCCAGCTCTTCGGACAATTCCATTATATGATATGCTATAAGGCAATTTTCTGTGTCCTGGGCCCTTCACAATGGATTGCCATTTTAACTTAAGCCATAACAACATGGAATATCCAACATAGGGTTCCTTGGGGAGCTATAAGCCATTTCAGATAACAGAATAACAGAGTTGGACGAGATCTTGTAGATCTTCTAGTCCAACCCCCTGCTTGAACAGGAGACCCTATACCCGAATTTGCAGATGACATTAAGGTGGCAGGAATGGCCAACACCTCAGAAGATAGGCTCAAGAGCCAGATGGATTTTGACAGATTTGAACACTGGGCCCTATCTACTGCCAGGAGTTCAATTCTGACCAAGGTAGACTTAGCCTTCCATCCTTCCGAGGTCAGTAAAATGAGGACCCAGATTGTTGGGGACAATATGTTGATTCTGTGAACCGCATAGAGAGGGCTGTAAAGCACTGTGAAGCGATATATAAGTCTACATGCTATGTGCATATGCATATGCAATTATAAATGTATAGGTATAGATATAGGTATGTATGTAATGATGCCTTTCTACTTTTCAGTTCTTTCTTCTTCTCCATATAAAACAGGCTTTCTTCATAAGTCTCAGGGAGTTTGAGCATTTCTGCAGAATTTCTCTTCAGTAGTTTTGAGCTTATTTTATGGTGGGATGTGATGGGGTTGTTTTCTGATGGTATTTTGAAGGCTTCTTGATTGCTTACACTTCTCGCTCTGAAAAAAGCCCCAAAGGAGGATTTCCTTTCCAATGTCTTCCTTTCACATTTAATGGAGGGATGGGAAGCCACAAAGGCTCCAGAAGGTAAGAAAGATAACTCTACAATGAAAGACGAGGCATTTGAACATTCCCTTGATGTCCTTGTAGCTAAATCAGTGCCAAAACTCCCTATTCTGGTCATGAGGAGATTTCTGAAATTTCCTCTTTCTTTGAAAGAAGCATCAAGCATGAATTACTTTTCATTAAATGTAATGAAAACTAATAGAAAGTAATACATTTTGCTCTAAATGACAAATATATGCATGTATATGTGGTGCTTTAGGTATGTAAATAGGGAGGTCAGTAATTTATAGACCCTCCTTTAAAACCCTATGCGTCTTCCTCCTTTACCTTCCTTTCTAGTTAGTGTGCATTCTCCCATGTTTCACTTTTTCCAGCTCTGGGTACCCCAATTCCCATTCACCATATTTACTCGTATTGCCTCACTTGCTGATTGAAATTGATGGGGCTTTGAATTGCAGGCTGTAAAGATTTTGTGCATAAAACTGCAGGGCATAAAAACTCCCCATAAAGAATAAAACTCATCCTTCCCCCACAATTCTTGTTCCTTCACTTCCCCTAGTAAATCTCAGCTTGGTCTTCTGATGCAGTAGCCTCCTAATCCACAAAGCCTTGACAGATCCTGCAATTAGGAGGGAGCTCTGAGTAATGGGTTTAACATGGCCTAGTGGAGACTCCTCTAACTCATACATGCTGTTTGTGTCCTGGCTTAGCGAGAGCTCCTGTACTTGAAATAAAGCCACCCTGGCCATCAATCAGCCCTCCTTTCATTCTACAGCTAAAGACAGATGGAGACCATGTTACAAGACACTGGGAGATGCTAAGCTGCTACCCAATTGAAGAAAAAAAAAAAAGTGAGGTGAAGCTCTTGAAGGTAAAATTTCTGTGTAACCCAGCAAGCATTGAGAATGAATTCAGAACCATGGACAGCGACCGGTATAGCCCAGCAGTCTGGCAGGCTATGCTGCGTCTCCTTGACCTCATCATTATCTTAAAAGAATAACAGAACAGAGGAGGAAGGGACCATGGAGGTCTTCTAGTCCAACCCCCGCTCAAGCAGGAGACCCTATACTATTCTGGACAAATGGCTGTCAAGTCTCTTCTTTAAAAAAACCTCACTCATAATTTCTGAAGGCAACCCGTTGCACTGATTAATTGTTCTCACTGTCAGGAAATTTCTCCTTAGTTCTAGATTGGATCTCTCTTTGATCACTTAGAATAGAATAACAGAGTTGGAAGGTACCTTGGAGATCTTCTAGTCCAACCCCCTGCTTAGGTAGGATACTCTACACCACTTCAGACAAATGGTTATCCAACATCTTCTTAAAAACTTCCAGTGTCAAAGCATTCACAACTTCTGGAGGCAAGTTATTCCACTGATTAATTGTTCTAACTGTCAGAAAAATTCTCCTTAGTTCAAAGTTGCTTCTCTCCTTGATGAATTTCCACCCATTGCTTCTTGTCCTACCCTCAGGTGCTTTGGAGAATAGCTTCCCTTTTGTTTGTGGCAGCCCCTGAGATATTGGAACACTGCTATCATGTCTCCCCTAGTCCTTCTTTTCATTATATTAGACATACCCAGTTCTTGCAACCATTCTTCATATGTTTTAGCCTCCAGTCCCCTAATCATCTTTGTTGCTCTTCTCTGCACTTTGCACTCTTTCTTGAGTCCTGACCTATGTTACTTTTTGTCTTGTCCTCGGGTGCTTTTGAGAATAGGCTCTTATCTATTTGTTCGTTTCTTGACTTTCTGTGGTAGTTCAAAAGTTCAGAGTGGGTCTGTAAAAATGCTAGAGAGTCCTCATTCAATTGGATGAAGCAGAATTTGCTTTAGAAATTCTTTACAAGAAGAGAATTTTAGATAAATGTTCAGTGATGGCCCTGAGAAATTTTGCACTTAGGTGACTGAGGAATGTGTGTGAATGTCCTGTATTTCATTGTTTGCAGCAGTATCCATAGAGGATAGGACAGAGAGAGTCAGGTATTGGTCATGGCACAGTGATCAAAACCCTGCTTGTTTGAATATGCGATGCATGTTCAAAAGAGATAGGGCTTCAACCACAATGATGTGGCTGTTGACTTACTTATTTTGATAGTCCTGTGGATGTCACTGATTGTGTGCAATCCTTTTGCACTGACCTTCAGCCTTCTTGGCTTCCCACATATCCATCAAGGGCTCTTTCCAACATGAAGGAACAACTCCAGCTGGATTTTTCAGTAGCAGTGGTATTGCCACCAATAACAGTGTGTCCTGCTTTTGACATACAATAGAAGAATTGTCCATCCTATATCTTTGCGATTCAGTTCATTCTCTGATGGAGAATTTGGAATGCCAGGCTTGGTCTTTAAAGATTTGTGAGCCTAGAATATTTGGGCCTAGGCTGCCTAGGCTGCCTGTGAAATTTCAATAAATCTGTTTTCCATTTTTTGAAAACACATTCCTTTCCATGTCTCAGTCAATTCTCTCCTGTCTCTCATACTCTTTTCTGGTTGTTAATTTAAATATTTTTTCCATAAAACTTTAATGTGCCAAGGACTAATTACGAGGGTTGCAGACGGAAAGGCAAATCTGTTTTTAGTTTGATTGCTAGAAGAAGCAGGAGAGAAAAATCAGAAAATACTTGCCTGTTAGATTATGTTTTGCATCATTTACTGCTGGGTAAATTAGTATTAGAACTAATCTGTGTGGTATAACCCTCCTGGGAGGTACCACTTCAGAACTCAAGGGATAGTACAATTGCAAATGCCTTCTAAAAAGGAAAGCCATGTCCAGAAGAAAAGAAATCACTAATGTTCTATTTGAAATGCTATAAATATCTGTTTGCAGGGAAGGTGTTAAGTTTTTGCTTTGGGGACATTGTTCCTATTTGTATGTTGGACTAGCTTAGCCCTGAGTGGGCTATGTCTACAACATTTCTAAAACAAGAGATTGGCTTTTATTCAGGAAAATCTGCTCTACCTCATTAAACCTGGATAGCGGAGAATTTTGTACCTTTTTAAACGTGCATTTATCCAAGAGATTGGACTGGACGTCAGACCTCCCACATAACCCTTGATTACATAGTTCCTGATCAGTATATTCAATCCATATCCAATAAGCCACATGTCTCCTTTTATATGGTGCCAGAACCACCTCATCCAACTTAGGCTGCTGAAATCCAATTGCAATTAAATAAAAGTGGTCAATTTTCCACCAATTTTGGAAATTTTAAAAAAACAACAGCAAGAGTTACCGTATTTTTCGAAGTATAAGATGCACTTTTTTCCCCCCAAAAAAAGAGGGTGAAAATCTGGGTGCGTCTTATACGCTGAATGTAGCCCCACCCCGCTTCTCAAATGGAGGTTTCAGAAGCTGAAAAAAGCATCAGAAAAGAAGCTTCAGAAAAGAAGCCCCCAAATACACTCTATTTCGGAGGCTTTCAGAGGCAGGAAAAAAAGTTTTTCCTGAAACAGAGTTCCAGAAGTTTCAGAGGCAGAAGAAAAAGCCCAAAAAGGCAAGGCACAGAGCTCACAACCAAGGAACCTGTTGCTAAAATTCACCTCTGGGAACGCACGATATCAGACCTCCGGACTTTTCGTCGGGCCCTGAAAACACACCTATTCCATCTAGCTGGGCTGGCTTGATCCCATCCTCTCAGTTTTAATTGAATTCGGTTTTAATTGGGTTGTTTTTAAATCTTGGGCCGAAATTATTTAATTGTTTTTAAAATTGTTTTTAAATTTTATATGCAATGTTTTATCTTGGCTGTACACCGCCCTGAGTCCCGCAGGAGAAGGGTGGTATAGAAATAAAATAAAATAAAATGAATAAATAAATAAATAAAATTGGGGGTATTCCGGGAGACCGATCCACCTGCCAATCAGCTTTTTTCTTATTTTCCTCCCCAAAAACTAAGGTGCGTCTAATACTCCGGTGCGTCTTATACTCCAAAAAATATGGTATATAAAGCTTTTGGTAGATTTAATAGACCTATGAACTTAGTCACCCACATCTGACCAAAACAAAAACAAAAACAAAAAACTTGAACAGGAAGAAACTGGATGCAAGTCCAACCATTGCCTCTTCAATTGACATCATTACATTAAAGTTTGCTCCCTCTGGCCCTTGGCTACTTTCTGTTATGATTCTTTACAATGGAGCAAATGACTCAGGGAGGTAGAGTCTCTTGCCATTGGAGGTGTTCATGCAGAAACTAGACAGCCATCTGTCAATGATGCTTTAATTGGGATCCTTGCAATGAGCGAGGGAATTAGACTCAATAACCACTTCCAACAAGCACATCTCTTCGAGATTCTAATATTAGAAGCACAGCTCCCCAAGACAGAAAGGATTCCCACCCCTGGCAACAGCGGCGAATTGGACACTGAGACCATTAGCATGTGAGCAAAGCCTGTTCTTTGCCCACGGAGACTTAAGTGTTTGACCAGAGCTTTGACTCTGTAAGCCTCTTGGCTTTGGCTACATTATCAGCCACTTTCCGCACATTCGGTTTCCCCCAACACCCCTCCCCCCCCACAACAATCTTTCCACTTCCTTTCAGTCACAATTGGGATTTTCTGCTGAACTGAACTGCAGCCAATTCATTAGCAGGCATCAGAAGGCATTCGGAGCTTGCTCGCCTCTGAGGAGAAGGAATGACAGCCCCTCACTCTGGGCTCAGCTTGAAGCCAGGAAAGGAATTCACATGGTGAGGGCCTCAGCCTGTTTTTTTGCTGTTGCTGTTCAGGTGGACTAAGCCTGAGCATTTAAGGATGACATTTCACTAGGCAGTTAAAGAGGATAGCTTTGGTTTGCCCCCCCACCCCCGAGTTCAAGAAGATGAAACACAACACAGTTTTTTCTAGCTGATAAGAGTGAAGAGTTTTTGGAATGAAGAAAGGGAGGGAGGGAGGGAGGGAAGGAAGAGTTTTTGGAATGAAGAAAGAAAGAAGGAAGGAAGGAAGGAAGGAAGGAAGGAAGGAAGGAAGGAAGGAAGGAAGGAAGAAAGGAAGATTGTCTACCATGGCGAAGATGAAACACAACACAGTTTTTTCTAGCTGATAAGAGTGAAGAGTTTTTGGAATGAATGAATGAAGGAAGGAAGGAAGGAAGGAAGGAAGGAAGGGAAGGAAAGGAAAGAAGGAGGGAGGGAGGGAGGGAGGGAGGAAGGAAGGAAAATTGTCTAGCATGGAGTAGGAAGAGTGACAGTATTAAACATGAATGTCTGTGGAGATAATCATCCAGGTCATAGTTGTCCCAAAGGTGCTTTTCTTAAAAGACAACTGGATTTTCTTGGGTTTTTTTTTTCTTTGAAAAATATTTCACTTTTCATCCAAGAAGCTCCTTCAGTTCTCACTGAAGTGCAGAAGCTTCTTGATGAAAAGCAAACCATTTTCAAAGAAAAACCAAGAACATCCAGCTGCCTTTTTGGAAAAAAGCACCTTTAAACATGAAGGCTCCCAAATTATTAAACAGGATCCCAGCAGAAGTAGTATTATTATCCTTTTTTACTTCGGCTAGGATTTTGTGTCAGGCACATAACGAGTGCAGCAAGGCCATGGACTTGCTTTCTTGATGGACAAGGATGACACTTTCCTAGGTCAAGCACCAAACAAGTGGCTAGACCCAACCATGTCAAGTGAAGCAATGTTTTTGTCATCCTCAGCTGGGTTGGAGAATTTAACTAGCTACAGGGATGGGCTGCTGGGGGTTTGCAGAGGTTCGGGAGAACCTCTAGCTAAGATTCTGTGCAGTTCAGAGAACCCCCAAATCCCACTCTTGGCTGGCCCTGCCCCCCTGCCCCGCCCCTCACAGGAGTCCGCACGTGGCCTGTTTTGGATGCAGGTAAGAGCAGGGTGTGTGCGGAGGCTTGGGGAGGGCAAAAAGTTAAGGTTGCCAGGTGTCCACTATTTGAGCGGACAGTCCACTTTTTTCACATTATGTTCACTATTTTTTTTCCAAAATAGTGGACATTTTTTTTATTCAAAAGCTTTATGATGAAATTAAAATGTAATTTAATATTTTACATATTATTATATTTGATGTTTTGAATTTTAAGTAAAGTTTTGAAGTGATTATTTTAATACGTGTTAAAATGTTTGTAAGAAAATATATAATTTAATTGTAATTTTTTTTTACTACTTAACACACACACACACACACACACACACGCTTGTCCGCTATTTTTTGGAAGCAGACCTGGCAACCCTACAAAAAATGGGCCTACCAGAAGTTTGGGAAGGCCGGAAATGGGCTCGTTTCCCATCTCCAGAGGGCCTCCAGAGTCTGGGGAGGCCATTTTTGCCCTCCCAGAGGCTCAAGGAAAGCCTCCGGAGCCTGGGGAGAGCAAACTACCCTCCCGCCCAAACACACACCATGGTGCAGGAGGCTGATTAGGTCACACCCACCATGACAACTGGGCAGAGAACCCCTTGCTAAAATTTTTGAAGCCCACCCCTGACTAGCTAGAATGGTAAATGGTACCGAAGAGAGCTGTATTCAAGTTCCCACTTAACCATGGAGCTTGCAAAAGGAACACTTGGGGCAATCACAGATGTTCTCTCTGTTTAATCTCAGTTGCTCCTGTGAGGGTAAAAATGGGAGGTGATTCCTTAAGCTCTTTATTAGGAATGCAGGATACAAATACAATAAATAAATAAATACACTTGGAATTACTTCTGTGTATGATATGGGCTCCATTTTATCTTTTGCCTCTGGCATTATTTCTTTATTTGAAACATTTATCTTCCACTCTCACCCTCCACAGAGTTGAGTTTATAATATTATTCTAAAATACAGAGATGTATAATGCAAAATGGCAGCGGCAGCGGCAGCGGCAGCAAAAAAACATCAGCAATATAAAAAGTATTAAAAGCATTAGAAGCTGCAAGGTGGGTAATATTTTGAAGGCTTTTTGACAAAGGGAAGCCTTTACCAACTTCCAAAATTTGGCTATAGAGAAATTGAGATAATCTTGGCCTGAGAAGTCATTCTTATTCTCTTGCAATGAGCCTGCAGCCGTCTTACTCTGAGATGGGAGAGAAGATTAGCAAAGATCACGCCAGGTGGAGAACTCTGGGAGTTGAAGTCCACTTCATCATCATCATCATCATCTTCATTTAACGACCCAATAATCCCTTGAGGGATGGAGTCTGGGCAACTGAATGGAGCTAGCAGAGTGTTTTAATGGCCGGATGCCCTTCCTATCGCCAATGTGGAGTTTTGTTCAGCAGATATATTCTCAGTGTGCCCAAAGAGAGAAATATCTGCCTCTACCTGGGATCGAACTCACAGCCTCCTGATTATGAGGCAAGAGCTCCACCTCTAGGCCACCGCACCACTCCACCAGTTGAAGTCCACATATGGTATCTTAAAGTTCCCAAGGTTGAGAAACACTTGTCTAGAGCTATGGCATCAATCAGGTGTTCAGGTTAAGCTATGATAGATTGTGGTAAATTACTTTGAAGCATTACATATTGTGAGAACGGAGCAATTGTGACTTGTTTCTCCCATGTTTTTTGTTATCAAGCTGGTAGGCAAAGGGGAAGCGAGGGCAGGAATGCACTTGGATGCCAGGATGCCAATATATTTGTGTCCCTGCTCCCTGCCAGAGTGTGGGTGGCCAAGGGGTTAAGCCAGATGAGATTCCTGCATTGCTATGATCAATCCACTCTGCAAATCTGACAGCCTCATCTCATCAACGACCGCAGATTGATTCCTTGACTGGGAGCAGTGAGCGGCCTTCACATGAAAAATGAGCCTTTGCACCATCAATAGAAGTTCTAATTACAACTTAAATTCAGGACATTCCTTACCACACGAGCCAGATTTATGGTGCTTCTAGGAAGGGTGCATCCTTTTCTAATTAAAGGTGGCATGCATTGTAGATTCCTTAGTAGGGCTTCTCCTGGGTTGTAAAAAGCCAATGCCGTTATGGGTATTGCTACGTTGGTGAGGCATAATAGATGGGGAAAGCACTCGGATTCAACACTTTGGAGCTATTTACCAGTGAAAGGGGAAAAGGAATTGTAGGAATTGCCAAAAGCCCCTATCCAATTCTTCTTTCATTTTTAAATTACCGTATTTTTTGGAGTATAAAACGCACCTTTTCCCACCCCTAAAATTTAGGGACATCTTATACTCTGAATGTAGCCCTGCCCACCCACTGGCCCACACCCTTTGGCCTCTGCCTCGCAGCAGTTACCTCCTTGCAAGCAAACAGCAAGAAAAAACAGCTCCTTTCAGCTTCAGCACAGCCTAATTAGACCAAGTTGATTGAATCGGCCTCCCGACTCTCAGCTGTTTTGTGCAGGGCTCTGCTGCTTGCTGCAAAGAGGTAAATTGCTGGAGCAGATTTTTTTTTCCTTGTGCTAATCAGGCTATGCTGAAAACGAAAATGAAAGTAAAGCAGGCTGTTTGCTGTTTGCTGCAAAATTGCTCAGAGGCAGCAAAAATCCCTGCCCCCCCCCCCACTCCATGCCCAGCTGAGCCGCATGATCATCAGAGGCTTTTTTTTTTTTACTTTTAAAAGCATTTTTTCTACAACCTCTTCCGATGAAAAAATGCTTTTAAAAGTAAAAAAAAAAAAAGCCTCTGATGATCGTGCGGCTCAGCTGGGATCGTCAGAGGCTTTTCAAAGCAATTTTTTCTGCAACTTCTTGGACGAAGAGGTGGTAAAAAAAAATGCTTTGAAAAGTCTCTGACGATCCCAGCTGAGTTTCCTGATCGGCAGAGAGGCATTTCAAAGCATTAGAAAAAATGTTTTGAAAAGTTTTTAAAAAAAAAAAAAAAAAAAGTTGGCCATGCCCACCCAGTCCCATTACCCCCCAAGCCATGCCCACAGAATCGGTAGTAACAGATTTTACATTTCACCCCTGGTTTAAGATTAAAGTTTTGTGGGTTTGGGGAAGAAACTACAGAGTCAGGTAGTGCATTCCAGGCATTGACCACTCTGTTACTGAAGTCATATTTTCTGCAATCGAGTTTGGAATGGTTTACCTTGAGTTTGTATCTATTATTTGCTTGTGTATTGTTGTGGTTGAAGCTGAAGTAGTCATTGACAGGTAGGACATTGTGGCAGATAATTTTATGTACTACACTTAGGTCAGACCGAAGTTGACATAGTTCTAAGTTGTCTAAGCCCAAAATTTGAAGTCTGGTGGCATAAGGTATTTTATTGCGGGTAGAGGAATGGAGGACTCTTCTCATAAAATATCTCTGGACTCTTTCAATTTTATTTATGTCTGATATGTAGTGTGGGTTCCAGACAGATGAGCTGTATTTGAGAATTGGTCTAGCAAATGTTTTGTATGCTCTAGTTAGTCGTACAATATTACCAGAAAAGAAGCTACTCAAGATTAGGTTAACAACTCTTAATGCCTTTTTGGCAATGTTGTTACAGTGGGCTTTGGCACTTAGATCTTTAGAAATGAGTACTCCAAGGTCCTTGACAGAGTGAGGGTCATCTACAAGGTCATGTCCATCTAATTTGTATTTTATGTTTTGATTTTCCCCCCCAATATGCAAGACAGAGCATTTATTGGTTGAGATTTGAAGTTGCCACTTGTTAGACCAATCTGATACATAGTCCAAGTCTTTTTGAAGGGTAGTTGCATTGTCGGTGGTGTTGAATAGTTTAACATCATTTGTGAACACAGTTGCTTTTAATATGATCGCAAAGGTCATTTATGTAAAATATGAAGAGTGTTGGACCTAAAACACTGCCTTGGGGAACACCACTATTAACAGGAACAGGATTTGATAGAGCGCTTCCTATTTTGACCACTTGTCTGTTTGACAGGAAGGCAGCTATCCATTTATGTAGGTGTCCAGAAATGCCATAGGATTTTAGTTTTAGAAGTAATTTGTTGTGTACCACTGAATCAAAAGCTTTACAGAAGTCTATGTAAATTGCATCTATTGCTTTGTCCTGATCAAGATGTGTAGTCCATATGTTTTTGCTATGCAGTAGTTGTAGATTACGGGATATTTTTTTCTGAAACCAAATTGTTTGTTGGAGAGTAGGTTGCTTGTCTCTAGGTGGAGGGTAATAGATTGGTTAATGATTGATTCCATGACTTTGCAGGTGATACAACATAAAGAGATTGGTCTGTAATTTTCAACTAGGCTAGGGTCTCCCTTTTTGAAGATAGGGATGACCATGACTTGTGACTATTGGTAGGGCAAGGAGCTGGTACTGAAAGATTTTTCAAAAATTATGCTTAGATGTTCTGCAATTGCAGTGGAAAGCTTTTTTAAGAAGTATGCACATAGTCCATCAGATCCAATAGAAAGAGATGGTTTTAGATTACATAGTGCCTTTTCAATGTTGTCATGTGTAATATGTAATATGTGTAATACTCTCTTGGCTATTTCATGAGAGTGCTTGGCTCAAACATGGAGTGCCAGATGTGGCACTGATCAACAAAATTGATATGGTATAGGATAATTTAAAGGGAGGGGAAAATATTCTTTATTTGAAGACCATGATCCCATGTACATGCCGTATCCTCAACCTCTGTGGGGTACATTTTATCTTGCAACATTTTCAAGATCAGAAGGACCTTCAGCTCTGTTCATAGCTTTCTACTTTCATACATCTCTAAGTTGCTTCTTCCTTTGTCACCCATGAAAGACGACTTCCCTGTGACTCTTTGACAGAGACGCCTCTGATGAAGACCGTTTCCATTGACACAGGATAGATTTGCTGTTTCCCAGTCCCCAATCTATATTAGAGAAATACACCTGCACTGCTGATTTAATTACAAAGGCAGAAGCAGATTACTCCAGTCGCTAGCAAAGTTCAAAAACAAATTAAGTTTAACCTTTGATTGCTTTAAAGGAACTTGGCCTTTTCACCTTCTCTTAGGAGCTATGATGCCGTTATGTAATTTTTGATTACGGTCTTAATAGACTCCTATTCAGGTGGGGGGGAAAGCCCTTTGCCAATTAGGAGAAAGTCACCTTTGAGGGTGGGGCGGCAGATAAAGAATTCTGAAAATGTAATGGTTCACCCACAAAAGGAGTGTCATGGATTATCTACTTATTCAAAACAAAAAAAAATCCCTAAGATATTTGGCCTAGCTAGTCCCCAAACAACCATTTGCTAGATGATAAACCACACACTCTGCAGTAGGAAGAGTGCAGAGAAAAGCAACAAAGATGATTAGGGGACTGGAGGGTAAAACATATGAAGAACGGTTGCAGGAACTGGGTATGTCTAGTTTAATGAAAAGAAGGACTAGGGGAGACATGATAGCAGTCTTCCAATATCTCAGGAGCTGCCACAAAGAAGAGGGAGTCAAGCTATTCTCCAAAGCCCCTGAGGGCAGGACAAGAAGCAATGGGTGGAAACTAATCAAGGAGAGAAGCAACTTAGAACTAAGGAGAAATTTCCTGACAGTTAGAACAATTAATAAGTGGAACAACTTGCCTGCGGAAGTTGTGAATGCGCCAACACTGGAAGTTTTTAAGATGTTGGATAACCATTTGTCTGAAGTGGTGTAGGGTTTCCTGCCTAAGCAGGGGGTTGGACTAGAAGACCTCCAAGGTCCCTTCCAAGTCTGTTATTCTATTCTATTCTATTCTATTCTATTCTATTCTATTCTATTCTATTCTATTCTATTCTATTCTATTCCAGTCCAGTCCAGTCCAGTCCAGTCCAGTCCATTCACACACACACACACACACACACACACACACACACACACACACAATTTCTTTGTGCTGCTAGTCCACGCCGTTGCTGCCACTCAATTCAATGGCTGGTTTTGTCCTTTAAAACCCTAATGGTGATTTATAATGTTAAATAAAACATAATAATACAACCTGGTGATTTATAATGTATCCTGGTTAAGTTGTTTTTTTAATTAAAAATAATCTTGATTGAATGTGACACAGAACCAAGCTGATTTCAAAGAGTGCAATGAGTCTATGATGCTGACCCCACACCCAACTTGTTTTAGAATTTGATAAGCAAATCTGATTGTTTTTAGAGTTTGCTGGACATTCTGCTTCCTACAATCTTGTTTTTCTGCTCAAGAGTTCTGTTTTGAAGCATCGATAGTTCCAAATATTGTTTGAAGGAGCAAACATCTCTGACCATTAAAAGGAGGGGGGGTGGAATAAAATAGCAGAATGCTCTGAAGGAGCCAAATGCACTTCAAGAGATGTCCTTTCTGTCATAGATTAAATTTCTGAAAGAAAAATAAGGGTATCTTTTGCGCATGTTAATGTTCACCTCCGAGCTCTTATTTTCTCTGGAATAAAGCCAACTGATTGCGTAGTTTCCAAGCCAGTGTGCTTAGGATTGTAGATTAGTTTTAAATATGCCACTTGAATTATGAGTACCTACCACCAGCAGAAAGATGGGATAAAAGTTGGAAGCTATAACTGACATAAAACCGCAGAGCTGAGAAGGTGGCACTGAGTCACTAACTCAATATTAGGCGCAGCAATCCAGATCTTCAAGGACCATAGGAAATTTAGTGTATTAGGCCTTAATTTTAATGCAGATGAGATCTAAATATCCATGGAATAAGGCCATGGGGTGAGAAGGAAGTTAATTCAGAAGGAGTCTCACTTGCTTTTCCATCTCACCTTCTTCTAATGCTGCCTGTCCAAAAACTTTTAATAAAATCAGAATCCAACCTCAGTAACTTTGGCTTCTTCTTCTCATGAAATAGTGATATGCCAGAATGGATTTGAGAGTTGTCAGCTGATCTCTAACCATAAGCTGAAGAATGTTTTATCATTCCTTCCTATCCCCTCTTTTCAATTTAAAATCAGCATCCCGAGGGTGGGTGGGGAGCGAAGAGATCTTATCTGCTGCTTTATAGGATGGCCCATTCACATTAAAAATGTCTTCCTTATTTTAGTATTACAACAATTCTATTCCCATCTCCATCAAGATCACCTCAATATTAGTTTCAGGACAACTTAGACAGTGGCAATTAAAAAAATAAAATAAAATACGGCTTTAAAAAAATACTAAAATAGCAATTTAAAGCAAAGTGTATTTTTAGATGAGATTTGCCTCTAAAAATGCTCCTAGACATTTCCAATCCAATCAGAATAGACAAGGAAGGGACCTCGGAGGACTTCTAGTCCAGCCCCCTCCTCAATCAGGAGACCCTATACCTGTGATGGCAAACCTATGGCAAATGTGCCACAGGTGGTACACGTAGCCATATCGGTGGGCCCGCGAGCTCATCTTTGGCCTGCATGCACGCACCAGCCGGCTGATTTTTGGGCCTTCTGGGCCCACCGGAAGTAGGGAAACAGGCTGTTTCCTGCCTCTGGAGGGCCTCGGGGAGCGGTTGGGAAGGCCCATTTTTCTCTCTCCCCAGGCTCCAAATCCTTTCTAGGAGCTTGGGGAGGGCGAAAACAGTGTTCCCCCTCCCACCGGAGGCCCTCCAGAGGCCGGAAATGGCATGCCATGTTTTTCCCTTTTGAAATCCTGCACCAAATTTGTCAGTGGAGAAAATGTGTGAAAAGATTCTTCACATTTCTCCAAAGGAAAGGAGAAATTGACCCCATTACAAGGGGTGAAAAAGGGAAAAAAAACATAGGAAGTGTTACTGCTTGAAGTGTAAACTTCCTGAAAAGCCAAGCAGGGTGCTGGCATTCCCCCACAGCTGGCACAGGCGTCTCAGTGACCTCGCTGGTCCTGCCGGTCCTGTTCAGTTCTGCAGACCTCTTCATCCGACTCCGCCTCGCTCTCAGTGCCTACGGTCTCTTGATGAACCGGTGCTGACCTCTGTGCCGTTCTGACCGGTGTCATCCCCTGTAGTCTCTCGTCTGCTTTGGTAGAGGATTCTTGAGCTCTTGCCTCATCTAGTGTGATATGTAACGTGAGATTCGTCTTTGCGAGCAACCTCCTCTGCAAGCGAATATCTCTCACTCCGCAGATTAGTTGCTTTAAGAGCATCTCATCTAAGTCTCTGTACTTGCACGGGTTTACAGCCTTGCGCAGGGCAGCGATGTACTCGCTGATCGATTCCCCCTCCTGCTGAACACGTTGCCAGAACTCGTACCGCTCTACGTACTTCAATGGTGTTGGGGCGTAGTGGTCCTTCAGCAGCTTCTGGAGTGGTTGCCACGAGATGGTGTGGACCGAGTTCGGTTCCGACAGGGCTTCGGCCATGTCGAACACTTTGGTTCCACAATGGCTCAGGAACAGCGCTTTCTTCCGCACATCGGGTAGCCCCTGTAGGTCGCTGGCCACCAGGAAGCATTCGAAGCGGGACATGTAGGATCCCCACTTCTCTTCCGTTGGGTTGAAAGGCTCTGGCGGTACGTAGGCAGACATCGTCGGTAGATTCTCCAGGTACTCCGCTCACTCGCCTGGCTGGATTCGGGTTTGCAGCTCTCGTCGGCTCGTAGCTTCAGCTCTTTCCGTGGCTTCTGGCCTCAAGATCCCACCTTGGTTGCCAATGTTAGGTTGGGTGAATGAGGACACAGCAAGCCAGGCAGTGAGTGACAACAGCTCTTTATTGTAGGGTGAGAACCCAGCGACTAACCTGGGGAAGCAGCTCTCCTTATATACCCTGCAGCTGGGGCAGTCAGCCAATCAGCTGAGGGCTATTAAGTTCAAACCTTCCCGCCAAAACCTATATACATATCAGTACGACCACAAATGAACCCAAAATTTCTCTTGCTAAGTGAGGAATTTGTTACGTGAGTTTGGCCACGCCCATCCAGCTAGTCATTAGGGCAGAGAACCGGCTGTTAAATTATTTGAATCCCACCACTGGTTGTGGGGGAGGGGGGCTCCTCCAACAGGGATTTCCTGATTACATCAGACCCCCCCCCCACATTAGTTTTCTAATCGTTTGTGGAAGTATGGAGCAAAAGACGGAAGCAGCGCCGCTTCAGAAACAACTGCTGCAACTTTTGCGCTACATATTTGTTTTATGTCTGAACTGTACATGAAGCAGTGAATAGAACTCATAAAAGATGGATGCAGTCTTGTTCCTTTTGCCGGTTTTGATTTATTATTTACTTTGCTTTTTTCCCAGCCCTTTCGAGGCATTGTAAATCATCAGAATCATTTTTCTCCTCTATGTGGCTAGTTGAGGTGGGCGGCGGGGAGAAGGCAAAGGATTGTCTGGAGCTCCTTCTCCTTGGGAGGACAGGACCGGTTGGGAGGAATATGAATACAAACAGACATACAGACACAACCAACCACCCACACACACACAGACGAGGGGAGAGAGTGCACACACTCTTTTAAATTTAAATTTTACACATTGCAAAATACCTTGGCAAATTCCGTTTGCCACTTTCCTATCTACTACAGTTGCATACAAAAGTTTAGACGCCCTGGTCAAACTGTATGTTCTAATGAATCCCTAAATTAAATTTAACAGATGGGATGCGGTGGCTCAGTGGCTGAGATGCTGAGCTTGTTGATCAGCAGTTCAGCGGTTCGAATCCCTAGTGCCGTGTAATGGGATAAGGATAAGGTGTCAAGTTTCGTGGTCTTATGTCAGCACTAGAGTAAATGCAGGTTGAAGTGCTGACATCAGGATAATTTTATTTCTATACCACCCCTCTCCCGAGGGACTCGAGGTGATGTACAGCCAGGTAAAACACAATACAAATATCACAATTTAAATTTAAAAATTCTTAAAAGCATTACATTTAAGGCCAAAATTAGCTAAAAAACCCCAAAAATTTAAGAACTCCGAATTTAAAACTCAATTATGAAGCTAACCCTGCCTGTCGGAAGAGCAGGGTCTTAAGAGCACAGCGGAAAACTTGGAGGTCAGAGATCTTGCGTAATGGGGTGAGCTCCCATGACTTGTCCCAGCTTCTGCCAACCTAGCAGTTCAAAAGCACGTAAAAAATGCAACTAGAAAAATAGGGACCACCTTTGGTGGGAAGGTAACAGCGTTCCGTGAGCCTTTGGCATTTAGTCATGCTGGCCACATGACCACGGAGACGTCTTCAGACAGCACTGGTTCTTTGGCTTTGAAATGGAGATGAACATCACTCCCTAGAGTCAGGAACGACTAGCACATATGTGCGAGGGGAACCTTTACCTTTAAATTAAACAGGAGTAGATGGGTGGTCATGTGCACTGCAGATCAATAAACTACCTGTCAAAGCTCACTAAAGTCTTATTATACCATCACTATATTTCAGTTTGTTTATCGGCCGGGGAAACATGCAGATTTTTTTTGTGTTGAATTTGTGTTTACCAACAAAGAAATAAAGGGAGAGAATATCATCGGGCTCCAGCTACTAGCCCTAGACGACATCTTCGCATCTCGCTGTTTGAGGAAGTTGCATAACGTTCTCAGAGACTCTTCCCATCCTGCTTACAATCTTTTTGGACTGTTGCCTTCTGGCAGAAGATGCAGAACAATTAAAACTCGGACCACACGTTTTCTGAATAGTTTTTATCCCAGAGCTAAAATTGCGCTCAACAATGAACTAAAGGGCCACCATCAGTGAGCTGTTGGACAGCATTACTTGGTCTGTTGCGTGGATGCTTGGGTGGTTTTAGGGGTGGGGAAATTTTGGTATGTGGGGGTGTGTCTGGGAATTGTTGTGTGTGTTGGACCTGGTCTTTGGGTATTTAGTGAATTTCGTTGTATGGGTATACTGTGTATACACGTACAATGACAATAAAGTTATTATATTATAAAGGCCACTGAGCTATAGTCCTTTCTCAGAAGTCCAAGCATGACTGACAGATTACAGAGAAACCACTGAAGTCTGGCAAAGAAACCCATTGATTCAAGTTATTGGCTAGCTCTTGCAAATATTCCCCTCCACCCAGGAGACCAGGACCATACAGATCCTTTGGGTACACATTTTAGAACCAAAAGCATGACAGGAAGGAAGGAAGGCAAGCAGGCAGGCAGGCAAAGTGTAACAGCTCCAAATTCTGCTAGAGAAATTCATTTATCTGCTTTTTCCCTGTAGCCTCCACTGCATGAATAAATGATGATGGTGTAAGTGATGAAGCTTCCCCTCTTTAAGTGTGAAATGAATGTTTATAGGTAGTAGGATATTAAATGGCAAGTCCGTGTGTGGTTGGGATGTAGTGTGAAAGACTTAGAGAGTTTCCTCTAGGCTGTGGCATGTTCCATGGTCTCTTGGGAGTGTATCGAGACTTAGAAAATTGAGAAGATTGTGCTTTGTCTGCAAATGTGTCTACCTGCTCAGAAAAAAAAAAAGAGAAAGAGATAAAAAAATAATAATAAAATAAAACACTTGGCTGCAATAAAGGACTGGTGAATATGTCAATTTTGACTTCCTTTCTTATTTTCTCCCTTCCCCCCACCCCCAAAAAAGAAAAAAGTAGTTCAAGTTATCACTTTCTCAATTTTTAAAAAGACATCTGGTCAAATAACAGCATGGATTTTAGGTCTACTTCTCCAATATCTATTAAAGTTTGCTTCCTGTGCCCAACTATTTTTGCCCATTGTTTCCTAATATAAGCCATTTGGGGCCATTATTTTCATCAAGATGTGCATTTTTGGTAGACTTTTCCTTAATCCACTTTTTATTGTGGGCAAACTGCTTTGTAGTATTCTGAGGATGTCAAATGATAACTAAGTTTCAGTTTGGCTTGCAAAGGAAGATGAAATGAATTCATATTCAAATATAAACTAAACAGATTTCCTGCCCATCCCTGGGAGAGAGAGCTACGGATTGTTAAGAAGCAATCTCATCTATTTCACAAAAGATTATTCTGGAACTACCAAGCCCACCATAACACCATTTTGCAGAAATGCTCACAAAGGATCCCAATATTTCAAATGTCCACGTCTCCATTTTAATCTAGTCTAGCAAATTGTGGCGATGCAAAATCTCTGTTTGCAATTTTGCAGAGTTTTAGACTGGAGTGTTTCCCAGCTCTATCCAAAGAGGGGGACGGTTTGATTGGCAGTGCCCTTTTGTGCAGGGTGAGCATTTAACTAAAAGCAACTAAAACTCAGCTGGAAAGCTGACAGCCTGGGTTTGAGCCCCGAGTGCCATACAACGGGTTGAGCTTACTTTTCTCAGCTCCTGCTCACCTAGCAGTTTGAAAACATGCAAATGTGAGTAGATAAATAGGTACCATTTGGTGGGAAAGTAATAGCATGCCATGCACCTTTGGCATATAGTCATGCTGGTCACATGACCACGGAAATGTCTACAGACAACGCTGGCTCCCTCAGCTAAGAAACGGAGATGAGCAATGCTCTCTCCAGTGGGACTCGACTGGAAAGGGGAAAATCTTTACCTTTATGCTAACTTAGACCGCCAAGGTTGTAATTCTTGAACCGGCACAATTCAACAGCCCCGACAGGACATAGTCTGAAACTGAAGGGTATATTGGCTTGCTGAGGCTCATCAAATTTTGATCTGATCAGTGCCTGACTAGAGAATAGTGACTGCAGCATTGCTGCCATATGTCATATTTTTTGAGATAGGTCAGGTCAAAAAAACAGATCCCATAAGAAATATCAGAGCTCTATTTTATTGATGTCGCTATAATAACAAAATCACAAAACCCGCATTTCTTCCCCTTCCTTCCCCCTTTATACTAAAAAGAGCCAAGATCAGGATAACTTTTTTTTCTTTTTGCATGCTTTTTTCGTTCTTGCAGACTGAGCTCATGTTTTGCTAATGGTTTCCACATACATCTGCAAGGTCATCTCTGGACTCCACTAGGCCTTGGAAGATATTAAGAGATGCTGATACAGGCATTTCCTTTGGCAAATCCAAGCAACAATTTCAATTACCTAAAGCTCCATCTTTTAATGTAGAATGCAGGTCATGTACAGGAGTGGTCCCCAACCTTTCCGGCTTTGTGGACTGGCAATAGAAATAGCCCTTAGACTTATATATCACTTCATAGTGCTTTTTACAGCCCTCTCTAAGTGGTTTACAGAGTCAGCCTATTGCCCCCAACAATCTGGGTCCTCATTTTATCCACCTCGGAAGGATGGAAGGCTGAGTCAACCATGAGCCAGTCGGTCACAATCAAACTCCTGACAGTGGATAGAGTTAGCCTGCAATACTGCATTATAAGGGAGGGAGAGAGGGAGGGAGGGAGAGAGGGAGGAAAATAGCAATAGCACTGAGACTTATATACCACTTTACAGTGCTTTACAGCCCTCTCTAAGCGGTTTACAGAGTCAGCCTATTGCCCCTAACAATCTGGATCCTCCTTATACCCACTTCAGAAAGATGGAAGGCTGAGTCAGCCTGATGAGATTTGAACTGCTGAACTACCACCAGCAGTCAGCAGAAATAGCCTGCAGTACTGCACTCTAACCACTGTGCCACCATGGCAATGGCGGTGGTGGTGGGGGAGAGGGAATGATTCCACATGAGTAGCAGGCAAGTGCATGCGTGTTGCGCAGCTGTTTTCATGAGCGCATGTGAGTGTGCAGCTCTGTTTTCTGCCACTCACGCAAGTGGAGCTACATGTGTGTGCTTGCTCACCGCTTGTGCAGTCCAGGATTGGGCCATGTCCCAAGGGCTGGGGACCCCTGAAGTATGGGACCATTGACAAAAGAGGGAGGGCAAAATTCGACTTGACTATTGCTCTGTTTCCTGGTTCTTGTTCCTCCTTGTTCCCTTGGATAGCCTAGCTGCTAAGCCCTAGCAGAAGCAACAGAAACACCAAGAGAGATAGAGAGAGATAGAGATAGAGATAGAGATAGAGAGAGAGAGAGAGAGAGAGAGAAGAAGAAGAAGTCAAGTGGCGATTGTAGCTGGTGTCCTCTAGGACAGGGGTCTCCAACCTTGACAACTTTAAGACTTGTGGACGTCAACTCCCAGAGTTCCTCAGCCAGCTTTGCTTCAATTCTGGGAGTTGAAGTCCACAAGTCTTAAAGTTGCCAAGGTTGGAGACCCCTGCTCTAGGATGGGAACCTTAGAAGATGCTCAGATCTGTTAATATGAGCAGGGATCAACATTATTGAAGTTCTTCTTACACCTATTTAAATACCGCAGTAGTGCAAAGTTACAAAGTTGGCACTTTTCCGGATTTATAGCCATGTTCCAATATTTGAGGAGTTGCCACAAAGAAGAGGGAGTCAAGCTATTCTCCAAAGCACCTGAGGGCAGGACAAGAAGCAATGGGTGGAAACTAATCAAGGAGAGAAGCAATTGAGAATAAGGAGAAATTGCCTGACAGTTAGAACAATTAATCAGTGGAACAACTTGCCTCCAGAAGTTGTAAATGCTCCAACACTGGAAGTTTTTAAGAAGGGATTGAATAACCATTTGTCTGAAGTGGTGTAGGGTTTCCTGCCTAAGCAGGGGGTTGGACTAGAAGACCTCCAAGGTCCCTTCCAACTCTGTTATTCTGTTCTGTTTTTAAAAAGAGATTTCACTGAAACAGTATAGGGTTTCCTGACTGAGCAGGGGGTTGGACTAGAAGACCTTCAAAGTTCCTTCTTCCAACTCTTTTATTCTGTCATGCATGTTCCGAGCTGCCTTATTGTCAGCATGTGATTTTTATAAATGATTCTCAATAACAGGATTCAGAAGGGCAGTGGCAATGCAGGAGACAGGCTGTTCCAAAATACACGTTTTGTGTCTATCTACCCTTGATTTTCCAGTTTGCTGTTTGACTTGTGAACAGTGTTCCAAATTTGCAGCATGCACCTGCATTCTAATTATCCTGTAAGTACAACTGTTGCAAGGACCACTCAATTAATAAATACAAAATTGGAATGAAGATTCTCATGCATCCCTAGATGGCAATCCCAAGGGGGGCCCAAGGCTGATGAATCGGTCAGTCTGGGGTTTTTTTTTATCCTTGCATTTCAAAATGACCCTTTTTTATAGCTTGCTGTTGTTTTTCATACTCTGCGAGTTCCTTGCGGTAGGAAAATAGGGTAAAAATAATTTAAATAAATGAATATTACAGATGGCCTGCAAAATCGGTACGTTTATGCAAACAGATGCAATTGGCATAACTTATTCCAACTAGTAAATCTGAGCTTGGATATTTCTTATTTTAAATGCAGATGTCTGAAGTTTTTGCTGAAATGTACCACGCACACACAATATTACACAGACAGGAGACCCTTTGAAGTAAGCCTACGATCCATGATCAAGCCCAACAACAAAGAGATCCCACTTTTTCATGCTGTTCTTGATCTCCAAGGCATCAAGAAAATAAAAATCCCGGTGCTCCCCCCACCCCCCCCGGGCAATTCCCTGGTGCCATTTCATGTTCTCTCAACCTGCTGCAATAGTGGGAACAGTGGAGGCCACACAATAGAGAGCAACTTTATCGATTCACCAGGTGGTCCGTTTGAGAAGCCTCCTCTTCCTTTATCCCTCCTTTTGAAACAGCCCTAGCATTTCCTTTGTTGTCCCCCGGCCACCTCGAGTGCATAAAGCAAGAATCAAATGGGGCATAGATTTATAGCAACTGGGAAAGAAAAGCATTCCTTTCAACTTCTTTTTTTTTTTTAAAGCAGTTTGTACATCTGGGTCAGGTCTCAAGAAGACATGCTCCAGGGGGAAAAAAAAAGGGGGGGAGGGAATAATGAACTGGGGAGGGCATTTGGGGGAGGGGTCTTCCTACACCAGTGATGGCTAACCTTTTCCAGACCAAGTGACCAAAAGCACGTGCGTGCCTGCAAATGCGCGTAGGGTTGCCCAAACCCTCAAAATGCAATGCATGCATGGCCCCCTGCATGCGCCCCACCCCCCCATGCATGCGTGCATGCCCCCACTCTTCACATGCATGTGCAGCCTCCCTGCACACCCACGCCCCTGCATGTGTGCCAGGGGTGAAATCCAGCAGGTTCTGACAGGTTCTGGAGAACCGGTAGCAGAAATTTTGACTTGTTTGGAGAACCGGCAAATGCCACCTCTGGCTGGCCCCGGAGTGGGGTGGGAATGGAGATTTTGCAATATCCTTCCTCCAAGAGTGGGGAGGGAATGGGGATTTTGCAATATCCTTCCTCCAGGAGTGGGGAGGGAATGGAGATTTTGCAATATCCTTTCTCCAGGAGTGGAGACGGAATGGGGATTTTGCAATATCCTTCCTCCAGGAGTGGGGACAGAATGGGGATTTTGCAATATCCTTCCTCCAGGAGTGGGGTGGGAATGGGGATTTTGCAATATCCTTTCTCCAGGAGTGGAGACGGAATGGGGATTTTGCAATATCCTTCCTCCAGGAGTGGGGAGGGAATGGAGATTTTGCAATATCCTTCCTCCAGGAGTGGGGAGGGAATGGAGATTTTGCAATATCCTTCCTCCAGAAGTGGGGTGGGAATGGAGATTTTGCAATATCCTTCCTCCAGGAGTGGGGTGGGAATGGAGATTTTGCTATATCCTTCCTCCAGGAGTGGGGAGGGAATGGGGATTTTGCAGTATCCTTCCCCTGCCACGCCCACCAAGCCACACCCACCAAGCCATGCCCACAGAACCGGTAGTAAAAAAAAATTGAATTCCACCACTGCTTGACTGATCCATTCACTCTTGCTGGAAGTTTTAAAAATCCTGGCATTGCAGCCTTTGTCAAATGCACGGTGTTTTACTCCTGTTCTTCAAATTCTCCCCACAAAATCACCTTTTTCATGAAGCCTTCAGCGTAACACCATAAATCACATCCCCTAATAAAAACCATGCCTTTTAGAATTGAAAGCTGAACTAAATGGATAGTCTTCCTCTTCTGGGTATTAAATTTCAGATCATAACATCCTCCGGGCAAGAAGCCACCTTGTCTGCTACTCTAAATAGCATGGTACATACTCTTGATGTCGTATAAGCCCATTAATGCTACTTTAAAGAAATATTTTACAGATGGCAGCATCGGTGTTGCTGTGACTCGGGTATAGGGGCATGCGTGCACACAACATTACACATACACAAATAAAAACGGGAAAAATAAAATATGAAAAGAGAAATCTTACAGAGTATAAATAAGGACTAAATATACATTTCCCAAGCTAGTTAGTTTTGTTTTTTTTTAATCGCTGAAGAAGAAGAAGAAGAAGAAGAAGAAGAAGAAGAAGAAGAAGAAGAAGAAGAAGAAGAAGAAGGAGGAGGAGGAGGAGGAGGAGGAGGAGGAGGAGGAGGAGGAGGAGGAGGAGGAGGGGAAGTTGGAGGAGGAAGAGGAGGAGGAGGAGGAGGAGGAGGAGGAGGAGGAGGAGAAGAAGAAGAGGAGGAGGAGGAGGGGGGGGGAGGGGGAGCAGAAGCAGAAGCAGAAGGAGAAGAGGAGGAGGAGGAGGAGGAGGAGGAGGAGGAGAAGAAGAAGAAGAAGAAAAGGAGGAGGAGGAGGAGGAGAAGAAGAAGAAGAGGAGGAGGAGAAGAAGAAGAGGAGGAGGAGGGGGAGCAGAAGCAGAAGGAGAAGAGGAGGAGGAGGAGAAGAAGAGGAGGAGGAGAAGAAGAAGAGGAGGAGGAGGAGAGGAGGAGGAGGAGGAGAAGAAGAAGAGGAGGAGAAGAAGGAGAAGAAGAGGAGGAGGAGGAGGGGGAGCAGAAGCAGAAGGAGAAGAGGAGGAGAAGGAGGAGGAGAAGAAGAAGAGGAGGAGGAGGAGGAAAAGAAGAGGAGGAGGAGGAGGGGAGCAGAAGGAGAAGGAGAAGAGGAGGAGAAGAAGGAGAAGAAGAGGAGGAGGAGGAGGAGAAGAAGAGGAGGAGGAGGAGAAGGAGAAGGAGAAGAGGAGAAGAAGGAGAAGAAGAAGAAGAGAAGGAGAAGGAGAAGGAGAGAAGGAGGAGGAAAACATAAAAATGATAAGAGATTGTGATACATATGTTGTCAAGAAGGGGAAAAACACACTGTAACAAAAGTAAAAAAAAAAAAAGAAATGTCAAAACCCTTCATAATGACCTGTCATTATAACAATAAGCAGTAACAATTCTATATATACTTGTCTAATGCAAATAGTCATATAAATGTAATGGAAATATATATGTAATTGAATAATCAATGCATGAGAAGAATATTTCCCAAGGTACTTTAATATTGGTCAAGGTTAGGCAGGCTTTAGGTGGAATGTAATTTATCTAGTTTTTCACTTAGAATCCTAAAAACCTACCAATCAGACTTCTAAGTGGAAAATCATGAATAAGGATAGACTACTAGAAGTGCTCCCAGTTTTATTATTTTCGATATGCCAGGTTTATACTGCTTCAGTCTTATTCAACTGTATGTGGTTTACGGCTTTACATAGTAAAATGATAATATGATAACAGAATAACAATAGATATATCATAATAAATCCTGTTACAACATTTGTGGCATGGCATCATTTGGAAAATGCTGATCTAATCTCAAAGGTTTTCCAAAGTAACTGGATCCTAACAAATTCTTGAAGATCAGGAAAGAATGGGCCATTGTTGCCTCTCAAGGTGTGATGCAGAGGTGGGCTGCTGGGGATTCACATGGGTTTGAGAGAACCTCCAGCTAAGATTCTGTGCAGTTCGGAGAACCCCCAAATCCCACTCCTGGCTGGCCCCTCCCTGCCCCTCCCAGGAGTCCCATTTTGGATGCAGGTAAGTGCAGGGCATGGGTGGAGTCTTGGGGAGGGAGAAAAACGGGCCTACTGGAAGTTTGGGAAGGCGGGAAACAGGCCCGTTTTCAGCCTCCAGAGGGCCTCCGGAGCCTGGGGAGGCAGTTTTCGACCTCCCAGAGGCTTGAGGAAAGCCCAGGGACGGAAAAAAACACTCCTCTGCCGTGGTGCAGGAGGCCGACTAGGCCACATCCACCATAGCCAGCAACTGGGCAGAGAACCCCTTGCTAAAATTTTTGAAGCCCACCCCTGGTGTGATGAGTCCCCCGGCTACGTCCCCAGATATTTCTCCAAGATGTCATCTTGGAGGGTGATGAACCAGTTCCACATGTATCAGGAAGGGGCTTGGTCAATAGCTCTGAGCAGCCAGCCGAGAATGATTTGGCTAAAGCACAAGTGCAGCAGGACAGCCGTGAGACTTCAGGTAAGGAAACCATGCAGCTGCAGCCAGTCAGTGATGAGGAAGAGGAACTGCCTTCTGCACTCTTGTTAACGGCAAGAGTTTGGTTCAATATCTTCATCGGATGAACATCTTCAAAGCCTGCTGCCAAGCTAGAAATTTGGGATCATTTTGTCCACAGAGCTTTCAGCATGAACTGTTAAGGGACCTATTCAGTCTTGAAGATGCCACTGAGAACTGGCATACTTGTAATTCTGAGAACCTCCCAAAATTGCTCCTCTAGAGGAGCTGGTAAGGAGGAAAGTAGAGGAATCCCAGATAGAACTGAAGTTTTTATTTTATAGAAGCATCACATAGAAAAGCTCCATTTGCTAAAATCCACTTTCATCAAGCCAAAGTAGAAGGCTTTTTTTGAAATTCCGCCAGACCATCCTGAGTTATATCCACCTGGTTACCTTCTTCTGAGGATTTTTCTTAGTTTGTCAGGAAAAAATGGGGAACCTGTGAGCCTGTAGAAATTATCAGATTCCAGCTCCAATCTACTCGAGTCAGACCAACCAAGATTGAGAATGATGGGATTAAGAGTTCTTAACCTAATCTTGCATAGCTTCTTCTCTGATAATATTGTTCTACTAACTAGAGCATACAAAACATTTGCTAGACCAATTTGCTGCCTGCAATTACTGCAAGTTCGAATCTCACCAGGCTCAAGGTTGACTCAGCCTTCCATCCTTTCTAAGGTAGGTAAAATGAGGACCCAGATTGTGGGGGCAATAAACTGACTTTGTATAAATATACAAAAGTATGAAGACTATTGCTTAACACATTGTAAGCCACCCTGAGTCTCTGGAGAAGGGTGGCATATAAATCAAATTTTTAAAAAAAGTTCTCAAATACAGCTCATATGTCTGAAACCTGCACTGCATATCGAACATTAATACAATTGAGAGTGTCCAGAGATTTTTCATGAGAAGAGTCCTCCATTTCTCTACCGCAATAGAATACCTTATGCCACCAGACTTGAAATTTTGGGCTTAGACAACTTAGAACTACGCCAACTTCAGCCTGACCTATGCGTAGTACATAAAATTATCTGCCACAATGTCCTACCTGTCAAAGACTACTTCAGCTCAACAATACATGAGCAAACAATCGATACAAACTTAAGGTAAACCGCTCCAAACACGATTGCAGAAAATACGACTTCAGCAACAGAGTGGTCAATGCCTGGAATCCACTACCTGACTCTCTGGTTTCTTCCCCAAACCCCCAAAACTTTAACCTTAAGACTGTCTACTATTGACCTCACCCCATTCCTAAGAGGTCTGCAAGGGACATGCATAAATGCACCAGTGTGCCTACTGTCCCCGTCCTAATGTCCCCCTTTTATTTGTAACCATTTCATGTATTCATAATCACGTTTATACTTTTATCTGTTATCTTACATATGCTTGACCAATAAATTAAATAAATAAAATAACAAGTTCAGATTCTACAGCACCCCAAGGCTCATAGTCTCATAGTTTCCTGATTCTGACTGCTGAGATTTTCATCTTTTGCTTTTTTATTGATTCACTCCCCCATACACACACACACTTGTGATTTGACACTTTTGGAACATACTTCGAACAGAAAATATAATTTGCACATAATAATAATAATAGCAACAGTTTATACGAAGGAGGCTGGAATGCTTATCAGATTGCTTGTCAGCAAACGCTTCAGTTCTGCCTCCTCCCCATTCTGCCCACATCCCAAAGGCCAGGCCTTCCGTGCCTATCGGAGGGCTGTGCAAAAGAGAGTAAATTGACAGCTATCCAAGGGCATTACTTCTGATGCTTGTCCTCCCATCGCATCTCGCTTGACATGCATTTCTGCTAATCCCTTTTGCAATGCAGGCCCCCTGCAGCTCGAGCAGAAGGTTTAGCAGGGATCAGCTTGCAGGTGTCTCTAATTTAATCATGCTATTGGCAATGGCCGCACTCCGTGGGATTGTTCGAAAAACCCAGATTGGGGCAAGCAAGCAAAGGTGTGGAGGCAGGAAAGGCATCGCCAGAGGTGGTGACGCCAGAACCTGGCTCAGAAGTGTATGTATTTGCGCTGTGAAGAAACAGCATTTAAATTTGCAAGCATCTATTAGCTTAATATAAGGGACTTATAAGGGATGCGGTGGCTCAGTGGCTAAGAAGCTGAGCTTGTCAATCAAAAGGTCAGCAGTTCAGCGGTTCAAATCCCAAGTGCCGCGTAACAGGGTGAGCTCCCATTACTTGTCCCAGCTTCTGCCAACCTAGCAGTTCGAAAGCATGTAAAAAATGCAAGTAGAAAAACAGGGACCATCTTTGGTGGGAAGGTAACAGCGTTCGGTGCGCCTTTGGTATTTAGTCATGCCGGCCACATGACCATGGAGACATCTTCAGACAGCGCTGGCTCTTCGGCTTTGAAACGGAGATGAGCACCACCCCCTAGAGTCGGGAACGACTAGCACATATGTACGAGGGGAACCTTTACCTTTATCTATTATCTCTATTCCAGTTTGGAGTCCAATGATCTTAAGGGTAGGAGAGGAGGAAGGGGAGGGGGAGGAGGGGGAGGAGGAGAGGGAGAGGGAAAAGGAGAAAGAGAAGGAGAAGGAGAGGGAGAGGGAAAAGGAGAGAGAGAAGGAGAAGGAGAAGGAGGAGAAGGAGAAGGAGAAGGAGAAGTGGGAGAAGGAGAAGGAGAAGGGGGAGAAGGAGAAGGAGAAGGAGAAAGACGCCAGTTCTCCTCTGCTTCCAACTTTCTTCCAGATTCACGAGACTTGAAGAAGTCAAGACTGACTTGAAAGCATCTGGGCAGTAGAAAACAGAACCTCATTCTTTCTTTCTCTCTTGCTGCTGAGTTTCTTTTCCTTCTTTATTTGGGGGATTCCCCTGAGGGTGCTTAATGAAATCCTTCATTATGTTCAGATAATTATGAGTTCCTTGTTCCTGTGGCTGCCTGGATTTGCCATCTGTGCTGACAGGTAAATGCTATATCTTGACAGACCAGGTGCCTGAGAGGAAAGCTCTTACTATATTCCCAGCCACCAGACCTGGGCACCAGGAGGAACGGTGGAAAGCTGCCCAGGTTTGCTGAGAACACCTGCTCTCTCTGTCTAGCCCACCTTTCCCTACTGAACCCCTTTCGTTACAGGAGCAGGGCATGTGTAGTCAGAGCTTCTCAGTCTCGCTAGGGGACCACCCACCCACCCACCCCCAACTCAGAGAAAGAAGCAGCAAGTTTCATACACAGGCAAAGTTTCCACTGTGAATAAGCAGCAGTTTTTTCAACCCTGCTAAATCCTATTCTAATAATAATAAAGCTGAAGAAACCGTGGGCAACCTAGTTAGCTGCTGCAAGAAGATTATACAGACTGACTTCAAACGATGGAGTATCCAAAATGTCAGGGTTCCAAGTAACACCCTCAAAGAAAGAAGACTTGAAGGCTTAAGGTTCCTCAAAGTTCCTCTTTAATGAAGATGTCATATTGGCACATCTGAGAAAACCCGAATCTGAAAGTTTCCAGGTTTTCCCCACCCAATTGAAAGTTCAAGTCCCTGCCCACCACCCACATGTCCATCCCATGGTCCAATCATCCATCGTCCAAACTAGAGACACCTCCCAGTCATCCGACTCCAGGTGCCAGGGCAAGGTATTCTTGACTCTGAGAAAGGAATGTTATTTTGACTACATATCACCCATACACTATGCAATCCCCCCCTCCCATTTTCCCACAGTAGAAAATATGTGGCAGGCCTGAAGGCCCAAATGTAAAAAAGATGGCTTCCAGGTCTGACACAAGTAGCAACAATGGTGCACTGGAATATCTGCAATACCATTTGCCTGCAAGCCAGAACGAGTGGGACCACGAAATAGACAAAATAATAGAAAACAAAGAAGCTAAACTACTCTTGAGATTTTAGATAATCATAGAAAATATGATTCAGCCCTCAATGGAAGGGGATTGTGGGAAGAAGGGAACAGTGGGATGTAGCCTGAATCAGAAAGTTGAGTCATTCTACGCATAAACCCTTATTGTTACAACCATTCTCTAAAAATGGGCAGGATACACTTGGACTGCTTTTGATCCTTCTTGTTCATTGAAGCAGATTCAAACAAATTCTTTGTTTTGCTTGTAAACAAAGAAGGAAATGTACTGTAGTTCAGTCAGTTAAGAGATCCAAATGTTCTGGTGTTCATAACAGGTAAATTGGAAAGGTTGCAAGATTGAATCTGGGTCAATCACCAGGACCAGAGGTTTACTGCTCTGAGCTTTTGGACTTGTGTTGGGGCCCATCTTCAGGGAACTTCTCTCTACTGGAAGATGCGCTTTGGGCTATTCTATGAATTTGTCAGTGTATTCATGACTGGCAGAGTTATGGTAACAAGGTCAGCAAATGAATAAGGATTAATAACAAGGTCAGCCAATGGGAGCTGAGACAGCAAGGAGACTGGGCGTGGCTTAGCTGTGCTTAGCTCTGAGTGCTCTGCTGAGACCTGAGACTGAAACTAGTCTGCTCTCTGAATTGAAACTGAAACTGCTCTCTCCTCTGCCTGTGTTTTTGCCTGTAACTACTACCACGTTGGAAAATCTGCTTTTGGTATTGTATGTGCGCTTTCTGGATGTGATTGCTGTAACAAACTCTGACAGAATTGTATTTCATAGAATAGCCCAACTCTACGGAGTAAAGAGTTGGGTCTCTGACAGAAAGCCACTTGAAGAGACTAGAAGCATTTGAAATGTGGATTTACAGGCGGCTGTTACATATAAGTTTGGTTGACAAAATCAGAAATGAGGTGATAAGCCACCTGGGAAATCCGAGGGAAATAATCAAAACCATCAAAAAGTGAAAGTTAGAATATTTTGGACATGTGATGCGACACCCAGAAAAATACGGCATACTTCACTTAATCCTCCAAGGAAAGATTGAAGGCAAACAAGGTCCTGGCAGAAGAAGAACATTATGACTTCCAAATCTAAGGGACTGGTTTTGACATAACTCAACAGCACTTTTTTGTGCAGCTGTTGACAAAAATAATATCGCCAACATGATCGCCAATGTCTGATGATGGATATGGCACAAGAAAAGAAGAAAAATGAATTGTATTTATGCTGTGCCTTCTTATTGGTTGATTGGTGTGTTGATGGCCGGTGATTGGCTGTTGTTTCCTTGTGCTGCCAAGCCCTCAGTTACTAAGTACCTGATAAGCTGGTGGTAAATCAGCATTCCTGTTGACTGACAAGGGGTCTGTTTCCCAGACTTCAATCATTTCCCTGACTATCTTTGTCCTTGCACGGCCAACAATCTTAGTAGCTGCATTGGAAAGGTGCCTAATATTTAATTGTAGACCAAATGAATCCAGATTATAATTTTATGAAACTGTTTACTTGGTTTTGGCTTAGCATAGGATGCAGTCCCTAATCATGATTCAAGTCAAAGTGCAAATACAACCCAAATTTATACATTGCCTGGTTTGCTTAACTCTAGTTTGTCCACTAGCTTCACACATCACATTGCAACATAAATCCTTGGTTATAAACTATAGTGGCTAAATTCACACAACAATCCAATCCAAACCAACACTTGACATGATTTATCGTATTGTTTATTATTGAACTGAGAATTCAAGGTAACATTCCAGGGTGGGATGGGAGGACTCCATTTTATTCCCACAGTGGCAATGAGTTTCTTTAGCACTGAAATGAATTGTTGTGTGCAAACTTGAATCTGAATCCTGCTTGTCTACGTTCAACACCTGAACCATTACATTACACCTAATGCAATGTGTGAAGACTTTAATTTTTAAATGAGTGACTCCACTTTAAAGAGTAGAGATGCTATTTTTGCACCACAGATGTTACTTCTCACTAGGATAAACGGAGAAAATCATTTTCATTTTTTCCAAATCAATACCTACAATGAAACACAGTTATCCTTCAGGTTTTTCATTCTTCCGCTTGTAGAATTTGTGCTTGAGATGGGCGGGGTGGGGAATGAAATTTTAACTTCGGGTTTTGCTGACTAGGTAGGTTTGTTGTTATAGAAATGGTTAATATACAGTATATTACGGTGTAGAAATAAAAAGGTGAGGCTGTAATGTTATTATCTTATTGTATTTTGCTACAAAGAGTCAAAAGCAGAATCTGCTGGTGAAATCCAGCAGGTTCTGACAGGTTCTGGAGAACCGGTAGCGGAAATTTTGAGAAGTTCGGAGAACTGGCAAATACCACCTCTGGCTGGCCCCAGAGTGGGGTGGGAATGGAGATTTTGCAATATCCTTTCCCCCAGGAGTGGGGAGAGAATGGGGATTTTGCAGTATTCTTCCCCTGCCATGCCCACCAAGCCACACCATGCCCACAGAACCGGTAGTAAAAAAAATTTGGATTTCATGACTGGTCAAAAGTAATGCTTTTCTTCCTTCTTCCCTTTTTCCACTACACTTTCTACTTTTCCTTTCTCCTCCCCTATTTCCCCATTATTTTCATTTTCCTTCATATTTTATATCCTGATGCACTAATAAAAAATTGATGAACCGAGGATTTTAATTTCTCCAAATTTTGCAATGCAGTTCTAAGATCAAAGAAGAATTGGAATTTTATACCTTATGAAATACATGCCCCTACTGTCAGGCCTGGACGTCATCTTTTTCGTTGGATCTTCAGGCCTGCCACATTTACTACTGTGGGAAACTGGGAGGTGGGGGATTGTATAGAGCCAGGGTAATATAGTATAGCCATAATAACACTCCTTTCTCTGGGAGTCAAGGACATCCTGCCCTGCACCTGGAGGGGGGGTGACAAAGAGGCATCTCCTGTTGGGACGGTGCATTGATTGGACCATGTGATGGACTTGTGGGTATTGGGCAAGGACTTGAACTTTCCTTTGGGTGGGGAAAACCTGGAAGCTTTCAGATTCGGGTTTCCCCAGATGTGCCAATATGACATCTCTAATAAAATGGAACTTTGAAGAAACTCAAGTCTGGCAGTCTTCTTTCGTTGGGGGTGTTACTTGGAACCCTGACACCTACATGCTTATGTAAAACAAACAAACAAACATTGATTAAGGGAAATACTTAAAACAATGTGCATCTAAAGAAAAGTCATTTGTACTCTATGAATACTGTATGAATCGATCACAAAAATGCATACAACTGAGCATACAATTTTTTAAAATACTGCACACTGATGCAGAAACCGAGAACAATGCATTTAAGAAAAATGTGAAAGCGACAGATTGATTGATCAACATTGACAGCTAATCTCTAGCTAAACTAAGTAACAGTCTTAAACAAGCTCGGTCTGCAAAAAAATGTACCGTGGAAACGTAACTTTCGGTGGATCCGAAAGAAGAGGATGACTCTGGCAACTGGGACACACAATCTGATAAATAAACACACAACTGTTGTTTAAGCACCACTTCTGTTTTTTTGTTTTTGTTTTGCTTTAATTTATATGCTGCCCTTCTCCGGTAGCCACTGCTACTACTTCTTGGTAGTAACTGTCCTGTATCCGAGCCACCAAAGCTGCATTCAAAAAAGGGAATCAGAAGCACCTTTCCCATTGAATCCAAAGTCCAAAGAGAACATGATATATTGTAGGTATAATTGGAAGAGTTTTTGTTTCCTGTATAGAAACTCAAATGCCCTTCTAATTTTGGATAATTGTAGAGCTTGCATTATGTTACAGGCCTTCTCCATTGGTTTTTACAACATTAATACAGGTAGTCCTTGATTTATGGCCACAACTGATCCCCAGATTTCTGTGCAAAGCGAGATAGTTGTTAACTGAGTTTCCCCCCCACCCCACATTTTGCAACCTTTCTTGCCACAGCTGTTAAGTGAAAGACTGCAGTTGTTATGTTAGTAACAGGGTTGTTAAGTGAATCTGGCTTCCCCATTGACTTTTTATTTATTTATTTGTTTATTTATTTATTTTATAAAATTTGTATGCCGCCCTATCTTCAAGAACTCAGGGGGGCTCAGAACAACAATCGACCAAGCGACTGTTAAAAACAACAAATATATATACACACACAAACACACAAAAGTTTTTTTAAAAATTAAAATATACTACCCTCACTTTGCCTCACAGAGGATTGCAAAATATGATTACATGACACTGCAACTGTCATAAGTACATGCCAGTTGCCAAGCACCAGGATTCTGATCACGTGACCCCAGGGATGCTGCAAAGGTTGCGAGAAAAATGGTTATAAATCACCTTTTTTCCCTGTGACTAAACAGATGTTTGTAAATTGAGGATTACCTGTAGTTTTATCTCCTCTGTCTATTTCATTCTTTAGCTATGATGAAAGTTTATATTAGAGCCAAATAGAGAAGACAAGTTTCAGATGTCATTCTGCTAAAAGATAACATCCTATTTATGAAGCGGGGGGGACCCTAAACAGGATGGGTAGACTTTTATTCTGCAGAATAAATGACAAAATAAATCTGGCTGCAAAAGTAAAACTTATGTTTAAAACGATCAATATAAATGATAACGCCATAATATAATAATGACATTATTTGTAGATATTTATGACTGCTACTCATACAGCTTGTTTAATCCCTTATATCGTATCTCTAAACCCTTGCTAAAAATACAAAATATATCAAGGTGTTCCTTATTCTTGCATTTAAGGCCAAGTAGTAAATACTTGCTTCTTCAAATAATAAACCAAGTGCAAAATAATCTAGATTCACTTGGCTGCATTGGGATTTTAATGAACAAAACTCAACCCTGAAACAGTCCAGGGTTGGCAAAGTATATTTTCTTGAGATATTATCTTATGAGGAATTCTGATCCGACAGGTCAATATTGTTCTAGGCGCTGAAGGAAGATAATTGCAGGAACAGAGCGTTCTTACAAAACGCTTTGCTTTAATTCAGGGAGATCAAAAGCAGAGTTTACCTAAAACTGCCAAAAGATGCTGTTAGAGTGGAACAATTGCCCACAATCACCATTTCTGTCCTTTCCTTTGTATTTGGCCTCTTTACATTATGTTCTGTGGAGATTCAAGGTAATAAAGTGCCAACAAACCAGCTTGATGGGAATCAGATGTCTGATGGCATCAGACTAATTCCTGCATGATATCATGCAATTATGCTGCAAACGTAGCAGAATTGAACCTGGGTGCAACTGCTTCCTTAAGCATCAGAGGTGGCATTCAGCCAGTTCGCACAAACTGTTGGTGGAAATTTGGCCAAGGTTGCTGAACCGGTAGCGATGGCTGGCCGGCCATGCCCCCAAACTGGTCCCCCAGTTGCCACTTTCTTGCCCCGCCCACCATGTTCAGCGCCACCATGTTCTTTGTGCATGCACATCCCATTGCCTTGCAAGTCCAATGGGATGCGCATGTGCAAAGAACATGGTGGTGATGGCAGCAGCTTTTTTTGCAATCTCCAGTAATTTTCAGCAGCCTGCGGCCAGCTGCCACAGCCACAAAACAACTCTCAAAGAGGTGGCGGCTGGAAGGCTCTCCAGCAGCAGCAACTGGCTGGGGGCTACCGAAAACTGTGGTCAGCTTGCCTTCTGGACTCTGGACCGGAAGGTAAGCAGCCCGAACAAAGAGGCGGTGGTGGGGGAGGAAGCAGGGCTAGGGCCGGAGCCGCTAAAGGAGGGGAAACAGGGGCAACTGGCAAAGGGAGGGCGGGGGGTAGATAGGTGGAAATTCCAAAAATTTTCCTATATTTTCCTGTGGGTGTGGCTAGGTGTGGGGGGTCATGTGACTGAGTGGGCCTGGGCGTGACATCAAGTTGTCCATGCCCACTCAGTCACATGCCCCACACCTAGCCACGCCCACCAAACTAGTAACAAAAATTTTTGAAACCCACCACTGTTAAGCATGTAAATGCATCAGTACGAAGATGGATGGAATGGCTATGAATGAAACAAAGGGAGAAAAACTTTCAAAACAGAACAACTTCCCGTCACAAAATAGACATGAATCCTCCTTCAAAATATACGTATCTATGTAGGTATAACCATTACTTCTGCAATTGTCTAGTGACTCGTATTTTCCTCTTCACCCCACCCATGTGAATTTTCTTAAGATCCTCTTCTCTTTTCAAACAAATGTCACAGATGTACAAAGATAATCCCATTGAAGAATTAGTAGGGGAAAAAAAAGCAATACTTTTCCTCCCACCTCCTTGCTAAGCTCTTTAGTTCCTCTAAAGCAGGAATGAGCAACTATGGCAACTTTGCAACCTGTGGACTTCGATTCCCAGAATTTCTTCACTTTTGTAAAGGATTGTAAAGTTGCCAAAGTTGTTCACTCTTGCTGTAGAACTATGTAGCTTTCCTGGCTCCTCAGGCTTCAGCTGGATACCAAAGCAATGTGTCATTGGGATTTTTTCAGACAGGGAAATTGGAGCAGCCAAGGAGGTATACGTTCTCTAACAGCAGCTCAAACTAAGGTAGCTGGATACTCATACATCGTGACTCATTAATCAGGTTTATTGCAAGGAAAAATGGGTTAGGTGGTGCCACAAACATGGAAACCAACCATTACTTATCAGTAAGTATATTAAGGCACGGCCTTCTTGATCCTCTTTCTAACTGTCCCTTAACTCAGGGGGAGGTTGCTAATTGCTTAGAAATTAAAACTGAATGTCCACCTGTTTTAGATCTGCAATATTTTGGAAATGTTCAAAGAATTCCACTACCAGAATGACAAAAAAATGATGAACCAAGAAGAATCACAGACAAACACCCATCTTGTTGATTCCAACAATCAAGTGAACTTATACCACTAAGCAGGGTTGAGTTCAAAAATCTCAGCAACGGGTTCGCTGGCCCATTGCTGGGTGGGCGTTGCCATGGTGGGCGTGGCCTAGTCGACCTCCTGCACCACGGTGAGGGGAGGCATTTTTTGCCCTCCCCAGGCTATAGAGGCTTTCCTGGAGCCTCCGAGAGGGCAAAAACGGCTGCCCCTGGGCCTCCAGAGGCCCTCCGGAGGCTGGAAACGGCCCGTTTCTAGCCTTCTGGAACTTCTGGGAGGCCCATTTTTCGCCCTCCCCAGGTTCCAGAGGCTTTCCTGGAGCTTCCGTACGAGCCCTCTACTTACCTGGCTCCAAAACGGGCCACGTGGAGACTCCTGGGAGGGGCAGGGAGGGGTGGGAAGGATGGGGAAGGGTGGGCGGGGCCAGACAGGCGTGGGATTTGGGGAATCACCAAACTGGGCAGAATCCTAGTTAGAGGATCGCCCGAACCCATGCAAAGCCCCAGCAGCCCATCCCTGCCACTAAGAGAGATTTTTTTTTTTTAAAAAAAAAAAACACATTCTCAGCTCATGCAATTCTCAGAAATCGCAAGGCAGGTTTTTGGAATGTCACGAAGTAACAATAAGCTCCGCCCACCCAATATTTCAGTATTTAAAGATCTTCCATATTTCCATTTATCATGGCCCGCTGACTTCTTCTTCCTCTTCTTTTTTTTTAAATTCTCAACGGCACTGGATTCAGTGAGAAAAAAGATGAAGGGGGCTTGAATGAATTTTCCTGACCTCTCATCATCTTAAAACTGGATCATGATCAAAGAATTTCGTTTTGTACTTCTCCACCTTTTTAGTACAACAATCTTTTATTTCCATTTTGACAGGCTGGATAATTGGGGTGTGGACTGATCTTTACTGAGATGCTTCAAATGTAGCTCATGCCCCCCTGTCCATTGTTGTCTAGCTGTTGGCAATTTCAGGCTTGTAACAAACAGAGGCAGCTGCTAAGAAACAAGAATGTCTTCCATTTGAAAATGGGAATATCCAATACGGGCACAGATAATTATTATAATTAGAACACTTTATATTACGGCAGCGTGCAATTAACTACTGGCTGCCCTGTGAGTAACCTTGACAAAGAACAAAAGTGCAAAGACTGTACCTGAAAAAGGCAGACATAAACAACAACAGGAGAAAAAGTAAATTCCCTGTAGCTTGCTTTACAATTGAGATCAGGGAGAAAAAATTAGTCCAATTACTTCCAATACTCCAATTAGAATCAATTCCTTCTGGGTTTTTTTTTTTCCTGATACCAAATACAAAGCTGGATCCTCACAGTGACCACCATGTTGTTGTTGTTAGTTGCGAAGTTGTGTCTGACCCATTGTGACCCCATGGACAACGTTCCTCCAGGCCTTCCTGTCCTCTACCATCCTCTGGAGTCCATTTAAGATCATGCCTACTGCTTCAGTGACTCCATCCAGCCACCTCATTCTCTGTCGTCCCCTTCTTCTTTTGCCCTCAGTCTTTCCCAGCATTAGGCTCTTCTCCAGTGAGTCCTTCCTTCTCATTAGGTAGCCAAAGTATTTGAGTTTCATCTTCAGGATCTGGCCTTCTAAAGAGCAGTCAGAGTTGATCTCCTCTAGGACTGACCGGTTTGATCGCCTTGCAGACCAAAGGACTCACAGGAGTCTTCTCCAGCACCATAGTTCAAAGGCCTCCATTCTTTGGTGCTCAGCCTTTCTTGAGGTCCAACTTTCACAGCCATCCATTGCAACTGAGAAAATCACAGCCTTGACAATACACACTTTTGTTGGTAGGGTGATGTCTCTGCTTTTTAGTATGCTGCCTAGATTTGCCATAGATTTCCCCCCCAGGAGCAAGTATCTTCTAACTTCTTGGCTGCAGTCCCCATCTGTGGTGATCTTGGAGCCCAGGAAAATAAAATCTGTCACTACCTCCATTGTGACCACCATAAGTAAGTCCAAAGATATTTCCATGGTCCTGTGGCCAGCATGATGTCACACAGTGTTGTTACCTTCCCACAGAAGTGATACCTATTAAGTATAGTAGATACTGTATAGGGGACTGGAGGCTAAAACATATGATGAACGGTTGCAGGAACTGGGCATGGCTAGTCTAGTGAAGAGAAGGACCAGGGGAGAAATGATAGCAGTGTTCCAATATTTGAGGGGCTGCCACAGAGAGGAGGGGGTTCAAGCTGTTTTCCAAAGTACTTGAAGGCCAGACAAGGAATAATGGATGGAAATTGACCAAGGAGAGATTCAACCTAGAAATAAGGAAACATTTTCTGACAGAGAGAGCAATGAACCAATGGAACAGCTTTGCCTTCAGAGGTTGTGGGAGCTTCATCACTGGAAGCTTTCAAGAAGAGACTGGACTGCCAACTGTCAGAAATGGTGTAGGGTCTCCTGCTTGGGTGGAGGGTTGGACTAGATGACCTACAAGGTCCCTTCCAACCTTGTTAATCTGTTGTTTATATTATAATTGAATATATCACTGCATGACGGTAACTTCTCTAAATCTGTAGAAATCCTGCAAATAACCCTACTGTCCCCCTACTCTTCACTTTTTACTTTTTACTTTATCTGGTTGTGACAGCAACAATTATGAGGTATTCAGTGGAAGCCAAACCTGGGCAGAAGTAATAGTATGTCAGAGTAACAAGAGGCAGTCAAGGGTCAGATAAAAAAAACCAGTTTAACCCACAGCAGGAATGTGGGCAGGGCAAGCAGCTCAGTAAAGACCCTCCCTAGTTTCTTGGGTTGTAAAGGGGATGGGGGAGAAAAGTACATTTAGATTAGCAAGCTTCTATTAATGTAACCTTACAATAAAGAAAAATTAGCTCACCTGGTCTTGTTTCTTTCTAGTCTACTTCATTAGGCTGACAGCAGAATCCAGCAGAATCTATCCTTGTAGACATTTGCTTTGCAATTTGCTATGTTTTCATCTCGGAAAAGGTGGCTTTTGTTTATGGGTGTTTTTTTTTTCCCAATTGTGTTCTTGCTTGATAATTTATTTCTCTAGGTAAAGGTAAAGGTTCCCCTTGCACAAATGAGCTAGTCATTCCCGACTCTAGGGGGCGGTGTCATCTCCGTTTCAAAGCCAAAAAGCCAGCACTGTCCGAAGATGTCTCCATGGTCATGTGGCCGGCATGACAAAATGCTAAAGACACACGGAATGCTGTTACCTTCCCACCAAAGGTGGTCCCTATTTTTCTACTTGCATTTTTAACGTGCTTTTGAACTGCTAGGTTGGCAGAAGCTGGGACAAGTAACGGGAGCTCACTCCGTTATGCGGCACTAGGGATTCAAACTGCTGAACTGCCGACGTTTTGATCGACAAGCTCAGCATCTTAGCCACTGAGCCATAGAGTCCCTACATTCTAGAGGATCCTTCAAATTCCTGGTCAGTTAGAAGGAAGGAAGGCCTGGAGAAATGGAGGGTGCTGTCCATGGTCCTGAAGCTTCTCCTAGCTGCTAGTCCTTGATCTTTTAAAAAAAACTTTCTAGAATACTGGAGAGATTAATGTGTACAATGAAAGACAAGGCAGTTTTGACCATCACACTGCTAAATCCTGCAAAGGCAAAGATATCAGCATCTCCCAACAAGAATGTCATCAAAATTCACATCTCCTCTGAAACAAGGAGATGCTAATTATCTTTCATCAAACTGAATGAGAACTAATAGTTGAAAACCGCAAGAGAATTTGTCTACCTCCCATTAATTTCTCCTTCACACTAAACTTAGCAGACGGAATGGAAATATTTCTGGTGGTGGTTTTTGATGGTTAACTACTTATGGCCAATCCTGATTTTTATCTAGAGGGCTTATAATAGCATTCATAAAGGTACAGGCACTCGGTGCCACCATTGCATCTGTCACGAAAGCTGGAAGGTCTTCTAAGTCTCCTAGCACACCAGAATGATGTACGCTACCAAAAACATATGTTTTCAGAATAAAACTGTACCTTAGTTTTACACCTTGAGCACAACTTAGCTGAACACCGCACATTATATTAAACTATAAGCTGCTTTTAATCATGGATTCAAGATAATGCTACAATGCATTAAAATGGCTCAATTTATAATTCACCCGAGGCCAAATAATACGAACTCTATTACTGCTTATTATAATGCAGGAACCACTCGGTCAGTTATGTTAAGAAGTCCCTATTTTGAGCATTTTATCTACTTGACATGGGTGGCATGGGGGCTCAACATTAAGACACCGGGCTTGTTGGCTTTCAGCTGGAAGCTACGGTTCAAGACCTGGATGCCACAGAACGGGGTCAGCTCCTGCCAACCTAGAAGTTTGAAAGCATGCAAATGCAAGTAGATAAAATGCTCAAAATAGCATTACAGTGGGAAGGTAACAGCACTCTGTGATGTCATGCTGGCTACCTGTCTTTGGACAATCCTGGCTCAATGGCCTTGAAATGAAAATGGGCACTGCCCCCTATAGTGAGCCACAGCTAGTGGAATAAAATCCACAGGGACTTCCTTACCTTTTTACCTTTATCTATTCAACATAAAATATGCCAAGGTGAAATGTTGAACTGGTTCTGAGATTTTTTTTGCAAATCTGTGCCCCAAATTTTGTTTGTTGTGTTTTACAGGGAGAAATGGGTACATTTCAGAAATGCCCAGCCTCGCCTCTCTTTCCTTCCATCCATCATGCTGGCGCCCTGTGAGCAAAATTAAAAATAAAAGAAAATGTCAAAACTAGGTAAACTTTTCAATGTTTGCAGGCTCGTTGAATCATTTTAAAAATAATCGAATGAGGCAGAGTTGAGTTGGAAAGGGTAGGGGTGGGGTTGGTGGGTTCTTAAGAGACTCTTGTAAACAATAGTTGGGAGATTATTAGAGTTCAGCCAGATAGCATTTTAGATTGCCACCGTGGAAGAGGGTAAGAAAATGTAAACAGGAGTGCTAATGAAAAAACTGCTCCTTTGCTGAAGAAAAGGAACTAAAGTGGGTACTTTAGAGCAGGAGTCTCCAACCTTGGCAACTTTAAGATTTGTGGATTTCAACTCTCAGAGTTCCTCAGCCAGCTTTGCTTCAATTCTGGGAGTTGAAGTCCACAAGTCTTAAAGTTGCCAAAGTTGGAGACCCCTTTTCAGGTTTCGAGATCATCTCAAATAAATTGCATTTCAAACAAAGTCTTTGATGAAAGCATTTATTAAGCACAACATTCTAACTCCGACTCCATCGTAGCCAACACTGACTTCCTGACCCAAAACCCTCCTTTTCCTTTCCCCACTCCTCTGCACTCATTGGCCATCTTCCAAGTCACTCTACTCCTAATCTACTGCTAATCTAATCTAAGGAATTTCCCCCCTCCCATCCATCTCCTAGGGGATATTATCTCCAGGGAAAATAAGTAGGTGAAAAGTCAAATGTCCCTTTCCAGATGCCTCCGCTTCTCCTTCTTATGTCAGCACTAGAGTAAATGCAGCGTGAAGTGCTGACACCCCTGCTTTAGAGGGGCTGTAGCTCAGTCCAGGGTAAAAGACACTGGGTGGACAGAACGCTTAAGGAAGACTCAAGAGAAGGCAACACAATGTTTCCCCAAGGCACTAATCACTCCTGTCTCTCTTAACTAACTTAGTTCCAGCTGAACAGCAGGAAAGAAAGAAAAAGAGAAATCAGGTGTTTTTGTTTTTCTAGACCACCAAGTAAAGATTTCTCTCCACTACCGGTTGTCTGCGATTGGAGATTCCCTTATTAGCAAATTGGCAGCCCATGGAGATGTCAAAGACTGCAAAAGTGGATGGAGAGGCAGGGAGGGGAAAAGGTGGTTGAGTTCAGCTTGGGGGAGATCTAGTTACCCGAAAGGGAGCATGCCAACACTTCTCACTGCATATCCAATGGAAAAGATCAGCATTTTCCTTTAGTCCTCATCCATTCTTTTTCCCTCCTGTTGTGGTTGCCTTTGAGTCAGTTTTGACTCCTGGAGGCTGCCTGAACATGTCCCTGCAGTTTTCTTGGCAAGATTATGGAAGTGGTTTTGCCATTGCCTTCTTCCCAGGGGAGAGACAGAGAGAAAGTTAAAGAGAAAGAGAAAGAGAAAGAGAAAGAGAGAGAGAGAGAGAGAGAGACAGAGACAGAGACAGAGACAGAGACAGAGACAGAGACAGAGAGAAAGAGAAAGAGAGACAGACAGACAGACAAACAGAGAGAGAGACAAACAGAGAGACAGACAGAGAGAATGACAGAGAGAGAGAGAGAAAGACAGAGACAGACTGAGAGAAAGAAAGACAGACAGAGAGACAGACAGACAGACTCAGAGACAGAGAGAGAGAGAGAGAGAGAGAGAGAGAGAGACAGACAGACAGACAGACAGACAGACAGACAGACAGACTGAGAAAGAGAGACAGAGAGAGAGGGACAGAGAGAGTGGGGGGACAGAAACAGAGACAGAGAGACAGAGACAGAGAAAGGAACAGGAACAGGGACAGAGGCAGCCTGGCCCAAGTCACTCAGTTAGCTTTGTGTCCAAAACAAGATTAGAACTCCCAGTTTCTATCCAGGTTCCACAACCACTAGACGAAATTAATTCTCTTTCCTCTCTTAGGCAGTGAGAATGGAGACACAAGGGGGTCCTTTTTTGAATCACAATTCCAGTCTTTTAAAGAAATATTTCCATTAGGATATGCTTTCACGTTCACACACCCCTCCCTCAGCTCTTTTACCCTTATCTTTGACATAGACTCCCTCCCCCTGCTTTTCTGTATTGCAACCCAAACATCTTGACATCCTATTATAATCATTTAATCGTCTATTTGGTTGACAGTCAATCAAGCGAGTCTTCCATCAGTTGACAGCCCTAGGACCGTCATAATTTCACGAAGCATAATGGAACATCTTTAGTTAATAGGTGCCAAATATGATCCTCTAATGAATAATCACAATATAACTGAAGGCAAAGTAGAAACTGCATTGTTACTTAGTGGCTGAAGTTTTGGCAGGATTCAGGAGGTGTGTAGGTTAAATAAAGGATAGAAGACTTTGATAAGGGACATGTTCTTCCAATCAGCTCTGCAATTAGTACCGACTCCATTCAAATCACTTTTTTCTCAGCATATAATCAAACCAGATTTTGCTGTGAATTATTAATTATGTTCATTCAAAAGTAAGTCTTGCTACCCTGAATAAGGCTCATTCCTTAGTAAAATCATTTCAAAATGGCTCCTTTACTGGTCATCTGCAGGAATTATTAGAAATACATGGATTCCATGTATACATGAACTGTGGTGGCGCAGTGGTTAGAGTGCAATACTGCAGGCTACTTCTGCTGACTGCCGGCTGCCTGCAATTTGGCAGTTCGAATCTTACCAAGCTCAAGGTTGACTCAGCCTTCCGTCCTTCCGAGGTGGGTAAAATGAGGAGCCAGATTGTTGGGGGCAATAGGGTGACTCTGTAAACTGCTTAGAGAGGGCTGTAAAAGCACTGTAAAGCAGTATATAAATCTAGGTGCTACTGCTATTGCTACATTTAGGTACTCCAACCCTCAACCTATTCAGGATCCTGCAAGTAGTATAAGGGATCCTTCAGCCAAATAACAATAGAGACCTGAGGTGGTGCACTAGTTAGAGTGCAGTACTGCAGCTACTTCAGCTGACTGCTAGTTCAGCAGATCAGCAGATCAAATCTCACCAGCTCAAGGTTGACTCAGCCTTCCATCCTTCCGAGGTGGGTAAAATGACAACCCAGTTAGTTGGGGGCAATATGCTAATGCTAATGCAATATGCTAATATGCAATATGCTATATGCTAACTTTGTAAACCGCTTAGAGAGGGCTGTAAAGCACTATGAAGCAGTATAGAAGTCTAAAAAAAAATAGCAATAGCACTTAGACTTCTATACCGCTTCACAGTGATTTACAGCCCTCTCTAAGCAGTTTACATAATCAGCCTCTTGCCCCCAACAATCTGGGTCCTCATTTTACCCACCTCGGAGGGATGTCGGCTGAGTCAACCTTGAGCCAACGAGATTCAAACTGCCAAATTGAAGTCAGCCAGCAGTTAGCAGAAGTAGCGCGCAGAACTGCACTCTAACCACTGTGCCACCGTGGCTGATATCCTCCTCTAATATTATTCCTTGCTCGATGGTCTCCTTCCTCCATCTTTTAATTCAATTTTCTTTTCTGTACCCTCAACAATGTTTCTTATTGCCACAAAGCTTTTCCTAGACCTGAGTTGGCAAACTTGGGGCATATGTCCATACCTTGCATCTACAGGTAGCCAATGAATTACACATTGTAAGTAGAAAAAGCTGTACACTAAATAGAGACTCCCGGTAATTATTTCAAAGATCTTTTGAATAACATTTGACTGTGTGGCTTCTTGCTATTAAGTGCTATTGCTATTCCTATGGCTAGTTAAGCCATAATGTGGATTTTAAGCTCTAATTTTGGATGATGCATCAAAATGCCACTGTTGATTTTAACGATGGCTGAAAGATGGCTATGTTATGCAAACCCAGTTGTATGATTTATTCAATAAACTGGGGTAAAGTATACCATAGTTTCGTCCAAAGTTTAAAACCAGGTACCAGGTACCAAACTGCAAATCTACTTTATTTCCAAATATTTGAATTCACAATTGTGCTGTTCTTTGACTTGCACAGTGTTGTTTGTGTTGAGGAACAGCACAGGATTTGATAAGTGGATATGGAAATTATAGCCTTTCATTCTTCAGCAAGACTTAAAACATTTTTCAATGACAATGCTACAGTTTGGTGGGCACAATCAGTTTGAGAACTGGATGGCCCAAAATATAAATGCAACTCCAGATGGACAGATATTCCTTCCTAGGGCCTTTCAATACCCAAAATAAAGCACATTAAGGTAGTCAATACATAGCCATCTTAAAAGACTGCAGAAAAATATAGATAAAGGTTAGAGGACCCAGTTTTAATTGTGCAAGAGCCCTAAAATGCATATTAGCATGAGGCTTTTCTCCTTCATAGTAGAATGGAATGGAATGGAATGGAATGGCATGGAATGGAATGGAATGGAATGGAATGGAATGGAATGGAATGGAATAGAATAGAATAGAATAGAATAGAATAGAATAGAATAGAATAGAATAGAATAGAATAGAATAGAATTCTTTATTGGCCAAGTGTAATTGGACACACAAGGAATTTGTCTTTGGTGCATAAACTCTCAGTGTACCTAAAAATACATTCATCAAGAATCATAAGATACAACACTTAGTGATAGTCATAGGATACTAAATAAGCAATCAAATCATACTAGGAAACTAAATAAAACAATATAAATCGTAAAGATACAAGCAGCAAGGTAATAGTCATAAGTCGAAGGAGATAGGTAATAGGAAGGATGAGAAGAAGAATAGTAATACAGTCTTAGTAAATAGTTTGACGATGTTGTGGGAATTAGTTGTTTAGCAGAGTGATAGCATGCAGGGAATAACTAGGGGGGAAAAGTAGAAGGAAGTTAGAGAAAAAGACATGATACATCTTGGGATAATAATTTTCCTTTCACAGTTTGGAAGGCAGCTCTCCAGATCTGTGCAGTATACATCCCTTCCATAGCAAAGAAGAAGGAATTTATCTTAGAATCTTCACCTTATAAAGAGCCATGGTGGCTCAGTGGTTAGAATGCAGTATTGCAGGGTAATTCTGCCGACTTCCAGCAGTTCGATTCTCACCAGGCTCAAGGTTGACTCAGCCTTCCATCCTTCCGAGGTGGGTAAAATGAGGACCCAGATAGTTGGGGGCAATAGGCTGACTCTATAAACTGCTTAGAGAGGGCTAAAGAGCTACATCTGAGGAATCTGGATTTAAACCCAGTAATCTGCCAAGGATACATTAGGAGAACCGGTGCAACTGAATAGCTATCTCATTTTGAGCTTAAACAAGGTTGTGAAAATAAAGAGCATTGTGAAAATAGAGTGGGTCTCGCCATTAGTATTGCTTGGAGTCATTTGAAGGAAGAACATTAGTTACAATAATATTAAAATGTTTAACTAGTGGTAAAAAATATGCTTGCAGCTAAAAGCTTTGATGGCATGGCAACGATGTCACCAAAGAGGGCAGGATGCATGTTCTTCTTTTATTCTTTTGGGAGAAATTGGAGGAATTTTTAGAAGACAAATTAATATATCATGATCTGTAGATCAGTATTCTGCCATTGAAAAAAAAAGAAGATAGCTTTTTAATTTTGCTGGTGGAATTCAGCACCAAAATGCCCTGTGGCATAGTGGTTAAGGTGCTGTATTACAGGCAAACTCTGCCCACGGCCTGGAGTTCGATCCTGAAGGGGCTCAAGGTTAACTCAGCCTTTTTTTTATTATTATTATTTGATTTATATGCCGCCCTTCTCCGGAGACTCAGGGCGGCTTACAATGTGTTAAGCAATAGCCTTCATACATTTGTATATTTATACAAAGTCAGCTTATTGCCCCCACAATCTGGGTCCTAATTTCACCTACCTTAGAAAGGATGGAAGGCTGAGTCAACCTTGAGCCTTGGAGATTCGAACCAGCAGTAAATTGCAGGCAGCTGTGTTAATAACAGGGTGCGTAGACCACTGTACTATCAAGGCTCTTCCATCCTTCTGAGGTCAGTACATGAGCCTAAATGCTATTGCTATAGGGAAGGGCTCCAAAGCTGATGACAAGGGAGTAAGAGGGCCAAATGGGGACTCTGGGTGCTGCTTGTCTGCTGATTAAATTTACAGTGGAGTGGAGTGGAGTGGAATGCAGTGCAGTGCAGTGGAATGGAATGGAATCAGTGGTGGGATTAAAAAATTTTTTACTATCGGTTTGTGGGCATGGCTTGGTGGCCGTGGCAGGGGAAGAATACTGTAAAATCTCCATTCCCACTCCACTCCAGGGGAAGGTTACTGCAGAGGAGGCAGAGAATAGATGGGGGCGGGGCCAGTCAGAGGTGGTATTTACCAGTTCTCCGAACTACTCAAAATTTCCACTACTGGTTCTCCAGAACTGGTCAGAACCTGCTGAATACTACCTCGGAATGGGATGGGATGGGATGGGATGGGATGGGATGGGATAGGATAGGATAGGATAGGATAGGATAGGATAGGATAGGATAGGATAGGATAGAACAGAATAGATTAGAATAACTTTATTGTCACTTTGAATGTACATAAATTGGCATACATTAAAATGAATTTTTGTTGCATACAGCTCTCAAAGGGTCAGCATCTCCAGTATACACTACATAAATATGACAGAATGGATGGATGGATAGATGGATGGATGGATAAATAAATACAAAATTATACATATACCCACATATGTTACATGACACAGAGAAACAACAATATGGTTCGGATTTGTTCTTGAACATGGCGAGAAAAACAAATCTTGTGAGTTTACCAGATGGGTGGCATAGGGAACAAAGCTATTACAGAATCTGGTATCTTGGTATCTGGTATCCCTTCCTCCCAGAGGGGAGCAACAGAAACAGACTGTAAACTGGGTGAGTGGGGTCTCTAACAATGCTTTGAGGGCTAAGTATATAGCGCTTATAAGCAGTATCCTGAATAACAGAAAGCGGGCTTCCTATAATCTTCTCGGCTGTCCTTACCACTCTCTGTATGGACTTTCTATCTGTAATGACTTACAGGGAGGTAGACCGATTAACATGTTTTTCTAGACTATCAAAAGCAGGAACTAGATATCTCAGGCAAAACAATGGTAGCCAGAGACCTCTCTCCCCTACCTGAACAGCACAGGGAAAGCGGTGTGAAGCTTTCCCATTGAGCCCAAGATCCACCTAAAGCGAGACTCCTTTCTGACTTCAGGTTCATTTTCAACAGAGGACAAGCCATTTGGGGAAAAGAAGGTAGGGTTAGCAGGGGGACAAATCGCAAGGCTTCCTCTCCTCTTTGATTTTGCCATCCCTCTCATGCTGAGGCTGGTAATTGTCTAAGCATCTCAATTTTCGGGTTTCACTTAACCACAGGCACACTTTGGAGATTATCTGCCTTGCCCACATGTTGTGTACCTTGTTTCTAAACTAGCAGATCCAATGGGGAGTAACAACATTGCCTGCAGAGGCAACAGCAGCTAAGTGCTGACCCCCCCTCCCTCATTTCTCCTTCTCCACACCTTGTTCATTCCCTCCTTCCCTCCCTCCCTCCCCCCATCTCTCTCATTTTCCATCTTCCCTGCTCCTCCTGACTGTCCCCCAGGCTGGCCTGTCAGACTTTGATTGCCTCTGAAACCTTAGTGCCTTCCGTCTCAGTTCCAGAATGTGGAGGGGCTGCGATGAACAAGGGATGAGGCGGGGGAGGCACTCTTGTCAGCTCCTGGCAGCTCAGAGCCTTTTGACTTGCACTAAAGAGGGGAAGAAGAACTGGGGAAGTGGGGGAAATGGGAGCGATTTAGTTCCAAAATATTCCCACTTGCTATCCCCTTTCAGGCTGGGAATTGAATTGGTGCCTGAAAGGTGAAGTGGTGGGACAGGTTGTTGGAAGGCATGTGTCCCTCCTTTGCCTCCACCCCTCGTGTTTGTTTTGTGTTGTCATTTAACGCAACACGGAGTCTCCATTCTGGAACTGGGAAGGATCTCTAAGGACCCTGTATTCTACCACGGCTCTACTGACATCTAGGCATTTACCTACTCTGCTTGTCTGGATACTACAACACTCACAAAAAGGCTGCCATGAGCTGGGAGGAGGTATTAACAGATACCTTGACATTAGACACCCCCCCCCCCCAAGGATAATGATCTTCTAAGCCCATTTTCCTGAGAGGTGACATCCTTCAGGGCCAGAATTCTTCCCAGGTTCTGCTGTACAAAGTACAGCAGGAGAAAATTTCCTGATGATTGCGAACTTGCTTTAGGGATTGGATGGGGTTTTTTTTCATTCCACTTTTATTATTTTAATAAATAATTCAAGCGGTGAATATGCCTAACAGTCCTTCCTCTTCCGATTTTCCCCATAACAACAACTCTGTGAGGTGAGTTGGGCTGAGAGAGATGGTTCTGACCCAAAGTCACCCAGCCGGCTTTCATGCCTAAAGGTGGGACTAGAATTCATCGTTTCCTGGTTTCCAGTCTGATGCCTTCTTGGTTCTTTCCATGGAGAAGAGACTTTGGAGAAACTGTCATTGGTGAAACTGTCATTGGTCATTGAAAGGCGACTTACAATGAAGTTTACTTATCCATGAAATATGCTGTAACTTACAAATATTAGATTACAAAAATAATTCAAGTAACAACAGCCTTAAAAATAAACCAGAAACAACGGAAAAGGGATGGAGGGAAGTAGGAGAATGAGTGGCAGAGCCTGGGGGGTGGGGGTGGAGTCAAAAGAGGCATCAATCTAGAGTCTCTATGTGTTCTGACCTAGGCTTCCCCAGCAACACGAAGCCGAGTCCTTGTCCTGATAAACCCTTTTTATTTAATTTACAGTGGATTCCTCTCCAGCAAAGTCTTTCTACTCCCACAGTCTTTCAAGATAGTTCACAATTACTGACCTTTATCAGGCTTGGAGAGTGGCCAGGCTGATATCTTTCAGATTCCACATTGTAATCGACAATACAATACAAGAGCCTTGGTGGCGCAGGAGACTAAAGTGCTGTTAACTAGCACCAGCTGCCTGCAATTACTGCAAGTTTGAATCTCACCAGGCTCAAGGTTGACTCAGCCTTCCATCCTTTCGAGGTAGGTAAAATGAGGACCCGGATTGTGGGGGCAATAAGATGACTTTGTATAAAAAAGAACACCGCTTGGGGGGGCGGGGGGGCGAAAGCCCTACTAAGCAGGTATATACAAAAGTATGAAGGCTATTGCTTAACACATTGTAAGCTGCCCTGAGTCTCCGGAGAAGGGCGGCATATAAATTGAACTAATTATATAAATAAATAAATAAATAAATAAATAAACTTCTGGGGGCAAGTTGTTCCACTGATTAATTGTTTTTAACTGTCAGGAAATTTCTCCTTAGTTCTAGGTTGCTTCTCTCCTTGCTTAGTTTCCACCCATTGCTTCTTGTCCTGCCGACAGGTGCTTTGGAGAATAGCTTGACTCCCTCTTCTTTGTGGCAGCCCCTGAGATATTGGAAGACTGCTATCATGTCTTCCCTACTCCTTCTTTTCATCAAACTAGACATACCCAGTTCTTGCAACCGTTCTTCATATGTTTTAGCCCCCAGTCCCCTAATCATCTTGGTTGCTCTTCTCTGCACCCTTTCTAGAGTCTGAAGATTATTAGTGAAGATTATACAAGGGAAATAAAACAAATACGCATCTCACTCACAGGTCTACATCACCCCCTAACCTCCCAAGAAAGGGTGCTATGGAGAAGGACACATTAGTCCTGAATGTGGCATATTTATACTAATACCCCTTTTCTAGAAACAGTGTAATTATGGAAGGCAAGGTTCTGCCAGCACATTTTTAATTATAATTTCTACTATTTCATCAAGGAGTAATTAATTACATTGTCTTTAATCAGTTGTTTTACGAATCCAGCAGCGCGCAATATTTTCGCAGGCATAGAGTAGGCAGCTGCTCTTTCCTTCTGCATGACTTAATTAAGGTAAATAGCTTGTGTTGTTGTAGGGGGGGGGAAGCTGAAGAGTAAGACGAAGAGGGAAGAAATGTTTTCTGAGGAAGGAAGGAAGGAAGGAAGGAAGGAAGGCTATTAGAAAGAAAGTCTGCATTTTGAAGCATCACTGTATTGAAATGTGTAATGGGATGTGGGAACGGCCTTGCGGAAAGCAAGCAGGGAGAGAGGCTGCCTAGGAAACCATGAAAAAAGATAGGCAGGAGCTCCCAGAGGCTTAATGGTCAGAGAAAGAATCTTAGGAAGGACCTGCCCTAATGGATTAAGCAGTTAGAAGTGGCAATTTGAGATTTCTACTTGCAAGATTCCATTAATGTAGGCCTCACAAAAGAGTAGATTAAGCTCATCTAGTTGAGTTTTCTATCCAGTTTACCCAGGAAGGCTGACAAGTGTGACTTTTACAAAGTTGGATGTTTTCCATATTTTATTTTCGGGGAAAGTAAAGAAATGGTCAGAACCAGGGGTGAAATTCAGTAGGTTCTGGAGAACCAATAGTGGAAATTTTGAGTTCGGAGTTCGGAAATTTTGACTTTGGAGAACCGGCAAATACCACCTCTGTCTGGCCCCAGAGTGAGGTGGGAATGGAGACTTTACAATATCCTTCCCCCAGGAGTGGGGAGGGAATGGGGATTTTGCAGGATCCTTTCCCTGGAGTGGGGTGGGAATGGAGATTTTGCAGTATCCTTCCCCTGGAGTGGGGTGGGAATGGAGATTTTGCAGTATCCTTCCCCTGCCACGCCCACCAAGCCACACCCACAGAACCGGTAGTAAATCAATTTGAATTTCACCACTGGTCAAAACTCTTGTCTAGGGAATCAAAGGGAATCTTCAGCTCTCTATGCTCAGTGTTTGGAGACATGCAAGTCAGAAAGGAAAATGCTGCAAGGAATCAGAAGGAACAGAATGATCAAAGCAACATTGAAATCTTGCAATGAAAGCTCCATCCCTTTCGGCATGCATGCAATTGTGACAGTGCTGTGATGATGTTAACACACACACACACACACACACACACACACACACACAACCCCTGGGGATGCCAATGCTCAGGGGGGGAGTCAAAAATGTCAAGTTTGCAAGTGCAACCATATAATCAAAGCCCCACCCTTTTAAAAAAACAATTAAAGTAACTCTTTTAGTTATGGTTGCTATCTTGACCGATTTGACTCCCAATTCCAGAATTGTAGCTGGCCCCTGTTCTCTTTTCCTTCACCTCTCTGTTGTCAACCTTTGTATTCTTGGTTTTTCTTTCTATTGCTCTTAATTTATGACTCAAAGGATCTACTTTTATTTTCAATCTTTTCTTTTGGCTAATTGTTAGCCACCTCAAGCAGTCAAGCACAATAAGAGAAAAGGATTTGTCAACCAAACCACACCCCCTCAGTAAATCTACAAAAAATGTCTGTATGGACAAAATTGTCAACATCTCAATAGTCACTAAAGTCAAAGCCAAGTGTAAAAATGACCAGCATCAAAAACAAACAAACAAACTTTAACACAATAGATTGATGGAAGTGCTATACTTACCTCCATGGGTCACCATTGTAGAACCAGAACATTCCAGCTCAAAAGAGTCTCCAGAAAAGCTCAATGTTAGAAGAATGAAAGAAACTTTGTGGTATTTCAAAAGCAGCTCCACCTCCTTTGGACAACAGGTGGACAACAACATGATACAACCCCAACAACAACAGCAATTTATTATTACAGTCTTAGACCAGAGACCAGAACAAATATAAGTACTCAGTATATATACGCTTAAAAATTCTAGGATAAAATAATAAATAACAATTAAAATCTATAATAAAATCCAGTGTCAATTATACATGGTCTGACTATACCAGGGGTGGACAACTGTGGCCCTTTTACAACCTGTGGACTTCAACTCCCAGAATTCCTGAGACAGCCAACCTGGCTCAGAAATTCTGGGAGTTGAAGTGCACAGGTTATAAAAGGACCACAGTTGCCCACCCCTGGACTATACGATAGTTGCAATCCCTATGTCAACTTGCAAAGCTTTCAAGTTGCCATGAGCAGGAGGGAGGGAGAACTGAAGTGAATTCCAAACATTCTTTCTGACCACAATCAGAAGGAGGGTGTTAGGTTTCACAGCCAGCCAAAGTGGTTAATTGGAGAATGTGATTTATGACATGGCCAGAGAGGAGGGGAGAGACAGGGTCATAGGGGAACGTAAATCTACATAGGATCAGTCCTAACTGCATCCGAGTATTGCCGGAATGGTGCTCCTAATAAATGAATATATTTCCTTTGAAGTTTGGATCATGGCTCATGAATTAATTAGGGCATCTTTCGGAAGCTTGACAACCTAAACTGTGTGGCCCGTTGTAGGTTCAATGCTAAAAGGGAAAGGAGTCTTTCAGCGAATGGTATCCTTTTATACTTGCCGTACAGGACTGCCAATGGAAGTGCATGGCACCGTTCGAGTGCAAATGTTTTTTGTTTTTTTTTAAGGTGGTCATTTTTACACTTGGCTTTGACTTTACAACATGATGTAGAAAAGGGAGAGATTTTGCATTGTAACACCAAAAGAGAAATATTGGGATTTTACCTTTGCTTCGAGAATTCTCTTTCAGTATGACAATACTGCCTGGATCCCTCTATTGTTGACCTCTCAATAACAGACTCTGTTGACCTTAATCTTGGTAGCCATTGGTAATAACAACTGTTTACAAAAATTTATGAAGGAGGCCAACTAATTGGTACAGAGAGAACTTCTACAGCTCTTCAAAGTGACCTTCCCATGGCACAGGGCTTTCAACAAGTCTCCCTCCTTGAAAAGGGCACTTAGAGTTATTGTAATGTAGTTAAGTACCCACACAGCACACAAAAGTCGCCTGTCCTGCAGATGCATCATTCTTGAAAAGTGGCAGGTGTATGTGTGTGGGGGGGTCACTATCATTGTCATGACCAAGATGCAACATGCAATTAAAGCTCGAAGCAATTCTGCTCTGTAAATCATTGACACTATGACTGGTCAGTTTAGCAGAGCGTGGAGTAAAGATCTTAATTACAAGGAGACCAAAGCAAAAATTAGATTATTTATTGGGTAACATGAGTGCTTGAACATATCGCGAAAGAGTCAGAGGGAAATAAGAGAGTCATTCCAAAAACCCTGCCAGGCCTTTAATTATTTAGAAAAAAACACCCACAGAGATGAAAACAATCTTCTCCAACCTGATGCATTCCAGATATGTGGGGACAACTATTCTCAGAATGACAGTCAGCTGTGATTTCTAAAAATTGTAGCCATGACACATCTAAAGACATCTGATGAGAGAAGGCAGAATGGTAAAAATCCCCTTTTCAAGAAGAACAAGAAAACGAAAATCGTATTATACCCTAAAGGTGGGGTTTGTTGCAGTGGTGAAATCCAAATTTTTTTACTACCGGTTCTATGGGCGTGGTTTGATGGGCGTGGTGTGGTTTAGTGGGCATGGCTTGGTGGGCAGGGAAAGAATACTGCAAAATCTCCATTCCCATGCCACTCCAGGGGAAAGATACTGCAAAATCCCCATTTCCTCCCCACTCCTGGGGGAAGGATATTTCAAAATCTTGATTCCCACCCCATTCTGGGACCAGCCAGAGGTGGTATTTGCCGGTTCTCTGAACTACTCAAAATTTCCGCTACCGGTTCTCCAGAACCTGTCAGAACCTGCTGGATTTCACCCGTGGTTTGTTGTTCTTGCTCTTTGAATACATTTTAATGCTGGCTTAGGAATTCTGGGAGTTGAAATCCATAGGTCATAAGGGGGCCATAGTTCCCCACCCTTATTCTAAACTATAGGTAGGTGTGGAAATATTTTAATAACACTAAAATTCCTACATGAATGTCACTGACTATTTTTTTTTAAAGACACAAAGTTTAAAATCCAGGACTATGAAAAATGATCCTTGGAAAAATATAATACAAGTAGTCCTTGACTTACAATCATTCATTTAGTGACCTCTATTACAATAGCACTGGAAAAAGTAACTTATCATATGATATGACCATTGCAGCAGCCTCATGGTCACATGATCAAAATTCAGACGCTTGGCTACTGGCTCATATTTATGACGGTTGCTTTGATGTGATCCTCTTTCGAGACCTTCTGACAAGCAAAGTCAATGGGGAAGCCAGATTCACTTAACAGCCGTGTTACTAATTTAACAACTGCAGTGATTCACTTAACAACTGTGGCAAGAAAGGTTGTTAAATGGGGCAAAACTTACTTAACAAGTGAGTTAAGCAACAGAAATGTTGGCCACAGAAGTGTTGGGCTCAATTGTTGTGATAAGTCAAGAATTACATTAAATTCCAGAGTCCCAGCCACCGAAGTGGGTCAACATATTTGCCATTTAAAGGAATGACCAGAAAAGCAGAGACCAGCTGGACTATGCTGCTTTAAAGGGTGTCCAGCAGTGGTGGGTTTCAATTTTTTTTTTACTACCGGTTCTGTGGGTGTGGCTTGGTGGGCATGGCATGGCTTGGTGGGAGTGGTTTGGTGGGTGTGGCAGGGGAAGGTTACTGCAAAATCTCCATTTTCTCCTGATCAGCTGGGACTTGGGAGGCAGAGAATAGATGGAATTTTTACTACCGGTTCTCCAAACTACTCAAAATTTCTACTACCGGTTCTCCAGAACTGGTCAGAACCTGCTGAAACCCACCTCTGGTGTCCAGATAAAGCATACGCCACAAATACCAACGGAAGGAACATTTTTGCTTCTTCTCTCCTCCCTTGTGGTCTCAAACTGTCCCAAGAGTTTCCTAACTGCCATATTGCCACAAATACACTGTAAAGAATCTGGTCTATCCTATCCTGGTTACCGTCTTAGGTTATTAAAAAGGTGAGGCAGAAGAAAAGCATCAAGAGGGTATCCAAGAAGATCCAAAAAGTCAAGATGGCAATCATTACTACAAAACCACAGCCAGTATGTTAAGTTTTTTGATGTCCCTGCATCTGGGACATGACCAGCAAGAGAGGAGGAAATGGAAGAAGGATGGAGTGAGGTGACAAAAAAAAGGGGGGGTAGTTCTGGTAACTTTTTAACCATGAGGTAACTAGGTTTGGTCTTGGCTAAGGGCTAAGTGGTGAGAGGCATCACTTGCTGTTTTCTTTTGCTTGCCTCCCTTTCTTTGTGTTGGCAAAGACAGCAGAGTACAAGTGCTGTGTGGTTGTCACGGCAACAATGGATCGCCAAATTGCACAGCAAAAAGCTCCGCATATCTCTGATTTCCTCTTCCTGCCGGCACTTTCTAGGGGATTTTGATAATGCCATCTCAGGCCAGCTGACCCCTCCTTACACACACAAGTGAGTTCAGAACCCACTTTGCTTTCCTTTCCTCCTAAGGTGCACATCTTTGTCCCAGCATGCACGAGTGCCTGGTTATTTATTGATATAAATCACTGCCACCATCACTCACCAGCCTTCTGTCAATGAATGTCACTCAAGGTGATAACCTCCAGTAAGTAAACTTCAAAACTCATTTAGGCACGCTGCTAAAATAATCTGCCCTCTCCTGGCATCAATAAATGGCAGTTCAGGCACTTAAAAGTCATGGAAATATATGAAAATTAAAACCCCATCAAAACGCAGTTAAGAGATTGAACACATTCCAAGAACACAAACCATACCCGTCAAGCAATTAGACAAATTTATGAAAGTCCTGTCTGAATGGAGACCTTCTCTGGTTCTGCTTTGCCAATGGAAGCACAAAAGGGAGTGTTTCAGCCTGACCTCAGTTGCCAAGGACTTCAGGAGCTTTTCTAGCCAAAATAAATATTTCCAAATGTTTTAAGGCTGCAGTTGTTGTCCAGGTGATACAGACTCTGTATATGTACGCATAGATACTCCTACCTTGGTAGAAACCCTGATTAATGCTACCATATTCCTAGTATGCTTGTCCAGTTTCCAGATTGATAGACCCTCTAGGTCCGTGATGGCGAAACCTATGGCACACGTGCCACAGGTGGCACATGGAGCCATATTGGTGGGCACGCAAGCATTGCCCTAGCTCAGCTGCAGCGCACATGCGCATGCCGGCCAGCTGATTTTCGGGCCTTCCGGACCCACCGGAAATTAGGAAACAGGCCGTTTCTGGACTCTGGAGGGCCTCCGGGGAAGGGTGGGGAGGCCCGATTTTTGCTCTCCCCAGGCTCCAGAGGCTTTCTAGGAGCCTAGGGAAGGCAAAAATGGCCTTCCTCACCCCCCTGGAAGCCCTCCGGAGGCTGGAAATAGCCTGTTTGCCAAAAAATGCGTTAGTAGATCAGATTCTTGTGTATAGATTGCATGGAATACACTCACAGTATTTTTGAACTTTGTCTTGGCTCCTGGTTTCTTGCACCTGGCATGAGTTATATTATAGGTCTGGGGAGAATCAAAACAATATAAGTCTTCACCAGCCACTAATGGAACAAACTTGAGATTCTTTCTCACTACTTCCCTTCCAGAGCTGGGCATGTGTTTACATACCAGTAGTTGAATGTCTTATTCAAGTTCATACTTCTGTACACTGCTTAAAGAAGTCACTACACTACAAACAAGGATTGGATAGACTTCTTAGAGTTTCCTTGTTGCCACATTTACTCTCACCTAGCATTTAAAATCTGTTACTGAAATCCGTGTAGATCTTGCTTTTTGATTTTGCCAGTTTCATGGCTTTGACCCAAGGGTTCTTCTGATGGGTCCAAGTTACTCTGCTGTGAATCTAGAGTTAGACCAGAGGTCTTCAAACTTGGCAGCTTTAAGACTTGTGGACTTCAACTCCCCGAATTCTCCAGCCAGCTATGCTGCAGAATTCAGGGAGTTGACATCCACAAGTCTTAAAGCTGCCAAGTTTGAAGACCTCTGAGTTAGACGTTGATTCCATTGTCTACTTATCTCATAAACAGCAATTTAGCAAGAAACCTGACATGTATTTCAAATCATTCAAAGAAACCCTACCTTAATGAATTTCAGAGTAAGGAACCTGTATAGCTTTTCAAAATTCTGTACTATTTCAGATCAGTATTAATGGCACTTTACTTAAATCTGTGTAGTTCTCCCTTCCTTGGTCTAGGTGGAGTTTGGTATGATGCCCTCCTCCCCGCTTTGCCTTGGGAGTCTGTCAAGGTGCAAGCAATCAAGTTCTCATATAGGAGCTGCGATTTATGGCAATGATTAGAGCCCTAATGTATGCCTATGTGGCCCATTCAAGGTGCTTGAGTCTTCCCTTGGGTCAGGTTTATGTTCACACAGAATGAACCAACCATCCAGATGCGTTGTGGAATCCGGGACCATACCTGCTTGCTGTGGAATCCAGCTGCATTGCAAACAACCCCTTTGTTAGTAGCCTAGAGGCCCGGTGCTAATAAATGAGTCAGGAACACATCTGTACACAGCGGCAATGCCCCTTGCCAAGCCACCGCGCAGCAGGATCACTCTCATCTGTCTCTCTTTAACGGGAACAAATGGAAATGAGCGAATCAATTAACACAGCCCATTAGCAAAATGTCAGAGCCTTCAAAGCTTACTTAACCCTTCCCTAGGCTGCCCTGCTGCAGTTGGCCATGTCTTGGCTTTGATGCTGGCATAGGACTCCAGACACATCGCTCACAAATTATGCCAGCGCAGAAATAGAAGCCAAGAAAGAGAAGGAGGGAATGTATGGCAGGATGAAGTTAATTGTGATGGCACACAGAAAAGACCTTGGGAGATGGGACAAAGAGACATTGCCAAGGGAAGGGTCAAATAAGGGAAAGCAAAGCCTTCAGCTGTATAGGGCAGGGGTCAGCAACCTGTGGCTCTGGAGCCGCATGTGGCTCTTTCAGCTCTTTCAACTTTTTTTGTTGTTTTCTTCTTCTAAATTTAGGTGCGTCTTATAGTCCGAAAATTACGGTAGTTATCATGACCACATGATGAAAAGCCTGCTCCTTTTTGTATGTATCTAATGGGTGGGGCTTTGATCATGTGGTCCCCCTCTTGACTTTTTTGAGCCATCCCTTGCCGCATGGACATCTCTGCTCCAGATGCAAAATAGTGGCCTTCTATTCCATTGCTACAGACCAGTGCTTCTCCACTTTGGCAGCTTGAAGGTGTGGGGACTTTGACTTCAGCTTTGCTGGCTTGGGAATTCTGGGAGTCGAAGTCCACACATCTTCAAGCTGCCAAGCTTGAAAAACACTAACTGTAGACCAATGTTTCTCAATGTTCTTGGTGGCCTGAAGATGTGGTAAGCTTCAAGTTGCCAAGGTTGAGAAAACGGTGCTGTAGACAAATCTGTGGACCATACAGATTTGCCCTAAAACCACACCCAAATCAGTGGTGGGTTGCTACTGGTTCGCCCCGGTTCTTGCAAACCGGTAGTGGAAATTTTGAGTAGTTCGGAGAACCGGTAAATACCACCTCTGCTGGCCCCGCCCCCAATCTATTTGCTGCCTCCCGAGTCCCAGCTGATCAGCTAGAAGGAAAAAATCAGGGCTCACTTGACAAAGAAGAGAAGAAAAAAAACAAAAACAAGACACCTTAGCTTTAAATTGAGAAGCCTCCCAACTGATCAGCTAGAACCGATCCGCTGCTTGTAAACTGCTCGGTGGTGGTAGATTGGGCAATTGATGCCAAGCTGCCTGAAAGTGGTTTCCGATGCTCTTGGTGGTGGCAGAGCGGCAAAAAACTGTTTAAACTCTTGCCGTGGCACTTCAAAGGGCCGCCCTACAGCTGATCAGCGGTAAAAGGCAGTGTGGTGGTAGACCAGTGCATTCCAAAAACAAATAGGTAGACCGGAACGCTCCAAAAACAAATGGGTAGACTGGTACGGCTCTGCAAGCAGTTAAAAACCTGGTAGACTAATACTTCTGCTAAATCCTAAAGAATTGTCACATGACCATCAAACCACACCCACAAAATAAGCCACGCCCACAGAACCAGTAGTAAAAAAATTTAGAATCCACCCCTGTCCCAAATAAGGAGCAATTGTAGTGTACAAGAACACTGGCAAAACCTCATCCCTTCCCCACTTGTATCTTGCCATATTTGTATGTATGGAAAGTTGGCTCACCAGCAAAGGAGTAAGAGAGAAATTCTTGCCCAGGGCTGTCGGTGATACTGCCGGTCCCTTGCCATTTCAAAAACATTATTCAAGCTATCAAGTGTATTAACGGTCTCCTATTTATCTTTTCAATAATACCGTAAGGTGGGAGAAGTTGACTGACAATAATTTTCCTCAGGCTATAAAGTTTGAGGAGAAACTCTTTGCAATCTATGTGAGTTTTGCATGCATTGCATCATAAATATATACTGCCTCAACCTGCCCATTAAAAAAAAAACGGCATTAAAAAAAAACGTCATCTATACTTCTTCTAATATGTGCATTTTTATAGGCAAATGTTACAAGTGAGCCAAGAACCACTTCACAATATTCAGAGCAGCAAAACCTCAGTCTAAAGCCACAGGTTCATCTAGGAGGCATGCATTCCATCCATTCACTCTAGAAAATCAACCCCTTAAAAAAACACATATAAATATCCTGCTGAATGTTTTGGAAAACAGAAATGATGTACAGGTAGTCCTCGATTTATGACCACCATCGAGCCCCAGATTGGTGTTAAGTGAGACATTTGTGAAATGGGTTTTGCTCCATTTTTTTATTTATTATTATTATTATTATTATTATTATTATTATTATTATTATTATTATTATTATTATTATTTGCTTTTTCTTGCCACAGTTGTTAGGTGAATCACTGCAAGTGTTAAATTAGTAACACGGTTGTTAACTTCCCTGTTGACTTTGCTGGTCAGAAGACTGCAAAGGGTGGGGGGTGGGGGCTGATCACATAAACCTTTGAATTTTGATCACATCACCATGGAGATGCTAAAGTAGTCGTAAGTGTGGGAAAACTGTCGTAAGTCACTTTTTTCAGTGCTGTTGTAACTTCAAAGGGTCACTAAATGAACTGTTGTAAGTCAAAGACTACCTGTATTATTCTTTAAGTAAATGCAGAGGTTGGAAGCAGTTGCAAAGGGGAATCAACCAGTGGCTACTTCATTTCATTTCATTTCATTTTATTAGATTTCTATACTGCCCTACTCCCAAAGGACTCAGGGCGGTGCACAGCCAAACAATAAAAACACATACAATACAAAATTTAAAAATAGAATAAAATCAAATTAAATAATTTTGGCCCCGACAAATTTAAAACCCCAAACTTTTAAAACCAATTTAAAATTGAATATATAAAATACTAAAAGATTTTCACTCCCCCCCCCAACACACACACACACACACACACACACTTTTTCACCCTCTAAGACAGTGTTTTTCACACCTGGCAACTTTGGATGAACTTCAACTCCCAGAACTCCCCAGCTAGCATGGAGAATTCTGGGAGTTGAAGTACATACTCCTTAAAGTTGAAAAGTACTGCTTTAGAACATGGATGTCAAACTTGATCGTGTCACGTGATGTATTGTGACATTATCGCGATGGTTTTTGCCTTTGCGGAGCCAGGGTGGGCGTGGCCTGCGTGTGACACATCCGGTCAGCAGGCTGCCAGTTTGACAGGCCTGCTTTAGAAGCTGAAAGTAAATGATAAAAATACCAGTCAAAGGGAAGAGCATGTTTCTTTCAGGAGTAGGAAGGCATAGAAAGGACTACAGATAGTCCTCAACTTCAGGCCATTCATTTAATGACAGTTCGAAGTTACAATGCAGTAAAAAATGTTACTTGAAAGTCCATAAGTGAGGTGTTAGAGATTTATGTTGGCTGAGGGGTCATATATGGAAGCCAAGTGGCCCTTTTATAGGAGAGAATTTTATAAGACAGAAAGAAGCGTATGGATAGTGCTCGACTTACAAACACAGTGGGGACTGGAAAATCAATCTTTAAGTGGGTCATCACATGATCACAATTTGCAAGGCTTCCTGCAGGCTTCTCCAATGAGTTTGTTTGTCAGAAGCTGGCTGGGAAGGTCACAAATTGCAATCACATGACTATCACATCATCCTTATGGTCATGTGATCACAACTGGCTTGAAACAGTTGCAGCAACCTGCGATCATGTGATTGCAATCTGTGACCTTCCCAGCCAGCTTCTGACAAGCAAAGTCATTGGGGAAGCCTGCAGGAAGCCTTGCAAATTGTAATCACCTGATGACCCACTTAACAATGAATTTTCCAGTCCCCATTGTGTCTGTAAGTCAAGGACTATCCGTACCAGTGGTGAAATCTAAATTCTTTTACTACCGGTTCTGTGGGTGTGGCTTGGTGGGCGTGGCAGGGGAAGGATATTGCAAAATCCCCATTCCCATCCCACTCTGGGGCCAGCCAGAAGTGGTATTTGTCGGTTCTCCAAACTACTCAAAATTTCCGCTACTGGTTCTCCAGAACCTGTCAGAACCTGCTGGATTTCACCTCTGTATGCTTATTTCTGTCTTATAAAATTCTCCCCTGTAAAAGGGCTGCTTGGCTTCCATTTATGAGCCCTCAGCCAACATAAATCTCTTGTGAACTTTCCCCCAAAGAGACCCAGCTTTAAAACCCCATCTGATGATGAAATTCACCAAGCGACTTGGGAGTTAGTTACTCTTTCTCTGTCCCAATTTACCATACCAGGTAGTTATTATGGGGATAACATTTTGCACTGTGTGTGGATGAAACTGCCTGAGTTTTTATCGGTATCCCAGGAAAGAAGCTGTGAGTGTGTTTGTTCACGCACCGTAGAGAGTCTCTTGCAGCGATGAGCTTCTCATCTGAGGTGTTTTTTTAAAAAATCATTTTTTAAAAGCTTTGAAATGGATATATGCTCCCTTCTTTTGCTCTCTTTATTCCCCAGCAAAGCTACTCTCAAGGGTGGCTCTTTTTTTCTCTCTTTTGCCTTCCTGCTCTCCTCCCTTATGCTAAAACGCCAATCAGGGAAGGCTGGGTTATCCAAGATTGGATATTGATTAATCAGGGGAAATGACTAAGCAAATATTAATTATAAAATGCAAGATTTCCATCAAGGAAAATGCAATTAACAGACATCTATAGGCATCAGTAATTATTCCCAAATATCTTAGAAAGATCAAAACAGGACTTATAAAGCGAAGAGGCAGAGTTGGTAAATTGCAGATTTGCAGAGCAACCTGCCTTTCCCAAACGGTTTCTTTGCTGCTCTTTTGAAGAAAAAGCTTTCCACTTGTGTTTGTTTGATACAACCTACACAACCAAGCCATGTTAAAGCCTAGCACAGAGGTCAGCAACATGCTGGAGGCGCATGTGGCTCTTTCATCCCTCTGCTGCGGCTCCCTGTCGCTGGTCAGCTCCACATTGATAGGGCTTTCGGTTAGGACAGGTAGAGGAAAAAGGATGCCACACTAGGAGCAGACTCTATGCGGGGGGGGGGGGGGGACCGGACTTCCGGTTGGCAGAGGGAAAAGGACATCGTGCTAGGAGGAGACTCTATAGTGGGGGGGAATCAGACTTCCAGTCGGCAGAGGAAAAATGGATGCCGCACCAGGAAGAGATTCTATGGTGAGGGAACTGGACTTCCGGCCGGTTCCAGAATTGAACAGGGGGTTTCCGGTTAGGATCTTTGTGGCTCTTTGAGTGTTTAAGGTTGCCAATCCCTGGCCTAGCAGATTCATTCACACCCAAGATTAAGATTCATTTTGGTTTGGTTGTTTGCCTACATCTGTGATGGCGAACCTATGGCATGCGTGCCACAGGTGGCATACGGAGCCATATCTGTGGGTACACAAGCGTTGCCCTAGCTCAGGTCCAGCATGCATACGTGCGCTGGCCAGCTAATTTTTGGGCCTTCTGGGCCACCGGATGTCGGGAAATAGGCTGTTTCCGGCCTCCAGAGGGCCTCCGGGGGGTTGGGGAAGGCTGTTTTTGCCCTCCCCAGGCTCTTAGAAAGCCTCTGGAGCCTGGGGAGGATGAAAAACGGGCCTACTGGGCCCACCGTGCCATCGGGTGCCAAAAATGGGGAGAGTACGGGGGGGTCATGTGTGCATGCGTGGGGGGGCATTGAATTATGGGTGTGGGCATGCATGCCGTAACTGCCACGCTCCCCCTGCTTTTGGCATGTGATAGCAAAAAGGTTAGCCATCACTGGCCTACATGAATCTAATCCAATTATGCTTCTGTATAAACCAAGAATGGTAGTTAAAATCTATGTCTTCCAAACCAGCATACATCTATCTGCTCAAATCTACATTTCGCAGAATTGCATTCTGCAAATCTGCAGCATTCTGCTGTTGGAAGAAATATCCATCTCGTTCGGTTCCAAGCCAGGAAAAAGACACTGGAAATATGGAGGCTGATTGGAAATATGGTTTAATGAAGAAGCAGAACCACATGGGTTTGCGGTCCTGGGCAACAGACCACATGGAGTTGAGGGGGAGGGGCTTTTATACCTTCTCTTGGGCTTTGCACTTGAACTTCCTGTTCCTGTGCAAGAACATGTGTTCTATTGGCTGCTGTAGGGGTCATAGCTGGCTCTGTAGGTTGTCAGAGCTAAGTTTGGTTGAAGCTGAAAGGTAATGCAATGTTCCCAGGAGTGCAATGTGGTGAGCTCTGCTGCTAGATGGTAGAGGGTTAATCCTATTATGTCCTGAGGGGTCATGTCTTAATTCCATCATGCTGGAGCTGAAGGTCTTTTGTTTTGTAAATAGGTTGGCCCAATCTTTCTCAATGGGCACCAGATATCTGCTGGAGGCTATTAAGAAAGACTTGGAGGCTGCTTTCTGTCTCCGAGACCATGTTTCTCTATTTTTCCTTTAAGGAACTATAATATTCTGCCTTTTTAATATTTCCTAAAATATTTCATTCTTCTCAGAGGGGGTGGCTTCCCACATTGCATTCTTACATTTATTTAGCATATAGCATATAATACATGGACTTGCAATATATATTACCATTTCACCTAGATTAAAAACACAATAAAAAATGAATGTTAGAAAGACCTACAGTATATTCAGATACCAATGTCTAGGCCAACTAACCACTGAAGTGCAGCCTTGTTGCAATACACGGCAATACATTACAATACAATCTAGGCTAAAAGCTGATTAAGCAATGGGGAGTTAGTATGTTGCAGTACCTTTGTGTTAACATACGTTCCAGATAAGAGCATCGCATTACACTATATTCTGCTTTAATTGTTTCAGGATCCTTTTTGTGAACACATCAATGACAGTATGTCAGGTTAATCTGGGTTTATAGTTAAGCCTGTTGGCCAAGCCTTGCTTCAAATTAAAAATTAAGAAAAGGGTGCACTGGAAAGAGTGCATTCATCTTCACAGAAACCTTATGGAGAGCTTCTTGACTGGGTGTGAGCGTGGCTGCTTCCAGAGTTAGTCCGGCGCTCTGACTGGGAACAGAATAACAGAGTTGGAAGGAACTTTGGAAGTCTTCTAGTCCAACCTCTTGCTCAAGCAGGAAACCCTATAACATTTCAGGCAAACACCTATGGTGATTCTCAGTCATCCAGGTCATAGCTGTCCCAAAGGTGGTTGTTGAAGAGGTAACTGGGCTTTCTTGTTTTCCTTTGAAGACATTTTGCTTCTCATCCAATCTGAAGAAGCTTCTTGGATGAGAAGCAAAATGTCTTCAAAGAAAAACTAGAAAGCCCAGTTGCCTCTTGAAAAAGCATCTTTGGTATTTCAGACAAATGGTTGTCCAATCTCTTCTTAAAAAGTTCTAGTATTGGAGCACCTACAATTTCTCGAGGCAAGTCGTTCCACTGATTAATTGTTCTCATTGTCAGGAAATTTCTCCTTAGTTCTAGGTTGCTTCTCTCCTTGATTAATTTCTATCCATTGCTTCTTGCTCTGCCTTCAGGTGCTTTGGAGAATAGGTTGACCCCCTCATCTTCGTGGCAGCCCCTAAGATATTGGAACACTGCTCTCAAGTCACCCCTAGTCTTTCTTTTCATTATTTTGTTGCACAAAATTACACATTTTGTGCAATTTTGAAGACACCTGTAAGGCTAACCTCTTAACAGCTCTGGCCCCCACCTATCATGCAGGTTTATCCACCTTAGGAACGCAAACTTTTATTCCATTCCAAGCGCCTCTAAGAAAGTGACTTAGCAATTATTAGTAAATTGTAATTCATTCAGATCTATTTCCAAGTGGATGCGTTTCCATCTGTTACCGTTGCAGTATCACTACTCACTTTTCTCCCCTGTTTCTGCCTCATATAACTTTATTAAAAAGAAAGAAAAAAGAAAACCGCATACATACACTCGCTTTCCAGCAGTCGTGAATATAATTTGGTGGAAGGGGAAAAAAATAACCCTTTACATATTGTAATGCTTTTGCATAAACAATTAACCATCCTGTGAACTCTCTAATCTCAAATACAGCAGAGTTGAATAATGTAAGTACCCACTTCCATACAAAAAGCGTGGATATTTTTTCCCTGAAGTTCTCCAAAAGTTATAATTTTCAATGGGACTGAAGTGGAGGATTATTAAATATAGTTTTCCTGGAGCAAAGAATAACTTGAAGCAATTTGGCTGGTTTAAAAAACTTTTTCCAGGCCTGATCTGTCAGACAATGCTCTTTCAAAAGTTGAGGCCAGGGCAAAAATACATTTCATTTGTTCTTAATTGCAACTGAATATACTGGAGAATGAGAATACACTGAGCGGTGGCTCAGTGGCCAAGATGCTGAGCTTGTCGATCGAAAGGTCTGCAGTTCAGCGGTTCGAATCCCTAGTGCTGCGTAACGGGGTGAGCTCCCATTACTTGTCCCATCTTCTGCCAACCTAGCAGTTCGAACGCACATAAAAATGCAAGTAGAACAATAGGGACCACCTTTGGTGGGAAGCTAACAGTGATCCGTGCGCCTTTGGTGTTTAGTCATGCCGGCCACACAAGCATGGAGACGTCTTCGGACAGCGCTGGTTCTTCAGCTTTGAAACGGAGATAAGCACCATCCCCTAGAGTCAGGAATGACTAGCCATGAACTCCTAAAGAGCCTTAGGCAAACCGCTCTCTTTCAGGATCAGCTAGGGAGGAAAAGGAATGTCACTCCGTTTGCACGTAAGAAGAACTTTATGAAGCTCACACTAATTCCAAATCCATCTAGAATCCCTTCCGTGTGGCTGCTTGGAAGATTCCATTCCTTTTTCACGATGGTTTTGCCCTTATGGGACCGGCATGGTAGAAATGTTGACTCATATAATGCTCTATTGCTTATTTTATAGGAATTGCTAAGCTCTGCTGATTTATGGCGTCCTCCCGGGAATGCCAACAGGGAGCCCGACTAGTATCTGTATTATCTATTAGCTGATCTCTTTGCCGATATTACCTGTAGAGCTGCTAAATTTTGTGCCTTGGTATGTGTCATTCATTGTTCTTTGGGCTGCGAAATTTCTCTCCTGAGCTTTATTATATACTCTTGTATTGTACTTTAGCTCCATTTTAGTTGTTCCCTGTAATAAAAAAATTATCTAACTAGAATACAATTATGCTTTAGCTGTAACACTTTGCTGAATTTTGCAACAGAGTTCTTCACCGAAAGAAACAAACATTGGGCAAAAAAAAAAAAAAATTGTGTGCAACAGGAGAAGGTGGTGGAAATGTTTACGGCAGTGTTACATTTAGAAAATGTAGGCAGCTTTAAGGTGGTGCTGCAAAAAAAAATCACACAAATTACTGCACCCAGGAGAGCATGTAAATGTTCATGCATAAAACAAAAGGTTCCGAAGCCGGATTTAAGATGGGGAAAATAACATCAACATGACAGGCTTGTATATATTTAGCCTGGTGCAATTGGAAGACCACTAACAGCCCAGCCCACCTCACAGGGTTGTTGTTGAAGGGAAAACAGGAGAAGGAAAGAATATTATGTTCACCACCCTGAAGTACAGATAGTCCTTAACTTACGATCACAATTGAACGCAACATTTCTGTTGCTGAGTGAGATATTTGTTAAGGGTGTTTTGCCCCATTTTACGACCTTCCTTGCCAGAGTTGTTGAGTGAATCGTTGCTAAGTTAGTCATAGGGCTGTTAAGTGAACCCGGCTTCCTCGTTGACTTTGCTTGTCAAAAGGTTTCCAAAAGGTGACACTGCCACCATCATAAATAGTAAGTCCATTGCCAAGCATCCGAATTTTGACCCCGTTACCATTAGGGATGCTGCAATGGCTGTAAGTGTGAAAAATAGCCCTAACTCCCTTTTTTCAATGTCGTTGTAACTTCGGTCATTAAAAGTTGGCTTGAAACGCAACATTAAGAAAACTAAGATTGTGGCATCCGGCCCTCTCAATTCCTGGCAAATAGATGGGGAAGAAATGGAGGGAGTGACAGATTTTATTTTCTTGGGCTCTAAGATCACTGCAGATGGGGATTGAAGCCAAGAAGTTAGAAGACACTTGCTCCTGGGGAGGAAAGCTATGGCAAATCTAGACAGCATACTAAAAAGTAGAGACATCACCCTGCTAACAAAAGTGCGTATAGTCAAGGCTATGGTTTTCCCAGTTGCAATGTTCGGCTGTGAAAGTTGGACTATAAGGAAGGCTGAGCGCCAAAGAATTGAGGCCTTTCAACCTGCGAGTCCCTTGGACTGCAAGGCGATCAAACCAGTCAGTCCTAAAGGAGATCAACCCTGACTGCCCTTTAGAAGGCCAGATCCTGAAGATGAAACTCAATTCCTTTGGCCACCTAATGAGAAGGAAGGACTCACTGGAGAAGAGCCTAATGCTGGGAAAGATTGAGAGCAAAAGAAGAAGGGGACGACAGAGAACGAGGTGGCTGGATGGAGTCACTGAAGCAGTCGGCGTGAGTTTAAATGGACTCCAGAGTATGGTAGAAGACAGGAAGGCCTGGAGGAACATTATCCATGGGGTCGCGATGGGTCGGACACGACTTCGCAACTAACAACAAAGTCAAGGACTACTTGTATTTATGTTTCCAAGTAGGCATCCAATGTTTTTTTTTTCTGCCTATAGTCGCTGTTTTTCATGCTACAAAAAGAGAAGGAGGAAGCAAGAGATCCGTCCTACTCTTGCCTATATTTGTCTGTCTGTCTGTCTGTCTGTCGTCTGGCCATCTGTGTAGTCTGGGTTTTCTCTCCTAATGGAGGAAGAGGTTGCACTGTATAGATCTATCTGTATGGGGCTCCTCTCCCACCCTCTGAACGTTCCGTGGGCTGTACTCTGTGGGCTTCATTAACATGCAAATTAGCAACGAGCTGACTGGCTCATTTAGCTGCGACTGTCTTTCAGACAGTCATGCAACAATGGAAATGCTAATCGGGTTGTAGAAATGGATGGGGCTTCGCTCTCTTTGAAGAGAAGTGCAGACGAGGCAAGGAAGGTCTGAAGCACTGAAATCTCACTTCAGCTGCGGGGCTGGAAGGTAAGAACTTCTCCCCTTGCTAATCACCTGTTCCCGGATGAGTCTCTGGGGTCAGGGGTGGGCTTCAAAAATTGTAGCAAGGGGTTCTCTGCCCGGTTGCTGGGTGGGCGTGGCCATGGTGGGCGTGACCTAGTCGGCCTCCTGCACCATGGTGGAGGGGGCCATCATTCATTATTAGACTTTACACAAGCATTTTTTTCCCCAACGTTCTATTCTTCCCACAAGACTCAGGAGCCTGAGTGGCGTAGGAGGCTAATGCCTCCTACTAAGGCAGCATTTAACATCCAGCTGCCTGCAATTACTGCGAGTTCAATTCTCACCAGGCTCAAGGTCGATTCAGCCTTCCGTCCTTTCTAAGGTGAGTAAAATGAGGACCCGGTTTGTGGGGGCAATAAGCTGACTTTGTATAAAATATACAAAAGGATGAAAGCTATTGCTTAACGCATTGTAAGCCGCCCTGAGTCTCCGGAGAAGGGCGGCATATAAAAATAAATAAATAAATAAATAAACAACAACTCTCTGGGTCAGAATGGGACAACTGGCCATAGTCACATCACCCTGGCTGCTTCATCTCAGTCCCCCTGCCCCAGTCAACCCACCATGCTTGCCTTTCCCCATTGCACCACCGTAGCTGCCCATCCAGAGGTGGGATTCAGCAGATTCTGACCAGTTCTGGAGAACCGGTAGCGGAAATTTTGAGTAGTTCAGTCAGAGAAGCGGTAAATACCACCTCTGACTGGCCCCGCCATCTATTCTCTGTCTCCCGAGTCCCAGCTGATCGGGAGGAAATGGGGATTTTGCAGTAGCCTTCCCCTGGAGTGGAGTGGGAATGGAGATTTTACAGTATCCTTCCCCTGCCACGTCCACCAAGCCACGCCACGCCACGCCTCACCCACCAAGCCATGCCCACAGAACCGGTAGTATAAAAATTAGAATCCCACCATTGTGCCCATCCCTGGTCACACCACCAATGTTTCTATGCTGGCTCAGGAATTCTGGAAGTTGAAGTCCTCAGGACATAAAGTTCTCCATAGTTGCCTACTTCTGTCTTAGGAGTTGGCATTATTTACTTTCCTTTTTCCTATTAACTAGTAAAATTCCAGCTAACATCTCTCTGGAGTCAAGCTCAGTTCCTTGTAGTGCAGGGGTGTCAAACTCAAGGCCCAGGGGCCAGATTCGGCCCATGGGGTGCTTAGATCTGGCCCCTGGGGCCGCGCTGGAAACAGTGAAGAACCGGCCTGTGGTGCCTCTGCCAGTGATAACGGCAGGCCCTCCCAAGCTCTGTTTTCACTGGCAGAGGGTTGCAGGAGGCCGTCACGGCCTAAAATAGAGCTTGGGAGCCCGTTTTCACTGGCAGAGCACTCAGGCCACCACAGGTGCCCCCCAGTGGTGGATTTCAAAAATTTTTACTACTGGTTCTGTGGGTGTGGCTTGGTGGGCGTGGCAGGAGAAGGATACTGTAAAATCTCCATTCCCACCCCACTCCAGGGGAAGGATACTGTAAAATCTCCATTCTGTCCCCAATCCAGGGGAAAGTTACTGCAAAATCCCCATTTCCTCCTGATCAGCTGGGACTTGGGAGGCAGAGAATAGATGGGGGCGGGGCCAGACAGAATTTTTTCTACTGGTTCTCCAAACTACTCAAAATTTCCGCTACCAGAACTGGTCAGAACCTGCTGAAACCCACCTCTGGTGCCCCCCCCCCCCACAACACGACTGACATCGAGCTGGCCACATTAACCCTGGGCATGCCCACCCCGGCCCCCTCAGGTCAAACACAACCCTGATGCGGCCCTTAATGAAATCGAGTTTGACACCCTGTTCTAGTGCCTCCATGGACATAACCACATTGTTTTCTTGCCATCAGTAAGGAATGGTTTTGCAAATATTTGCTATGGGAATTATTGTTTTCTAACTTCCCAGTCTAGTCTACAATCCTGGCATTTCCCTGGGACTCTCCTACTGTTGTGACCCAGGCCCAAGTAGGTAGTATTAGATGCAAACAGTTCCAAAACAAACAGACTTTATTAGAACAGCTGAGAATTAACTCATTCTCAGCATAGTCCAAACTACATTAAAACAAATTCTTCATAACACACATTCTTCAGTCTAATGACCAACCTTGGGGTGTGTGTGTGTGTGTGTGTGTATGTATGTATGTATATATATATATATATATATATATATATATATATATATATATATACATACATACATACATATACATATACATATACATACATACATACATACATACATACATACATACATACATACATACACACACTCAGGGCGGCTTACAATGTGCTCAGCAATAGCCTTCATCCTTTTGTATCTTTATACGAAGTCAGCTTATTGCCCCCACAACTGGGTCCTCAATTTACCTACCTTAGAAAGGATGGAAGGCTGAGTCAACCTTGAGCCTTGGCGAGATTCGAACCTGCAGTAATTGCAGGCAGCTGGTCTTAATAACCAGCTTAATAACAGGGTGCCTTAGACCACTATACTACCAAGGCTCTTATTTAGGCAAACTGCCAAGGGCTTTTCTTGGCAAAAGTTCAGAAGCAGAAGACGCCGACAAGAGATAAGTGCAACAAGACAAGAACAAGTCTATCAATGTTGTTTTCTGACAAAGAGCCCAAAAGCCGTTGCTGGTCTTTTAAGCCTTATGGGAGGGACCAATCATCTCTTGGCCCTACTCCCCGAGTTGTCCACTTTGCTGTAGCTGTTCATGCCTTCTGGCAGCTCTTCTCATATGTGCACTAGGAACAGGCTCCTTCTGTTCCTCTGCCTCTCTACTGTCAGCTTCTGGATGCTCCGGAGTCCGCACATCACTCCCCAATGGCCCTGGCCCCATCTCTGCCTCCGACGCAGAGCCCCCATCCTGGCCTTCCCCGGACTGGCTCCCGTTCTTCCTCAGCCTCATCACTGTCCGACTCTGCTGCCAGCTCTGCAGACTGCTGGCAGACCACAACACTTACTGAAGTACTAACCAGGTCCAACAAGTAAAAGGTGCTGGCTGGATGGTGCCAGCAATTGTGTCCACTCATTGCCTCATGCCGCCACAATCCTATATCACCGACTTTGGCATACATTGACATTCAAAGCATGTGCCTAGGACCAGGCTGCCTCCTGGCAATAGAACATAAGATCAGACTGAGAACTAAGTCTCAGTACTACCACTTAATAGTTTCTTTATCTTTGCCCATATTATTTGTAAGAACAAGATAGATAGCAAATTACAGCTGGGGAAGTAGAACTACCGTCATTCGGTGCTAACCCATTTGGTTTTAAAATTGCAGCCTTCAAACTAAGTGGAAATTGGAATCATTCTTTTAAAAATATCAATTCTGCAACCCATTAGAGCTGAAAAACGCAGAGAATTGGGAAAGAGGAAGTTTTAGTTTGATTTTTGTTTTGATTTTTTTAAAAAGCAACTCTCTCCTTCCCAAATAAAAAAAAAAACAGCCCATGCATCTGATTTCTGTTTCATGCAGTAGCATTATAATCTAGTTTTATTTTAACGTTTTATTGTATTGACTTTCTTTACCGCTGGATATCTTTCGTGGTACTGTATGTAAGCGAGTACCTATTGGTGCACTACTATAATTTTTTTTAAATAAACGTTTTTAATAGATTCTTCTGTATGCCAGCATAACACACTTTCTCTCTTTAGAGAACTAAATGTTCTTTAGCACATATTTATTCGTTTGTTCTCTCCAAGAAACACCAGCTAATATCCATGGATCTCTACCCTGATATTACTTTATAAATGTTCAACAATTCTTTTATATGTGAACAAGACTATTACAGCTTTTTCAACAAGCTTTAGTTAAAGCAGGGGTCAGCACAATTTGTGAAATTGCTCACACATTATACTCAGCCCAAAAGTGGCTTACTTATTTTCATCTTGAGTAAACCCTGACACTTTAATTCAGAAGCCATGGATGATGGGTTAGTATATTACATAATAAACTCATCCAAATTGGGTTTGCTCAGTAAACCAAAGCTAAGCAAACTATAGCTGGTGTAGTGTTTGACCCAGCCTAAATCAGATTGGGCCATCTAGCTTTATTATGATCTGCTAAACCATAATGTTGCCTGCAGTGTGTATTCAACTGTCACTCTTTCAGGCTTCAAACACGAATCTTTCCCAGCTATGCCAGATAACTAACTCAGGACCTTTTGCTTGCGAAGGAAAAACTCTGTATCAGTGCTCATATCTGGACATCCAACCAACCTACTATCTTTAGATTAGATTAACAGAGTTGGAAGGGACCTTGTAGGTTATCTACTTCAACCCCCGCACCCCACCCAAGCAGGAGACCCTACACCATTTCTGACAAATGGCACTCCAATCTCTTCTTGAAAGCTTCTGGGAATGAAGCTCCCACAACCTCTGAAGGCAAGCTGTTCCAATGGTTGATTGTTCTCACTGTCAGAAAATGTCTCCTTATTTCTAGATTGAATCTCTCCTTGATCAGTTTCCATCCATTATTCCTTGTCTGGCCTTTGGGTGCCTTGGAAAATAGGTTGACCCCCTCCTCTCTGTGGAAGCCCCTCAAATATTGGAACACTGTTATCATGTCTCCCCTGGTCCTTCTCTTCACTAGACTAGCCATGCCCAGTTCCTGTAACAATTCTTCATATGTTTTAGTCTCCAGTCCCCTCATCAACCTGGTTGCTCTTCTCTACACTTTTTCTAGAGTCTCAACATCTTTTTATAGTATGGTGACCAAAACTGGATGCAGTATTCTAGGTGTGGTGTTACTAAGGCTTTATAGAGTGGTAATAGTACCTCATTTGATCTTGATTGTATCCCTCTGTTAATGCAATTTAGGATTGTATTTGCTTCTTTGGCTGCCACTGCAAACTGCTGGCTCATATTTAACTGGTTGTCCACTAAGACTCCAAGATCCCTCTCACAGTTACTGCTATTAAACCTGGTTTCACCCAATCTATATGTGTACTTTTGGTTTTTCTTGCCCAAGTGTAAGACTTTACTTTTCTCTACATACAAACATACTATGTTTGCATTACGATAGTGTAGGATAGTAGGATACATTTCATCAGCTGAACTGAGTGATTTCATGCACGCTTGTTAAATCTGGTTACTTTAAGCCCTGGTAGTGCATGGCGATCTGTTTTTATTTTGTGAGTTCCTATGTGAACCCAGCCTTAGTTAATCTATACTTAAATCATAGAAACACAGAGCCCAAAGGGACTTCAGAGGTCTTCTAGTCCAACCACTTACTCAAGGCAGGAGACCTTATATCAATCCAGTTACATGATTGTTCAGTCTATTTTTAAAAACCTCCAGTGATAAGAGCATCCTAGGAAGCAAGCTATTCCATTGATTAATTGCTCTGTCAGAAAATTTCTCTTTATTTCTAGGTTGGATCTCTCTTTAACCAGCTTCCACCTATTACTTCTTTTCCTGCCCTCTGGTGCCTTGGAGAATAAGTCAATCCCTTCTTCTTTGTGACAGCCTCTCAAGTATAGGAAGACAGCTGTCATATCCCTAATCCTTCTCTTTGATAGTCTAGATATACCTAACACCCTCAACTATTTGTCATATGATTTAGCCTCCAGACCCTTTATCATCTTTGTTGCTCTTCTCTGCACATTTTCCAGGATCTCAACATCTTTTTTGTATTGTGGTGACCAGAACCGGACACAGTATTCCAAGTATGGTCTCATCAGCATGGGGTACTATCATTCTTGTATTTATACAGTCATAGTACTTATGACTGCATGACTGTAACTTCGTTGCTTGTATCCTTACAATTTATATTGATTGTTTCCTAGTATGATTTGATTGCTTATTTGTACCCTATGACTATCATTAAGTGTTGTACCTTAGGATTCTTGGCGAATGTATCTTGTCTTTTTATGTAAACTGGGAGCGTATGCACCAAAGACAAATTCCTTGTGTGTCCAATTACACTTGGCCAATAAAGAATTCTATTCTGCTCTGCTCTGCTCTGCTCTGCTCTGCTCTGCTCTGCTCTACTCTACTCTACTCTACTCTACGCTACGCTACGCTACGCTACGCTACTCTACTCTACTCTACTCTACTCTATTCCTATTCGATTCAATTCGATTCAATTCGATTCGATTCGACTGATGCTATCCCTATGTTGAAACTGTCTAGGACTATACTGGCTTTTTGCACATATTGTGTGAAGCCCTAAAAACATGTTAATCTAATAACTAAGTTAAGCATTGGACGCAAACTAATCAGTGTCTTCCTTCTGGATGGTCATATCCACTTTCACTCCATTCCTAAACATATTGAGTGGTGGTGGTGCAGTGGTTAAAGTGCAGTACTGCAGGCTACTTCTGCTGACTGCTGGCTGCCTGCAATTTGGCAGTTCAAATCTCCCCAGGCTCAAGGTTGACCCATCCTTCCATCCTTCCGAGGTGGGTAAAACGGGGACACAAATTGTTGGGGGCAATAGGCTGACTCTGTAAACCGCTTATTAGAGAGGGCTGTAACGCAATGTAAAGCGGTATATAAGTCTATCAAAACTTTCATGTTCTCATTCTCTTTGAATTCTTGGAGTTCTGAGGCTCTGCCTTTCTCCAAGTTGTTTTTAATTTCACAACAAGCCATAATGATGCTTTAAGGACACAGGGCCAGTAAACTAGAGTCCCTGTTGTAGACTGTTGGGGGCAAAAATCTAGCCTAGAGATATCCCTGAAACGAGAGACAAGAGAGCACTAAGCCACCTGTGGATGGCATTTCCTGTAAGTCCATGGCCAGGTGGCGAGAAACAGCTGCTAATGTCAGACCAACTTCTCTCCCAGCAGAAGTTAATGGCTTCTCTGCTGTGAAGGTCACCTCATTAAGAGAAGCAAGATTTCAGTCACCCACTCCAGGGGTACAAGGTGGCACCCTCCCAGTGAAACCTGACCTTTTCAGCCTGCAAGCGAGATGGGCAGCAGCACGGGTAAACCTCGTTGCCACCCAAGCAGCATTTTGTTTCTTAGACACCTAACATCTCCCAAGCAGCAGTTTTGAACTTTTCATTCTTGCCGCTTGTCAACTCCTGAAGGTTGCAAGAGAGAGAGGAAAATAGAGAGTGGGGGATGGGAGGAGGGGAAGCTGTCCTGGTTGGCCATTTATTGATACCATAGTCAATTGTTGAAGATTCCTTTTTCCCCGCCCTCCCCGAAGGAGCTCAACTTCAGAGATCTTTTCCCACTGCTAATGAACCACACGATCATCCCAAAGGTTTTTGGTTTTTTCAAACAAACAAACAAACAAAAAGCCCTGGATGTTCTTAGTTTTTTCTTTGAATACATTTTGTTTCTCATCAAAGAAACATTTTTAATTTATTTATTTAATTTATTTATTTAATTTGTTGAACATGTACTAGATAGCAGGTATAAGCATAAACATGGACATGAAGAAGGAATGAGTACAAGTAAATGGGGACAGCAGAACAGAGACGATAGGCACGCTGGTGCGCTTATGCACGCCCCCTTTACGAACCTCTTAGGAATGGGGTGAGGTCAGTGGTGGGATTCAGCCAGTTTGCACCTATTTGGGAAAGCCGGTTGTTAACTTTCTAAGCAGTTGGGGAACCGGTTGTTGGAAGAAATCTTATTATGTTTTTTTCCACTTTGCAGGGCTAATCCTGTAAGGAAGGCAGGAAGGAAACATTCTGGTGTTGTTTCTAGCCTAACCTTTATTGCCCTGCTTACAGAAACTGCCTCTCTAGTTAACCCTTATTACATTGTAACAGCTAAGGTAAAGTGTCCATTGTCGTGATTGACATTGAGTTGGCCATGCCCACATGGTCACATGACCACCAAGCCACGCCTACCCAGTTGGTCATTAGGGCAGAGAACTGGTTGTTAAATTATTTGAATCCCACCACTGGGTGAGGTCCATGGTAAACAATTTAAGGTTGAAGCTGTGGGGGTTTAAGGATGTAACAATGGAGTCGGGTAGAGCATTCCAGGTGTTGACCACTCTGTTGCTGAAGTCGTATTTTCTGCAACCGAGTTTGGAGCAGTTTACCTTGAGTTTGAATCAATTGTTTGCCCATGTAATTTTAAGTTCTTCTGTTTGAACAGAAGCTTCTTCAGTTTTAACTTCAACTAGAATTGAAGAAACTTCTTCAAATGAGAAGTGAAATGTTTGCAAGGAAAAAAAAAACCCCGAGAAAGTCCAGTTGCCTTTTAGAAAAAGCACCTTTTGGGACATCCGTGACCTGGATGATTGAGAATCTCCATTGACATCAAACTATATGGTCCATCTTTGGCTTGTTGGGAATACCATTCCATGAGCTACTCACTGAGGAACTAGGGACCAGTAAGCAATGGTTTATTTTATCATGGTTTGTTGAGTACCCTGGTTTGTGAATAAGCCACAGTGGCATGGTAAATCAAAATCACATAATGACTTAGCAGTGGGACATGGTTAGTGCACCTGGTTGGCACCTCCAATTGAGTGCTTGGTCTCTCTCTGAAAGGCACATAGGAAAGAGCAGAAGACTTCTTCTAGAAGACATAGAAAAGCAGGGAGACATGATAGCAGTGTTCCGATATCTCAGGGGCTGCCACAAACAAGAGGGAGTCAAGCTATTCTCCAAAGCACCTGAGGGCAGGACAAGAAGCAATGGGTGGAAACTAATCAAAGAGAAAAGCAACTTAGAACTAAGGAGAAATTTCCTGACAGTTAGAACAATTAACCAGTGGAACAACTCACCTCCAGAAGTTGTGAATGCTCCAGCACTGGAAGTTTTTAAGAAGAGATTGAATAACTGTTTGTCTGAAGTGGTGTAGGGTTTCCTAAGCAGGGGGTTGGACTAGAAGACCTCCAAGGTCCCTTCCAACTCTATCTTATTATATTATATTATATTTATTATATATATTATATTATATTATATTATATTATATTATATTATATTATATTATATTATTATATTATTATATTATATTATTATATTATATTATTATATTATTATATTATATTATTATATTATATTATATTATCATATCATAGTTTCTGTTGAGTAACACTACAGGGAAAGGCAAAATAAGAAGTAATTTGAAGGCAATATTAACTACCCAATTGCACCATGGAGTGTGTGTGTGTGTGTGTGTGGGTGGGAAGTAACACACACATTTGCACCCCTATTCACAAGCTCATACTCCACCATCAGCTACAGCAGGGTTTTTCAACCTCAACAACTTTAAGATATATGGACTTCAGCTCCCAGAATTCCCCAGCCAGCATGCTTTAAGATGTAAGAATTTTGGGAGTTGAAGTCCACACATCTTAAAGTCACACTGAGGTTGAGAAACACTGAGATACAGCTTTCCTGTGGATGGAAAGGGACAAGGAGGCTCCTTGTGACCCTGTTTCTTCTGCCAATCAACTACTCAGTGGGGAGAAATCAGGAATTCCCGCTGCTCTTGGATGTCACTGCACGTGGCCTGGGGAGTGAGAGCTTTCCTACCCGTGTGCAGAGAGAAAATGATCATCATCTAGAGTCCAGGAGTCCCTTCTGAGGGTCCATTTTCTTTAAAATTGGTATGCCTCTGGCAACCTTTCAGATAAAGCAGAGATTCTCAAAGTGTGGTCTGGGGACTCCCGGGGTCCCTATAAGCCTTTCAGACTGTCATCAAAACAATAAAAAAAATGTTTAAATATCTTAAAGTTTTTAATAAATATTGGTAGATATCATCTTCATTTAATGACACCATAATCCCTTGTGGGGTGGAGTCTGGGCAACTGAATGGAGCTAGCAGAGTGCTTACAGGCCGGATGCCCTTCTTGTCACCAGTGCGGAGGTTTTTTTTTTTTTTTGTTTCAGCAGATATATTCTCAGTATGCCCAGAGAGAGAAATATCTGCCTCTACCAATACCTAGGATCGAATTCACAGCCTCCTGATTGTGAGGCAAGAGCTCCACCTCTAGGTCACCGTACCATTCTCATTGGTAGATATAACCCACATAACCCAATGCTCTTCGACAGGAGTGGGCAACTATTGGCTATGCTGGCTCAGGAATTCTGGGAGTTGAAGTCCACATATCATAAAGTTGCCATAGTTGCCCATCCCTGCTCTTTGAGGTCCTCAATTTTTATTTAAAGGATGTAAATGGGGCCTGAAAACTGCTGAAATAAAGAAAGCTTTCCTATGGAGGAGAATTCTAGTCATAGTCATAGAATTTTATTGGCCAAGTGTGATTGGACACACAAGGAATTTGTCTTGGTGCATATGCTCTCAGTGTACATAAAAGAAAAGATACGTTCATCAAGAATTCTATTGTACAACACTTAACAATAGTCATAGGGTACAAATAAGCAATCAGGAAACAATATCAATATAAATTGTAAGGATACAAGCAACAAAGTTACAGTCATTCAGTCATAAGTGGAAGGAGATGGGTTGTGGGAATGATGAGAAGATTAATAGTAGTGCAGATTTAGTAAATAGTTTGACAGTATTGAGGGAATTATTTTTTTAGCAGAGTGATGGCGTTTGGGAATAAATTATTCTTGTGTCTAGTTGTTCTGGTGTGCAATGCTCTGTAGCAACGTTTTGAGGGTAGGAGTTGAAACAGTTTATACCCAGGATGTGAGTGGTCTGTAAATATTTTCACAGCCCTGTTTTTGACTTGTGCAGTATACAGGTCCTCAATGGAAGGCAGGTTGGTAGCAATTGTTTTTTTCTGCAGTTCTAATGATCCTTTGAAGTCTGTGTCTGTCTTGTTGGGTTCCAGAACCAAACCAGACAGTTATGGAGGTGCAGATGACAGACTCAATAATTCCTCTGTAGAACTGGATCAGCAGCTCCTTGGGCAGTTTGAGCTTTCTGAGTTGGCACAGAAAGGACATTGTTTGTTGTGCTTTTTTGATGATGTTTCTGATGTCAGCTGTCCATTTTAGATCCTCCGATATGGTAGAACCTAGAAATTTGAAGGTCTCTACTGTTGATACTGTGTTGTCTAGTATTGTAAGCGATGGTAGTATGGAAGGGTTTCTCCTAAAGTCTACCACCATTTCTAGGCAAAATAAATGAACGATTGGATCCTGAGTGAGAAAACGAGATCCACGGGCAGGGCGGATCCTGCTCCATCTCTTTCTCCTTCAGCGAAGGCAAGACTGAATGTTGCGCTGGCATTTTTGTGTGTGTGTGCTCCAGCCGGCTGTGCTGGTCTCCTCAAAGATTGTGCTTGCAACAGGCTTCTGCTGTTGTGTGCTGCTGGGTATTTCTCCAGCTGGAGAATTAATCCTTTGTGAGTGCAAGGAATTCTACCTAATTGCTCCCTTCCTGTGCTTAGTGTGTGCTTTTAATGGCTGCTTGTACACCGAGGGCAGTGGCAATTGGGCTGCTGAGCCCTTTGCACTTGCCTTCCTTCTTGCAAATGAGAAAAAGCTCACCGCCAGCACTATTATGGCCAGAGAAGGGATTTTTTTTGTCGTCGCACCTGGTCTATAGGCTCATCCACCTGCAGAGATGAGCCCAGCATCCCTAGTCTTGGTTTCAGACAGAGTGGGAAAAGGAGGCAGAAAGAGAGGAGGAAAAGGAGAGAGCAAGAAATAAGATATCTGGCAGAAGCCGGTGCACTGGCCTGCTTAACAGAGATAATCAGATAGCATTGTGCCATTTGCTTTCCCAGAAATGCCACCAAATCTCCTGGGGTCTGATAGCTGCAGCTTCAGCTGCCCTCCGATCAAATTGTGAGCGCTCTTAGCTAGCATCAGGGCAAGGGTTCAGGCCTCTCCTGGCCTCCAAATTGTCAGTCCCTACAGCATTTGCTGGTCATTGCTGAATGACATTCCTGGCCTCAGTTATAATGTATTGCATAATTATTAAGCATTCCACTGGCCTTGTTTAGTAGTTCCCTGCCAGGGTTGAAATCCTCTGAAGTCTGATACCAATTCTGTGAGCCTGCTACCGAGCGTGTGCTTCGCGCGCATACGTTCCTGAGGTGTGCCCGCACAGCGCTTAAAAAGGAACATTTTGAAGCCTTCCGAGTCTGCAAAGGTAAGTAGAACAGTGAGGGTGGGGGGAATCCGCTGTGCCCTGTGATTTAGATTAGCTAGAAAGCAGGAAATCCAACAATTCTAGCTAATATAAATCATGTGTCACAGCTGATCGTCGAACCAGTAGCATTTTTTACTACTGGTTCGCCCGAATGGGTCCGAACAGGTAGCATTTCACCCATGTTCCCGGCCCAGTTGGGGATCTTCACATATGGAAAAAAAATGGCTCAATGTTTGGTTTATCAATGGAATAGAAGGAGGCCACTGCTTTCCAAAAAGAAGAAGAAGATGCTTGGCTAAAATGGCTTTGCAGGTTTTGTTTTTGGACATATTTCAATCATTTTATGGCAAAAGGCAGGTTCTACATGCAGGTCACCTCTTGGCATTATTTCGAAGGAGGAGATGGAGTGGACTGCTGGAAAATCATCTGGTTGAAGGTCTGAGAAGATCTGCAAGTCAGAGTCAACTAAGGTAGTAAGGGTGGAGTTCTTCTAAAGAAGGTTCTACTTTCACAATGTCCTACCAGTGATCTTATGGGTCACTATTATTTATTTATTTATTAGTTTGTCAAACATGTACAAGATAGCAGATATGAATATGAACATGGACATGAACAAAGGAAATGGATACGAATAAATGGGGACAGTAGGACAGGGACGGTAGGCACGCTGGTGCCCTGATGCACTCCCCTTTTATGGACCTCTTAGGAATGGGGTGAGGTCCACGGTAAACTGTTTAAGGTTAAAGTTATGGGGGCTTGGGGATGAAACCACAGAGTCGGGTAGAGCACTCCAGGCGTTGACCACTCTGTTGCTGAAATCCTATTTTCTGCAATCGCGTTTGGAGCAGTTTACCTTGAGTTTATTTCGATTGTTTGCCATGTGTGTTATTGAGGTTGAAGCTGAAGAAGTCATTAACAGGCAAGACATTGTAGCAGACAATTTTGTGTACTGTGCTTAGATCAGACTGCAGGCGGCACAATTCCAGATTGCCCAAGCCCAAAATTTCAAGCCTGGTGGCAAAAGGGATTCTATTGTTTATCTATTAGGATTGTCTATGCAGATTCTCAGTAATCCAGGTCATGGTTGTCCCAAAGGTGTTTTTTTTCAAAAGGCAACTGGACTTTGTTTTTCTCTGAAGATGCTTTGCTTCTCATCCAAGAAGCTTCTTCAGTTCTGAAGCTTCTCATCTCTTCCTTCAAAGTAATGCCAGCAGGAGAAGCTAAGCAAAAAGGTATTCAAGGAAAAACAAAGTCCAGTTGCCTTTTGAAAAAGCACCTTTGGGATAATCACCGAGTTGTTGAATGGAGAAGGAAGTCAACCTAGTAAGTAAGGCAGCTTTCGATCATCCTACAACCCTTTTGTTTTGTTTCAGCCAATTTGCTGCATCATGTGCCTTGCAGGCTATTAATGTAATGCCTCACTGCTTTTGTACCTTGGCCTTAACTCAACAAGCATCACACCATGGATGAGTCTGCTGTGAAAGCAAAAAAAGGGGAGGAAAAGTCCCCACACCCAGCCAAGAAACATATCCACCAACACTTCACCGATTGAAAGCTGAAACCTATCTCTGCTCCTACACCAAGTATCACAGTGAGGAATCTGCCTCTTCCTCTGTGAGCTATTGCAAATCTAGACAGCATACTAAAAAGCAGAGACATCACCCTGCCAACAAAAGTGTGTATAGTCTGTGAAAGTTGGATCATAAGAAAGGCTGAGCGCCAAAAAATTGAGGCCTTTGAATTCTGGTGCTGGAGAAGACTTAGACTACAAGGCGATCAAACTAGTCAGTCCTAGAGGAGATCAATCCTGACTGCTCTTTAGAAGGCCAGATCCTGAAGATGAAACTCAAATACTTTGGCCACCTAATGAGAAGGAAGGACTCACTGGAGAAGAGCCTAATGCTGGGAAAGAGTGAGGGCAAAAGACGAAGGGGACAGCAGAGAAAAAGGTGACTGGATGGAGTCACTGAAGCAGTTAGCATGACCTTAAATGGACTCCAGAGGATGGTAGAGGACAGGAAGGCCTGGAGGAATGTTGTCCATGGGGTCACGATGGGTCGGACACGACTTCGCAACTAAAAACAACAAAGACACCTTAGATGATGCTGTGCACATTTGCTCTGATTGTTCTTCTCTAACTCCTGAATTAGGTTTACTGTTAAGCTAAACTCTATAGCAGGGCTGTCAAACTTCTGGCCCGCGGGCCAAATGTGTCACATGCTGGTCACGCCCACATCTGGTTTAGCGAAGGGGGAAAAAACTCCGGGTACATCACGTGATGCCACCGGGACGACATGAGTTTGATACCCCTGCTCTATAGGGTTGGTCTTTCTTCTTTTTTATATGAGTATATGAGCCTTGGATCACACCGACAGCAACTGAGGTCAGCATCCTACTTTTCATAATAGTTAACCAGGGGTCTTCCAGGGGATTCAAAGACCCTTAAAAGAATTGTCCCCCAACCAATTAATACTTTGTTTTTAGCTTCCTAGCTCTGAACACAAAACTCCATAGATTTTACATGCGTACATACCCCACTCAATCATATATGCACCAGATTAGCTACAGATTTAGCAGCTTAATTTGTGTAACATGATAAATTCAATCTTGATTTAAGCTTTCTGTATTTAGTGTACTGGGTGAACGTATGCTATTTGTTTATAGCACAGAGTATTATGTAAATCCAAAAATCTGGTTAATTTAGTAACCCATCATATAGTAACCCATCATATGCCACCAATAGCCTCTCACCGCCCAGTACGCTCCCATAGAGAGTGGCTTCTCAGGGTGCCGTCAGCCAAACAGTGTCGATTGGCGGCCCCCAGGGGGAGAGCCTTTTCTGTGAGGGCACCCACCATCTGGAACGAGCTCCCCCCAGAGATACAGAAGATTCCGGATCTGCGCACTTTCCGCCGTGCCCTCAAAACATTCCTGTTTCAGCAGGCCGGCCTGGCCTAACTTTCCCTTTATATTGCTTTTTGATTTTATTTTAAACTGGGATGTCTTGAATTATCTAGGACCAGAGTGTTTAGTATATTTTAATTGGTTTTTTATTAACGTTTGTATTACATGTATTTTTATCGTTCGCTGTTCACCGCCCTGAGTCCCTTAGGAATAGGGCGGTATATAAATTAAATAAATATATATATATATATACACACACACACACACACACAACCCCATCATCTTTACAGCCAGGTTGCCACATTGGGATAAGCCATAACATGTATGGATAAACTTGGATAAACTTTGATTAGGGAACCAGATGGCTACAAATGAAAGGGATTGTTAGATTTCATGGAGCAGTCTATTGAGATTCTCAATCATCCGTGTCAGGTTATTTTCCAAAAAGCAACTGGACTTCCTTGGTTTTTTTTTTTTCTTTGAAAATGTTTCACTTCTCATCCAAGAAGCTTCTTCGGTTCAGTTCACTTCTTTGCTCTGCCATCTTCCTTGGAGCTGACACAAATTTCATTTAATGCTGCCTTAGCAGGAAATGATTGCTTCCACCCAGCTCTCATAATTAAAATGGAGTAATGAGTGCTAATGGATATTTATTTGACTGTTACCTTGTCATGCATTTATTGATGCAAATATATTCAGAATCATTAAATGCTTCATCCAGCCCAATAGTTCACAATCTCTGTGGGAATCTCAGTTCCTGCCACCACTTTGGCTACAGCACTGAAACAAAATAGTGATTCCATCTTTGCTTACTAAAGATCCTTTTCTACCAACACTTATTTTTCTCCCTGAGGAAAAAGTCTCCTTAAGCTGTGCTCTGAAATACTTCCTACAAATCCCATGTTCTGTTTATCGAAAACACGTGAACTAAGAACAACCTTCCTACAGTCTAGTGTTCCTCATATATGCCGGAGGACCAAATCTAGAATTCTTAGCCAACTAGCAGATCTGGTTGAGCTCCTAGTTGAAAAAGCTGATCTAGGAAGTAAGTTTAGTTATACCTAGCAGGCTTTATGGTTGATATCAAGCAAGAATATTGGCCTGACGACAGGGGTGGGCTGCTGGGGGTTCGCAGGATTCGAGAGAACCTCTAGCTAAGATTCTTTGCAGTTCGGAGAACCCCCAAATCCCACTCCGGGCTGGTCCTACTCATCCCTCCTCACCCCTCCCAGGAGTCCCCATGCAGCCTGGTCTGAATGCAGGTAAGTGCAGGGTGCGCGTGGAGGCTCAGTGAGGGCAAAAACTGGGCCTACCGGAAGTTCGGGAAGGTTGGAAACAGGCCCATTTCTGGCCTCCAGAGGGCCTCCGGAGCCTGGGGAGGCCATTTTCACCCTCCCGGAGGCTTGAAGAAAACCTCCGGAGCAAGAAAGGGCAAAAACACCCCCTCCCCGCCATGGTGCAGGAGGCTGACTAGGCCATGGCCACCATGGCGATGCCCGCCCAGCAACTGGGCAGACAACCCCTTGCTAAAATTTTTGAAGCCCACCCCTGCCTGTAGAAGATCTCTTTACTGGCCTTACTGAGCATGCTCTGTAGCTGTGGAGTACTGATAAAAATGGGGACAAAGTGGAGGGGGTGGAATAGTTTGGAAAAGGGTACAGCTATTTGGCTGAAGCCCTAAATTCAACACCATCCTTTTAATTGCGGCCATTTAGCAATGTTCACTTCAAATTTATGCTAGATCTCTTTCACTTGACTTTACAAGTACTATGGGGAAATGTAAGAATTAATGCTCAAATAATTATACACACTTATTTTTAGGTTTACATATATGGATAATGACTCATATGGAGTAAGAATAATTCCTAAGGACTGAAGCTTGGATGAGATAAGAATAGCAAACTCTTCAGTAAGGGAACTTCCCTTGGCACTTGGAGCCACCTTAAAATAGATTAAAATTGCTTTTGATTTTAGACTTCTTGGAGTGGAAGTTCACCACAGTTAAAAGCAAAATCAACAATGGGAAAATATCCTAATTTTTCTCAAGTTATCTATGAGGACTCAGTCAGCTAGTTGCAGATGATTATCCTTCTCCAAGGAGTTATTTCAAGATTTTCCTCCAACTGACCTGAATTCTAGAGATGTCACTGCCTTTTTCTGACTTAGATGGGAGACAAGAAAACCCTGTTGATTTGATCCAGCACCCATTGTTCTAGTGACAGGGGGGGAAAAATGTGTGTCACATCAACCACTATTAATTGTGTTGTAGGGACAGAAGAGTTCATATAAACAAAAAGGGCCACTCTCCTCAGGAAAGCTTTGTCAACTGTGTTAGTTAGCAATTTACTATTTCAACTGGTCCATAGTACCAGATCTAGCATAACTCTATCAGCAACAAACTAAGCCTCTTTCTTTTACAGGAGTGGAAATGTGGAGAAGGAATACCTTTAAAATTTTTTTTTTTAAAAAAGCACTCTGAAATTATGGCTTGGCTTGATAGCTCAGATCCATTTTTCCATTAGTACTTGAGGATCTTGATTTTTTGATGTGCAAAGCTCAGTTACCAGCCCTTGGCTGTGATGGCCTTCCATTACCCCCTGCCACAATTTTACAATGAGTATTACAAGAGACTAGGGCTTGTGAAAACATACAGGAGGCTGTCGCAGCTGAAAACAGCACACGAGGTCCATGTGCGGAAATCCCGAGGTCCGTTTTCACTGGCAGAGGATTGCAGGAGGCCGTCGCAGCTGAAAACGGAGCTCAGGAGCCTGTTTTCACTGGCAGAGCAATTGGGCCACCACAGGCACCCCTGACACGTGTGCCGTTGAGCTGGCCACACCCACCCTGGCCACACCCACACACACCCGAGGTCAAACACAACCCTGATGCGGCCCTCAATGAAATCAAGTTTGACACTCCTGGCCCAAGGGTGAAATCTACTTACATTCCCTAGCGGTTCAGAAGTGCACGCGCTGTGCATGTCACATGCACGCGCACACCTTCTGCACATGTGCAGAGGGTTTAAAAACCAGGAAGTAACAACGACCGGGTGGGTGGGCGGAGCCTCGTATTGCCGGCGCTACTGGTTCTCCGAACCATCACCCGCCATTCCTACTGGTTTGGCCGAACCAGTCCAAACCGGTAGCATTTCACCCCTGCCCTGGCCTAAATAATATTCCAAGCTATATTATATACTATATAAAAAATGCTTTCTGGAGTGTGGACAGACAGAATGTTTCCCCACTGTCCTGCAACCCCTCTCTCTTTCTCATCAATATTACCCATTTTACTTCAAGAGAGAGAGCCTCAGAAGATTACCTCAGACTAGTAGACGAGATCCAGCGCCTAGGAAAACTCAGCATGGCCAACTCGCCATCTCGCCATAGCCAAATCCTGAGTTGTCCCCCATTCCAGTGGTGCCAAGCACCCAATGTGTACCAAGGGCATTGAGATGCCACACTTCTCTGCCCATTGCAAAAATGCTAAGCATTGGCCACACAAAAAATAAAAATAAAAAATAAATAAAACCTTGGCTGGTTTGTGTGACAATGATTATCCAGTGCCTCCAGGCATGAAATGCAATTAACCTCCTCTGCACAAGAATAACCAGTAGTGTTAACATCAGTCACCTCCTAACAACATCTAGGCCATTTCCAAATCTGAAAAGGAAGAGGGGAAAACAGAAACAGACTTAAGAGCTAGCAGAAAAGCTCCAGGGCCCCAAACTCTGGCAGCATTAAAGCTTCTTGCCCATTGTTAATGGGTAAGTGGTTATTTTTTGATCCTGAACCACATGAAAAATTGACGCTGTGGCATACTCGCATTTAAAAATAGCAGGGAAGATTTTTATTATTATTATTATTATTGGAACATTTGGGCTAAACACGTGTGGGAAGAAATATCCATCTGGATCAGTTCCAAGCTGGGAGAAAGGCACTGGAGACAAAATGGAGGCTGGAGGCTGATTGGAAAGAGGGTTTAATGACGAAGCAAAACCACATGGGTTCTTCTGGACAGCTGACCACATGGAGTTGAGAATGGGGGAGGGGTTATACCTTCTCTTGGGCTTTGCACTTGAGCTTCCTGTTCCCGTGCAAGAACATGTATTCTATTGGCTGTTGTAGGGGTTACGTAGGGGTCATAGTTGGCTCTATAGGTTGTCTGAGCTCCCAGGTTTGGTTAGAGTTTGCTGGGGGTGGTGCAACTGAAAGGGTGTTGGGCAATTCCTATTGTGGCTAAGGGCTAATCCTACCTTTGTTTAGACCTTGCTGCAGGGGATTTCAAAACATCCTGTCTTGAATGGATTTCTGCCTGCAGTATTTGCTTTGCCTATGAATGGAGCTACCTCGATACTTGGCTTCTTTCAATAAGCTCTTTATCTCTTAAGTGCTGACATCTGCTGAGGGCTATTAAGAAAGGTGGGGGCCGCTCTCTGTCCTTCAGGGAAATACAATATTCTGCCTTTTTAATATTTCCTAAAACATTTCATTCTTCTAGGAGAGGGGTGGGTTCTAACTTTATACACATGTGACCAACTTCCTTTGTTTGGAGAGAAACAGCTCTTGCATCTTTTTCAGTACCAACCTTGGCAACGGGCAGCAAAACAATGGGTGCCCCTATCTTTTTATCACAGACAACTGTTGCTTTCCCAAGCTTCCAGTGCATGTCCAAACTATTATATTCCTTTAAACAAAATTTCAGTCTGCACATTTCTCCAAGCTCATTTGGCTTATAAGCGTTACCTTCTCAACGGTTGAAAAACCGTTGCATATAAGCATCTGAACGCTCAGATCTTGCAGCAGAATCTGGAATGAGGGCTTTTGCAAACCGAAGGGGAAATTTTCGTAGAAATTATCATATAACCTTTGGGTTTCAGGAATTGCTATGAATAACACAAAACATTCACTCACTCAGTGAGGATAATGCCGGCTGTCAAAGCAAGCGCCCTCGCTCTGCATTGTCTTGATAGTGTTGGCTATATACTGTCAAAAGAGGAACCAGCTTTTTATACAATTCCTGAATGGTTAGAATTGGTTCCAAGGGGAGCATTGTTTCATGTGTTGGAAAGAAGGGGCAGAATGGTAGGTAGACCAATTGATAATGAATAGCTTGGAAGTAAAGTTAAATATAAAGAACACTTTATCTCATTAAGAGCATGCCTTTTCTTCCGAATCAAAATTGGAGAGACATTCTGTGTTAGCTTTCACTACTTTCCTCTCCTGGCTGAAAGCAACTTTTCACAAAGACTTTCCCTCCAACTTTTCACAGAAAACTCTCTTCGTGAAGCATTAAAACCTCTTTGCTTCTCCCCAGCAGAATGGCTGCATCTTTTCATTTGAGAAAGTGGGCTCTTGAGGTGGCTCAGAAGTTTATTCTCAGCCAAGCAGGGCACTAGTTCTCATTACGAGAAGCACAGAAGAGTTTCACATTACAGAAAGCCCACAAGACACTGCCTGTGTACCACAATGAGGAGCCACAACCTTTACCACACATTACTTGAAGTGCTAAGGTTGATTAGTACTATACTGGACAGGTAACTGAATAGCAGAGTTGGAAGGGAGATCTTCTAGTCCAACCTTAATTTTTCTTAATTTTTTTTTATTTAATATAAAAATATAAATATAAAGTCTAAAGCATCCTGTTATTAAGACCAGCTGCCTACAATTACTGCAGGTTCAAATCTCACCAGGCTCAAGGTTGACTCAACCTTCCATCCTTTCTAAGGTAGGTAAATTGAGGACCCAGTTGTGGGGGCAATAAGCTGACTTTGTATAAAGATACAAAAGAATGAAGGCTATTGCTTAACGCATTGTAAGCCGCCCTGAGTCTCCGGAGAAGGGCGGCATATAAATCAAAATTAAAATTAAAAAAAAAAAACCCTCTGGTTCAAGCAGGAGACCCTATATCTAAAGTTAGTGTGAAGACCTGGCGCGTGGCACAGAGATAACACAGGCAGCTGGCAGTTCAAACCACCCCTTTATTGCTCCAGACTTCCCCAAATGCTCCCAAGTTTCTGGCATGTCCCAGAGCAAAGTGATGACAAACACCCACACATACCTCAAGCAGCCTCTGGCTGCAAATAGTCCAGCCTAGTGCTATGTACACCATGGCTGCACAGCAATAAATTTAGCAGGGCAAATCAAGGAGTTCAGAAAGCAAAGGATCCAGGTAATCAGTCCACAAAGCCAGAAAGAATGCAAGTACTCTTGGAAAGTTCAAACATCGGCACTCAACACTTCAGGGACTCAGCATTTGTTCCCAACAAACGCCCCCTCCTCACAACATCTCCTTAAGCCTCATTCCCCAGGTGTGCCTTGTGAAGATGGGTGGGGTAATCTTCTACCCAGTAGCCTGCTCAGTCTGCGTTGTTCTCACCTTCTCTCTTCTCTTCGTGCTCTAGGATCAGGAGGGGGGGTCCTTGCTCATTGCCTGAGCTCTGTCTCTCATGTTCATCCTGCCCCTGATCCTCCCTGTCTACAAACTGGTCTAATCTTGAAATGCCCTGGCCTGACTGGCTCTGCTCTTCCCCATTTTCCTCCAAAGCCAACGAAGCTGCCCCCTCAATCTCTGTCGGCACAGGTTCCAGCTCGACTTCCCCCATAGATTCAGGCTCCGATGTGGGCATGACAGTTATAGATATGGGTGCTGAACCTAAAATGTAAATGCTCTGCTATGGAGGCATTACCCTCATAATAATAGTAAGGGATAATTAGGAAGTCATAATAGTGGCTCTCAATTTAGCCTTTTAAAGAAAAGGAGATGTACGAGGGGTCTCTTGACATGGATTAACACAGGGGTCCCCAACCCCCAGGCCTCAGCCCACTACCATGCTGCAGTCTGCTCAGAACTGGGCTGCAGAAATAGTGGGCAAGTGTGTGTGTGCACATATCTCCACTTACACATGCAGCAGGCAGGCGAGTGCGTGTGTGCACACAGCTTCATTTGTGTGAGCAGTGGGCAGTGGGCCACCATCCCTTCTCCTGGCTCCAGCTTGTCTGCAAAGGTTAGAGATTGCTGGATTAACAGATAACAGAAACAGATTCATTGATGGGGGGGGGGTCTTTTTCTGCTGCTGCCAATATGCAGTAGTCTCCCCTTACACAACCAAGCCTCTGCTGGGGTTAAAAAAGCACACTTCATCACAGTTCTGATGCACAAGCAGGTGGCAGTCCTCTCGCAAAGCTGGTTGAGTCCAGGCAGAGTCTTTGAGGGCTCTTTGGGCCCTCAGCTTTGGTTCCCTGTCAGGTGATCCCATCGCTGGCTGGACCCGCTCCTCACCCTCCCCTCCCAGTCACTCCTCGCCTGGCCTGAGAAGGTAAGGGCGACGGCGGAGGATAGAGAAGCAGCCAGGGCAGAGACAGAGAGATACAGAGAGAGGGGGAGAGAGAGAGAGAGAGAGAGAGAGAGAGAGAGAGATACAGAGAGGGGGGGAGAGAAAGGGGGAAAGAGGAAGGGAGAGCAGAGAGAGATATGTCAAAAGGGTTTTGTGATTCCCAGTGTTTTTTAGCAACCGGTTCTCTGCCCTAATGACCGGCTAGGTAGGCATAGCTGGGATGGGGTCATGTGACTGGTGGAAGTAAGTGACATTGAGTTGCCATGCCCACCATGTTTTGTGGCTCCCAGTGTTTTCTTTTCTGTGGGAAACAAGTCCAAATGGCTCTTTAAGTATTGAAGGTTGCAGACCCCTGGTCTAGTTCCATGATGGCGAACCTATAGCACGCGTGCCAGAGGTAGCACACAGCGCCCTCTCTGTGAGCACGCGAGCCATCACCCCAATACAGCTCTGTCGCACATGCGCATGTGCCTCCTGCTGGCCAGCTGGTCTTTGGGTCTCTGCCATGCATGCGCAGGGGGCAGGGGGCATGCAGGGAGGGCATGCATGCATGGTGGTGTGCGTGCAGGGGGCATGTGCACATAAGCGGGGACACAGGGCACATGCAGGGGGCCCCATGTGCATGCATGGGGGTGGGGCACATGCACAGGAGCCTGTGCGCATTGCATTTGGGGGATTTGGGTTCACACGCATGTATTTACGTGCATACACGCACGCTTTGGGCACTCGGTCCAGAAAAGGCTAGCCATCACTGGTCTAGTCAATGAACTGATTGCAACCATTTCAAGGAACAGCCTTTGGTGACCTAACCATTCTTTGCTTCGGTCCCAGCATGACCGCTTTTCAAAAGCCCTCCCGGGAGCCAGGCCAGCCCTTGGTGTTGCCGACAAGCATGTCAAAGTCACGTTTTCCATGCAGAAGGGTTAATTGCTCACATCTCGCTGCTTGAGCTTTGCAGGTGGCTTCACGCCGCTTGAAAGAGTTTGACCGTGTTCTGTGGTTGCCAGGCCTGCCAAGACAACAATCAATCACAGGTAGTTCAGGAAGGGAACTTGGCAGGAAGGAAGCAAAAGTAGACCCAGCTGACCTCTCTCAGGTCACAATCTCACTGCTTTTTGTCAAAGGCGGACAGGTGAGCTTTCCTCCTGCTTGAGCCACTGCAGGTGACACCATCATCAGACGTGTCCCATTATCCCCATCGCCACGGGAAATGTCCCATGGAAATAAAGTGGTTATTCTGCTTCAGTGGGCAAGGTTATAATCATGTCATCTGCCGACAATTAGCTGGGTTGGTGGCACACAAATGACATTTCTCATTTTTCAACCCCACTCCAATATTTTTGTTCAAGGGAAGGTGAAGAGGGACATCTGTAAACACATGAATCTTCTTTGCTTAATGCAGAGGTCTTCAAACTTGGCAGCTTTAAGACTTGTGGACTTCAACTCTATGCTATGCTGGCTGGAGAATTCTGGGAGTTGAAGTCCACAAGTCTAAAAGCTGCCAAGTTTGAAGACGTCTGGCTTAAGGACTGCAGGATTAAGAGGTTCCTTTAACTAGGCTTCTGAAGCTGAATTCAAAGTGGAAAGTTTGATATGGACCAACAAATGCCAACTCATGAAAATCTATTCAAGAAGGAGACTCTGACCATTGAGTGGTTGAATTCACATAAAAGGATCACTTTAGCTTAGCACTTCATGCAAAACGAAGCTCTGTGGTTACAACTCAATTAATCCAGAAAATAGGCTTAGCATAGCAAACTCTGGTTTATTTGACCATGGGCAAGCATTTCATACAGCAAAAGGATAATTGCTCCAATCAAAATCAGTACCCACACACTTTGCATTACAGAGCAGGCCTTTCAGATTAGGATGGTGGTTTTCTGGTTTAGCTCATAGTTTTTATTTTGTCCAAAACATATAGATAATGTATGTAGCTCCCCCATTATTTTACAGTAACTCAGTTCTAGTTAACTCACTGGCCAAGTCCATATTTTATCCTAAACCAGCATTTCACAGCCTTGGCAACTTCAAGATGTGTGAATTTCAGCTCCCAGAATTCCCTAGCCAGCATGCTTTAAGCTATAATGTTATTTGCTTTAGTTTATGATCTCATCTATAAAGTTATAAATCATGGCTGGTGATTTAGCATTATGTGTGAACTATTGTACATGTAATAAACTTTGATTGCAACAATAGTTCACATGAACTATGAAACTATTTTATAGCCAAACAAAGATCTGAAATTAGGACTCTCTACTCATGGCCTTAAATCCCAGTTGCTATTCTATATATTGTTACCTAAAATAGTTTTCAAAAATAAGTCAAGACCATGGTTTTCCCAGTTGCAATGTATGGCTGTGAAGTTGGACCATAAGAAAAGCTGAGCGCCAAAGAATTGAGGCCTTTGAACTCTGCTGCTGGAGAAGACTCCTGCAAGTCCCTTGGACCTCAAGGCAATCAAACCAGTCAGTCCTAGAGGAGATCAACCCTGACTGCTCTTTAGAAGGCCAGATCCTGAAGATGAAATGCAAGTACTTTGACCACCTAATAAGAAGGAAGGACTCACTGGAGAAGAGCCTAATGCTGGGAAAGATTGGGGCAAAAGAAGAAGGGGACGACAGAGAATGAGGTGGCTGGATGGAGTCACTGAAGCAGTCGGTGAGAGCTTAAATGGACTCCAGAGGATGGTAGGAAGGCCTGGAGAAATGTAGTCCATGGGGTCGCGATGGGTCGGACACGACTTCGCAACTAACAACAACAACAACAAATTACAGTAATATAACCTAGAATAATGATAGCTAAGAGGCTGGTTCCATTTTCACTAAGCATGAAGCCTTCCTTTCTTTTCCAGGAGCTACAAACTCTCATCACTCAGCCACCCAAACTGCAGTTGGAGGGTATAAAAAGGACTCATAACAAACCACCATGGACATAAACCATCAGGAACAGCCGCTGTCCAAGATAGGCAAGCTCCTTCTCTCATGTCCTTCCTGAGCCCACACTGCCTGTCTCAGCCCAATTTTCCAAGCAAGGAGGAGGAGGAGGTGGAGAGAAAATGCAGTAGAATCTAGGATTTATCGTGAGTCGCCCTGCTGACTCACGGCTGGTGGGTGTCGTGCAGTCCCACGGAGCTGCCTGATGTTGAGACGTGTCGTGAGCAAGCAGAAGAAACTCTGTCAGCTGCTCGCAGAATGATGCAAACCTCTCTGCTGGTATCCTTGGGCACCATGCCAAGGAAATAAACAGGAACCACGCCATTGCAAGGCAGCCAAATTGCTTTTTGAAAGATCTTTAGAGGAGGGTAGCAACTTTTAAGCACAAAGGTAATACATGTTTAAGGCGTGCACGGTGGCCTAGCGATTAAGACCCTGGGCTTTCCAACCAGAAGGCCAGCAGTTTGAGACCCGAGCATGATGGGTTGAGCTCCCCTCCTGCCCCAGCTCCTGCAAACCTAACAGTTCAAAAACCATGCAAATGCAAGTAGATAAATAGGTACCATTTTGGTGGGAAGGTAACAGCATCTCATGATAGTCATGCCAGTCACAGAAATATCTTTGGATAATACTGACTCCCTCAGCTAGGAAACAGAGATGAGCACTGCCCCCTAGAACTGGACATGACCAGTGGTGGGATTCAGCCAATTCGCACCAATTTGGGAGAACCGGTTGTTAAATCGCTACTGCGATTTGGCGAGATCCGGCCATGAATGGTGTGAATGGGTTTTAATTGTTTTTAATGGTTTAACTTTTAATGTTTTATATATGGTTTTTAAATGCATTGTAAGCAGCCTTGAGCCTTCGGAGAAAGGCGGCATACAAGTTGAACAAATAAATAAATAAATAAATAATTTTCTGAGCAGTTTGGCAAAGTGGTTGTTGGAAGAAATCATTAGGGCAGAGAATCAGTTGTTAAAGTACTTGAATCCCACCACTGGACATGACTGGACAGTTTACCTTTAATACATTTTTAGACATTGTAATTTCCAAGAAGGGTTGGTTACAAAAAGGCAGCAAAATCCAGAAAGAAAGGTAGGAAAGGAACTTAACTTGAATAGCTGATAGGAAAGTTATATCTTAACATAAGAAACACAATGTGCCCTCCAGATGTTTCAACCTATTTGGTCCCACAGACTAAGCCTGATTGAAGTGTAATCCTAACATATGGAACAGGGGTGGGTTCTACTTACCTTTACTACCGGTTTGCAACAGGGCCGCGTGCACATTCTGATGATGTCGGGGTCAGTGGGCGGAGCCTCCCGCTGGTTTTACTACCAGTTCTATACAACCGGTGTGAACCAGGGGCAACCCAACGCTGATATGGAGGTATCAAGTGGTTATTCATTCCAACCCCATTTCTTGTCAGTGCTGAAACTAAACAAAAATAGGCAAATCAGTCTATTTTCAGTCCAAACCATTAGGGCTTTCATTTATTCATAAATCTGTTCCATCCTAAGGTAAAGGTAAAGGTTCCCCTTGCACATACGTGCTAGTCATTCCCGACTCTAGGGGGCGATGCTCATCTCTGTTTCAAAGCCGAAGAGCCAGCACACAACTTTGGAATTAAACCAAAATCTCTGTTATCAAAACTTGGCGAAGAGTGACCGCCAGAACATTCATTCAGGTGGGCATCTAGTTTCATACTGAAGAGCACAATTTATTTATTTATTTTATTTTATTAAATTTCTATACCGCCCTTCTCCCGCAGGACTCAGGGCGGTGAACAGCCACGAGATAAAACAACATAAATACAAAAATTTAAAATGAATTAAAAACAAATTAAATAATTTGGCTGAATTAAAATACCCCATAATTTAAAACAAATTTAAAATTTACATTTAAAAATTTTCATTTAAAAAGGGGAGAAGATTTAGGCCAGGCCAGCTTGATGGAATAGGAAAGTCTTAAGCGCACAACGGAAGGCGCACAGATCCGGGATCCTCCGTATCTCTGGGGGGAGTTTGTTCCAGATCGTAGGTGCCCCCACAGAGAAGGCTCTCCCACTAGGGGCCACCAGTCAACATTGTTTGGCCGACAGCACCCGGAGGAGCCCCTCTCTATGGGAGCGTACTGGCCGGTGGGAGGCTATTGGTGGTAGCAGGCGGTCCCGTAGATAACCAGGTCCTAAGCCATGGAGCACTTTAAAGGTGATAACCAGAACCTTGAAGCGCACTCGGAAGACCACCGGGAGCCAGTGCAGCTCGCGCAGGAGAGGTGTTACATGGGAACTCCACGTTCCCTATACTCAAACTGAAAAGGCTTCTGGAACCCAAATCAGCCATGCTGCATCCAGCAAGTGAGAGGTGGCTTTAACTTCGCCGCTGAATGCAGAGTTAAGTAAGAGAAGAACTTCACTTAACAGTTGTTAAAGGAAGGAGATGCACAGTGGCTTCCCAAGGCAGTCAAAATAACTGCTTCTGTTCCCCAAACTGGGTTAACTCTAATGCATTTTTAATAAAGCCGGGGAGGATATTTTGCACAGGCTCCATTTATGGTCTGAGGACCTGCTGGTGATGTGTTAATAGCTCTGGAGGAAGTGTAAAGGGATGGGGAAGAAGGACTTAACGGCTGTTGCAGAGGGATTAGGGAGCAAAGGAGAAATGTGGTGTCCCTTTCTTAGGAAAAAGCTACACCGAGCTACTTTGATAAGAGGGGGAAAAAAAAGGAAGCAGAGCCAAGAAAATCCTGGGCGGCAGGGGGTGGTGTGTGCAGAGAAGGAGAGAAAAAATAAAGGCAGACAGACCAGTGCAGGTGCCAGGAAAATGGGGGAGTCCACAGTCCCTCATATGCCTCTAGATGTTGTCCTTGATACTTTTTCGTTTCACTTCCTGGGGCACCCAGAGCCTGGAGCATCGCATCTCTCTGCTTGTCACTTGGCTTTAACGCCAAAAGGAGCTTTTTGATACAGCTTACAATACTGAACTGTGCCCGTGTGGCTTGAATGGTTTAATAAGGCTCTTTTTCTCTCCAGCTAACTTATGCCCTTGAAAAAAATAAAATGAAATTAGGGGAGGGGGGGAATAATTGGGCTGCAGCTGCAACAACCAACCTCGAATGCTCTTCTGGGCCATGGGGCTTTTGAACTCTCCCATCGCAAGCCCTGAGCAGTGGCAGAGAGAGGCCAACTGGGGATCAGAGCCCATGGTTCTCTGTCTGTTGCTGGAGGAACAATTCCAGCGAAACAAGCCTCTCTTTGAGGGAAGGTGCAAAAGGAAAAAGGTCTCTTGGGTGGGAGTTGAGCCGGTCTTAGAAGTTGGTCTTTAGTTTAGTTTAGTTTATTCATACTTATATGCCGCCCTTCTCCCAAAGGACTCAGGGTGGCTCGCAACAATAAAACAACAGAACAATAAAAATTAGCACTAAAATAATCCAATTAAAATCCCCAACAGGTTAAAACTAACAACTCCCAGCAGATCAGGAAATTTGTTGGAAAAGCCATGTCTTCAGGTTGCCGCAGAAAGAGCGGAGATGGGGGGCCGTCCGGAGTCCGGTAGGTAATTCGTTCCAAAGGGTTGGTGCACCCACAGAGAACGCCCTCATCCTGGGCGCCACCAGCCGACATTGTCTGGACGATGGCACCCAGAGGAGGGCAGTCCTATGTGAGCGTACTGGGCGGTGGGAGACCGGTAGGAGGTGGTCCTGCAAGTATCCCGGGTCCATGCCATGAAGGGCTTTATAGGTAAGTACCAGCACCTTGAAGCGGATCCGAAGGACTACCGGTAGCCAGTGCAGCTCGCGCAGGAGAGGTATAACACGGGAGTAACGGGAGGCTCCCGTAACAACCCGCGTGGCCGCATTCTGGACCACCTGGAGCCTCCGGGTGCACCATAAGGGCAGCCCCATGTAGAGGGCATTGCAGTAGTCCAGACGGGAGATAATGAGAGCATGAGTGACTGTACGGAGGGCATCCCTATCTAGGAGAAGTTGCAACTGGCGCATCAGGTGAACCTGTGCAAAGGCCCCCCTGGTCACGGCTGTCAGATGGTCAACTAAGGACAGCCGCGAATCCAGGAGGATGCCAAGATTGCGAGCCCTTTCAGAGGGAGTAAGCAACTCCCCTCCCATCAAAAGTGGTGGGGCCGCTAGATCATGGGATGCCAGCATCCACAGCCACTCCCTCTTGGAGGGGTTGAGTTTGAGCCAGATCTGTTCTTTCCCCACATTTTTTTAAAAAAATCTGTCTCCTTCCATCAGGGATGCTCAGGAGGTGTTAGCAGAATGAATGTAGGAGAACAAGCAGAGCTGGGGGAGGAATTAAACAAGTCATCAGCCTGGAGCCATTACATTCCCACAAACGTTCTAAGTTCGACTCCTCTTAAATTCCATTGATCTTTACCTCCTGCCAATTTAGCTTTCTATGTTAGCTGACTAGATTCTCATGTATAGGCTTGAGCAATAAATCTCCTTGACTGTAACTTAATCTATGGTTCTGATTTGTGGTGCCTGACAATGAATTGTATCACTCAGGAGCATCATGGGAAGTTTCAGTGGCAGATGGACTCAATGCTCCAGAACTGCTTGTATCAGGCAGAGAGCTCTGGCTAATTTTGCCCAAGTGCTTAGACCTTAAAACAGCACCGTCCTTTTCCATCGAATCTTTCTTCAAGAAAATGTCCATAATCTGTAACATACAGATTTCTATACAAAGGAAGAATAGATGTCTTCTTCTCTGGATTTCTCTCTAGATATTCCAACTCTCTAGTTTTCCCAAACTTGGCAACTTTAAGATATGTGGATGTCAATTCCCAGAATTCTCCAGCCAGCAGGCATATGTTTTTTCTCCCTCTATCACTTTAAATGACCGGTGTGTACATGGGCATTGATAAAATGCTTCCAGAAAGGAAACCATGCTTTGATTTTACATGGAGATCAGAGCTGGTATTCAGCCGGTTCAGACTGGTTCTGGCAAACCGGTAGCGGAAATTTTGAGTAGTTCAGAGAACCGGCAAATACCATCTTTGGTTGGCCCCTCCCCTTCCAGGAGTCCCCACATGCCCTGTTTTGGCTCCCAGGGGGCTGCAGGGAGGCCTAGCCTGTAAGACTGGGGCACCCAATCGATCTATTCCCGTGATGGCGAACCTATGGCACGCATGCCACAGGTGGCATGCGGAGCCATGTTGCCTGGCACGCTAGCTCAGCTCCGTCAGCTGATTTTGGGCCCACCAGAAGAGGGCCTGGGGGGGGGGGAAGGCCCGTTTTTCTTTCTCCCTGGCTCCAGATCCTCTCTATGCATCTGGGGAGGGCGAAAACGGCCTTTCTCACCCCCTCGGAGGCCTGAAACGGTCCGTTTCTCAACTTCCGACCTCTGAGGGGGTGGGGAAGGCTGTTTTCGCCCTCCCCAGATGCATAGAGAGGATCTGGAGCCAGGTGAGAAAGAAAAACGGGCCTACCGGGCCATCACGTGCCAGGAGTGGGGGGGAAAGGGGGTTGCGCTCGCATGCGTGTGGCGGGGCACATAGAATTATGGGTGTGGGCACACGCACATGCAAACCTCCCCCACCCACCCCCCTTCCTGGCATGCAATGGCAAAAAGGTTAGTCATCACTGATCTATTCGCTGCCTTCCAGCTGATTGGCATAGTCGGTCTATTGCTGCCTCCCAACTGATCAGCTGGGTCTTCTTTTGTTGACCTGCACAGGAGAATGGAGCTGGAAAGCAGGCTAGTGGGGTGGGGAGGGAATGGGGATTTTGCAGTATCCTTCCCCTGTCACACCCATCAAGCCACGCCCACCAAGCCACACCCACTGAACTGGTAGTAAAAAAATTTGAAACCCACCACTGATGGAGATGCAGCAAGATTCTTTGTTTTACATGTGTTTCTCCAGAACACTCAATTTATCCAGCAAATACCATACAAAACTGGATGTGGTGCAACCATATATACAGTACATTTAAATTAGGATTGCTTTTTTTATTTACAGAATTCATAATCAATTTGATTATATGCTGGTCTTATGGGAAAGGAGCAAAGAGGCATATGGTCTATTAGATGAGCAAATCCCATCTCCGTCATTAGTTTCTTTTTTTAAAAAAAAATAACTTTGGGCCCAATCAAATCATGGACTAAAAGATTGGGAAGAAATCCAATCTATCTACTCTTTAACAAAGAAATTCTATCATAGACCAGGAATGGTGTCTTTTTTGCATTTCTCTCATTAGTTTAGGCTGGGGATTACTGTCTTCCCTTTGGAAAACTCTATAGTTTTGTGGATGGAATGAGAAAGTGGGGGGAAGCCAAGGAGGCTGCAGTCCAGTTGAAAGAGTATTGTATGTTGAAAAACAGGACGTTGCTTTGGAAACAAATAAAAGGGCAAGGACATGATTCCCCATTCCTCAGCATTTCTTCAAAATTCTCCTTTCCTTTCAGAAGCAAAGTCTCTTTCATCCAAGTAAATAAAAAATGGCTGGGGTGAAAAAAAATGTGGTGAGAGAAATATCTAGTATGTCTAGACATACTAGATATACTACTAAATGTGTCTAGTCTAATGAAAAGAAGGACTAGGAGAGACATGATAGCAGCGTTCCAATATTTGAGGGCCTCCTACAAAGGAGTTCGGGTGGATAAAACTATGTCCCAAAGCACCAAAAGGCGAGACGAGAAAAAATGGATGCAAACTAACCAAGGAGAGAAGCAATCTAGAACTAAGAAGAAAATTCTTAACAATTGTTATGGATATAGTTGTGAGATAACCAGGAATGGTTATAAAGCAGAGCATAGAGTTTTGCACACGGAAACGGTGCTGAGAGTAGTTGTGAATAAACTGCATACAAACTGGTTTTTAAAGTAGTTTACTTATAGAGCAAAGCAAATTGATAGTACAGTGGTCTAAGCACCCTGTTATTAACACAGCTGCCTGCAATTACTGCTGGTTCGAATCTCTCCAAGGCTCAAGGTTGACTCAGCCTTCCATCCTTTCTAAGGTAGGTGAAATGAGGACCCAGATTGTGGGGGCAATAAGCTGACTTTGTATAAATATACAAAAGTATGAAGGCTATTGCTTAACACATTGTAAGCCGCCATGAGTCTCCGGAGAAGGGCGGCATATAAATCAAATTAAAAAAAAAAATTCATAGTTTTTACCAATCCAAGTCTTAGCCATGCATAATCAATCCAGAGATACAAAACTTCTTACCGGTTCGTAGAACAATACATAAATCATTCAGGAACAATAAAAGAAAAAACAGTTCATAAAAGCAGTAATAAATAAACCATGATCAAATTGACCATGTAAAGAGATCAAAGATATCTACAACATAGCAGCAGGTAACAATATGGTGTAATGTCCACACTGACCACAATCAAGCTCTCCTTAAATACAGTTGCTACAGAGGTCATCCAATCAGGATGCAGTATGACTCAACAAGACTCTTAAAGCTATATTATACATATTCATACTATAAACATATAATGTTGCCTTATATATTACCTGGCCAACTAGTTAGGCAATGACCATTTCCTAACAACGATGAGAGCGAGTGAAACAGCTTGTTTCAGAAGTTGTGGGGGCTCCATCACTGGAGGCTTTCAAAAAGAGACTGCACAACCATTTATCTGAAATGGTTCAGGATAGTAACAGTAACAGAGATGGAAGGGACTTTGGAGGTCATCTAGTCCAACCCCCTGTTCACGCAGGAGACCTGTACTAGGGATTCAAACCGCCGAACTGCCAACCTTTCTGATCGACAAGCTCAGTGTCTTAGCCACTGAGCCACCTGGTCACCTAGGATCTCCTGCTCGAGCAGGGGGTTGGATTAGAAGACCTCCAAGGTCCCTTCCAACTTATTTATTTATTTATTTATTTATTTATTTATTTATTTATTTATTATTGTGATTTATATGCCACCATTCTCCCAAGGGGCTCAGGGTGGCTTACAAAAACAATATCCAATACAAACCACAATAAAACTAAAATCAACAACCCAATTAAAACAATTTAAAATTATAACAATGTACACCCATAACGGATCAGTTAAGTTGACGAAAGAGCCACGTCTTCAACTCACGATGGAAGGAAAGGAGCTCGGGGGCTGTCCTGAGCTCGGTGGGCAAATCATTCCAGAATTCTATGAGTTAAATCAGCTGGATACTATATTGGCTAAATAGATGGTTTCTAAGTACACAGAGGGCTCCAGCATCTGCCTGTCACTTGTAATCTTTTTACTGAAGATGATTTATTTTATTTTATTTTTAATTACATGCCCCCCATTCCCTTAACAGCTCTGGGCAGCTTTCAATACGATGCACAATAATTGGGCACATTCAACTCTCACCGACTTTGCTCTTCAGGAGCCAAAATATCTCCAAATTTACTCCCGCCGTTGACTAAGCCCTTGCTTCCTTGCTGCTAAAAAATCTGTGCCCAGCAACTGATCTGTGCAATTAGAGAATGACTAAATGAGCCACGCTAAGGGGCATCTGGAGCCAGCCACAAGAAGTCACGTAACCGGACAGCCGTTCTCATCCATTATAGAAGAGCATTATTATTTGAATACAAAAATTCAGCCTGGACTTCAATAAAGGCCTGTCCTGATGAAGCCGAGACAAAGGAAATCTTCAGAGGAAATTCACTAACTCTGCAGCATAAATTACTCCAGGTAAATATTCAGCTGCCATGATCTTCATGCCACTGCAGCTATCAATCAGGTGCTGATAAAGAAATGAAATAGTAGTAATTTCCCTGCTTTTTTTTCCCCTTCATTTCCCCAACTTTACAGAGAGAAGACTGTATCTCAGAAAATACCTTGGGATAAAAGAAATCCTGAAAGAACAGAGGATCCCAGAACAGGATTTCAGTGCCATCTTATGCTATCTAACCTGAAGGATGTTCTACTGACCCAAGTCCAATCAGGACAACAGAGTTGGAAGGGACCTTGGAGGTCTTCTAGTCCAACCCTCTGCTTAGACAGGAAACCCTACACCACTTCAGACAAATGGTTATCCAACATCTTCTTAAAAACTTCCAGTGTTGGAGCATTCACAACTTCTGCAGGCAAGTTGTTCCACTGATTAATTGTCCTCACTGTCAGGAAATTTCTCCTTAGTTCTAGGTTGCTTCGCTCCTTGATTAGTTTCCACCCATTGCTTCTTGTCCTGCCTTCAGGGGCTTTGGAGAATAGCTTGACTCCCTCTTCTTTGTGGCAGCCCCTGAGATATTGGACCACTGCAATCATGTCTCCCCTAGTCCTTCTTTTCATTAAACTAGACATACCCAGTTCCTGCAACCGTTCTTCATATGTTTTAGCCTCCAGTCCCCTAATCATCTTTGTTGCTCTTCTCTGCATTCTTCCCAGAGTCTCCACATCTTTTTTACATCGTAGCGACCAAAACTGAATGCAATATTCCAAGTGTGGCCCTACCAAGGCATTATAAAGTGGTATTAACACTTCACGTGATCGTGATTCTATCCCTCTGTTTATGCAGCCGAGAGCAGTGTTGGTAGTGATTCCTATCCCGTTTACCCTATCAGGCTGACATCAATCTTGCAAGTGTGAAAGTACAATCCTCACACACACACACACACACACACACACACATCTCCTTTACTGCTGGAGAAACTAGTGATGGTCTCTTCCGAGCCTTTTGTCTCTCCCAGTATCCGGTTCAGGGCTATGCTGTCTCTTATCTGATTGGTTTCTTGGCAGCATTTCTTAGTCCAATCTCCCAAAGTCTTCTCCACATACTCTCATAAAGGCCATAAGGAGGCCCCAGATGTGCTACAACACACTGAAAGACATTAGAAAGAGACCCGTTCCATCCATACCACTATGGCTTTTTACTCCCCAAAGCAATGGTTGTCCTCACTACAGTATTGTCAGCTTCAACATCCTGCTAACACTTCTTTCATCTATGTCTTACTTCATGTTATGAACACTTGTCTGTTCAGATTAAAACAAACAAACCCGAGTGGTTTTACTGCAGAGCTGCCAGGTTACCAATCCCAACAAAGGACCTACTTGGAGCAGTCAAAAACCCAAGAGCTGGGAAGTGGGGTGAGATAGGTGCTCCCTCCAATATTGTTACAGACATTATCCTGTCCCAGATCCAAGGAAAATCTAGGCTCCATTGCGCTTTCCGCTACATGGCAGCTGAGCTGAAGATCAATTGGCCCAAATTGGCAAGGCTGTCATAGGATCAAAGAGACTTGGAGCTGCTTTCAGACTGGCACAAAATCATCACACGGGGCTGGTAAAGAGAGGCAGAGGCAAATTGCCCTTAAACAATCTGAGAACAAAGGCAAGAATTCTCCCTAGGACGCTTTTAAAACTTTTCCCCCTCCAGCATGGGGAAAGCAGTCCTGCCTCGCAAAGTGGGAAATTGCCCGGAAATGGGCTGAGAGAAGGAGAGCATCTTCCACCAAAGTAAGACTCGTTCCGGCTTTTCCAAAGTTTTAAAGAGAAGAGACATTCCATGCCTAGAGGGCAGTGGAGCAATTTTGATTTTAAAGAGAGAAAGAAAGGGAGGGAGGGAGGGAGGGAGAGAGAGAGATGACTCGGGAGAAGTGAGCTTTAACAACTCCTGATCCAGTCCCTGGGCATTCATTAATGTTTCATGGTGCTTTCAATTATTGCCTTCTCTGCCACTGCCATCATCTGTCTCTTCAAATCGACAGTATAATAACCACTCAAGCAGAAATCCACTCTTCTGTCTGCCCATCCTCTCCTCAGCTTATTCCCCACTCCTGCCTAGCCAGAGCGACTAATTCTCCTCCAGATCCCTGCCAGGAACTCTCAGGGGCTCAGCCGCCACCCAGCCCTGCCTGCCCTTACCTGGCTAGGCAGGAGGAGGAGGGAGAAGGAGAGAAGCTTGGTGGGGTGGCAGCCATCTTCTGCAGGAGAAAGCAGGAGGTTTTATTCCTCCACCTTCCACCTTCATCTCAACCCTCTTCCCTTCCATGGTTCACAATCTCTACACATGGCTCACTTTGACAACTTACAGCTTAAAGGCATCAGATGCTGGGATGAAATGGGACCCCCTTCCCAGTCTTCTTTCTGAACAGATACACAGGATACCAATTTGGGTTCAAAAAGTACTATTCGACAGGGGTGGGCTTCAAAAATTGCAGCAATGGGTTCTCTGTCTGGTTGCTGGATGGGTGTGGCCATGGTGGGCGTGGCCTAGTCAGCCTCCTGCACCACAGCGGGGGGGGGGGGCACCTTTTCGCCTTCCCCAGGCTCCGGAGGCTTTCCTCAAGCCTCTGGAATGGTGAAAACTGCTTCCCCCAGGCTCCAGAGGCTCTCCAGAGGCCGTAAACGGGCCCGTTTCCAGCCTTGTCTGTCTCTATTTCTGGCTTCATTGAATGCTATTGACTACCACCTGGGAACAGATGAGTGGTTGTGCAAGGCAAATTAGAAATAGAAATAAAAATAGAATAAGAGTTGGAAGGGACCTTGGAGGGCTTCTAGTCCAACCCCCTGCCCAGGCAGGAAACCCTACACCACTTCAGACAAATGATTATCCAACATCTTCTTAAAAACTTCCAGTGTTGGAACATTCGCAACTTCTGCAGACAAGTTGTGAATGAAAAACTGGTGAGACCACCTCACTTTTGTATGAAGAGCCAGTTTGAGGACGAGTTTGAAGATTTATTGATTAGCGTTTTGTATGATTTGAGGTCTACATTTATAGTTTTCAACCTTTGCTTATCTGACAGTTGTAGAAAACGATCATTTCAGTTACAAACAATCATAATTAGGATAAGAGAACTAAGGAGAAATTTCCTGACAGTTAGAACAATTAATAAGTGGAACAACTTGCCTCCAGAATTTGTGAATGCTCCAACACTGGAAGTTTTTAAGAAGATGTTGGATAACCATTTGACTGAAGTGATGTAGGGTTTCCTGCCTAAGCAGAGGGTTGGACTAGAAGACCTCCAAGGTCCCTTCCAACTCTGTTATTCTATTCTATTCTATTCTATTCTATTCTATTCTATTCTATTCTATTCTATTCTATTCTATTCTATTCTATTCTATTCTATTCTATTCCCTTAATGGGGTGTCAAAAGAAGCCTCAAAGAGTGCAGATTGCCTACTTCCTTGTCGCCCATACACTAAGGAATGAAAATGGTAACCAGACTTCCACCCATTTGGATAACTTTCCAAATTAGCTATCGTTGTCTGTTGCTTTAACTTTTTACACTATAAAATGCATTTGAATCCAGAAAATCTGATTCAGGGAGCTGATCATATTCAGATGCCTGAACCAGTTCAAATGTCCAGCTCAGATAGTAAAATCAGTTCAGGTCAGTTTGTATCACTGAGCTGAGTAGCCGGATCAAGTTAATTTGACTCAGTCTTTTATATCATCTTTTTTAAAAAAGAAAGATTTGTGCATGTACCCAAATTGTCCAAAATCAATTTGGAGGCCTCCAAGTTAACAATCTAAATCAATTTTCCAATTCAGTTCAGAAACCCCGTTTAGTTCAGAGATTCAACTGAATGGCTTTCAGATCAAATCCTTGACTTGATTCATACACTCCTACTACAGAACATTAAGCAATGTTGTGGCAGCTTGTTGCTTGTGTCCTTAGTCCACTCTCCATTCAGCATTGCAAGATCTCAGTTTGTTCATCACTATCGAAGCCTTTTCTTTTCCTTGTTTCTCTCTCTCTTTTTAAATGTTCGATTTTTGATACACTCCAGCTGGAAACGTTTTTGAGAAAATGGACCCACAGCAATAATGGTGATCAGCAGTGGTGGGCTGCATCCGGTTTAACAACCAGTTCTGTGAGTGCACACTTTGCACCGCGCATACACGCAGCGTTCAAAATACAGCAATTTGAAGCTCAGCTGCTTACCTTCTAAAGCAGACCCGGTTAGTAGAACAGCTGAGGCGTGGAAATCAGCTGTATCGCGCGAATCAGCTGAGTCAGAAAGAAGGAAATATAGGACAGGATAGGGTGGGGGCCAGCTAATTGTTGGAACTACCAGTTCGCTAAAACCGATCCGAACCGGCGGCAGCCCACCACTAGTGATCAGCCATCTTTCAAAATGGGAAAAGAAGAAACATTGCTTTCCTCTATTCCCACCTTTGACTGGAATGGTGCAGTTTAGTAAGACTTGCTTGCATTCCCACCATACATTCAAAGTGCTGTAGGAGTCCACCAATGGTGATCACTATATGGTTTTGTACTCAGTCAATTAAATTCAATTCAGCAAACCCATCCAGCGTGCTATTTGAAGACATCTGTATAATTTCCTCTAGTTACTGTGGGGTTAACCTATTAAATTTTCATTCCAATGGCTGAGAGCAAGGTTTACAGAACATCACAAATATAGAATAAATTATGCCGTTTTTAAAATCTAATCCTCAATCAACATAGGTCTGCATTAAATTGCCCCCACGTTCCAGGTGTAGAAGCTGGGGCAGAAAAAGAGTCACACAGATTTTTTTAAGAAGCTTTATCTAAGTGAGTTTAGCTTAAAATGTAACTTTTGAATCCACCCATTTCCTAATCCAAAATAGAGAAGAGTCTTCATTTTGTCTAGAGTAGACTTTCCAAAAGCAGGTTTCACCATGGAGTAAACATGGTTAGGAATAAGAAAGAAGTTAGATTGCTCATGTTCATAATCTCCTCCACTTTAACATTGCTCTGATTTAAAAGAGAAATATAATATATCTTGTTCTAATGGGGAAAAATGTAACTAGGTAATCAGTATGAGCAGTGGTGGGGATTCAAATAATTTAACAACCTGTTCTCTGCCCTAATGATTCCTTCCAACAACCAGTTCACCAAACTGCTCAGAAAGTTAACAACCGGTTCTTCCGAAGTGGTGCGAACTGGCTGAATCCCACCACTGAGTATGAACCATGGTGGTGCAGTGGTTTGAATGCAGTTTTGTAGGCTAACTCATTGCTCACTGCTAGGAGTTCAATCCTGACCAGCTCAAGGTTGACTCAGCCTTCCATCCTTCCTAGGTCAGTAAAATGAGGACCCAGATTGTTGGTGGCAATAGGCTGACTCTGTAAACCACTTAGAGAGGGCTGTAAAAGCATTATGAAGCGGCATGTAAAGTCTAAATGATATTGCTATTCCTTTGGATAGATGGTAGATAACATCAATCTTTGTTCTCCTCTCACCTGGGTTTTTTTTCTCAATATGCAGGACTCAGATATGATGGATCTTCCAAAAAGGACCTTCCTACATATAGAAGATCCCATAGTCATCCTACTGAAAATCTACCCTTTCAGCTGATTGACATAGAGATGCCTAGTTATCCTTGTAAGCTAATAGTACTCAGGAAAGCTAACCAAGCATAGGAGATGGAACTGTAGATGTATTTATTGATCTGATGTATAGATTTGATGGTCATTTTGCCAAAAGCTCATTAAGTAGATGTAGACCACTCTAGGCCCAGTAGCAAAAAAATAAAAATAAAAATGGTTAGGATTCTCAAAGCAGTCTCTCCTTTTTAAAAAACCACTGCTAACAGAAAGAAGAAAGGGGACATCAAATGGAATAACAGGACTTTGACTGCAATATTCCATGCTCCCACTAGATAGTAGCAAAATACGCTCATTTCCATCTATTTGCTTCCATCTAGTGGTCATATAGAAATTTACATACAGATTCTCTAATGCACTAGAACAGGGGTGTCAAACTTGATTTCATTGAGGGCCACATCAGGGTTGTGTTTGACCTCAGGGGTCCAGGGTGGGTGTGGCCAGGGTGGACATGGCCAGGGTGGGCGTGGCCCGCTCAACATTACTTGTGTCAGGGGCACCTGTGGCAGCCTGAATGCTCTGTCAGTGAAAACGGACTCCTGAGCTTGGTTTTTAGCTGCCATGGGCTCCTACAACCCTCTGCGAGCGAAACCGGAGCTTGGGACGGCCGCAGGCAGGGGTGAAATCCAGCAGGTTTTGACAGGTTCTGGAGAACCGGTAGTGGAAATTTTGAGTAATTTGGACAACTGGCAAATACTACTTCTGACTGGCCACAGAGTGGGGTGGGAATGGAGATTTTGCAATATCCTTCTCCCAGGAGTGGGGAGGGAATGGGGATTTTGCAATATCCTTCTCCCAGGAGTGGGGAGGGAATGGAGATTTTGCAGTATCCTGCTCCTGTCATGCCCACCAAGCTATGTCCACCAAGCCACACCCACAGAACCGGTAGTAAAAAAATTTGGATTTCACCACTGGCCACTGGCAGGGCCGATCCTTCGCTGTTTCCACAGGCGGCCCTGTGGGCCAGATCTTGAGTTTGACACCCCTGCACTAGAAAGAAAATGGGAATGTCCCAAAACAGGAAAAAAAAATTGGCATGAATACTGCTCCGGTTCTGGCCCCAACCTAAAGGTTTCTTTGCCCTGAATCTCTCTGCTTCAGCCCTTGATCTACAAACACTACAGGGTTGTGGAGAACATTTCAAGAAGTGTTTTGAATCCTCAAAAATAGTTTATCTGTATACTAAGCCTTGAGCACGCATCCAACTATATTGCCGTTTGAGCAACATTTTGCCAAAAAAATAAAGGGGAGGAGGGAGAAAAGCTGAACCCTGCATATGGAGATGAATATATGAGATTGGCTCCCCACGAGCAGGGATCCAACATGGGCAGACTTTTCCGGCAGTTACCAGATGGTCGCATGAGTTGGCCCTCAGTCATCCATGGGTAGATTCCAGTTTTCCATTGGCACAGGCGAATTTCGTTCCTCTGGCTTCCCTCATCCCTCCACCAACATTTTCTTTTTTCACAAATTGGGCTCACGACAAGACCGTTGAAAGCCTTGCATGGGTTCTGCCCAGGAAGCACCAAGCCTAAGGTGAGCTTTCTTCATATTGATCTGGACAAGGGTGAAAACTAAGTCTCTGGAAGGCTGGAGACATATAAGGGAGTCTAGAATGGCAGCCGAGATCTTGCTTTGCAGAAGGAAAGTCACGATCCAAACTGCGGAGTGATTTTCTGTTTAAAAGAGCAGTTCAGAACAAGGTTGAGGTACCTAGAGACGGTATACGCAACCCTCTCCTCTCCCCACACACAACCCTTCAAGTGCAGAAATTGGAGGGTATGATGGAACATTGGCGGTGTGTGCACCTAGGCTCCCTTAAAAAGCAGGAAGCAGAGTCTCGGTCCCGGCAAAACCTCTTTTATTTACATGACTGTGAATTACTTTCATTCACAGTCAGCAAGGCCTGTCCAAACAGTCTTTCCGAGGAATAGTTATCAACACACCTTATCTCGCTTGGCAAGTTGCCACGTAACTTGGTTCCAACCGCAATACAAGGCCAAACTTGGCACAGAGTCTCTCAGAATCATGAAAAGAACGAATTGCTTCCTACAAAAGCCCAACCCCTGTTCGCTCCTTTTTTGTTCCCTATGGGAGGGCCAATCACCTCCAAGGTGTGGCTTTACTCCCAAGTCGAACCTGCTTTCTGAGTTGTTCTTGTCTTCTGCCAGCTCTGTGCACGCACACACTGGGAACAGGCTCCAGCTGTTCCTCTGTCTCACTGCTGTCTGTCTCTCTCTCTGCCTCCAACGCAGAGCCCTCGACTGAGCTTTCCCCAGACTCCAGGACTGGCCCATGTTCCTCCCCAACCTCCTCACTGTCCGAATCTGCTGCCAGCGGGCCATAACAGCAGGAGACCATGGAAAACCCTTTGTAAGTGAATGAACAGACTAAAACAAAAGATGCCCCCAATTAAAAAAACCCAAATCCTTATCCAGGCGTCCAATGCTACATTCCCCAGTTTGCGTGATTGGTTTAACATCTACCCAGTTTAACCCTGAGAATACCTGGAGGCAGGAATGGTCCAAGGTACCTTCTTATGGCCTGATCATTAGTGATTCCTTTACGAAAACCACCTGGTTTTAACCTGCTCACTCTTGTCTGGACTAAATTGAACAGAATTAGGTGTGATAGTGGAAGAAGTGCCTCTGCCCTGTAGGGATGGAAAGATTCCCCTTCCCTTGCGATTGGGGTGCCAACATGCAAACTATTAAACATATTATTCAGGATTTCTCATGATGTTCATTCTATATGGTTCCCTAGAAGATCTGCATGAAGCAATTCCAGAAGACATTGGTCCAATTAGTCACTGCCATACCCCCATAGAAGTTTTGTATATAATTATGTCGCTTGTGTGTATATGTTTACTTCTGTACTGTCATGTTCTCATCAAGAACCGAGGTGGCGCAGTGGTTAGAGTGCAATACTGCAGGCTACTTCAGCTGACTGCTAGCTGCAGTTCGGCAGTTCAAATCTCACCGGCTCAAGGTTGACTCAGCCTTCCATCCTTCCAAGGTGGGTAAAATGAGGACCCAGATTGTTGGGGGCAATAAGCTGACTCTGTAAACCACTTAGAGAGGGCTGTAAAAGCATTATGAAGCTGTATATAAGTCTAAGTGCTATTGCTCTCCTTCCCTCCACCACCTCCTCCTCCTCTCCTTCTTTTACCTCCTTTTAATCTTATAAAGAATGCAGTGGTGAGAATGCAGCATTGCAGGCTAACTCTGCCCACTGCCAAGAGTTCGAATCTCACCAGGGTCAAGGTTGACTCAGCCTTCCATCCTTCCCAGGTCGGTAAAATGAGGGCCCAGATTGTTGGGGGCAATAGGCTGACTCTGTAAACTGCTTAGAGAGGGCTGTAAAAAACACTATGAAGTGGTATATAAGTCTAAGTGCTATAGCTATTGCTATGTGTTTAGCTAAATAATAATTATTGCCGACCTCAGCCCCTTGCTCCCTCCATTGTGGCTACTGGGAACTTCCTTCACATGTAGAGTTCTGTCCGTAGCTCAGCAAGTATTGTATGAATCCCACAACATCAGCTGTACATCAGTTGTGGGTAGATGGACAAATATTGAAGCAGGAGAATTTTCATGCATGACAATTTTCAGAGATAAGGAACTTCCAATTCCTGTACTGAGATGAGTTTCATAATTGCTGAATGGCTCGAATAGCATAGGAATGTAGGAAGTTAACACCCATTCCTCTCCTAGGAAAATGAGATATTTTAGGAAATATTAAAAGGGCAGAATATTTCCCCTAAAAGGGAGGCAGAAACTCACATACACACCCCTTTGTCAATGGGCCATTAAGGCCTGGGCTAGTCTATTCTATACAACAGAGATCTACCTCTTTCAGGCAGAGCCATAATAGGAATTGCCCAAAGCCCCTTCATTACATCATCACCCAGCAAGGCTCAACCAAGCCAGGGACACAGACAACCTAAAAAGTTACCCCTGCATGATCCCATGGGAGTCTGACAACCAATCAGAATACAAGCTCAAATTCAAAAGCCCAGAGAGGGCACAAAACCCAGGAACTCTCAGCATCTCTTCCCTTTTTTTGCCCAGGATGCCAAACCATGTGGTCCTGTCCATCATTAAACCATCTTTCCAATCAGCCACAGTGTTTCCAGTGTCTTTCTCTCCATTTGGAACTGAACCCAGATGGGGAAACCCAGTTCTGAGAGGCCTGCATAGGAATCAGGGGCTGGGAATGCACAACACTCTTCACCTGACATGGTGACCTGGAACAAGCCACCATGTAGCTTGTGTGAATTATGTAATTTGGGTCAGTGATGTCATGCAAATGACCTACATTTCTTCATCTGTATTATGTGATGTCATCCCCACACACATGGTGTCATTGCCTCCCTTGACAGTGCCTTAGATGGCCTTGTAGTTCCTTAAAGATTTGCAGTTGCACTTAAGCATCAAACCAAACTATATTAGCTTTACAGTAATTTGTCTCTCTGGTGCTTGACATTTTGTGCAAACACAACCCTTTGGTTAGATTGTGGCATAAGGCATTGTGCAAATCCCTTTAATATAACCAGGTTAAGCAAGAGATCTCAATCCAGCACTTTCAAGCCATGCCAGTGGTAGATGATTAGCGTAGCTGACTTCTTTCAGACCATTCAGACATATAATTGCAAGCATCACCAGATTAGGACAGAACAGTGCTGTTACACCAGCTGTCCCTGGGACATTAAGAGTTAAATAATTAAAAATGCATTTGAATACATTCATTTGATTTTGCATTCCATCCGGTTCCCTATGTCACTTTTCTTTTGCCAAGATGACTTTGTTTACACACAGCCAAATATTTTGTGTTGCACTTTGCCATTGTGTTGGTTTGACAGATGAATTCCTACATGGTACATGCCATATGTGCTTAGAACAGGAGTGTCAAACTCGATTTCATTGAGGGCCACATCAGGGTGGAGTTTGATCTCAGGCAGCCATGGTCAGCGTGGCCATGGTAGGCGTGGCCAACTCGACCTCACTCGGGTTGGGGGTACCTGTGGTGGCCCAAGCTCTTTGCCAGCGAAAACGGGCTCCTGAGGTCCATTTTTGGCTGCAACGGCCTCTTGCAACCCTCTGCCAGCAAAAACGGAACTCGGGAGCTCATTTTCGCTGGCAGAGGTACCATGGGCTGGTCCTTTGCCATTTCCAGGGCGGCCCTGCGGGCCAGATCTAAGCACCCCATGGGCCAGATCTGTCCCCGGGCCTTGAATTTGACATGCCTGGCTTAGAATTACAATTTTAAGATGTTTCAGCCAGATTCACCATATCTAGACCATCTCAAGCCTGGGACCATTGCCATAAAAAAGAATTAGTCACTAAACAGAGCAATAGGAGCGGCGATCTCTATCCCCACACCCCCACACCATAATTCCTCAGCATGTCACACTTAGATTGCCACACAGTGGTGTGTGTGTGTGTTTTTCTTTTTATAGAAATGCCTCTTCTCCTGCTTCTACATCCCATTTTAGTTCTGCAGAATAATTGCCAAGTTTTGGACAAGAGCTCAGAAAATAGTTTTACTCTTTGGGAAAGACATTAGCGCACCTGGATGGAAAACATATTTGCACTAGCTATCCATGAATTAGTCTTCTACCAACACCGGGAAATCTGATCAATATTAATCCAGGTGGTCACAGTTTAGTTTGTTGTGAAGACTTGACTACTCTGATATACTCATATGTATCCCTCTTTTGTTTTTAATATCTTTTTATATCTTTACACTTTTCTTTTCTGCTTTGCTTTGTTTTCCTCTCTTTATTGTTATTTATTATTGTCCTTAGCGATCATTTTCTTTTTATCTTACTATTTCATTTATCTTATTATCTTACAAAGGAGTACAAAAATATTTTTTTTAAAGACCTAGTCATTCAGCATTCAGATAAAAGGCATTCCATGAAAAGATTTTAGGGTTAGAATCAGTGGTGGGTTTCAAAATTTTTTACTACCGGTTCTGTGGGTGTGGCTTGGTGGGCATGGCAGGGGAAGGATACTGTAAAATCTCCATTCCCTCCCCAATCCAGGGGAAGGTTACTGCAAAATCCCCATTTCCTCCCAATCAGCTGGGACTTAGGAGGCAGAGAAAAAATGGGAGCAGGGCCAGTCAGAATTTTTGCTACCGGTTCTCCGAACTACTCAAAATTTCCGCTACCGGTTCTCCAGAACTGGTCAGAACCTGCTGAAACCCACCTCTGGTTAGAGTCTATTTCATTCCTTTCCCCTTGGAGATTAAATCTTTCACAGTTGTTCCAAAGGTCTCTTTTCCAAAAGGCAATTGGTGTTTGTTTTTTGTTTTTTTTTTGCATGAAGACGTTTGGCTTCTCATCCAAGAAACTTCTTCAGTTCTGACTGAATGGTGGAGAATGGAAGTGCTATCGATCAGATGACTGCAAGGAATATAAATTCTTCCATTCTCCACCATTCAGTCAGAACTGAAGAAGGTTCTTGGATAAGAAGCAAAATGCCTTTAATGAAAAACAAAGAAAGTCCAGTTGCCTTTTGAAAAAGCACCTTAGGGACAACCATGACCTGGATGACTGAGAATCTCCAGAGGCATCTTTCATAGATGGTTTTGCCCCATCACCATGAAAAATAAACATGAACCAAGTGGGCTAAATAATACACAGAATTCATCTAGACACCTGGGAGAGCAACATTTTTTTTTCTGATGGCCATGTTACCTCATAGTTAACCTTTTTTTTCTGATGGCCATGTTACCTCATAGTTAACATTTTTTTTCTGATGGCCATGTTACCTCATAGTTAACATTTTTAAAAAATAAATAAATAAATAAAGTGATCTAATGTGTTCTGAACTAGATCGATTTTGTAGTGCAAAAATGGAACATTTGAGCAATAGATCATAAAGCTTTTAGCTTATTTATTTATTTATTTATTTATTTAATTTCTATACCGCCCTTCTCCAGATAGGACTCAGGGCGGTGCATAGCCAAGGTAAAAACAGAGCATACAAAATTTAAAAACAGTATTAAAATAATTACATATTTGGCCGTAAATTAAAACAACCCAATTTAAAATCAATTTAAAATTTAAAATTTAAAATTTGGCTCAAGCCAGCCCAGCTAGTTGGAATAAATGGGTTTTCAGGGCCCGACGAAAAATCTGGAGGTCTGTTATTGTACGCAACTCTGGGGGAAGGTTGTTCCAGAGGGTGGGCGCCGTCACAGAGAAGGCTCTCCCCCTGGGGGTCGCCAGCCGACATTGTCTGGCGGACGGCACCCTGAGGAGGCCCACTCTGTGAGAGCGTACTGGCCGGTGGGAGGCTATTGGTGGCAGAAGGCGGTCTCGTAAGTAAGCTTAGACTTTGGGGATTTTCCCAGGTCATCCCATCCCAGCACGGGCCATGTTCCAAATTATTATTTTCTTCTAAAAATTGTTAGAAGGGATTTTTTATATATATATAAAACCTGCAATAGGAGAAATCTAGAAAAGGAGAAGTAGTTTTTTGCGCATCAAACCAAAAATCCTTCTTTTATTCTTTCATTTTTAGTTTTGGTTGCAGCCACAGTGTTTCATCTCCTGAAAAGAGCACCCATCCTCTACGAAGACTAGGTCTTTGTTAGAGACATAAACTTCTAGTATGAATTTTCTACCTTTTTCATCATTAAATTGTTCAAGAATGCTATTTTACAGAGTGGTCAATAAATGACAGTTGTCAGAGAAGCCTAAAATTATTCTTTGGTGTGCTATTTAAAAGTTATCATGTCCCCTGTAGATTTAAAGTCTTCATTAATATTATAAATAGCTGCAAAAAAAATACTTATAGAAAACACTGGGAAACAGAAGAAGCACTTAAACTAATGAACTGATACAGAAAGTTTTGAAAATAAACATTGCTGGTGAACGTTTTCATGAGAGGTCAATAGAATTCTGGTAAAGATTATACAAAAAACATCATTGCCAATTTTTAAAAAGTTGTCAATTTCAGGTTAAAACACAGGCAAAGTACCTTCGTTTTCCACCTTATATTCCTGATCATGTTTGCTACGAAAATACTACAATAAAAATAGAAACGCTAATGCATCCGTTGCATTTTGGGAGCTGGAATCAGGAATTTATATTTGCGAAGAAAACAAGAGCGTTTGGGAACCTTACCAACCCTAAATAGGCTTTCTGTCCGATTCAATTTCTTCCTATGCAAAATGGATCCATTTTTCTGAGTCGCTGCTCAATTGTCACAAACCATTATTGCATTCTATCTTCTCTCATAATCACCATATCAAGTCAATTACGGATTGCGAGCCCATTTATAATTATTATGATGTCCCAATATATTTTCTGCTTCTCATTTTCTCAGGTCAATTCTGTCAAGAAATTTGAAGACCTTGCTTTCTTAGAAGTCACCCTAGAATCGTTATCTAGAGAACACACAACTTTTCTCTTTTAATGGTTAAAAAGGTGGGGGGGAAAAAAGCCATGTTACACTCAACAGAATCAGTATTCTGTGGCTACTGTTGCTTCTCTTAATAGGGACAGATTCTTTGGTCCAAAGAGTTTCATTTTCAGTTCACCAATATCATCTATTCTATGGAAATAATGTTGGACTGATCACATAGCTTCTGTGATTGCTATGCTCACACTCTATCTTTGCATCAAAAGATTCAAGGTGTTATACAGTTGAAAACATGACAGGTAGTCCTCGACTTACAACAGGTCGTTTAGTGACCATTCAAAGCAGGGGGGGGTTCTACTTACCTTTACTACCAGTTCGCAACAGGGCTGCGCATGCACGCCTGCTTCATGTGTGTATGCTCTTTTGCGTATTGCGCAGAAGCATTCTGATGATGTCAGGGTCGGTGGGTGGAGCCTTCTGCCGGTTTTATTACCAGTTCTATAGAACTGGTGCGAACCGGGGGCAACCCACCATTGGTTCAAAGTTACAACAACCCTGAAAAATGTGATTTAGGACCAGTTTTTTGCAGTTACGACCTTTGCCCATCCCCATGATCATATGAACAAAATTCAGATGCTTTGACAACTGGTTCATATTTATGACTGTTGCTGTGTCCCAAAGTCATGGGATCAACTTTTTCAACCTTCTGACAAGCAAAGTCGAGGGGGAAGCTATCAACGGCACTGCAGTGATTCGCTTAACAACTTGTCACAAGAAAGGTTGAAAAATGGGGCAAAAATATACTTAACAAACATCTCACTTACCAAAAGAAATTGTGGTCGGGAGTCAAAGACTACCTGTATTTTTAAAAAAGGTATTATTAAGAAATAAATAGGTGACGTGCTGAAGAGCAAAGCAGTAGCAGTAATTTATGCCAAAAATGGTTCTGTCTGCCCAAAATACTTATTGTGGTCAGGTTTAAAACATTTTTTTTAAAAAAAACCATCCATTTGCCCACAAAGAAAAGAAAAAGCATAGCTAGGAGGGAAAGAAAGAATAGAATAGAATAGAATAGAATAGAATAGAATAGAATAGAATAGAATAGAATAGAATAGAATAGAATAGAATAGCGATTACCAATAAGCTATCAAATCGTACCAGGAAATAAGTAAAAACAATATAAATTGAAAGATACAAGCAACATGCTTATAGTAATAAGTGAGAAGAGATAGATTCTAGTAAGGAAGAGAAGAATAATAGTAATACAATCTTAATAAATTATTTCAGTGTTGTGGGAATTAGCTGTTAAGCAGAGTGATGGCATTTGGGAAAAAACTGTTCTTGTGTCTAGTTGTTCTGTGTGCAGTGCTCTATAGCATCATTTTGAGGGTAGAAGTTGAAACAATTTATGTCCAGGATGCGAGGGGTCTGTAGATATTTTCACAGATCACAGATATTTTGACTCGTGAGGTATACAGATCTTCAATGTGCTTTATAATACCCAAACTCTGCTCTTAATCTTAACCTATATATATGGGGGGTAGAAACAGGTGGTATTTGCATTATGACGTCATAGCACATGGCGGTGGTGAAATCTAATTTTTTTTATTACCAGTTCTGTGGGTGTGGCTTGGTGGGCATGGCAGGGGAAGGATACAGTAAAATCTCCATTCCCTCCCCACTCTGGGACTAGCCAGAGGTGGTATTTGCCAGTTCTCCAAACTACTCAAAATTTTCACTACTGGTTCTCCGAACTCAAAATTTCCGCTACCGGTTCTCCAGAACCTGTCAGAACCAGCTGGATTTCACCCCTGGCACATGGGTTTTCCCCCTATTTTGGTACCTCCATGGCTAACAGTGGGGAAAAGCTAAGAGGGGAGGAAGGAGCATCCCAGAGGCAGCTTGTTGATAACAAAAGTCTTTGTTTACTTTGCTTGTCGTGGTAGATCTTCTGTAAAAGATGCTTACTACGTTCCAGATGAATCCAAGGCCTCCATATGGTTAACCGTCATCAGGCAATGTTCCTCAACCTTAACAACTTTAAGTTGTGTGGGACTTGAAGTCCACAAATCTTAAAGTTTGCCAAGGCTGATGAACACTTGTCCCAGAGGGCTACTGTCTTAGGGCTCTGTCTGGACTGGACTGCAGCTGCATGGTTCTACAGAAAGAGGCAGCTGCTTTAAAGAGCTACCAATAACTAATATGCACGCAGCCCCCAAATTCTCCAAAGTTCCCATTCCCTTCAAATCCAAACCATAGTACTACCCGGTTTGTTACTTCTGCATAAAGGAAGACTTCTCTTTGGATGCAGGTCAATTCCCATTGCTGAGGTTGAGTTTCCTGCTCAATGCATCTCTTAAAATGGGGGGAGTGAGTGAGTATGTGTGTGTGTGAGAGAGAGAGGGGGGGAAGGGGAAGAGGGAGAGGGAGAGGGAGGGAGGGAGGGAGGGAAGGAGGGAGAGAGAGAAAGATTGTTGTCCTGATGTAAGATTAGGCACTTTGTTCTCTGCAGGCACACACCCAGGAAAAAGAAGTACTGCTTCTCTGCCCCTCCCCCAGCCAGACTCTTTGCATGGACTAATCCTTAGAAATGCTAAGATATTTAAATGTGGTATTTTCAAGTCTAATCAACGTAATAAAGCTGCTTGGCTGCCAGTCCAATTTCATTCGCTCCCTCTGCCAGATTGGTAGGGATTGAATCCAAAGGGAGGGTGCAATTAGGCTAATGTCAGGGGTCACTCAGAAGGCCGGCCCACCATTCAGTAGGATTTAGGTGTGCGTGTACACACACACACAAACACACACTGTCCAAGAGCAAAGAGCTCAGCTAACTCCAAGAAGAAAAAATACACCTGCCAGTCCCATAAGGAATGGCTCTGCCCACCTCCATGACGAAAAAAACACCACTTTTCCAATATCAAAACAGTGGAAAAATCAAAGTCTCCGTATGTGTGCAAATGAATGAATGTTAATTATTCTCATTGAATTTCAGTGAGGGGAAAAGGGGAATTTAGAATCCCAACAGATACCACATTGGGGAGGGGTTAGGTAGAGAAATGGCAGCAGGGAGCTATCGGCTCGCAATTTCCCCCAATCTCTCTCTTGCACACCAATATTCCTCCCTGACAGTCTTCGCATCACCCAGCGAACCAGTTAACCCATTTTCTGCATTTGCCCTGTCCATACAGCCATCAAGTCAGCCTCTGGCTTGTACTCCATATCAGTGGTAGAATTCATTTTTTTTTTACTACAGGTTATGTGGGCGTGGCTTGGTGGGCTTGGCAGGGGAAGGATACTGCAAAATCTCCATTCTCTCCCCACGCCTGGGGGAAGGATATTGCAAAATCTCCATTCCCTCTTCCACTCCAGGGGAAGGAAACTGCAAAATCCCCATTCCCTCCCCACTCCAGGGGAAGGATACTGCAAAATCCCCATTCCCTCCCCACTCCTGAGGGAAGGATATTGCAAAATCTTCATTCCCACCCCACTCTGGGGCCAGCCAGAGGTGGTATTGGCTGGTTCTCCAAACTGCTCAAAATTTCCGCTACCGGTTCTCCAGAACCTGTCAGAACCTGCTGAATTTCACCCCTTGCTCCATATCGATTAACTATATCAAAATAAAAGATTACAAACCAAGCACTTCAGATTCCATGAATGTGATCAGTAAGTGTGTTATGCAAGTACAATCATCCAGTGCTTTGCATTTTTGTCTCTCTGGATTTGGGATTCCCTTGACTTCACATATCCATCATGTATGAAGATACCACTGTTTTAGTATGCTTAGCATACTCAGTGGTGTATTAAACATTAAGCAGACTAAGCACATGCTTAGGGCACCAGGCCCAAAGGGGGCACCACAAAGTTGAGAAAGAAAAAAAAAACCAATGAAGATTTGTAAAAGCTTGGCTTCGTTTGTACAGTAGGAATTTGGGGCACCAAGATTTGTCAGTGCTTAAGGCACCAGTGAGCCTTAATCCACCACTGAGCATACTCATCTATATCTAGACAACACCTTCTCTATGGCCTACAACCAGCTCATCGGAGATTAAAACCTAGGAAAATCTTCCTCAGGTCGACAGAAGTCTTCGAAGAATTTGAAAGCAGAGTGGGCCTATGGAAAATTATAATATAATATAATAAAATAAAATAACAGAACTGAAAGGGATCTTGGAGGTCTTCTAGTCCAACCCCCTGCTTAGTCAGAAAACCCTACACCACTTCAGACAAATAGTTATCCAACATCTTCTTAAAAACTTCCAGTGTCGGAGCATTCACAACTTCTGGAGGCAAGTTGTTCCACTGATTAATTGTTCTAACTGTCAGGAAATTTCTCCTTAGTTCTAAGTTGCTTCTCTCCTTGATGAATTTCCATCCATTGCTTCTTGTCCTGCCCTCAGGGGCTTTGGAGAAGAGCTTGACTCCCTCTTGTTTGTGGCAGTCCCTGAGATATTGGAAGACTGCTCTCATGTCTCCCCTAGTCCTTCTTTTCATTAAACTAGACATACCCAGTTCTTCACATGTTTTAGCCTCCAGTCCCCTAATCATCTTTGTTGCTCTTCTCTGCACTCTTTCTAGAGTCTCCACATCTTTTTTACATCGTGGCAATCAAAACTGGGTGCAGTATTCCAAGTGTGGCTTTACCAAGGCATTATAAAGTGGTATTAACATTTCACGTGATCTTGATAGCAAAAGCACTTACATAACCCTCTCTGAGTGGTTTACAGAGTCAGCATATTGCCCCCAAGAATCTGGGTCCTCATTTTGCCAAACTCGAAAGCATGGAAGGTTGAGTCAAAATTGAGCTAGTCAGGATTGAACTCCAGGCTTTGGGCAGAGTCAGCCTGAAATACTGCATTCTAATCGCTGCACCACCACAACTCTAGAACCACCACTGGATGGAATCAATGGAGAATATGGCACCTGGGTCTGATGAAAGCTGGGAAGTATGAAAATCATTGAATAAAGTGTGCATGGGTACAAGAAGATCCAGAGACACACTAAACAATTGGGACTATCCAGTAGCTTCTGCCCTTTGTGATTGTGGTGACATGCAGACAACAACACATATGTATACCTGCTCTTTGTGTCCTGATCAGTGCACATCTGAGAACCTCATGGCAGCACAACAGAACACAATTAATGTTGCTCATTTTTGGGCAAGATCTATTTAACTTGCACATATTTTAATTTTGTATTTTATATTTTTAAATTTTATATCATACTAGCTGGACCCCTGTGCTTCGCTACGAAACTATGTGATTGGGCATGATAAATTGACACTTAAAACCTGAAACTTAATGTAGAATGTGTAACTCCGTAGCATCAGAGCATGTTAATATAAAGCAACTGGCAGTTGGAACAGAGGGGGAGGGGGAGTAGAATGTCCCAGCCCGCAGGCTGGATGAGTTACGTGCTGGCCACGCCCACACCCGGTTTAGCAAAGGGGTAGCATCAGATTGTATTAATATAAAGCAACTGGCAGTTGGAACAGAGTTCTTTTCAGGTGGGGAGGGAAAGTAGAACGTCTAACTCCTTAGCATCAGAGCATGTGAATGTAATACTGTATATAATATACTAATGATCTGATGGTCATTTTGAAAAATCCTTTCTTAGCAAGCACCTAGAAGCCAAGAGGAACATAAGTGCCAAATTTTAAGTTTGTAGGCTTGACCGTTCTAGAGATTTCATGATGAGTGAGTGGTATTTGGCTTTTATATATAGAGATAGAATGCCTTATTTTAATTGGGGTGCTTCTGACACAAATAAACAACTAAACAAGTATGCTTACGAGATGAGCTTGCTACACAGAAAACTTTTAAGCTTGTGCTTCAACCCCATTCCACTTTTCTGCACCCCTAAAACTTCTCAACTTTGTACCACAGGGCAAACTGTGTCGTCAAAAATTGTATGCTACACTTCCAATATGCTAATTGAGCCTCTCTTTTTTTTAAAAAAAAAGTCCAATAAAACGGGGAGACATGGCTTGAGATTTCTGCCTCTCCTGTGAAATTATCCCTTCCCTCTCAAGGCCTTGTAACTTTTGACCACTGGGAGAAAAAAAAATAATTTTTAAAAAGGACAATCCCATTGCAAAAAAAAAAGTTATCCATCTCTAGTGTGCAGGATGACATATTAATACCATTGCCATTTTGATGGAGAAGTCCCTGATGGCTAACATTTCAGCTTTCCTCTCTTGTCTGCCTCTTATTCCTGAAATGAATATTGAAAAAACTTCACACCTGTTTTATAGAGGTCCTTTCTGAACTACTCTGCCTCTCTGCCAAACATCTGGGCTAATATCCCAAGAGAGTTGGAAAATTGTGCTAATAAGATTTCAGCTGGTCATGCCCGCATGTTAATTAGTTTATTGTGAACTCAAAAAAAAACTTCAAAAAAGGAATCAAGTTCACTCAGAGGACATCTTTCCTGATTTTGAAAAGCAGCTTTATTCATAGTGATTTGGCCAGTTGTGGTTGATCAATTTGAGTTTCCGTCAGCGCAATATCAAGTCTTGTACAGGTAGTCCTTTACTTGTAACAGTTCATTTAGTGTTTGTTCAAAGTTGCCCCGGGTGTGTGTGAAAAAAAGTGACTTATGACTGTTTTTCACACTTATGACCACTGCAGCGTCCCCATGATCACTTGATCAAAATTCAGACGCTTCGCAGTTGACTCATATTTATGACCATTGCAGTGTCCCAGTGATCCCTTTTTACAACCTTCTGGCAAGCAGTCAATGGGGAAGCCAGATTCACTTAACAACCGTGTTCCTAATTTAACAATTGCAGTGATTCCCTTAACAATTGTGGCAAGTAAGATTGCAAAATAGGGCAAAACTCACTTAAGAGATTTCTCACTTAGCAACATAAACTTTGGGCTCAATTGTGATCATACGTTGAAGACTATCTGTCCAAAGTATTTAGCTCTTAACCATGGATGAGGCCATGTATTCAGTCCACTTTGCATTTCCATTGAATCTAGACTTTCAATTTTCCTAACAATGGGCTTTCTAAACATGAAGAGGGAGAAGTGAAAAGGATCTGTTTGATGTCAGGTTCAAGGCTTGGCAAAGAGTTTCCTCTTAACCCAGCATTCTCAGAGGCCTTCTAATCTACCCTCTGCCCAGGAGTATCCAGCTTCTATGAGATTTACTCCACTCGTTTCATTCCTTCATACTCACTCCCCCACAAAAACAAAAAATCAGCATCTGAAGCTTATTGTTGTGGCCCACCAGTGGATCTGGCAGCAGACTCAGACAGTGAGGAGGTTGGGGAGGAACATGGGCCATTCCTGGAGTCTAGAGAAGGCTCTGATGAGTGCTTTGCGTTGGAGGCAGAGATGGGGCCAGGGTCATCTGACAGTTGTCAGCTGCCTTCAGAGTCAGACATCAGTGGGGTAGAAGAACAGCTGGAACCTGTTCTTCTGCCCCACTGTGTGCATGTGCAGAGCTGCCAGAGAAGGGAACAGCTAAAGAACAAGGGTCGACTCAGGAGTAAAGTCACAGGTGGACAGTGAATGGCCCCTCCCGCAGGGAATAAAAAGGAGAGAAAAGGGAGGGGAGTTTGTAGGAGACAATTAGTTCGCTTAATTGGTTCGTGACTTTCACAGACTTCTTGCTAAGTTTTGAAGATATGGGCCTGGCAGCTCTCCAAGCCAGATGAGGTCTGTGACTGTAAATTCTCCCTTGAAAGACTTTGCTGGATGTGAATGAGAGGAATTCACAGTAACTTAATAAAAAGGGTTTTTTGTTGGGACAAGGAGTCTGCTTCATGCTCTTGGGGAGCCTAAATCAGAACAGTTATTTGGGGAGGATGCAAAAAAAGGGCGTAGGGCTCTGCATGCAGTTTGCCCACCCAAATCTTGAAGGGAGAACTTGGTCCTCCTTCCCCTCTCCTCCCCCCACCCCCAAAGGATCTCCCATCACATTTGCATCATTCAGACCCAAGACAAACTTCATGTTGATTTTACAGCTGAGGGAGGAAGACAAAACCTTCCTCCAAACCCCGGGAGATATCCTGGGACACAATCCAAGCATTCCACCAGAACCTTTGACATCCTCTGCTACCAGATCCTTTCCAACCAAGGTTTATATTTTTAGATCACATTAGGATTTTTTTTTTTTAATAGCTGAAGCAACAGGAGATGCCAGAATTTGGAGCCTGGGCTGCAGCGTGCTTTGTGTGTCCCCTGCTACCAAGCTCTGGGTTTCTTTCCCTGCCTTGACTCTCGGAGCCAAAAGAAATTATGAATAAAGAATGGAGCACCTCCCTGGGTAAGAGCCGCTCTTGGCAAGAGCTGCCTTCCTTCCAGACCCTCTGATCTCTAAGGCTGATTATTCAAAACATCCTCCAGTTTCAAACTCTGCTCCTACTTTGCTTGAATCCCTTTCCTCTCTGGGCCCCGCAAGACGACGACGTGAGTTGGAGCCGAGAGGCAATGGTGGTTACGAAAGCGATGAAGGGAAGCCAATCCGTTTTGTGGCAGCCCTGGGCCAGCAGGAAAAACAGCTGCCGCACGTGGGAAGGGAAAGGAAGGAGGGGGTGGGTGGGAAAGGGAATAAACAATTTTTAATAGATCGAGGGGGAGGGGGAGGACCACAAGTCAGGCCACTATATTAATTCAAAGAGACAGGAAGTATTTGTGTGGGAGATTTCCAAGCAGGAGCCAAAAGGAGAACAACAAATTGATTTGGATCTCCAGGCTGTAGTCCACACGTTTGAGTTCCAATGAAGTTGCCACAGGTAGCCCCCTGAAGTTCAGCCCAAAGGAGGGTCTTCTCCCTCATTCATCCAAAAGGTCATCGGGATAAATATATAAATGCACCTATCAATCGGCGCACTTCCCTCTAAATGTATCCCCAAATGTATCCTTGATTGGCATGCATGCTTCAGCAGCGCTTTCTCTCCCTTTCCCTTTCTTTCAGCTAGCAAAAAAAAAAAAAAAAAAACAGGTGAGGTTTAAACCATTTGGCTTCCACTGAAAGCAGCATCGCCATCGGCAAATTGCAGCAAAGGTGAAAGAACATCCACAAAGGAGTTTTCAGACAGAACTCGGGGAGGCGAACCACGGTTTTCATTCCCGGATTTGCCCCCGGAGTGATGCAAGGTCAAAGCAGGGAAAATAGAAGATTAAAACAGCTGTATTATTGCAGAAAACTGTTTGGGGAAAACAATATTTCCTTCCACAATGTTGCCTGTTTAGTATTCTCCTAACTGCTTGACATAAAAGTTGGGAGAGACAATCTGGAGAACTTTGGGGACCCAGCACTGCTTAAAAGAAGAGATGCACCTAGGAGACCATTTAACGCCCAGGGCTCCCTTAATTCTAATTTGACAATATTAGCAAACCAAGAAAGAGCACCAGCTGTTGAGAGTTTTAGGTTTTTAGCCAAATGCATTTTTTTTCCCCTGCACCTTCCCCTTTCCCCAAATTTGAATAAATGTTGCCATGCTCTCTTCCCCCATCCCTGCCACCATCAACTTTGCTTTGCTCACATCCATAGGTGCGGTGCACCAGCGCCATGCTGGATTTAGGAGTGTTGTGGGGGGAGAGAAAATGTCCCATGAATCATCCATACCTAATCTAGTCTTGGTGAGCCCCTTTTGAATGCAACACTCCAGAGAGTGGAGCAAAGAAACACAATGCCTGGAATTTATTCTGCAGGAAGAATGCTGGAGTTATCAATGTAGAGCAGCAGTAAATAAAGATGCAGCACAGCCGTCTTTGCCTTTGATGTACAAATGATAGCTTTTTTTCTTTTTGCTTGCACATTTAAATTCTTCTCCACCCCATCCCCACCCCCTCCTGCATCTCTTTCTCCATTATGCAGCATTATTACAAAAATTGTTTGGGGAGGAATATCCCCTCCCTTTTGTTGGCTGTTTAGCATTCTCCTAAACCAGCTCGTATAAGAGTTGGGAGAAACCATTTGGGACAAATTCGGAGACCCAGTGAAGGTCCCATCATCGGTGGGCCACGATGTCTTACGAGCACTACTTCCCACCCAGCAACCTCCCCAAATAATCCCGTTTATAGATTTGAAAAAAGGGCTGTAATCGTGACATTATTCTCACACCTAGAATCACCTGAGCCTCAAACCCCCCCCCACCTCCCCACCCGAAGGCTCATTACTGGAGTCTTCACTTGGAATGCTGCATTTATTGACTGTACCAGCCCTGTCGCTGCCAATTCTTTTCCCCTTTAAAATGTAAATTTTAATTTGTTTTTAAAATCTTAAAATTTAAAATTATTGGGTGTTTTTAATTTGTCTCGGCCAAATTGTTTTAATTCGGTTTTATTCTGTTTTTAAATTTTGTATTTATGTGTTTTATTCTGTGGCTGTTCACCGCCCTGAGTCCTTTGGGAGTAGGCGGTATACAAATCCAGTAAAATGAAAATGAAATGAAAAATGAAATTCATTTATTACACCTATATGATTTCCCAACAGTCAAATCTGAAAATGGTGACGATCCTTCATCCGTAACAGGGGAAAATAATAATTATCCTACAACGTCTAAGCCACCTTACTGGCTGTAGAATGGGAATGAGCAGATTGCTCACTGGACAGCAAGCCAGCATTCCTCTACTTGAGTATTCAGACAAAGAGAGACGCAACCAGTGGTGGGATTCAAATAATTTAACAACCAGTTCTCTGCCCTAATGATTTCTTCCAACAACCAGTGTGCCAAACTGCTCAGAAAGTTAACAACCGGTTCTCCCAAAGTGGTGCGAACTGGCTGAATCCCACCACTAGACACAACTGCCAGGGCTGTCTTAACAGCATTATGGGCCCTGGGCAAAGTAGTGTACTGGGGCCCCCTATGACAACTACTCACAGGAATAAAAAATGTAAATGGCCGATAAAATTAAACATATATTTATTTTATTGGCCCTTCCAACAAAATCGGTGTTGAAATTAGAACACTTTTGAATGTAAATTTAGACATGTCACCGAGAATCGCATTACTGTTGCTGGTGGAAAAACGGGATATTAAATGAATGTCAGGTTTCGGTGTCGTCTCAAATAAAGCACGACAATCTGTCCGTCGTAGCCAACACTGACTTCCTTACCCCAAACCTTCCCTTTCCATTCCCCAATTCTCTATGTCTCATTGGCCATCTTCCAAATCACTCTCCCCATATCTACTTCTTCAGCTCTCAGGAATGTCCCCCCTCCCATCTCCTAGGGGATATTATCTTCAGGGAAAATAAGTAGGTGAAAAGTCAGCGTCCTCTTGCCAGCTGCCCCCTCTTCTCCTCCTTATGTCAGCACTGGAACGAATGTAGGTTGGAGTGCTGACAATGAAACAAAAAAGGGATTGATTGTAAATTTGATAATGGCAGCTAGATTAGCGATGGCTAAATATTGGGGACGAAACTGGGATGTTGAAAGAAACGAGTGGTATAATGAAATTTGGAGTATAGCAACAAATGATGAATTAACAATAGAAATTAAATTTAAAAAAGGGATGATCAAAGCAAATAATTATCATGGAATATGGGGGGATTTTATAAAATCAGGGTTGGTGGAAGGCAAAGGAAATAAACCTACTCAAGAATAGATGTTGTTTTGGAGGGGATAAGGGCACAATTGGAATATATTGTATATCTTTTAGTTGTTATAGACGAAGAATTATAAGGGGAAAAAATGGTCTCCAGGAGGTGGGGACAAAATCGGTGTTGAAACATTAAAAACATGCTGTGCAGCAGCAACTAACCAACATGATAAATATTTGAACAATACACGGGCCTTGAAAAACACAAAAATACTCAGTAAACCATAAATTGCTATATTTATATGATACAAGGTACATTGAAGGATTAATATACACAGCTTAGTATGGGGCCCCTATGCTTGTGGGGCCCACAGGCAAGTGCCCATCAGGCCTATGTGTTAAGAGAAGCCCTAACTGCTCCTATCCTGATTAGATACTATTACCAAGCAGACTGGCCAAGCACACAGCTGAGATTATTTGAACAGAGTAAATCAACATTAGCTACTGACAACCTCCCATCGACCCGTGTGCTCCCACAGAGAGGGCCTCCTCGGGGTGCCATCAGCCAAACAATGTAGGCTGGTGACCCCCAGGGGGAGGGCCTTCTCTGTGGGGGCACCTACCCTATGGAACCAGCTGCCCCCTGAGATAAGGAGAATCCAAGACTTCGGTGCCTTCCGCCGTGCCCTTAAAACTTTCTTTTTTCAGCAAGCCGGGCTGGCTTAACATATTTTTTAACATATTTTTAATTGGTTTGTCATTTTAAACTGGGGCCAAATTAATATATATTCTTTTAATTGTTTTTAATGTTTGTATTGTATGTTTTTATCTGGCTGTACACCGCCCTGAGTCCCTTGGGAGAAGGCGCGGTATATAAATTTGAAATAAAATTAAATTAAAATTAAATAAATGAATAAACATTCAAGCAAAGCTGGCTGAGGAATTCTGGGAGTTGAAGTCCACAAGTCTTAAAGTTGCCAAGGTTGGAGATCCCGGTTGTAGACAGAAGATGGGGAGGTTGTCCTATTCCTCGCCCTCTATTGAGAGAGGGGTGTTCAAGTCTAACATCGATGGCCTCTTTCAAACCGATGATCCTCTCTATCCAGATTTCTACCTTCTTCCTCTATTTTCTTCCTCAAGGAAAAAGAACAGCCTAGCTCCGTTTGAAAAAGCACCTTTGAGAGCGGATCAATATTTTTGCAAGAGACTTTCACTGCACCTCCACCTTCTGTCTCCTGCTACGGCTATTTGTTATGTCATAAAACAGAACACCCTTCTTTTTTTGGCAAGGTACCCATCCTCTGGATGGCATTTTAGTAGAAGGCTATCCCTGTCACTCAAGATGGAGGCAGAGGATGGATTCAGATTAAGCGAGTTTAGATTTAGTTACGACGGAGACCAAAGGGTCATTGTTTCCAATGTTGATCATGGCAGGAACAAGCCAGAGCTTATAACATGCTCCCATGCGTAGAGTAGAGTAGAGTAGAGTAGAGTAGAGTAGAGTAGAGTAGAGTAGAGTAGAGTAGAGTAGAGTAGAGTAGAGAAGAGAAGAGAAGAGAAGAGAAGAGAAGAGAAGAGAAGAGAAGAGAATTCTTTATTGGCCAAGTGTGATTGGACACACAAGGAATTTGTCTTTGGTGCGTATACTCTCAGTGTACATAAGGAGAATAAAATACATTCATCAAGAATAAAAAGCTACAACACTTAGTGATAGTCAAGGTTACTAATACGCTATCAAATTGTACTAGGAAACAAATAAAAACAATATAATTGAAAGATACAAGCAACATGGTTATAGTCATAAGTGGGAAGAGATAGATACTAGTAAGGAAGAGAAGAATAATAGTATTACAGTCTTAGTAAATTATTTGACAGTGTTGTGGGAATTTCTTGTTAAGCAGAGTGATGGCGTTCGGGAAAAAACTGTTCTTGTGTCTAGTTGTTTTGGTGTGCAGTGCTCTATAGTGTCATTTTGAGGGTAGAAGGTGAAACAGTTGATGTCCAGGATGCGAGGGGTCTGTAGATATTTTAATATAACTATTTTGAAGTACCATCCCAATGGAAGTTCAACCCAGAGGGCCGGGAACAGGACAAGAACCAAAACTCACTCCCCAGCAAGCTAGAAAGCCACCGGGGTTTTCAGTGTTTTGGGTGGGAATAGAGTCTCAAGAGAGGCAAACCACTTCTATTTCCAACCTAACACACAGAAAAATAAAACTGCTCCAAACGATAGTGCTGAAATTCAGCAGCAAAATGGCTGAATTCCAACAGTGCGGTGTCAGGTAATTTGGCAAAATTAAGAAAGGAAATTAAGTGAATTACTCCCAGAGGACTAGAAGGTCTCCACAAGGAATAGTTTAAAAAAAAAAAAAAAGGCAAGATGACAGCAATAACTGTGAGGCTGAAGTTCCATTTTTTTTAATGTGCTTTGCAAAAAAAAAAAAAAAGGAATTTCCACCACATTGTGGCCGCCATCTTGTTATATAACAACTCTTCAGAGAACTTCCATTCCCATTTGTTTAAAATTCACAGTGGGGAATGGACACATTGTCATGGATTTTTGGTGCCCTGAACTTGTGAATCTACACACAGCCCTCACGTTGCTCACCTATGCGTTACAAATATACATTAAAAATGCATCCTGCTAAAATTTACAGAAGTGCATTGTTTTATTACAAAACAGCTTGGAGAAAGTTCCATCGGTGATCTGGGGAAAAAACCAGTTGATGGAAATGCATATAGATTGAGGGAGGGGGTGCATTCTCCTTTTAATCACAGATTGAGGCAGACGCGGAGCGCAAGAAACTTCAGGTTGAGAAAACGAGGCTGAGCCAAACCAAAGGTGACACGTTCATTCATCCCGCCTGCACAGCAGGAACAGAGGTGTTCCCCCTGCATGCCAAGATAGCAAGGCTCTCATTGGCTGCAAACACACACACACATGTTAACAGCTGCCTCTAAGCAAGAGCGTTCAGATTATTAACAGAACGCACTTGATCCCTGCCAATGTCCTGTCTACGGCATCTCACTGTTTGCATTAATTGCATTGGGACAGGGAGAGGAAAGCAGAACCACAATTTTCTCCAGTGAAAACATAAGAAACCTCAATGCTCTCAATACCCCAACTGTGGGTGGCAAGCAGGGGTGAATCCAGCAGGTTCTGGAGAACCAGTAGTGGAAATTTTGAGCAGTTCGGAGAACCGGCAAGTGCCATCTCTGGCTGGCCCCAGACTGGGGTGGGAATGGAGATTTTGCAATATCCTTCCCCCAGGAGTGGGGAGGGAATGGGGATTTTGCAGTATCCTTCCCTTGGAGTGAGGTGGGAATGGAGATTTTGCAGTATCCTTCCCCTGCCACGCCTACCAAGTCACACCCACAGAACCGGTAGTAAAAAAAAATTGGATTTCACCACTGGTGGCAAGGCTTGGATTCAAAGCTTCCTTTTCTCACAATGCTCGTAGGCTCTTTCATGCCATTGGCTAGCCTACCTCACAAGGCTGTTCCACCTCTACTGTATCTGTGGGAATCCCAAATCTACATTAAAAACTTTGGAAGAAAGTCAGGAAGGGAACAAATAAAACCTGATCTCTATTTTCCTTTTCTCTGCCAGGATTTGAAATTTGCCCAACCTGGTGATTGGTGGTGGTGGGGGGGGGGGGGGTTAACTAGCTGGCTTAAAAAAAATTTATTGGTGAATTTTATGGGTAAGGGGTTTTAAATTGGGAAAAGCCATTATGGATTTAATTTTGTTTTAAATGTATTTTAATGTTTATATTGTATGTTTTTTAATCTTGGCTGTTCACCACCCCGAGTCCTTCGGGAGAGGGGGCGGTACAAAAATTTAAAATAAATAAATAAATAAATAAATAAATAAATAAATAAATAAACTTTCATGACAGAAGAAAATCAAGTTAAAGAGGGAGGAGAGGACATCGGTAAATTCTTGTAAGCAAGATAAAGAATCTTCATGGTTACCACCTTACAACTTTAAGTTGGAGGGTTTTATACATTCCTGACAGTGAGAACAATTAATCAGTGGAAAAACTTGCCTCCAGAAGTTGTGAATGCTCCAACACTGGAAGTTTCTAAGAAGATGTTGGATAACCATTTGTCTGAAGTGGTGTAGGGTTTCCTGCCTAAGTAGGAGGTTGGACTAGAAGACCTCCAAGGTCCCTTCCAACTCTGTTATTCTATTCTATTCTATTCTATTCTATTCTATTCTATTCTATTCTATTCTATTCTATTCTATTCCTCCTGCAGAGGGAGGGATAGTATTCTTTGGGAATGAAAAACTTCAATAAAAAATCACTATCTCTCTGCATCTTAAGGTCCAGGTTGTTTCTACTCCTTCACCTCCCTCCTTAAAAATGGAGAGCAGTATCTTTCTAATCAAGCTGGGGAAAAAACTAGTACTATTTTGTATATTGGATTAGAACCACAGAGATTCTAGTTAATGTACATTTTTGTGGTTGGTAGGATAGTATTTTAAACCGGGCTAATGTCACCTTGAGCTACTAAAGGAAAAACTAAGGAATGAAGGAATCTTTAAAAAAAATATCTCTTTTTTTCTTGGCAGTAGCATGAACAGGCTTCATTAAAAAAGCATTGCACAATAAAATTATGCATGGAATCAAGAATCAAATGGAGAGAGCGAGAGCGAGAGAGAGCTTGGGGTTATCTGATGAAATTGCTCGGCAGGGGACCAGGCTGGACAAAACAACAACTTCTTTATAAAATGCTTAATTAAGTGATGGAATTGGCTTACAGAGATGTGCTGGTGGCTACCAGTTTACAGAGTTTTAAAGGGCGAGCCCGAAAAAAAACCCCTTACAGAATCAGAGAGAAAGAAAAGGAATAAATGAGGATAATATAAAGCTAACTAAAATGGCTACACTTATGTCAATGGGACGCGGTGGCTCAGTGGCTAAGACGTAGAGCTTGTCGATTGAAAGGTCGGCAGTTCAGGGGTTCGAGTCCCTAGTGCCGCGTAACGGGGTGAGCTCCTGTTACTTGTCCCAGCTTCTGCCAACCTAGCAGTTCGAAAGCACGTAAATAATGCAAGTAGAAAAAATAGGGACTACCTTTGGTGGGAAGGTAACAGCATTCTATCTGCCTTAGATATTTAGTCATGCCAGCCACATGACCACGGAGATGTCTTCAGACAGCACTGGCTCTTTGGCTTTGAAACAGAGATGAGCACCGCCCCCTAGAATCAGGAACGACTAGCACATATGTGCAAAGGTAACCTTTACCTTACCTCTATGTCAATTTCGGGTTCGACAGTGGAGGATTAGACCAGTCTATGGGAAAGAGGTTGCTGAAGACTATTAGACATGAAGGCAAAGAGGAAACACAATGATAGGCAATGGGGAGAATAGAGGGGGAGATTTTATCTTGCTTTCTTAGAACCCTAGAATCTGGAATAATCTAATGAATCTTTTTTTTAAAAAAAATCCTTTGGGTAATTTATCAAATTTAGAATTTACTGCTCGGAAATGGTATGATGGCCATGAACCTGAATGGCTTGTATGGGGTGGCAGGTAATTTGTTGATGAATTACTAGAGAATTCAATTGTTAGTGGTCACCAGTCAAAACAGCTGTGTGTTACCTCCAAAGATCAAGTGTTGAAGGAGTAAGTACAGGATTGAATAACTGCACTCATGTCTGTTTCCAGGTTTTGCAATTGCATCTAATTTAAGCTAGAAATAAGGACAATTTTTCTGACAGTGAGAACAATCAATCAATGGAACAGCTTGCCCTGGGGCGTTGCAGGAGCTTAATCACTGGAGGCTTTCAAGAAGAGATCGGACTGCCATTTGTCAGAAATGGTGTAGGTTCTCCTGCTTAGGCAGGGGGTTGGACTCAGAAGTGGTATTCCGCTACCAGTTCTGGAGAACTGGTAGCGGAAATTTTGAGTAGTTCGGAGAACCAGTAAATACCACCTCTGATTGGCCATCTATTCTCTGCCTCCCAAGTCCCAGTTGATTAGGAAGAAATGAGGATTTTGCAGTAACCTTCCCCTGGAGTGGGGAGGGAATGGAGATTTTACAGTATCCTTCCCCTGCCATGGCCACCAAGCCACGCTCACAGAACCAGTAGTAAAAATTTTTGAATCCCACCACTGGTTGGATTAGATGACCTACAAGGTCCCTTCCAACTCTGTTAATCTATTAGATCTGTTAGATCTCCTTGGTCACTATAGACAGGAACATTAGCCATTGCCACCAAGAGTTCTTCCCATAGAGACACCACTATCACTTCCATGCCTTTTCTAGGCTTATCCTATCAACACTATTCTGAAGGTGACTTCAGAGAGACGTAACCTCCTCTCAATATACCTATTTAAGGACCCTTTCAGAGGAAAGCCTATTTGATTGGCTGGTGGGACATCAAGATGCCACAGAGTCAAGGTGCAATGAAGAAGTCAGTCTGACCAAGTAAGGACGACAACAAGTTGTGATTGCCCTCAGTTTGTCTTCTATTCCAGTCTACCAGCATTTAGACTGCTTCAATCTACTTAGTGATAAGTTTACTGCAGTCCAGCTATTCTTCACCTCTATTAATAACTCACCAGATTACCTACCTGCAGTATCAAAGTTAAAAGGCTGTAAGAGTTGGACTAAGAAATTCTTACTGTGTTGATCCAAAATGAGAAATCCTGTCTTACTGTCAAGTGCAGGAAATCAAGAATCCAGGTGGTTCAAGTTGGACCATAAGAGAGGCTGAGCGCCAAAGAATTGAGGCCTTTGAACTCTGGTGCTAGAGAAGACTCCTGCGAGTCCCTTGGACTGCAAATCCAAGCGATCAAGCGGTCAGTCCTAGAGGAGATCAACCTTGACTGCTTTTTAGAAGGCCAGATCCTGAAGATGAAACTCAAATACTTTGACCACCTAATGAGAAGGAAGGACTCACTGGAGAAAAGCCTAATGCTGGGAACGATTGAGGGCAAAAGAAGAAGGGGACAACAGAGAACGAGGTGGCTGGATGGAGTCACTGAAGCAGTAGGCATGAGTTTAAATGGACTCCAGAGGATGGTAAAGGACAGGAAGGCCTGGAGGAACATTGTCCATGGGGTTGCGATGGGTCGGACACAACTTCACAACTAACAACAACAACATGAGCATGGGTGGCGCAGTGGTTAGAATGAAGTACTGCAGGCTACTTCTGCTGACTGCCAGCTGACTGCAATTTGGCAGTTCGAATCTCGCCAGGCTCAAAGTTTACTCAGCCTTCCACCCTTCCCAGGTCGGTAAAACGAGAACCAAAATTGTTGGGGGCAATATGTTGACTCTGTAACCCGCATAGAGAAAGCTGCAAAGCACTGTGAAATGGTATATAAGTCTAAATGTTATTGCTATATACTGTAGGTTTATTGTAAGCTTAAGCTCTCTGCAAGAATCTGTACTACTAACAGTCAGAGCAAATTGACAGTAGATAAGGAATTCCAGGAGGGCTGGACTTAGATCTCTTGTGGGTGCAATTGGACTCATGACTGATGATGCCTTTGACCCCTCCCTTGGGCTCAAGCCTGGTCATCACCTACAGTTACCTTCTGTATCTAGAACTCTAGAAATCTTTGCTCCTTCTCCCCATGAATCTTTGCAAGGAAATCCATCTGCCTTCCACATGCTCACATGAATTAGTTGGCTCCCACCTGTTCTTCACACTGCTGATAATACTGATATACTCTATCTCTCTCTCTATATATATATATATACACATGTGCTTTCTTTCCCAAAGAACAGAGCAAATATATCTTTCCCCAAAAAAATGTGTGTGTGTGTGGGAGAGAGAGAGTGAGTGATAGAGAGAGAAAGAGAACAGGATGTGTAAATGACAGCACTCTGCTTTCTTCCATCCAATCTGAGGTGCTATCTCAACTCCAGAAAAAATCAAGCCATTTGGCCACACACCTTGGATTCATTTGCTTCATTAGAAAACAACCTCTGCTTATGCACCAAGGAACCCTTTTAGATTTCAGTTCAAAATGGCCGAATGACACATCTAGGACCCCCTAGAGCCGTGAAGGCGAACCTATGGCACGTGTGCCACGGGTGGCACGGGGAGCCATCTCTGCGGGAACACGACCCGTTGCCCTAGGTCACCTGCATCGTGCATGTGTGCTGGCCAGATGATTTTCAGCTGGCCTCGCCCATGCCGCCCTGCCCAGGAGTCTCCACACAGCCTGTTTTGGATGCCAGATAAGTACAGGGCTCGCACGGAAGCTCTGGGAGGGCAAAAAATGGGCCTAATGGGCCTCCCGGAAGTCCAGAAATGGACTGTTTCCGGTCTCTGGAGGGCCAGGGGAGGCCGTTTTTGCCTCCCCAGGCTCCAGGAAAGCCTCCGGAGCCTGGGGAGGATGAAAAACAGGCCTACCGGAAGTCCAGAAACGGGCCGTTTCCAGCCTCAGGAGGCTTCAGGGGCATGGGGGGGCATGCACGCATGCGTGGGGGGAGCGCATGCATGCACAGGGGCAGGGCAGCACCAGAGGGGCATTGCATTATGGGTGTGCATGTGACCCCCTGCACGACCTCCACTTTTGGACGCAATAGCAAAAAGGTTTGCCATCATTGCCCTAGAGGCAAAAGGCTGTTTGCATCTCTAGTATGGCTGAGCTTCCAAGCCCCCCTGCATTGCCTTAATGGACACCTGCTTTTCTAAGCAACGACTCAAGGAAGTCTCACACACAAAAAGCAAGTCCTATTTTTTAAAAAAAATAAAAATAAAATAAAATCGAAGTTTGGGTGAAGCATCTCTCTCCCTCTCTCTCCCTCTCCCGCCCCTCCTGCAACCCCTCTCCATTTGCTTGCAAGGAGTTAATGCTCTGATCTGTTGCGTGCTTTCTGATGAGGCGAGACTTGACACGCTGCGCCAGAATAATGAAATGCAATACACATTAATAGGACCTCCCACTGTTTGATCGCTTCTGCTCCACTAGCCCCATTGAAGATTTCACTTTTCTTTTAACAGTCACAATAACAGAATGTGACATTAAGCCTTTTACATGTGGCAATTTATTTTAAAATATTGGGGCACTCAAAACAGGATCCAGAATGTTAAATAAGATATGCATGAGATGGAAATCAGAGCAACACGGCTTGGAGGAGACAGGCCTCAGACAGAATGAAAGGAGCTCCCCTTTTTATTCTTAATTGCTGTTTAAGGCACAAAGACAAAGCTGAGCTGCAAGAGGGGGAAAAAGGGAAGAAGAGGAAAATGTTCTCCACTTCTACTGGATGTGGAAGTACCGTGAGTTTCTTAAGAGGGGGAGAAAATTCATTTCTGTCCCAAAGCTGCAGGCACATAAAGTTCCATTCTGCGCAGGGAGGTACAAGGGCTGACCTTCACAGGACCCAATTTCGTGTGTGTGTGTGTTTAAGTGTGTAACTTGTGCAAATGTGAGACTCGGGAGCATCACCTCAGATACACTGGGCAACCTGGAATACATTGCAAAAGACAGAGATGCAAAAACAAACTGCGTCTCCCCACGGAATACAAATATGGCTGATGGGAGGGACTGTAGATTTGAAAGCTCAGCTCCAGTGTTTTCTCCACCCCAAAAAACACGTGACTGGGTTGGATTTTGAACTGATTGCTAACATTCATTTCAGTTTTAAAAAGAAGCGATTTTGTTTTTCTTAGAACGATTTCTCCTGCAGCCTTTATTAGAGATGAGCTCTCCAACTCTAGGCGTAGGCAGATCTGAGAGATGTTTGAACTAAGAGGTCTGAACGCTGTTTTACTAGATGGATGTCAGCACTGCCTGCATGCAACCTGCAGAGAATCCATTAGAATGTCTGTGTAGTCATCACACAGGTCCAGGTTCTTAGGTGTTCCCCTTTCTAGAGGAAATGTTGCTCATGTAGAAACCATGTTCTAGTTCTATGTTCTAGTTCTGCCTTGGGCCTGAAAGCTGGGGCAGTCCCTCTCTCCCATTCCAACCCACCTCACTGGATTGTTCTTATGGGAAAATGGTAAGGTGACCAACTTTTTTACAATGAGAAGGAGGACACATGTGTAATGGATGGATGGATGGATGGATGGATGGATGGATGGATGGATGGATGAATGGATTGATAAAATCTAATAATAATTATAAGTAGAGAATAGATTTGGGGAGAAGGTATGCAGAGTCTTGTCTAGCAGACAAATAACGATCTAAAGAGGAGAATCCTCCAAAGAACATTAAGTCCTAAACTGAGGACAATAAAGGTGGACAATCTTTTTAGGGTTAGAAGACTCTCTAAGATACTTTTTTTTTCACTACCAGGAGCCACAGAGGATGTGGTAGAGATATGACAACATCACCTAAGCAAAGAAGTGAACCATTTTGGCCAGTGGTGGGATGCTGCCGGTTTAACTGGTTCGGTGAGTGCACGCTTTAAGCGTGCATGGGTGCTTTGTGCTCAGAGCTGAAAATGGAGCATTTAGAAGCTCAGCTGCTTACCTTCCAAGTCAGCAATGGTAAGTAGAACGGCGAAGGAGGGGGAAATCAGTTGTGCTGTGCGATTGAGATGAGCTAGAAAGCAGGAAATAAAGGACAGGATAGAGCGTGGGCGGGTAGGTGGGGCCAACTGATCATTGGAGCTACCGGTTCATGCAAACCGGTCTGAACCGGCTGAATACCACCTCTGATTTTGGCTCTCATTTTTCTATGTTTAGGGTACAAAAAAAAAAATCAGCTATTTTGCCAATGAATTTCATGACTGTGATCTGTTAATGATCGGGCTGTAGGTGGAGAAACGCAGGCAGCCAAAGGCCTTTTTTTCCTATTTTACAATCGCCCAATTCCACCACTGGCTGCTATTACCTTGTATTTTCTATTGCAAAGGGGAAAACAGTTCAAAATGGGGTTTTGAGCAGCTAAATGATTAGCAATAAGGCAAGTTAAGTGGTTCCTCTTCCCTAACTTCCATCAACTCTCTCCACAGCCCGAAGCTGCCTGCTACAGAAAGTGTAACAGCTACAGGACTACATGTCAGCTTGAACTTGTCTCCTAAAGGCTATGTGGACACATCTGGGTGGTTTACAGAGCAGCAAAACAATTAATTGCTTTCTTCCAGGATGTCTTCACACAGACATATACTCCCTGATTTACTGGTGGGATCTACAGCTTTTATGATGGTCCATCATCTATCCATCAAAGACTTAATCAAGTCCAAACCAGCTTACTTTTTAAGCGGGTGCTTCCACCATGCAACATGAATTTCTCAGCTGATTCAGACTGATTCAATGCCCTCTTTTGAATAGGTTGCTGAACTGATCGAATCCAATTCGGACCTGTGAACCAATTTGAAAAATGGCATAATTTATATTCAAAGATTTTCGATCATGTGAAAAATTGTGTATGCATCAGTGAGAAAGCCAGTCAAGTTTCTGAATAAAGTCCAAATCTATTCAAAGGCATCCAATTTAGCATGGTATACTATTTTGACAACTCAGTGTCATTTGGCCCTGCGTAAAAAGCTTTTGCAACCCAATCACCCAACACTTTCTCCCCGGTATGACTCAACATGTGGAGAAAATGTGCAAAATTCCCACGCCTGCCCCTGCCTCTACAAACACATACGGATCATCCGAATGATTTATTGATTTAAGATTTCTGTCACTGAGCAGCAGGTCTAATAATAAGATACCCAGAGGCAGATGGATGTTCCTCTTTCAGAACACTAAGTTATGGAATCAGATGATCTAAGTTTATGATGCTGCTCTGACATATTCATTCCTCTAATTTACCTTCTGCCTTTCCACACGTAATACGTAAAGTGGCTAGCAAAAAAAAAAAAATGTAAATGCAATCCAACATTTTTAAAAATCGTAATTTTAAAATGAATATTAACATTAACAACTAGTCATTTTTGACAAACTGGAAATGAGTTGGAAATGGATAAAACTCACTGATAAAAGCAGGAACTGAGCCTGGCTTTTTGTAGGGAAAAAAATCAGTCAGGTGAAGAGGTGTAAAGTTATTGAGAAAATACAAATAGTACCATTTTCTCGCCATCCTGAATTGTGTATTGAATACAGTATATATATCATAGTTACTATATCTTAGCATTTTTTTCCCCTTAAGCCAGAGGTGTCAAACTCAATTTCATTGAGGGCCGCATCAGGGTTGTGTTTGATCTCGGGGCGGGGGGTGTCAGATGGGCATGGCCGGTGTCGGCGTGGCCAGCTTGATGTCACTCATATCAGGGAGCACTTGTGGTGGCCCAGGGGGCGCTGGGGGGATCCTCCTGCAGCCCTCTGCCAATGAAAATGGAGCCTGGGAGGGCCACGCATGACCTTTAAGCTCCGTTTTCACTGGCAGAGGCACCTCAGGGCAGTCCTTCGCTATTTCCAGAGCAACCCCATGGGCCAGATCTAAGCACCCCATGGGCTGGATCCGGCCTGCGGGCCTTGAGTTTGACACCCCTGCCTTAAACGAACTGTCAGCCTTCCTGAGTAAACCAGACAGGAAATACAACTAGATCAACTAAATCTACTTTATTGTAAGACTACATTAACTGTTGTGGCCTGCCAGCCACCAATGGAGTTGGCAGCAGATTCAGACAGTGAGGAGGTTGGGGAGGAACATGGGCCAGTCCTGGAGTCTGGGGAAGGCTCTGATGAGGGCTCTGCGTCGGAGGCAGAGATGGGGCCAGGGCCGCATGACAGTTATCAGCTGCCTTCAGAGTCAGGCATCAATGAGGCAGACGAACAGCTGGAGCCTGTTCCCAGTGCGCGCATGCAGAGAGTTGCCAGACGAAGGGGACAGCTAAAGAACAAGGGTCAACTTGGGAGTAAAGCCACAGGTGGACAATGAATGCCCCCTCCCAGAGGGAATAAAAGAGGAGCGAAAGGGGAGTGGAGTTTGCAGGAGACAATTAGTTCACTTAATTGGTTCGTGACTCTCAAAGACTCCTTGCAAAGTTTTGAAGATATCGACCTGGCAGCTCTCCAAGCCAGATAAGGTCTGTGACTGTAAATTCTCCCTTGAAAAACTTTGCTGGATGTGAATGAGAGGAATTCACAGTAACTTAATAAAAGGGTTTTTTTGTCGGGACAAGGAGTCTGATTCCTGCTCTTGGGAAACCAAGGTCAGAACATTAACAGAATCTTGCAAGTTGGAAAGTACAAAACTTCCTGCCACCACTTTTAACTGATTGATCCATTAGGACAGGTTCTTCCTAAGTTTCTTTCCTTGATCGTTAAGTCACTGGAGGCTCCTGACTCTCTTGTCAGCCTCTCCTAGGCAGCATTTCAACTCTCCTCTTACCACAAAGTCATTTCCACATTCTATTACACTATCTCCCCCACAGAAGTATGCCCCAGAGAAGGATTCCAACACCCATCATCCAAAAAATGCTCAGAAGCTCTAGTTTAACAACCCCAAGAATATGAATAGGAGAAAGTATTTCCATTTTTCATACATCTCATCATAAAGCTCTTTGAACCCATTTCCTTCTACATATGTCTTTAATAAATGTAAAAAAAAATGATAAAGGACTTCCTGAGGATTTTATAGTCATTGCTGACTATAGGGAGCAGTGCTCATCTCTGTTTCAAGGCCATTGAGCCAGTGCTGTCCAAAGACTTTTTCACAGTCACGTGACCAGCATGACATCACAGAATCCTGTTATCATCCCACCAAAATAGTATCTATTTATCTATTCACCTTTGCATGCTTTCAAATGGCTAGGTTAGCAGGAGCTGGGATGAGGATGGGAGCTCACTCCATCAGGGTGATGCTCAGGTCTTGAACCTGGGCTGCCAGATTCCCAGCTGAGAAGCCCAGCATCTTAATCATTGAGCTACCACCCCACCCACAAAACGAATAAATAGTGAATTAAATGTACCAAAGGCCCCTTTTTGTATGCAAGCTAAGAAATAAACCACACCGGAAAATTTAAAGAAATGCCCAATCCAAAGGATCCAGCCCACATAGTCACTAAAGAGATGTGAATTAAGACACAGTGAGAAATTAGGCTTCAATGAATGCTTGTCCCACCACTCAGCTGGTGAATTACCAGTCCCTCCAGCTTCATACCTACCTTGCTAAATGCCCCCGATTTCAGTTACATTTTGGGAAAATTCTGTAGCAGAGAAATAAGGAAGGAAAAGGCGATTACTATAGGATTTAAAGGAGTTGGAATTGAAGATGCTGGTGGCAAAAGTAATCCAAGTATTGCATATGGACCACAGCAGGCCTGGAAAGAAACCATCACTTCCCATACACTCTCTCTCTCTTGCTAATAATGGGCTGCCATGTCTATCTGGTTCAGCATAAGGAACAGGAGCTGTCAAGAATATGATTCCCTAAATGAAAGTGGGTCAGGAAAATAACAGTGTGGCGAATACAATGCCACTTTTGAATGTGTGGCACTTACCTGGTGATGGAGTGCCTCCACCTGATGGTCTAATGACAGCTTTCTAGCAAAAGCTGTGACTTATGGCTATAGTTTATCCTTTAGGTCAGTCCCTTGGGTAAATTTCTAATAAGGGTCTCTCTTCCCATGGGAAATATGTTTATCTTCCCAATTAGCAGTTGTGGGACTCAAACAATCCACATCGCTCTACTTTCCCAAAGTACAGAATGCCCCACGCTAAAATCCCCTGTGTGAATGCAGACTCTCTGCCTGCTGGTTGTGCTTTTTGGACCATTTCCACATGCCTGAATGACTCTGGAAGTCCTGTCACTGCAGTTACGGTCTGTTGGTCAAATATCTAATTCAGGAAATGCATAATATCTACCTGCCATGCTGTAATGGCTCAGATGAAAGAATCAGGTTTGGAATGTGAGTAGGATGAAAAATCAAACCCTATGTTGGCCTGTGCTGCCCAAGACCATCAACATCTCAGGAAAGCAGGCAAAGAATTCTTGAAAGATCATGGTACAAACCCGTCCCAAGGACCTCTAAAATCCTTCAAGTCTACATCTTTAGATAGATAGATAGATAGATAGATAGATAGATAGATAGATAGATAGATGATAGATAGATAGATAGATAGATAGATAGATAGATAAATAGATAGATAGATGATAGATAGATGATATATAGATATAGATATAGATATAGATATAGATATAGATATAGATATAGATATAGATATAGATATAGATATAGATATAGATATAGATATAGATATAGATATGAAAAGGCAACTGGACCTCTTTGGGTTTTTCCTTGAAAACATTTCACTTCTCATCCAAGAAGAACTGAAAAGGCTTCTTTTGGATGAGAAACAAAACATTTTCAATGGGGGGGGGAGTCCAATTGCCTTTTGAAAAGCACCTTTGGGACAAATGAAATCTGTCATGGAAATAGCCTGGCAAAAAAGAATACCAAAAGCTTCAAAGAGTACCTATTTTAATGAATACATAAAGGTGGAGTGGAAGGTTCCTATCTGCATTTTTAAATTCTGTGTCCTAAACCTCGATTCTTGGAATTAAAATTCATTTAAAAAAAAAATAACAACCGTGTGTGAATCTTTCTTCCTGGGTCCATGTTCTGCAGTTAAAGCAAATCTTGAAGCAGATGTAGCAACACAGTGCCCTCCTAGATTTTTGGAGTTCAATCTGGCAGCGTGGGCAATGCAGTGAAATCACAGCCAAACAAGGAAACGGTGCCCAGGGAGCCTTAATCAAAAGGATCCGTTCTTTGAAACAAACATGGTGGCCAAACATGCCAGCTTTCCCTAAGGCTCAACCGCATCTATCTAAATAAATGGGCTGGATGGAGCACGAATAAATCAAGACCGAGAGGTTAATAAGCCTGGAGGGATAAGTGCGTCCCACTAAAGCTGACAAAGGTGTGGAAAATGGTAAAGCCTGATTCTCGGGCTGTCAGCCTTCGAGAAAAGGGTCAGCATGTCAGGTCACTTGACAGCGATGCAGGTCTACTGGCTTTCAAAGACCATGCGTCAGCTGTCCTAGGAGAGCTGTCCAGGAAAATCCGATGCCAGCAGGCATTGGCTACTCAACCTTCTGAAATGGTTTTGATACCCCACGGACCTGTAGTGTTGCAAATGTTTAGCACCTGGTTAGGGTAATCCAGGGCTCATTCTGCCCACCATAATTCTAATGCATCCGGGCCAGGGGTCCATGGGCTGGATACAGCCCACTGAAGCCATTGATCTGGCCCGCGTGGGACCACAAGGCTGCCCCGCCCACATCGCCCCACCTACCCACCACCCACCCACCCACCCGCATTCTGGAGGCCAAGGAGGCCTCAGAAGGCCAAAAATGATCCCACTTTTGGGTGGCAGAGTGGTTCTGGAGGCCAAGGAGGCCTCCAGAGAGAGAAAGAGAGCAGGAGAGTGAGGGAGGGAATGAGGGAGAGAGAATTAGAGAGTGAGACACACACATACACACATACACACATGAGTCCTTCACACACACCCCAAGGCAGCCACATCCCTTCACTAACTGCTTCCCACCCCCAGGAGCATAACAAATTAAAGTTTAATGTGTGTATATTGTTTGATGGACTGCTAAATTGGCCACGGCCACTCAGTCACATGACCACCTAGCCATGCCCACCCAGTCACATGACCACCTAGCCACACCCTCCCATCTGGTCCGGTCCCCCAACAGTCTGAGGGACCATGAATTGGCCCCCTGTTTGAGGACCCCTGCTCTAATGCCTCTGTAGCTTGCAAAATGAGAAAAGGAGCCATTCCTTTGCCGCAGGACAATCACATTTCTTAGCCTCACTATCTTGCTACCTCGGTTTCCAGTTTTCCTTTTAACCACAGAGCCACATGATTTTATACGGAAAACAAGCATGCTAATTCATTTAAAGCTAGCTGGATAGAGGCCCTGGGTCACAGAGGCAAGTGATCAAATAATATTCTACTTCATCAAGATGTGCATGTGTGGTAGGATAGGGATGCATTTAAAAGGAGAGAAGCAACCTAGAACTAAAGAGAAATTTCCTAACGGGTGAGAGCAATCAACCAATGGAATCAGGGGTGGGTTCTACTTACCTTTACTACCGGTTCGCAACGATGCCGCGCGCGGTCGCTCACTTCGAAAAGGAAAGCTTCCGGAGCCCGGGGAGGGCAAAAACACCCTCCTCCCACCATGGTGCAGGAGGCTGACTAGGCCACGCCCACCATGGCCACGCCCACCCAGCAACCAACAGAAAACCCCTTGCTAAAATTGTTGAAGCCTACCCCTGACCGGGCTACTAAAAGAAAAAGTTTAGAATTCAAAACAGAATCTAGAATATTGTATGCCCAATGCCATCAAATCATCTGTATTCCTTTTCAATTGCAGGTAACTGGGGTTGGAGTTTTTTGGGGAGGGAAAAAAAAAAAAAGCAGAAAGGCCAAAAGAGCTCACGAGGCTGCCCTCATTGCACGCATTGAAAGAATAGCTAATCTACTTGTGACGCTTACAGATTTTTTTGACCCTGGAATTCCCTCAGCAAGAAACCCACAGAAGCCTCCTCTGCAAAAGGTCAAGCTGAAGGCCAAATTTTCCAACCAACTAAGCACCTAATGCTTCAAACCGTGTCATCTATGAGATGCTTCCACCTGATTACTAATCTGGAAGTTAAAAAAACAAAACAAACCTACAACAAGAAAAGGCAGCATTTTGGAAAACTGATTCTGTATGTAATGCTGCCTTAGGCTGATTCAGCTCATTGATAAAACTAGTCCAATATTTTATACGTACTGCACTGGCTATAATAGCTCTGGAGATATTTACCTGGGTGAGTTCCCTAGCCGTGCCTAGTGTAGAGATGGAGATATAAAGGTAAAGGTTCCCCTCGCACATATGTGCTAGTCGTTCCAAACTCTAGGGGGCGGTGCTCATCTCCATTTCAAAGCCAAAGAGCCAGCGCTGTCCGAAGACGTCTCCGTGGTCATGTGGCCGGCATGACTGAACGCCAAAGGCGCACGGAACGCTGTTACTTTCCCACCAAAGGTGGTCCCTATTTTTCTACTTGCATTTTTTACGTGCTTTCAAAATGCTAGGTTGGCAGACGCTGGGACAAGTAACGGGGGCTCACTTCATTACGCAGCACTAGGGATTCGAACCACTGAACTCCTGACCTTTCGATCGACAAGCTCAGCATCTTAGCCACTATTTTCCATCTCTGCAAATCCCTCAATAGCCAGCTTCCCACTTTTACAATTCTGTCCCTTTCAGATTGTGCCATTTCCATGTTAGTTGGAGGATTTGTAAATGGCTTCATAGGGGACAGATTGCCACAGCTAATGGTGAGCTTTTCTTTGTTGGAGGGTTCTCAAGCAGAGGATGGATAGTCTCCTGACAGATGTGCTGAGGATGATTCTTCTGAGCAAGGAGTTGGTCTGGATGACTTAATATGAACAGAATAGAACAGAGTTGGAAGGGACCTTGGAAGTCTTCTAGTCTAACCCCACTCCCACCATCACTACTCAAACAGGTAAGCCTATATCAGTGATGGTGAACCTTTTAGGCACAGAGTGCCCAAACCGGAATGTGCACACACACATCCGTGCCAGAGTGCCAGAAACCCGATGACCAGCTGGTCAGCATGCCTCATAAACCCGACAACCAGCTGGCTGAGTTGAGGCGACAGCACGCATGCCCACAGAGATGGCTCTGAGCTGGGGCAATGGCATGCATGCCCACAGAGAGGGCTCTGTGTGCCACCTCTGGCACGTGTGCCATAGGTTGGCCATCATGGGCCTATTCCATTTCACATAAATGGTTGTCCAATGTCTTCTTCAAATCCTCCAGTGTTAAGAGCACCCACAACTTCTGAAGGCCAAATTTTGACTCCCTCCCAACTTTATGATTCTACTAGCATTGTGCATAACTCAAATTTAGTATAATATGACTTATTGTGCATCTTCTTATAAACATCAACACGTTGAAATACGTACGTCTTTTTGAATTTTGCAATGGGTAACTCTTTTTGTATTGATTTCAACATGTAGAATTAGACAAGGTTGCAGGGGGAAAAAACACCAAGGAAATATCCCTCGCATTCAACCTGGAGATATCATGGGTATTGGAAGAAATGGCCATCTGGGTTCAGTTCCAAGTGGGGAGAAAGACACTGGAAACATGGAGGCTGTTTGGAAAGCGGGTATAATGGGGTCAGGACCGCATGGTTTGAGATCCTGGGCCGGGGGTGGACAATTGTGGCTCTTTTACAACCTGTGAACTTCAACTCCCAGAATTCCTGAGACAGCCAAGCTGTCTCAGGAATTCTGGGAGTTGAAGTCCACAGGTTGTAAAAGAGCCACAATTGCCCACCCCTGTCCTGGGCAGTTAAGGACATGGGTGTGTGTGTAAGAGAGAGAGATGTATACCCTCTCTTGGGCCCTGCCTTGGAGCTTCCTGTTCCTGTGTAAGAAATGTATTCAGACTTCCAATGGGCCATGCAGGGGTAACTTTGTAGGTTGTCTTGAGTCCCAGGCTTGGTTGAATTCCGCTGGGTGATGCAATCTTCCCAGGTGCCATGTGATAAAATGGGTAGAGGGCTAATCCTATTATGTCCTGAGGGTGAAGGCCCAGCCTTTAGTCTTGTAGATATGTTGGCCCCAATCTTTCTGGGGCTATTAACAAAGGTGGGGGCTGCTTTCCAAGAGCATGTTGCTCTTTTTCTCATCCAGGGAGGTATAATATTCTGCCTTTTAAATATTTCCTAGAATATTTCATGGGTACTAACGTTTTACATGAAATTAAGTATTCGTGCAAATTAAAGAAAAGAAAGCTAAGAGGGAGACACAATAGCACTCTTCCTTTACATGAAAGGATGTGAGAAGGCAGAAGGTGTGGATTTATTCTCCAGAGGACCTGAAGGTAAGACAAGAAGCAATAGATGGAAGCTTTCTAGAAAGACAGACTTGAAATAAGGAGAATTTTCCCACGATGAGATTTGTTAAGCCTCCTAGAACTGTGCATGCTCCATCACTGGAGGACTTCAAGAAAAGGTGAGACAGCCAGGTGTCCTAGATGAGGATTTCTTATCTGGGTACATACAGGGTGGGCTAGAAGATCTTCAAGGTCCCTTCCAGACCTATAACTCGAATCACCATTGTGCTGCCCCTTTCCATTTATATTGTGTTCTAGGGACTTAATAAGAGTCTGGTCAATTGATGCATCCCCTGGACCCCACTTTTGATGCATCCCCTGGACCTCATTTACATATGTTGGAAGAAATATCCTTCTGGGTTCAGCTCTAAGTAGGGAAAAAGACACTGGAAACATGGAGACTGCTTGGAAAGATGGTTTAATGGTGGACAGGATCACATGGCTTGAGTTCCTGAACAGAAAAGGGGCGAGATACAGCGAGTCCCTGGGTTTTATGCTTTCTCTGGCTTTGAACTTCCTGGGGCCCCGAAAGAGTATCCTGATTTGTTGTCAGACTCCCAGGGGGTGGGGGTCTTACCTAGCCTTGCTGGCTGATGTAATCTTCCCAGGTGCCATATGGTGAGTTTCTGTCCTAGATGGGTCCTATTGTGTTGCGGATGATGGTCCTTTGACAAAGGATTGAGTTTCCACCTCTGGCCCATTAACAAAAGGGTGGGGGCAGGAAGGTGGGAACTGCTTTGTCTTTAAAAACATGTTTCTCCATTTCTCAACCAGGGGAACATAATATTCTGCCTTTTTAATATTTCCTAAAATATTTATTCTTCCAGGAAAGGGGTGGGTGCTAACTTCCTACACATAACTGTCCAAAAGCCTTCAGATGGGGGTGGGGGCAGCCCTCAGGTAGAAAGGGGGGGTGACAGAACTCCCCCTCCCCCAGCTGCAGAAGGCCAGAAGGAACCTTGCCACTTTTTCTGCTTCCTCGCCTTGGCGGCAAACGCAATCCACAATTTTTAATTTGCCAAGAAAGCCCTCTTTCCCCCGTTTTACAGGGACAGAAGGGGGACTTTTATGTGCAATCTGTATAGCTCTCCAGAAAGCACTTACATTTATGATGTTCATGAAATTTATAGCCAGTTGGCAGCGCGACGCGCTTTCCGCTCCTTTCCTTTGCCGCTGTCCCTGGCAATGTGGCAGGCTGGTAATAAGGAAGCCTCGCATTCAAGTGGCATAAAAGGCATTTTCGACAAGTTAGCCTCCTGCCCAATCTTATAAACTCTTAACAAGTCTATAACAAGCAGGCAAAATCTCTTGAGAGAGAGAGAGAGAGAGAGGAGGAAGGAAGGAAGGAAGGAAGGAAGGAAGGAAGGAAGGAAGGAAGGAAGGAAGGAAGGAAGGAAGGAAGGAAGGGGGCGAGGGGGCAGGGAGGGGGGAGTGGAGGAGAGACAGGAAAGAAAAGAGGGGAGAGGGGGAAAATAAAAAACCTTTTCAGAGATTGCTTTTGCAACAAAGCCTACACCTTCCTTCTAATTAAGGTTAAATAGCTCCATGTTTTCTGGCCAATTTCATTCTTTCTCCCTTCATTCCCCTCTTAACAAGGCAGCCTTTAAAAAGGCATCGCTAATTGGTGTCTGGTTCACACGTACTATGCCTGCTTTGATAGTCGGTTAGCTTGCCTTCCCCCATCAATCAAAGTTCCTCTGAAAAGCCAGGCTAATAAGCACCATGTGTCCAGTTTGCAGGGCACAGGGAAGGCCAGGCAGACCCCATTCCCCCCCCCGGCCCCCACACACTACTTCCCACATGTGCCTCCCAGGTGTCGATGGTCCTTCTCCCCGTCCCCCAGACCTTTGGGGAAGTGTTGGGACCTCACCCTGATACAAATGCACTCCGTGGGTGGCATAAGAATGGGAATGGGAAGTCACTAGGAATGTTACAAGCTCTTTGTTGGAGGGGGAAGGTGAGCAGGGGGAGATGGAGATTGAGGCTGTTATTATGGAGATGCAGGTATAAAAGGAAACCAATAAAAAAAACTGTTGTTGATAACAAGGCAAGGAATAACAGAATAACAGCAGGATAGAGTTGGAAGGGACCTTGGAGGTCTTCTAGTCCAACCCCCTGCACAAGCAGGAGACTCTATAGCAGGGGTCTGCAACCTTAAACACTCAAAGAGCCATTTGGACCCGTTTCCCACAGAAAAGAAAACACCGGGAGCCACAAAACCTGGGTGGGTGTGGCCAACTTGATGTCACTCACTTCCACCAGTCACATGACCCCCTAGCTACACCTACCCAGCCGGTCATTAGGGCAGTTGTTAAAAAACACCGGGAACCACAAAATCCTTTTGACATATCTCTCTCTCCCCTCCTTCCCTCCCTCCCTTTCTCCCGCTCTCTCTGTATCTCTCTGTCTCTGCCCTGGCTGCTTCTCCATCCTACGCCGTCGCCCTTACCTTCTCAGGCCAGACGAGGAGTGACTGGGAAAGGAGGAGAGGATGAGGGGCAGGGCCAGCCAGTGGTGGGATCACCTGACAGGGAGCCACAGCAGAGGGCCCAAAGAGCCACCTGCGGCTCCAGAGCCGCAGGTTGCTGACCCCTGCTCTATAGCATTCTGGACAAATGGCTGTTCAATCTGTTCTTAAAAACTTCCAGCGATGGTGTACATCTACAACTTCGAAGGCAAGCTGTTCCATCGGTTAAGTATTCTCACTGTTTTGAAGTTTCTCCTTGGTTCTAAGTTGGATCAAGCTAAGTTTCCATCCCTTAATTCTTGTCCTGCCTTCAGGGGCTTTGGAGAATAAAGCGGAAACCCCCCCCCCACCTCTTTTCTGTGACAGCCCTTCAAATATTGGAAGACTGCTATTGTGTCAGCTCTAATGCTAGGATTTGTGGGTTAGGTGTGCGCTCGGCAGCCCACTGCACAAAGGCACAAGAAACAGAAGTTGTAGAGATAAGACTGAGTCAATGAGGTAGGAATGGCTTTTCTCAAAAATCTAACCCAGACATCTAAAGATGGCAGAGGCCTTTAGTTGCAGATTGGACATCAGCCACATTTCCCCTTGGATTTCAGCTGTCTTGCCTGATTAAAGTTCATGAATCTTAGAAAGTTCACAATTACTTTGTAAATTTACAGTTGAACTAAAAGGCTGCATAAAGAGAGGGATAGAATCAAGATCACGTGAAGTGTTAATAGCATTTTATTTATTTAATTAATTTTTATACCATCCTTCTCCCGAAGGATTCAGGGCGGTGAACAGATAAAATAACATACATATAAAATGTGAATATAAGATGATTTTATAATGCCTTGGTAAGGCCACACTTGGAATACTGCACCCAGTTTTGGTTGCCATGATGTAAAATAGACGTGGAAACTCTGGAAAGAGTGCAGAGAAGAGCAACAAAGATGATTAGGGGACTGGAGGCTAAAACATATGAAGAACGGTTGCAGGAACTGGGTATGTCTAGTTTAATGAAAAGAAGGACTAGGGGAGACATGATAGCAGTCTTCCAATAACTCAGGGGCTGCCACAACGAAGAGGAAGTCAAACTATGACTCCTGACACCTGACAGTAGGACAAGAAGCAATGGGTGGAAACTCATCAAGGAGAGAAGCAAGCTATTTATTTATTTATTTATTTATTTTATTGAATTTGTATACCGCCCTATTCCCAAAGGACTCAGGGCGGTTGAACAGCCATAGAATAAAACATATAAATACAAAATTTAAAATAGACTTAAAGGAATTAAATAATTTGGCTGAACAAATTTAAAACCCCAATAATTTAAAACCAGATTTAAAATTTCCATTTAAAAAGGGGAAAGACTTAGGTCAGGCCGGCTTGATGAAATAGGAAAGTCTTGAGCACGCGACGGAAGGTACGCAGATCCGGGATCCTCCGTATCTCCAGGGGGAGCTCATTCCAGATAGTAGGTGCCCCCACAGAGAAGGCTCTTCCCCTGGGGGCCGCCAGTCCTAGAACTAAGGAGAAATTTCCTGATAGTTGGAACAATTAATCAGTGGCACAACTTGCCTCCAGAAGTTGTGAATGCTTCAACACTGGAAGTTTTTAAGAAGAGATTGGACAATGATTTGTCTGAAACAGTATAGGGTTTCCTGCCTAAGCAGGGGGTTGGACTAGAAGACCTCCAAGATCCTTTCCAACTCTATTATTCTATTCTATTCTAAAACATGGTTCCATACAACTTAAATGGCAATGAGCAGCCACACATACCAGCCCTGGACTGTTGGTGATAACTCAAAGCATTTGGGACAACCCTGGGCTGCATTGAATTAAATTTTTAATGTGACAGGAAAAAAATAATTCCACCAGTTACATTTAAGACATTTTAGTTATATTGATATTGCAGTTTAGTTAAACCAAATTTGGACTCTTGTCTTCATCAATTTGAGGCCACCAACTTGTTTAAAGATGATCCAAGGCCTCACTCCAGGATCAGGCACAACCCCCAGCCTAAAAACAGATCCTTCCCCCCCTCCCCAAATCTAGATCCAACCAAACTGGATTAATCAGTACTCTGAGTTTTTTATATCCCGATGTACAATACAATGTAATATAATACGGAGTCTTCTGGGAGACTATCTTTAATCCTTCTACTGAAGCACTTCACTGAGGAGATTTCATTGCCTTGGTTATGATTTAATTGTTTTTAAATGACAGTTTTACATAACTAGGTTTTGCATCCTTATTGGCAGACCCCCAAAGCACAATTTTTGGCAGAAGGATGAGGTATAAATCCAATCAATAAATACTACAGTTGTGTCACCAACTTGCCTGATTTGTGCATCTAACCAAGGTTGCTTTTTTGACAAGGGGGTGGGTGGGGAAATCTTCACTTCTGTGGCTGCTGAAACTTGACACAAGTGCTTCCTCCAGAAGCTTGCTAAGGGGAGAGCTCCAAAGGCCACATTTTGGTGGCTCCGAACAATGGATGAATGGCACACCTGCATGGGAGAAAGTTGCTTTAAATGACACACCTGGTAGGGGCACCCAATAGTTAACAGATGCGAATTTATTTATTTATTTATTTATTTATTTATTTTATTCGGCTTATATGCCGCCCTATCTCACAATGGACTCAGGGCGGCTCACAACAATAAACACAAGCCACAATAAAAATAAAGACTAAAATCTAAAAAATTTAAAATTAACCCATGAAAACCCTTAAAAACGCAAGAATTGCATGCTTGCTTTTCCAACCCTTATGATATAGCCCTTTGTTTGGTTCCTGCCGCTCTCTTGGCTTGTGCCTGGCCGCCTGACAAATCAATCTTCCTTTTGCTAAGAAAAAAGTGAAAACATTCTTGGAGTCTCCTAACTCCTGTGCAACATCCTGTTTTTAGCACAGGAGGAGAAAGAGGAATTGTCACTGGGTTCCTGCATCCTTATGGATGCTTGCAATCATGGAACTTGTTCATCTATCTAAGGGATGAATGATGGACAGTATATAGGGCGGTATATAAGTTGAATTGATAAATAAATAAATGGGCCACAAAAGAACTGCCTTTCCTGCAATTTTCCAATCCATGCTGCTTCCTCTAACTCAGAGGTCTCCAAACTTGGCAACTTTAAGACTTGTGGACTTCAACTCCCAGAATTCTTGAGATTGAGGAATTCTGGGAGTTGAAGTCCATACCAGAGGTGGTATTCAGCAGGTTCTGACCAGTTCTGGAGAACTGGTAGCAGAAATTTTGAGTAGTTTGGAGAACCGGTGAATACCACCTCTGACTGGCCCCGCCCCCATCTATTCTCTGCCTCCTGAGTCCCAGCTGATTGGGAGGGAATGGGGATTTTGCAGTAAACTTCCCCTGGAGCGGGGTGGGAATGGAGATTTTGCAGTATCCTTCCCCTGCCATGCCCACCAAGCCATACCATGCCCACCAAGCCACGCCCACAGAACCAGTAGTAAAGAAAATTGAATCCCACCACTGGTCCACACATCTTAAAGTTGCCGAGTTTGGAGACCCTTGCTCTAACCTCAGTGTCAGCACTTCAAGCTGCATTTACTCTAGTGCTGACATAAGAAGGAGAAGTGGAGGCGTCTGGAAAGGGACATTTGACTTTTCACCTACTTATTTTCCCTGGAGATAATATCCCCTAGGGGATGGGATGGGAGTGGGGAAATTCCTTTGAGCTGGAGCAGTAGATTAGGGGTAGAGTGACTTGGAAGATGACCAATGAGTGCAGGGGAGTGGGGAACGGAAAGGGAGGGTTTTGGGTCTGGAAGTCAGTGTTGGTTGCGATGGAGTCAGAGTTAGAATGTCATACTTAATAAATGGGAGTTTTTCTTCAAAGACTTTGTTTGAAATGCAATTTATTTGAGACGACCTCGAAACCTGACACTCAGATTTTTGTTCCCCGCTTGCAACAGTGTTGACTCTCCTCCTTTGACTTCCATTTGTTTGTGTGCTCTGTAGATACCACTGTTCTGACCTCCTCCAAAATAGCCAGCAGAGCAGTGACCGCTCTGGAACTCCATACTTCTTAGATCCAATGAAACAATTGCTTCAGGAAATAGACCAGGAGAGCCAAGGTGGAAAGCTCACTCATTCACAATGCCACCTCTCAAAATGTTGCAGATGTGGGATTCAGGTGCTTCATGCCAGACTCAAGTTAACAGTTAGTTTGTGTGATTCAGTTAGTTTGTGTGAGTGTCTCAGAAGGAGACCACAGCTGCGATATAAGGATATCTGCAAGAGGGACCTAAAGGCCCTGGGAATGGACATTAACAACTGGGAAACCTTGACCTCCGATCGTTCAGCTTGGAGGCTAAAGACGCAGCATGGCCTTCTCCAATTTGAAGAGACACTTGTTCGGCGGGCTGAGGCAAAGAGGCAGTCCCGGAACCAGCGAAATCTGGGGGCTGGGCAGGGGACAGAATGTATCTGCCCTCAGTGTGGAAGGGATTGCCACTCTCAGATTGGACTTTTTAGTCACACTAGATGCTGTTTTAGGACCTCTTTCCAGAGTACGATACCATAGTCTCTTGAGACTGAAGGATGCCAATGAATGTGTGATACAGAAGTTATGGGCATTCCTTGTAATAAAAAAACTCCAGCATTTTAAACTACTTTCATCCTATCAAAGTTGATTTATAGAAGTTGTATTTTAGCCTAAAGAATAAGAGAACAGTTGAAAGGGATCTTGGATGTCTTCTAGCCTAACCCCCTCTTCAAACAGGAAGCCCTAAACCATTTCAGACAAATGGTTGTCCAATCGCTCCTTAAAAGCTTCCAAAGTTGGAGCATTCACAACTCTGTTGTTCCACTGATTAATTGTTCCAACTGTCATGAAATTTCTCCTTAGTTCTAAATTGCTTCTGTCTTTGATTAGTTTCCACCCATTGCTTTTTGTCCTGCCCTCAGGTGCTTTGGAGAATAGCTTGACTCCCTCTCTTCTTTGTGGCAGCCTCTTAGATATTAGAGCACTGTTACCACGTTGCCCCCAGTCAACTATAAACTATACATAAATACACGTAGCTTCAGCATTATTTGCTTTTCCATATCCCCTTTTTGTTTCCCTACACACTAAGCAACTTACTTTGCAGTTTAATAATCACTGTTATATTCATTAATTTCACACCATCAGGAGTTAGATTCCCTCCAAGCTTATGGTTTAATACAATAACTGGATCAGCCTTTCTGGTGTTGAAATACTGTAGGAAGTTAAAACCAGTGGTGAAATCCAATTTTTTTTACAATTGGTTCTGTGGGTGTGGCTTGGTGAGCATGGTGTGGCATGGTGGGCATGGCAGGGGAAGGATATGGCAGAACCTCCATTCCCACCCCACTCCAGGGGAAGGATACTGCAAAATCTCCATTTCCACCCCTTTCCAGGAGAAGATACTGCAAAATCTCCATTCCCACCCCACTCCAGGTGAAGGATACTGTAAAATCCCCATTCCCTCCCCACTCCTGGGGGAAGGATACTGCAAAATCCCCATTCCCACCCCACTCTGGGGCCAGCCAGAGGTGGTATTTGCCGGTTGTCCGAACTACTCAAAATTTCTGCTACCGGTTCTCCAGAACCTGTCAGAACCTGCTGGAGTTCAGCCCTGGTTAAAACCCACCCCAGTCTATTCTACATAACAAAGATCTACCTCCTTCAGGCAGAGCCATAATAGGAATCCCAAAGTCCTTTCATTACATCATCCCCCAGCAAGGCTCAACCAAACTTGGGACTCAAAAATACAACCTACAAAGTTACCCCTGCATGGTCCCTTGAGAGTCTGACAACCAATCAGAATACAAGCTCAAATTCAAAAGCCCAGAGAGGGCATAAAACCGGGGCAATCTCAGCATCTCTTTCTTTTTTTTCTTCACCCAAGATCTTCAAAGCATGTGATCCTGTCCACCATTAAAACCATCTTTCCAAGCAGTTGCCATGTTTCCAGTGTCATTTTCCACACTTGGAACTGAACCCAGAAGGATATTTCTTCCAACAATACTATCCACCAATATCATGGCTGGGACCTCAGCGAATTAATCCATGCATCTGGAGGGTGTGTAGATTTGGAAAGGTTAAATAAGAGGGGTTTTTTTCCCCTTCATTTTCAGCATCTAAAATTTTGACATGGAATACTTTTATTTACCAGCATTTATTAAGATTGTTGGAAAAGTCAGTTCCTGACACAGGTATGTAAAATCCCAGAGAGGAATCACAACATTGAAATACATTTCCCTCCATCACAAAAGTAAATGGTCAAAAGAAATCCCAATGCAACTCCTTGGGATTTGCGCTGCCGTAGAAATCTGGATGTGCATGACATGCTGCAGCTCATACAAATTCACATCCAATTGCTTGTCACCATAGACACAAGAACAGTGGGATAAAATATGTCCTTCAGCGTGGACAAGGATGGATTTGGACAATGTCACACTATTTGGGTCTGACTCGAGAAACTAAATTCTCCCCTCCTCTATGCACCTTCAACTCCCACAGGGCCACCAAATTGCTTAAGGACCTGCCAGTTTTGCTTCTAGTGTGCATTGCTGTCCTTTCTGTTAAATGCTGAGAATGAATTCCTTGGCCAAGTATAGTGCACTGCCTTTTCTCCCTTCCTCTCATTTTGATCAGAAGCTTTCTGAAAGAGAATAGGAGAATAGAGAATAGCGAATAGAGAGGAGAGGAGAGGAGAGGAGAGGAGAGGAGAGGAGAGGAGAGGAGAGGAGAGGAGAGGAGAGGAGAGGAGAGGAGAGGAAAAGGGAAGAGAGGAGAGGAGAGGAAGAGAAGAGAGGAGAGGAGAGGAGAGGAGAGGAGAGGAGAGGAGAAGAGAAGAGAAGAGAAGAGAAGAGAAGAGAAGAGAAGAGAAGAGAAGAGAAGAGAAGAGAAGAGAAGAGAAGAGAAGAGAAGAGAAGAGAAGAGAAGAGAATTCTTTATTGGGCAACTATAATTAGTTGCCCAATAAAGTTACGAATACGAATAAATAAAGTTACGAATATGAAATACAATACAATACAATACAAATACAATACAATAAAGTTACAAATACGAATACGGTTCGAATCCCTAGTGCCGCGTAACGGGGTGAGCTCCCATTTCTTATCCCAGCTTCTGCCAACCTAGCAGTTCGAAAGCACGTAAAAAATGCAAGTAGAAAAATAGGGACCACCTTTGGTGTGAAGGTAACGGTGTTCGTGTGCCTTTGGCATTTAATCATGCTGGCCACGGGAACATGGAGACATCTTCGGACAGCGCCGTCTCTTCGGCTTTGAAATGGAGATGAGCATCGCCCCCTAGAGTCAGGAACGACTAGCACATATGTGCGAGGGGAACCTTTACCTTTACCTTTTACAACATAGATGAATTTACTTAGACATAAGACAGTACCATGAGGATTAGGTGTTCAGCAGAGTGATGGCACGAGGGGAAAAACTGTCTCTGTGTCTAGTTGTTTTGGCATGCAATGCCCTATAGTGGCATCTTGAAGGGAGGAGTTGAAATAATTTATGTGAGGGATCTGCAGATATCTTCTCAGCCCACTTTCTAACCCACGCAATATACAGGTCCTCTCCTCTATGGAAGGCAGGCTGGTTGCAATTGTGTTCCCCCCCCCCCCCCCCGCAGTCCTAACTATCCATTGGAGTCTGTACTTGTCCTGTTTAGTTGCTGTACCAAAGCAGACAGTTTAGACGCCCAAATGACAGATTCAATGTGACAAGGTTGAGCAATGGAAGATGCACAAAAATGACGGGATGCCAGCTTATGACAGGTTGTAAGCACCCTTGAGTACGCATTATCTTGCCAAGATGCTCCCAATATGGCACATCTCCTTCTTCGTTAGTAAACATTGCTCCTCCTGTCCCTCACCCCACCCCACCCCCACCCACCCTGTCTCCTGTTGTCTCGTGATGATAGGCAGCCTAGTGCTCCTGCCATACAGCGATAGCAAGAGAGCACGCATTATGCCAGGCAGAATGTTGGAAGCCCCAAATTATAAGGAAGAAGCCTTTGAAGATAAAATTCATTATGCAAGTCTCTAAACATTGTTCAGGACTTTCATCTATCCATCTACTTAATACAGGGAGGAGGCAGAGAATCAAAATATCATTCACTCATTCTGTGCTAGCAACAAGCTTCCTTGTTCTCAGATGCTTTTTTCCACCCACCAGGCATGAACGTATCTGCACCTCGACAGGTAGTCCTTTGCTTACAACCATCCATTAGTGACTGTACGAAGTTCCAATACTGACAAAAGTGACTTGTGACTGATTTTCACATGATAAGAGGAGGGGAGGAGAGGGGAGGGGAGGGGAGGAGAGGAGGGGAGGGGAGGGGAGAGGGGGAGGGGAGGAGAGGAGAAGGGGAGGGGAGGGGAGGGAGGGGAGAGGGGGAGGGGAGGAGGGGAGGGGAGGGGAGGAGCAGAGAAGAGAAGAGAAGAGAAGAGAAGAGAAGAGAAGAGAAGAGAAGAGAAGAGAAGAGAAGAGAATTCTTTATTGGCCAAGTGTGATTGGACACAGAAGGAATTTGTCTTTGGTGCATATGCTCTCAGTGTACATTTAAAAAAATACATTCATCAAGAATCATAAAATACAACACTTAGTGATAGACAGGATACTAAATAAGCAATTAAATCATACTAGGAGACTAAATAAAACAATATAAATCCTAAAGATACAAGCAATAAGGTTATAGTCATAAGTGGGAGGAGATAGGTAATAGAATGGAAGAGAAGATTAATAGTAATGCAGACTTAATAAATAGTTTGACAGTGTTGAGGGAATTATTTGTTTAGCAGAGTGATGGCGTTCAGGAAAAAAATGTTCTTGTGTCTAGTTGTTCTGGGGTGCAGTGCTGTATAGTGTCGTTTTGAGGGTAGGAGTTGAAACAGTTTATGTCCAGGGTGTGAGAGGTCTGTAAATATTTTCACAGCCCTCTTTTTGACTGGTGCAGTATACAGTTCCTCAATGGAAGGCAGGTTGGTAGCCATTGTTTTTTCTGCAGTTCTAATGATCCGTTGAAATCTGTGTCTGTCTTGTTGGGTTGCAGAGCCAAACCAAACATTATGACTGTTGCAGCATCCTTAAATAATAAATAAATACATAAACTTTATTGTCATTGTATGTGTATACACAGTATACACATACAACGAAATTTACTTGACACCCAAAGACCAAGTCTCACATATATAATCCCCAAACACACTCCCCACCCCTAAACCACCCAAACATCCACACAACAGACCAAGTAATACTGTCCAACAGCTCACTGACCATCCCCATGGTCAACATGATCAAAATTTCAGTGTTTGGCAACTGGTGTGTATTTATGACAGTCTCACTGTCCTGGGGTCATGTAATCACTATTTGTGACCTTCCCAACTCGCTTCCGACAAGCAAAGTCAATGGGAGAAGCCAGATTCATTTGACAAATGAGGTGATTCACTTAACAATGGTGGCAGAAACGTTTGTAGAATGGGGCACAACTCACTTAACAGCTGTCCGGATTAGCAATGGAAATGTTGGGTTCAATTGTAGTTGTAATTTGAGGACTACCTGTAGTCAAGTTCTCTAGAGGAACCCAAAGGAGCTTTTTCAAGAAGTCAACTAGAGAATAGATGGGGGTGGAACCAGTCAGAATTTTTTACTACCGGTTCTGTGAGTGTGATTTGGTGGGCATGGCATGGCTTGGTGGGCGTGACTTGATGGGCAGGGGAAGGATACTGTAAAACCTCCATTTCCTCCCGATCAGCTGGGACTCAGGAGGCAGAGAATAGATGAAGGCAGGGCCAGACAGAATGTTTACTATCGGTTCTCTGAACTACTCAAAATTTCTGCTACCGGTTCTCCAGAACTGGTCAGAACCTGGTGAAACTCACTTCTGGTTGGACTAGAACAGTGTTTCCCAAACTTGACCCTTTGAAGATGTATGGACTTCAACTCCCAGAATTCCTCAACCAGGCATACTGGTTGGGGAATTCTGGGAATTGAAGTCCATGCATCTTAAAATAGCCAAGTTTGGGAAACACTGGACTAGAAGACCTCCAAAGTCCCTTTCAATGCTGTTATTCAGTTCCGTTGATTCTCCTCACTCTGTATGGCAATACCCCTTTGGCAAAGGCCAAGATTTCAGGGTGCTGCTCACACAGAGTTCCATCCCTGCCTTGTGCCCTCCTAATTCCATCATTCTGAAATGGTCTCCACAGCCAGAGAGAAAAGCACCAGAAGGAAAGGAAGGACAGAGGGGTGCTTTCTTTTCCCTCTGAACAAGTCAATGTTCAAGTTACTTTCGGGGGGGGAAGGGGGCACTCACACGCAGCCAGGCCACTTCTCACCATGTGCCATCTCTGGGATGCAGTGCCGCTCATAAATAAAGGGGGTGGGGGGTGGGGGGAAGGGGAAGAGTTCTTAATCTTCATTCAAAAGCTCACGGTATCACAATGCCGCCTCACAAAAGCCATCGTATTAGCCCCAAGTGCAAAATGCTGCCTTTTCTTGCAGAAGCTCATTAATTGCAGGTCACCATTCAACAAGAAAGATGAGGCACTTGAGTTCTTCAGGCCCTCATTAGGCACAGAGCTGAACAGTATGTGTGAAATTAACAGTCACCTGAGTACCTCTATAATTTCATAATTATTAGGCCTAATGGGTTAGTCTCTGCCAAATAGCTTTAACTCTTCCTTGGCTGGTTCGGGAAAACCGGCATTTGCTTACGAGGGGAGCCCCTGTTGAACAGACCGTTATTTCTCCTTGCCTTTTAAATTTAATTCTATTCCTTGATTTATTTATTTATTTTTGCTAGGAAACTCAGTAATTTGTGTAAGCCTGCCACTGGTACCATATACTGTTTGTAATTTTAACATATGTTGAGTTTTTAATTATTGATACCCCCCCAAGTGCCAAAGAAACAAGATACCCTTCCATCCCGGGGAAACGTGGGTGAAAAGAGCTTTCTGCAAAGGGAATTTAATTGGCTTGAAAATGTGTTTGCACTCTGCATGTGTGCATACATTTATGTTTGTGTGCATTTGGGCACATGTGAGTGTGTGCCCAAGTTGTGCCTTTGATTTATCTAGGGACTGATTACATTACATTATTCCAGATGCCCTAGTTTTTATCTTGCCTCTTATCTAAAATGCAAGCGGTATATTAATCAGGGTGGGGTTTTGTCTTTTTGACAGCAATAGATCTTTAAACTGGCGTTGGTTTGAATCAGGGGTGAAATGCTCCCGGTTTGGACCGGATCGCCCGATCCGGTAGCAATGGTGGCGGGTGGTTCGGAGAACCGGTAGCAAAAATCCCTGTGCCCCCACCCACCCACCCACCCACCATGCCCAGCTGAGCCGCACCATCATCAGAGGCTTTTTTTAAAAACTTTTTAAAGCATTTTTTCTACAACCTCTTCCGAAGAAATAATGCTTTTAAAAGTAAAAAAAAAAAAAGCCTCTGATGATCGCACGGCTCAGCTGGGATCATCAGAGGCTTTTCAAAGCATTTTTTTCTGCAACCTCTTGCCCGAAGAGGTGGTAAAAAAAATGCTTTGAAAAGTCTCTGGCAATTCCCAGCTCAGTTGCCTGATCGGCAGAGAGGTATTTTTTAAAAAGCCTCTCTGATGATCCCAGCTGAGTTGCCTGATCGGCAGAGGCTTTTCAAAGCATTAGAAAAAATGCTTTGAAAAGTAAAAAAAAAAAAAAGTTGGCCACGCCCACCCAGTCACATTAAACAACACCCCCACCAAGCCACACCCACAGAACCGGTAGCAACAAATTTTACATTTCACCCCTGGTTTGAATTGTACATGAAAATAGATTTAAAATAAATTGCTGAGTAGGTTACTATCTATGAGAAACCAGCCAGGATGGTGAATCCACAGAGAGGGTACTGGCAATTTAAGACTTCGAGTAACCTCCTAAAACTCTTTCTCGCAGCCATTAGAGCTTCGTCTGATAACAATTGCTGGCTTTCCAACTTTTTGGGAGAGTGACACGCCACATAACATCGGCAGCTGCTTCATAACAAAAATATTTCTTCCAAACAAGACTCTCAGACAGCCTTCCTTAATAAGATGTATTGAGATGAAAGGGGTAGGGTTACACGAATCTCAGCAACTGAGCTATTTCCAATTTACAGTCAATTTAACCCTCCAAGATGTTCGGGTTGGAGACTCCATTATCAGTGAAAAGAACTGTCGACTTGTCAATTCAAAGGAAAGCCACTAGAAAGAAAGCAAGAAGTCTGTGGGTCATTGGTTACAAACCCATCTCCTGAATCCTTCCCTGTGAACCGATCGTTGCAAATAAAAACTGAAATAAAAATCTTAACGTAAGCATAGTAACAATTTTAAAAGTGGGAGCGCCTTGCACCATCTCCCACAAAATACCCATTTTGAATAACCACCCTTCCTTGGTGAACCGTGCTATCTGCAACAATCATGAGAAGAGTCCTCCACTCCTCTGCTCACAACAGAATCCCTTATGCCACCAGACTTGAAATTTTGGGCTTAGGCAACTTAGAACTACGCCGCCTTCAGTCTGACCTAAGCATAGTACATAAAATTATCTGCTACAACGTCCTACCTGTCAATGACTACTTCAGCTTCAACCACAACAATACACGAGCAAACAATAGATACAAATTTAAGGTAAACCGCTCCAAATTCGATTGCAGAAAATACAACTTCAGCAACAGAGTGGTCAATGCCTGGAATGCACTACCTGACTCTGTGGTTTCATCCCCAAACCCCCAAAACTTTAACCTTAGACTGTCTACTATTGACCTCAGCCTGTTCTTAAGAGGTCTCTAAGGGGCATCCATAAGCGCACCAAGATGCCTACTGTCCCTGTCCTACTATCCCCATTTATTCATATCCATTTCATGTATTCATAATCATGTTTATACTTATAGCTGTTATCTTATACATGCCTGACAAATAAATAAATAAAATATATAAATAAAATTACCCTTCTCCACTTTAGACTCCAACTCTAAAACTGGTAATACTATCTGCAACTCCGGAGATTTTATTTAGCCATCAATCTAATTTGACCTTGCCCTACACAAGAGATCATTTTAGATCTTATCTAATCATCTATGCAGCTTGCTGGAGAAGAGAAGACAAATGAAACCCTCATCCCATATCTTAATCTCTGATCAAACAAGAGGAGAGTCCTTATTTATGCTTGAGAAAACTCAGATGGATTTCTCATTCCGACTTGCTGTTCAACCTGACAATGTCGGGTTGAGGAAGTACCTAGGACTTCACAGAAGAAAGTCAGAGAGCTCTTCTTCCAGGCCTTAACATTTCTACTAAATAATTAATTTGTGGTCCTTCTTATGGATAATAATCCTCAAATAATTATTAAAATAAAACAATTGTCAGAGTACATTCATCAACTGGAATAGGATATGGTAACAAGGTCAGCCAATGTATAGGCATAGCAACTAAATCAGCCAATGAGGGCTGTTTGGGAGCTGAGACAGACTGGAGCCAGGGTGTGTCTTAGTCTGCAGCTTCTGAGTCTGTGCAGAGAAACTGAAACTCAGAGCTCTGAGCTCTGAAGCTGCAAACTTGTCTGCTCTGCTGAAATGAAACTAACTGTTCTCTCCTGCCTTGTGTTTTGCTTGTAACTGCTATTACATTGAAGAAGAATCTATATTGGTATTGTACATTTATCTTCATATATTATTATGTATATAAAGAAGTTAATGAATCCTGCTGCATCAGTCTGCCTGTGTGCGCTTTCTGGATTTGATTTTTGCAACAAACTCTGACAACAATCCTAGTTTCAGTCTAGTTTCAAACATGTTAGTAAGTCATCCACTCATGTCTCTAAAACAGCTGCCCACGTCTCCCCAGCTGCCTACTACAGAGAAAGGGAGTGAAATAGACAAGAAAAAGGAGTAGTCACAAAAATAGGTGGTACATGGGGAAAAGATACCTGTTCAAGGTAACTTCTAGTGGACTCAAGAGACAGCCCTCACTTCAACACTGAGGCTGAGAAGGGAGTGACTTCAAACACTGAAATGTTTACCATACTCTATCATAGACTGTAACCATTTAGTAGTTAAGTATCCTAAATACTAGGAGTAAAGCAGCAGGGATGCTCAAGATGTAGATGTAGAAGTAGGGAGGGGGTGCCCTAAAAGCATCAGTCAAAGCCAACCACCTGCATGCTCACCTCCCAAAAATATGAAAAAGTAAACATTTTAGCGAGTATATAAAATGGTATGCATTCAATTATCAAACACATTATATTTTTTTAAAAAAAAGCAGAACATTAAGCCGGTGGTTGAGAGGCCTGTATTTTAAACACTTAACTACCCATCTTCATTATTCCTGACTGAAGAGCGACTTATGCAAGACTCATTTTCAAGAGGTTCAAGATAGACTCAAGGAACTGTTTTTAAAACCAGGGTGGAGTTCACCTGTAGCAGCAGAACGTGGAAAAAATAGCTTTAATATACAGCAGTTAGATCTATCCTCCGCTGGCTTCAATACATGCAGACAATACATGATAGAATAATCATTTGAGGACAACCACAAAAGGTTTGGTTTGGAGAAGCACAGAAGACGTTTTCAGTAGGTGAAAATATGACATACCTGGTCAAGTAAATCAAAGACCAAGGATGAAGCAGATAAAGCAAACCTTCACAGTTAAGAGCATAATGCTGAAGTCCTTGAGACTACATTTTTAGGGCCTACTCAGTGGTAAAATCCTACCGGTTCACAGTAATTTGGCGAACTGGTAGTGATAATAGCTACCTGTTCGGCAAACCGGTAATAAAAAGAGCTACCGGTTGGTCTGAACCTGTATTTCCGATGATCAGCTGTGCCGCATGATTTAAAATCGCTAGAAAGCAGGAAATCCTGTTGTTCCCCCCATCACTGTTCTACTTACTTTCCCAAGCCTCCTTTTTCCACACACAGCGTCTGTTTGATGCGGACTGCGCATGCGTGCACTGCGTGTGTTTGGCACACACTGTGCATGTGCGAGCACGCAGCGTTTGGAATGCACCACGCATGCACGGGCAGCGAGCTGGTGGCAAACCAGGGAGGATTTCACCACTGGGCCTACCCAAGGCCCAGCTGCAGCTCATGAAGTATCTAATTAGAGGTCTTGTGAGGAAGGGTATAGCCAGGAATGGACCTTTAGTCAGGAACTTTTTATCCCTTGGCCCTTTCTCACTTAACTAGCATCTGAACTCATCTATTCTCAAAGACTCTCTGGACGGCCTGTTTAATGACGACACAAAGTGCGCCTACAAAAATTGCTTCTGTCCACACAGAATTTAGTGTGTATTTAGTAATTTTCCACTTCAACTATCTTAAATTCTAATTTGGTGGCCAATGTTCGGCCTCCTCAAACATTTCAGGGCCTCTTCGTGCGAATTCCCTTCGAGTAAACCAGGATTTGTAGAGTCAAAAATTGGTTGAGCACGTCATAGTGAATGGCAATAAAGGTAGTCTTCAACTTACGACTACAACTGAGCCCAAAATTTCTGATGCTAAATGAGTCATTTGTTAACTGAGTTTTGCCCCATTTTACAACCTTTCTTGCCTCAGTTGTTAAATGAATGGCTTGTTAATAACATGATTGTTCAGTGAATCTGATTTCCCCATTGACTTCGCTGGCCACAAAAGTTACAAAAGGTGATCACGTGATTCTGGGAGATTGCAACAGTCGTAAATATGAGTCAGTTGCCAAGCGTCTGAATTTTTATTATATGACTGTGGAGATGCTACAGTAGTGACCAAAATTGTGGAAACCTTTTGGGAAAAGTGTATTTTTGAGGTTTGATGGCTAATAACACCACTTTTTTTGGGAGTTTCTAGATAATCATATTCCATTGCTGGAATGGCCTGGGAATAGCTCAGACCTTAACCCAATTGAAAATCTATGGAGCCGACTAAAGAAACTTGTTAGTCAGAAGCAACCCAGCAATAAAACCCAGTTAATAGAAGCCATCATTCAATCTTGGTTTTACATTATAATAGTTACAGAACTCAAAGACTTGGTTCGCTCCATGAGAAGACCTTGTAAGGCCGTAATTCATGCTAAAGGTTACCCAACTAAGTATTAATTGACATGGTGATAATTTTTGTATATTTTGTTTTTTCTACGTGTTTCACTTTTCTTCTTTATACTGTAATTGCTATCCTAATAGCAAATCCTTCATAAAAGTTATTGCATTGCATTCTTGATTCAATTATCTTTCCATTGATACATAATTTTATGGTGCTACTCCCCAAAAAAATGGTGTTATTAGCTAGTTTTAAGAAAATACACTTTTCCCAAAAGGTATTCACAATTTTGGCCACTACTGTACATCAGTCATAAGTGTGAAAAATGGTCATGTGTTACTTTTTTCAGTGCCCTTGTCACTTTGAACGGTCACTAAACGAACTGTTCCGGGTCAAGGATTATCTGTAAATCATATTTCACACCCCTCATAGAGAGGGGCTCCTCAGGGTGCCGTTGGCCAAACAGTGTCGACTGGCGGCCCCCAGGGGGAGAGAGAGCCTTCTCTGTGGGGGCACCTGCTATCTGGAATGAGCTCCCCCCGGAGATACGGAGGATCCCGGATTTACGCACCTTCCGCCGTGCCTTCAAGACCTTTTTATTTCAACAGGTTGGCCTAACTTCCCTTTTTAACTGTAAATTTTAAATTTGTCTTAAAACATTGGGGGTATTTTAATCTGTTTTGGGCCAAATTTATTTAATGGGTTTTTATATTGTTTTTAAATTTTGTAGTCTGTGTGTTTTATCTCTTTGGCTGTTCACCGCCCTGAGTCCTTCGGGAGTAGGGCAGTATATAAATCTAGCCTTGGTAGTACAGTGGTCTAAGGCACCCTGTTATTAAGCTGGTTATTAAGACCAGCTGCCTGCAATTACTGCAGGTTCGAATCTTGCCAAGGCTCATGGTTGACTCAGCCTTCCATCCTTTCTAAGGTAGGTAAATTGAGGACCCAGTTTGTGGGGGCAATAAGCTGACTTTGTATAAATATACAAAAGGATGAAGGCTATTGCTGAGCACATTGTAAGCTGCCCTGAATCTCCGGAGAAGGGCGGCATATAAATCAAATTTAAATAAATAAATAAAAATAAATAAATAAATAAAATGATGGCTGAGTCTCCACACAATGTCCTAATACCAAATAATCTGTCTCCAGGTTTTATTCCAAGGGTGAACTCAAACTGTGTGAAATTCCACCACAAGTTGGATGAAGACGTGTGTCAAATGACAATAAGGCCTTTATGAACATATTTTTTTTCCCCTCAGTTCCCTGCAGTGGAAGAGACCGAGATAAGGAGGAAGTGTCCTCTCACCCCACTTAGGGGCCTGTGAAGCAGCTCTGTGAGTGATATTTCACCTTACCTCTCCTTGGCACATCTGTCAACTTCTGCTAATTAACCAAGCTTCCTATCACCTTCCATGCTGATATGAAGGAGAGCATAAACCCCCCGCCCTCCCCGTACAAAATAAAATGAGAAGCTGAGGGGAGAGAGAGAAAGAAAGAGAGAGGTGAAGAGATTCTACAATTATAAATGATGTCAGGCAGACTTCGGTACCATAGAATGCATTATAAGCACTTAAAAAGCCAACCATTCTGTCTTCTTTCTTTGGTATAAATAATGGCCTTTTTATGAATAAATCATTCAACAAGGTCTCTGAAAATAGCAGGGATTTGAAGCAAAATGTCTCCTACCTAGTGTGTCTCTATGTTTCTTTGGGTGTGTTTCCTAGGATGGCAGAAAACTCAAACCAACTGCTTCGTTGTCTCTGGTACACCTGTGTCACTTGAAACCACAAGTAATCCACCAGGAAGGTGAAGTTGGAGGTTTATTTTTATTTTATTTTATTTCGTTTGTCAAACATGTACAGGAAAACAGGTATAAGGATAAACATGGACATGAACGCAGGAAATGAGTATGAATAAATGGGGACAGTAGGACAGGGACGGTAGGCACCCTGGTGCGCTTATGCACGCCCCTTACAGACCTCTTAGGAATGGGGTGAGGTCAACAGTAGACAGTCTAAGATTAAAGATGTGGGGGTTTGGGGATGAAACCACAGAGTCAGGTAGTGCATTCCAGGCATTAACCACTCTGTTGCTGAAGTTGTATTTTCTGCAGTCGAGTTTGGAGCAGTTTACCTTGAGTTTGTATCTATTTTGTGCTTGTGTATTATTGCGGTTGAAGCTGAAATAGTCATTAACAGATAGGACGTTGTAACAGACAATTTTGTGTGCTACCCTTAGGTCAGACCGTAGGCTGTGAAGTTCTAGGTTGTCCAAGCCCAAAATTTCAAGCTTGGTAGCATATGGTATTTTCTTGCGAGCAGAGGAATGGAGGACTCTTCTCATGAAATACCTCTGGACTCACTCAATTGTATTAATGTCCAATATACAGGGTGGATTCCAGGTATATGAGTTGTATTCGATAATTGGCCTGGCAAAGGTTTTGTATGCCCTAGTTTGCAGTACAATGTTACTGGAGAAGAAGCTTCATAAAATTAAGTTGCAAGTGGGGAGGGCAGCGCACACCCATCCAGCAAAGCTTTGATTGCACCACAGTTCCAAATGGGGCGTAACTTCCTCTCAGGAATGGAAGAAGAATTATTTTGGATTTTCCTCTCCATTTTGCTCTGCAAACAAAGCCAAGCTTCTAAATCAGAGGTGGGGAACAATGGCCCCTTTATGACTTGTGGACTTCAATTCCTAGAATTCCTGAGCCAGCTGGCTCAGGAGTTGAAGTCCACAAGTTATATAAAAGGCCATTGTTTCCCTACCCCTGTTCTAAATCAAGATGCAACTACTAACAAAGGTTGAATACTGTGTTTGCGTTGGTGGCATTTTACTTTTTGGGAGGGCCCTTCAGGTCAGTGGGTTTTGAAGTCCATGGGCACGAAGGGAACATGCTACAAAGCCATTGCAAAGCAGGTGTGACTTGGGGATGTAGAATTATAGGATAACAGAGTTGGACGGGTCCTTGGAGGTCTTCTAGTCCAACCCCCTGTTTAGGCAGTAAAGCCTAGACCACTTCAGACAAATGGTTATCCAATCTCTTCTTAAAAACGTCCAGTGTTGGAACATTCACAACTTCTGGAGGCAAGTCGTTCCACTGATTAATTGTTCTAATGTGACCAGGGATGACACCAGGGATGAGAGGAATTGCATTGCTCCCCAATGGCAATGACATCTAAAGCTGCATGGCACATCCTAAGGGATGCTCCTGCAATCAAGGAAGAAGCAAGATTTGGGAGCAGTGAACATTTAACCTGTGTGCTTAACCCGAGTTACTATTTTTCATGTTCAAATCATTCCTTCCTCCCCTCCAGGGTCACAGTTATAGGTTAATGTTCAAAACCCCAGGTCTGAAATTTAGCAAAGGCTGTATTATGATGAATTGAAGTATGACGTCGCCGCTCGCCCCTAAAGTTCCTATCACTTCTACTCCCTCAGTCATTTCGTTTAGCAAAACAAGTTGGGAAAGTCATGAGTCGTGTGCTTTCTCCAAAGGTGGTATTCAGCCGGTTCGGACCAGTTTGGGTGAAACCGGTAGCAGCCACTGCAGGTGCCCACCCACCCCAGCATAAAGACGTCCTATTTGACCAAGTTTTTGAAGCCGAGCAGATACTCGGAAGACACGTGTGTGAGCAAAGCGCATGCGTGGAAGGCGGGGTGCATGTGCGAAAGGTGCGCTTGCGACGAACTGGTGGTAAGAATATGTGAAACCCACCGCTGGCTTTCTCGCATCAGAGTCAGTTCGTAGAGCTTCTAAGTAATAAGATGGTTGACTTGGTCTTGATTTATTGTACTGGGGGAACCATTGTGGTTTTTAAATATAGGTAGTCTTCAATTTACAATAGTTCATTTAGCGATTGCTGAAAGTTACAATGACACTGAAAAAAGTGACTTATGACCATTTTTCAATTACAACTATTCTATGGTCACATGATCAAAATTTGGAAGCTTGGCAACTGGCATGAATTTATGACGGAGTTGTGTCATTCCCTTCTTCCACTTTCTGACAAGCAAAGTCAATGGGGAAGCCAGATTCACCTACCATGTTACTAATTTAATAACTGCACTGAATAACTGTGGCAAGAAAGGTTGTAAAACGAGGCAAAACTCACTTAAGAAATGGCTCACCTAGCAACATAAATTTTGGGTTCAATTTTGGTCATAAGTCGAGGACTAGTTGTATATGAACTAATGCTTACAGCTTCAATAGATTATATGAACTCAAACAGTCGTGGTTCATTCAATATATCTTGATTAAACCCACAGTGATTTAGCATAACTGACAGTACAGATCTAGGCAGACAGAAGACACAAGGGAGATAAGCCCCAAAAGAGCATTAAGGGATCAAGAAAGTGACTTGAAGATCTTTCCTCAGTTTTCTTGAGAAAGATTCAATGGAGCATTTCATTTGTTTCACCAGGTTTAGTGGCTCCTAAAGTTGTGTTATTTTTATCACAGTTTGCCATCTGGAATTGAAATTTCAACTGTTGCAAAGAACGAAAAATAAAGAACAGGGGATCCCTAGCAAATTCTAGGGAGAAATTGCTCGGGGACGATTGTTGAATAATGATGTTAAAATATGGTTGTTTGTGTAGGTGAGGATTGGTGAACCCCAATTCATTATCTACAAGCTATGATTCCCCAATTCAGAAATGCTGGCCCCCTTTTCTAAAGATTTGGAAGCCCTCAGGCAGAATTTTAAAAACAATGTTTTTCTCACCTCCTCGTGGATTAGTTTAGTGTATATATATATATTTATGCTTATCTTTTAAGCTGTACCTTTTTAATCTATATTTCCAAATAATGACAAATTTTTTATTTTAACATACCACAAGTTTGGGACAGAACTGAAGAGCAACGGGAAAATGCAAATGCAAATGACCAGCCCTTTTGCTAAGATTACTATATTTTTTGGAGTATAAGACACTCCGGAGTATAAGATGCACCTTAGTTTTTGGGGAGGAAAAGAAAAAAAAAAAGTCTGCCTCTGCCTACCAGCATCCATCGGTATTCATCTGGCTAGCATCCTGTCAGTGTGTGAGAGAATTGAGGGCTCTTTGGAAACTGAAATAGTATTTGCTGTGTGAGCAACAAGGAAGGAGACAGCAAGGAGCCTGGGCATGGCTTAGCTCAACTGTTCTGTACTAAAGCTGCATGCTGTGCTAATCTCTGAAACTAAAACTGAAACTGAAACTGAAACTCCTCTCCTCTGCTTGTGCTTTGCTGGAATTAACTACCATGTTGGAAAACCTGCTTTTGGTATTGTATATTTCCTTCATGTATTATATTGTATATAAAGAGAAGTTATTGAATCCTGCTGAATCAGTTACTTGTGTGTGCTTTCTGGATGTGATTGCTGCTGCAAACTCTGACACATCCTTGCAGCAAATAGCGAACAGCCAGGTCAGCTTCACCCCATTATTGCAGCCTGATTCAGCCTGAGCAGCTGATTGGCGGGTGGATCGGCCTCCCGGAATACCCCCCCCCAATCAGCTGTTCCAGGCTGCAGGGATTGCCACAGACCATCACCTCCTCCGTGCCTCGTGTTTTTGGGTACATTTGGTGTATAAGACGCACCCAAATTTTCACCCTCTTTTAGGGGGAAAAAGTGTGTCTTGTACTCCGAAAAATACAGTACTTATCCATATTTGCAACCCAATGTAGGTTCATACATTCTATGAAGCCACATTTTGAGTAAGTCACAACAGTTGGATTCACAACACCTGTTCAGCAAAACTAAAGGGGATGTGTTGCACATGACTGTGAGGTGGCCTACTACTGCCCTGGTGTCACACATAGTTCTTACCAACGCGTACAAGCTTAGAGCTCAAAGCATTGTTAGAGACCCCACACATCCACTTCAAGGTCTGTTTCTGTTGTTCCCCTCTGGTTGGACATTTCCAAGTATTTCTAGCAGGACCACCAGATTCTGTAACAGTTTGTTCCCTATGGTAAACTCGCAAGATTTGTTTATCTCGCCATGTACGTGTATCCATCTGAATTAGACTGTGTTGTTTCTCTGTGTCATATCATCCTGTATATGTGGGAACATGCATAATTTTGTATTTATTCATTTTGTCATGGTTTATGTAGTGTATGGAGCAGTAGTGGGTTGCTACCGGTTCGCCCCAGTTCAGGCGAACCGGAAGCAGTGGTGGCTGGAGACTCCGCTCACCCGCCCGGATCATCACGGACACTCTGAGCATGTGCAGAAGCTTCTGTGCATGCACAGAAGTGCCATGCACTTGCAAAGCGAGTGAGCGCATGCACGCTCCCAATAGCGAACTGGTAACAAAGGTCAGTGAAATCCACTACTGGTATGGAGGGACGCAGTGGCTCTGTGGCTAAGACACTAAGCTTGTCGATCAGAAGGTCAGCAGTTCAGCAATTTGAATCCCTAGTGCCGCGTAATGGAGTAAGCTCTTGTTACTTGTCCCAGCTTCTGCCAACCTAGCAGTTCGAAAGCACGTAAAAAATGCAAGTAGAAAAATAGGGACCACCTTTGGTGGGAAGGTCACAGCATTTCGTGCATCTTTGGCCTTTAGTCATGCCAGCCACAGGACCATGGAGACATCTTCGGACAGCGCTGGCTCTTCGGCTTTGAAACAGAGATGAGCACTGCCCCCTAGAGTTTGGAACGACTAGCACGCATGTATGGGGGAACTTTTACCTTTTATGTAGTGTATATGAGAGGTGGAGACCCTTTGAGGGCTGTATGCAATGATATTTCATTTTAATGTATGCCCATTAGTGTATATTCAAAGTGACAAAATAGTCATTCTAAGTGTAAGCATTGCTTAAATTTGGCAGCAAAATGTCTTAATTTCAGTGGTTCCATTGAAGACTGTTTAGAAGTTGGGGAGTGCTAAATATAGGAATAATTATAGTTTACTTCTCACCTACCCATCAACAAACAAATGCAAAACCTGAGTTTAAATATGGCTCAGCCTCTTCCTGGTATCATCACATCACTAAATAATCAAATCTGGCTGCCCAAAAGGTCTGGAAGTTGAAACCTCATTATTTCATTTTATTTTTACTGTCTGTCTGACTGACTGACTCGCAAACGACTCTGAACAGCTTACAACTAGGGACCAATACATATATTTTAAAATATATTTTAAAAACATCCCAATGATTTGCTTCCCATCTTCCAGAGATGACCTATCTCTGCTTAATAGGATGAATGGATGCTACAGGTACTGTAGTCCTCAACAATACTTCATTGTTAAGTGAGTTTTGCTTGCTTTTTAAAACCTTTTCTGTCACAGGTGTTAAGTGAATCCCTGCCGTCAATAAGTTAGTAACATAGTTGTTAAGTGAATCTGGCTTCCCCATTGACTTTGCTGATCAGAAGGGATCACATGACCACAGGACACTGGGAAGCCATCATAAATATGAGTCGGTTACCAAGCACCTGAATTTTAATCATGTGACTGTGGGAATACTGCAGCGGTTGTAGGTGTAAAAAAAAATGATCATAAATCACTTTTTTCGGTGCTGTTGTAACTTCAAACAGTCACTAAATGAATTGTTGTATTTCGAGGACTACCTGTATTACCACCATCAGCTTTGTTCAGAATAGGCTACACCAGTGGTGGGTTGCCCCCGGTTCGCACCGGTTCTATAGAACCGGTAGTAAAACTGGCGGGAGGCTCCGCCCACCGACCCTGACGTCATCAGAATGCTTCTGCGCTTGCGCAGAAAAGCACACGTGTGCGTCGCTTTGCTCGCACGCGCATGGCCCTGTTGCGAACCAGTAGTAAAGATAAGTAGAACCTACCCCTGGGCTACACCCAGAATTTAACAGAATTTAATTTATGTGGGCTTCTCATAATTTAGCAACCGGTTCACCCCAACACTGAAAATATGAGCGCACGGCCTTTTGTGCATGCGCTTTGCTCGCGTGCGCTCTTACACACATGTGCACGTCTTAAAAATGCAGCTAAATAGGATGGCATAGTGCCAGGGTAGGTGGGCGGGGGCGGGGCGGGCTCACCCGCAGGTCACAACTACCGGTTCTCCTGAACTGGTCTGAACCGGCTGAATCCCACCCCTGGCTACACCAAATATTTTGGTAAGGTACCCGCTGATCCTTAGGTCCGCATCCACTTTATAAAAATGTTCTCGCTTATAAAATGATCTTATGCTATGGGTCAACATTGCTAGAGAAGTTTAGAAAACTGTCTCTTGCCTTTGGCCACCAAGCAAGCTCACTGCAGAGGTGAGAGCCAAAGAACAGCTGCTTGATTCATAAGAGGCTCATTAAAATCCATCAGAAGAACGCTTGAGGAAGATCAAGGAAGAAAGAACTACGGAGAAGTTCAGTAAGGGGTGTTTTATGCTAGCTTAGAGGTAAATCTGGAAACTTGGAAACTCTAAGAAGAATTTTCCCAGCCTTTGGCATATGTATATATTTTGGTTCCTTCTACCTTTTTCTGGGGAGTACAACCAAGAAATTAAAAGATGCTTGCTCCCAGGGAGGAAAGCTATGGCAAATCTAGACAGCTTACTGAAAAGCAGAGACATCACCCTGCCAACAAAAGTGCATATAGTCAAGATTTTCCCAGTTGCAATGTATGGCTGTGAAAGTTGGACCATAAGGAAGGCTGAGCGCCAAAGAATTGAGGCCTTTGAACTCTGGTGTTGGAGAAGGCTCCTGCGAGTCCCTTGGACAGCAAAATGATCAACCCAGTCAGTCTTAGAAGACATCAACCCTGACTGCTCTTTAGAAGGCCAGATCCTGAAGATGAAACTCAAATACTTTGATCACCTAATGAGAAGGAAGGACGCACTGGAGAAGAGCCTAATGCTGGGAACGATTGACAGAGAACGAGGTGGCTGGTTGGAGTCACTGAAGCAGTCGGTGTGAGCTTAAATGGTCTCCGGGGGATGGTAGAGGACAGGAAGGCCTGGAGGAACATTGTCCATGGGGTTGCAATGGGTCAGACACGACTTCGTGACTAACAACAACAACAACAACCTTTTTCTGGCTATGAACCTACTCAATTGCAAGAAGTGATGAACTCCGGTCAACTCTTTGAGAGTCAAGCAACTGCTTCCAGACGCATCCATCAAGGGGCAAGGGAGATGGACCACAACATTTGCAGCAGCCCTGGGAGTAAATGTGTTAAGAAACTCTTTGCCAAATTGTGGGTGGAGGAAGCTGGCTTTCAGGGCATGTTCCAAGTAACTCAGAGGACCTTAAGGGGGCATGTTTCTGTCATAAAATATTTCATTTGCAGGAATCTTGGATGCCTTTGAAAGAGTTTCTCCTCGCTGTTATTAATTAAAGCAAAAGAATGCCCATATGGAAAGAGAAACAGTCAAGTTATATTTTTGCTAAATACGCAGCACCATATGGTAACATACAGAAAATTGGCCACATTGGCGGCTTTGGCTATATTGGACCATATGGTCTATTGCGCTTCGTAATTTCTTTGTGTGTGTTTTTCTTTCTCCCAAAGAGGGCAGTGTCTTATGGGGTTGAAAGGGAGCAGCCAAGGCAACAAGGCCCATAATGCTTTTTAAAGCCAGGATGGGCATAGATCCAGCTCTGCATTTTCAAAAGGAAAGTGCCAAACGCAACGGACAGTTTTCTTCAAAGCCACCAAAATGTGGGATGACTAGGACGGGTGGGGCAAGTAGACATCGGGCTCTGTTTCCACAGAAGAAGTCAGCTCTCTTGGGAAAGAGGGTGAGAAGCAGCTGCAAAGCACGAAGTGATGCATGCTTTGGAAATGTTGAGACTTTGCTTTCAAAATGGAATTGTGAGCCTTTTTCCCGATGATCCATCAGCCGCTTCCAGAACTGCTTTCGCTGGCCCATTAACTCACCCTTGTGGGAGTCTCCAGAACATTTATGCTGGTGGGCACATCAGGAATGGTTGGAGCATGTTATAGGCCTACTCAGTGGTGGGATTCAAATAATTTAACAACCGGTTCTCTGGCCTTAATGATCGGCTGGGTGGGTGTGGCCATGATGGGCATGGCCAGGGGGTGTGACAGGTAGCACTGGGCCTTCTGCACCCCCCTGGGAGCAAAAATGAGCTGCAGGGGCACCGCGCCCCCACCGCGCCCCGTTTTGGGCCTACTAAGCTTCCCTGCAGCCTCTTGGGAGCAAAAACGGGCTGCGAGGGGGCCATGCCACACACACACCCATGCCTCATTTTGGGCCTAGCAGGCCTCCCTGCACTTACCTGGGAGCCAAAATGGGGCGCATGGGGACTCCTGGAAGGGGTGGGTGGGGTGGGGAGGGGAGGGGCCAGCCAGCAATTTAATAACCAGTTCGCCTGAACCGGCCCAAACTGGGTGAATTCCACCACTGGGCCTACTCATGCAATAGAGCCCAAATACAGAGAACCCCTGAAATGTTTAGCTCTGATATAAAAAGAGTTTGGATATGAAACGTCTGCAAGAAAACAACCAAGTTCAGAGAGCATTGAGGATCCTGATATAAAAAGAGCATGACATGAACTTTTATCACAGTTGCAAACAATTTACCAGTTAACCCAAGATCAGAATGGTGGGAAACACCAGCAAGTTTATTTTGCTAGAGTAAAAGATTTTGGCATGTTTTCCCATATAGCCAGTCATGCCATGATGGTAAATGAATAAAAGGATTTTAATGTCTAAAGTTGTCTCTCCCCCCACCCTCACCCCATACATATGTGCACAACACACTTGTGTTTTTCATTGATAGTGTGGAGGGAAAAGAGTGCCTAACGCAACTGAGCTCCAGATAGCCTAGTTTTATAAAATCAGGGCACTGCATAAAAGTTTTGGTAGACATGGAACTATCTTCATCAATGATTTGGACAAAGGGATAGATGAGGACACCAAGCTGGCAGGAATAGCCAGCACTCCAGAAGATAGGCTTAAGATACAGAAGGATCTTGACAGACTTGAACATTGGGTGCTACCTAACAACATGAAATTCAATGATGAAAAAAGTAAGGTTCTACATTTAGGGAAGAAAAACAAAATGCACAGGTACCGTATACGTGGTACCTTGCTCAATAGTAGTAACTGTGAGAGGAATCTTGGAGTCCTAGTGGACAATTATTTAAATATGAGCCAGCTGTGTGCAGCAGCTGCCAAAAAAGCCAACACAGTTCTATGCTGCATAAACAGTGGGATAGAATCATGATCACGTGAAGTGTTAATACCACTTTATAATGCCTTGGTAAGGCCACACTTGGAATCCTGCATCCAGCTTTGGTCGCCACGATATAAAAAAGATGTGGAGACTCTAGAAAGAGTGCAGAGAAGAGCAACTGTTATGTATTGATACTTTTTAAGTGGGAGTTTCAAACCTGCCTACGTTTCTGATTGGCTGACAGTCCCTCCTGGATTGTATATAAGGAGGGCTGCAGCCTCTGAGTTTTTGCTGAAGTCTCACTGTATATTAAAGAGCTGTTGTCACTTGCTTGCTTGTGCCTCTCGTTATTCCCGAACCACTTCATTGGTGACGAAGGTGGGATAGAGGCTACAAGAAGCCAACCAGTGAGACCACGAGCTTCAGCTAGGCGACAAGGCGAACCACAGGAGGCATACCAAACATGTCTGCCTACGTTCCGCCCAAGCCTTTTGATCCGACCCGCGAAAAATGGGTCTCGTACCTAACGAGGTTTGAATGCTCGCTTGAAGCCAGCGACATGCAGGGCCTCTCGGCTAATCGAAAGAGAGCCCTCTTCCTAAGCCACTGCGGACCGGACGTGTTCGAGATGGCTGAGTCACTGTGTGAGCCAACGCCGGTTCAAACCGTCTCCTGGGACACCCTGATGGCAACTCTCCGGGCTCACTACGCTCCCGTCCCCTCTAAGTTCGTGCAACGATACCAACTCAGACAGCGCGTTCAGCGTGAGGGAGAACCGGTCAGCGCGTACATGGCTAGCCTGAGAAAAGCCGCAACCCATTGCGACTATAGAGACTTGGACGATGCGTTGCTTGAGCAACTTATCTGTGGTGTTCGGGACATTAGGCTGCAACGGCGCCTGCTCGCCAAGTCTGATTTGACGCTTGCTGGAGCCCTAGACGAAGCCAGGGCTCATGAAGCCTCCACAAAGGCCGCTGAAATGCTGCAGCGTCCACTGACCAGCAAAGACAGCCCCAAGTCTGCCCCGGTGCACAGAGAAGACGCCGGATCCAGCTCGGAGTCCGAGTCGGATGAGGACGTCTTCCGAACGGAGCACCAGAGAAAAGACACTGGCAGCCCCCGGCGAAGCTGTCCCAGCTGTGGCGGGCACCATGATAGACTGTCCTGCAAATACAGAGAGGCTATTTGCAGGCGCTGCGAGAAAAAAGGGCACTTGGTGCGAGTCTGTAGAGCCATTCTGCCCAGAAAACACAAACCACGTGAGCGCCGCAGCCAACCGGAATCAGCGCGCCAGAAGTAGCCAACGAGAGAAGGCGGCGCGAAAAAACAGTGCGAATTTGAACCGCGAGATGGCCGCAGCATACATATCGACCAGGCCAGCACGGCGATCGAAGACAAAGTCAGCACGGTGGTCGAGATCAACGGAAAGCCGTGCTCGATGGAGATCGACACCGGATCAGCTCTCTCCATAATGTCGTGGGCGACCCTAAAGACCCTCCTGCCATCATTCTGGAAGGACCAGCTCTCCAAGCAGAGACTGCGCATCCTAGACTACCGGGGGAACCGAGTCCCCCTCGAAGGCGTGGGCACGTTCTGAGTCACCTACGGAGACTACGAAAGAGACCTGCCACTGACCATCGTCACAAAGCAGCTCCCTAGCCTTCTGGGCATGGGGTGGTTCCGAGCCCTTGGCATGGGCTTCACCGGCGTCCACCTGATGTCCAAATCGACTCTGAAAGACAGTCTCCTGTCCAAGTTCCAGGACGTCTTCGGGGACACGTTGGGCAAGTATGTGGGGACCCCTATTTCACTAAACTTAGACTCCAACGTAGCCCAAGTAAGACTTAAGGCCAGACGAGTGCCGTTCGCATTGAAACTGAAGATCGATGCGGAACTGGACAAATTGATTAAGCAAGGGGTGTTGGTTCCCGTTGACCATGCCAAGTGGGAGACCCCTATAGTGACCCCAGTAAAGTCCGACGGCTCAATAAGAATTTGCGCCGACTACAAGTGCACGATCAACAAGGCTTTGCAGCCGAGCGCCTATCCGGTGCCGATCGTGCACCATCTACTACATTCCCTGGGGCCTGGAAAATTTTTTGCCAAATTAGACCTGGCCCAAGCCTACCAACAGTTACCAGTTGACGACGCCACGGCAGAGGCGCAAACAATCATAACTCATAGGGGTGCATTTAAATGCACCAGGCTCCAGTTTGGGGTGAGCGTCGCACCCAGCTTATTTCAAAGCACCATGGAGCGCCTGTTGCAAGGACTCCCAGGAGTGGTGCCCTATTTTGATGACGTTTTAGTCAGTGCCCAAGACGAATGTCAGCTAGGGGACAGAGTAAGGAACGTCCTGTCCAGGTTCAGAGAAGCGGGACTGAAACTTAAAAAAAACAAGTGTATGATTGCTGTCCCCTCTGTGGAATTTCTGGGGTACAGGGTGGACGGCACAGGCATCCACCCTACCGAAAGCAAGGTGAGAGCTATTAAGAGCGCACTTGCCCCCAAATCCAAAGCGGAGCTCCAAGCCTTCCTTGGACTGCTCAATTTTTACTCCATGTTTCTGAAGGACAAAGCCACGGTTGCAGATCCCCTACACAAGCTTCTAGGGAATAATGTACCATGGGTCTGGGGGAAACCACAGGCAGCCGCTTTTGAGGCAGTGAAAAGACTCCTGTCTGAGGACAGCTTCCTGATTCAGTACAATACAGAGCTGCCGCTTGTCTTAGTTTGTGACGCCTCCCCCGTAGGAGTTGGTGCCGTCCTAGGCCATAGACTGCCGAACGGCGTAGAGGCGCCCATTGCATTTTATTCTCGCACCCTGTCCAGCGCAGAGCGGAACTATAGTCAGTTGGACAGAGAGGCTCTGGCTGCAATTGCGGGGGTTAAAAAGTTCCACAAATACCTCTATGGCCGAAAATTCGAACTTGTGACTGATCATAGACCCTTGCTAGGACTTTTGGCGGGCGATAGGCCAACCCCCGCTGCCCTTTCCCCTCGTTTGACCAGATGGGCCATTTTTCTGTCGGCCTACTCGTATCAGCTCGTACATCGACCTGGGCGAACCCTGGGTCATGTGGATGCCCTTAGCCGCTGCCCCCTTCCCGACCTACTGGACAACCCAATGCTGGAAGCCTCCATCCTCTTATTGGACACGTTGACTTTGGGCCCTATCTCCTCCAGCGAGGTGGCGAAAGCCTCGGCTAGAGACCCAATCATCCGAACTGTTATGGGTTGGGTTCTGAAGGGGTGGCCGGACAAGGTGGACGGAGGGGAGTACCAAGGGTTTGCCAACAAACGAAACGAACTGTTTATGCAAGGGGGTTGCTTGCTATGGGGTGACAGGGTGGTAATTCCAACGAAGCTACGGAATAGAGTTTTGGAGTTGCTGCATGAAGGGCACCCGGGCATCGTTAGGATGAAATGTTTAGCCCGCAGCTATGTCTGGTGGCCCAACATGGACCAAGTCATTTCCGAGTGGGTGGGGAAGTGCAGACCCTGCCAGGAGTCTCGTCCCGATCCCCCAGTAGCGCCCATCCGAGAGTGGGAGAAACCAAAAGGCCCATGGGGGAGGATCCACATTGATTTTGCCGGCCCGTTCCATGGCCAAACGTTTTTAATAGTTGTGGATGCCTACTCAAAGTGGCTCGAAATTATATTAATGCCATCAACAACGGCTGAGGCAGTTATCAAGGTCCTTAGGAAGTTGTTTGCCACCCACGGCCTGCCGGATACCTTGGTATCTGATAACGGCCCTCAATTTACGGCAACTCTTTTTGAAGGCTACTTGGCCGGACTGGGGATCCGCCATGCCCTATCAGCTCTGTTTCACCCGGCTTCGAACGGATTGGCTGAACGCTTTGTTAGGACAGCCAAAGAAGCACTGTCCAGATTAGACAACGGGGACTGGCAGGCCAGGATAGACCAATTCCTAGCAGTCCAGCATGCCACACCATGCACAGCAACAGGGAGAAGCCCAGCAGAGCTCCTCATGGGGAGGAAGCTCCTGTGCGTGTTAGACAGGCTTCACCCTAACTACTCGCACGAAAACTTCAAGGGAGAGACCTGTGGCTTAAGACAGTTTCAGGTTGGGTCCCCGGTGTTCGCTCGCAATTATGCCAGCGGACCTCTATGGGTTGCAGGAACCATAGTGGGTATAACAGGCCCAAAATCGTACATGGTGGACGTAGGGGTAGACAGACTCTGGAAGCGCCACATAGACCAACTTAGAAAAAGGGTGGTCGGCGAGGCGAACATCAACTTAGACATCTCCGAGCCTAACTATAACAACTTTCCCAAAACAGCTAACTCAAGCCCGGGTTCGCGAGAATACTTAGCTGACAAGCCCTGGTTCCAGCGCTGCCCCAGCGAGTCATCACTCCCAGCCGGGGATAACCATGCCCCGGACAAAATCCAGGAGGTTCCATTGGCGGAGCCGGGAGAGACGAAGAGTCCCTCCGACCAGCTCGACGCCCCACCAGACACTGAACTGCGCAGGTCAACTAGGGCGAGAACTCGTCCTAAGCACCTGCGAGATTTTGTGTGTACATATGTTAATTTCTGAGTATTAGTGCCTTCTGGGAAGGGAGGGGTGTTATGTATTGATACTTTTTAAGTGGGAGTTTCAAACCTGCCTACATTTCTGATTGGCTGACAGTCCCTCCTGGATTGTATATAAGGAGGGCTGCAGCCTCTGAGTTTTTGCTGAAGTCTCACTGTATATTAAAGAGCTGTTGTCACTTGCTTGCTTGTGCCTCTCGTTATTCCCGAACCACTTCAGCAACCAAGATAATTAGGGGACTGGAGGTTAAAACATATAAAGAACGGTTGCTTGAACTGGATATGTCTAGTTTAATGAAAAGAAGGACTAGGGGCGACATGATAGCAGTCTTCCAATATCTCAGGGGCTGCCACAAAGAAGAGGGAGTCAAGCTATTCTCCAAAGCACCTGAGGTGAGGACAAGAAGCAACGGGTGGAAACTAATCAAGGAAAGAAGCAATTTAGAACTAAGGAGAAATTTCCTGACACTTGGAACAATTGATCAGTGGAACAACTTGCTTCCAGAAGCTATGAATGCTCCAATACTGGAAGTTTTTAAGAAGGTGTTGGATAACCATTTGTCTGAAATGGTATAGGGCAGTGATGGCTAACCTTTTTGGCATCGTGTGCCAAAAGTGGGGGAGCGCGGGGGAGGGGGGTCACACATGCGCATGCCCACACCCATAATTCAGTGCGCCCCGCCCCACGCTCCCCTTACTTTTGGCATGCAATGGCACAGTGGGCCCTGTAGGCCTGTATTTTGCCCTCCCCAGGCTCCAGAGACTTTCTTGGAGCCTGGGGAAGTCGAAAACAGCCTTTTCCACCCCCCTGGAGGCCCTCTGGAGGCTGGAAATGGCCCATTTGCCAACTTCCAGTGGGCCCAGAAGGCCCGAAAATCAGGTGGCCGGTGCGCGCATGCGTGCTGCAGCTGAGCTAGGGCAACGCTTGTGTACCCACCGATATAGCTACGTGTGCCACCTGTGGCACGGGTGCCATAGGTTCGCCATCATGGATTTAGGATTTCCTGCCTAGGCAGGGGGTTGGACTAGAAGACCTCCAAGGTCTCTTCCAACTCTATTATTCTGTTATTCTGAGCATATCTCATTAGAAGAAAAGGGTTTTGAGGTACATATCATAATAGACCATTCCTTTATTTGCAACCCAAAGTCATCTAGATTGGCCAGATGCTCACCTTGGTAGTCCAGTTTTCTAACACAGTAGTGTTATCCACTGAAAACAGCTTCAATGCTATGGAAGCAACTCCACTTAACACAAACACAAACACACACACAAAGACACACACACACACGTTTACAGATGTCATGTTGATGCAAAAGTTGTGGATAGTTCTAGATTCAATTAGATACCTAATTATATATAAATATTTGTTTGGCCTATTTTTCTTCTTTTTGTGACTTCTTTCGCTTTTATTCTTTAACTGTGAGGCGCTGAATGTGTATACTACATATGTATTTTTGCCTGTGTTCTCTCTTGTTCTTTTTTTCCCCCAATCTGTAAAGTAATCATTAACTTCGGCTTTCCTGCGTTAATTTGCCTATAAATAGAACTTTATTTGGTCTATTTTTATTTCCCTTTTCATTGCTATTCCTCTGTGGAATTCTTCAGGTAGGGATAACTAAATTTATGATCAACTATGTTGCTCAGTTTTCCCTTCCCTTCCCTTATCTTCCAGTCCCTTCCCTTTTGATTATTTACATATTTCAAGTCAAGAAAAAGTCAGGAACCCCCTCCTGACTCTTGATGTTTTCTTATATTAAAACTCTTTGAGTAATTGCCAGGTACATAGCTTGAATTGTGGCTTGCTGTACAGGACTCTGTTGACCAAATGTTTGCAGCCTAACATTAGCATCACCTTCTGCAACATTTAAAAAACTGAAAGGTCCTTGGTGGTCATTTTTCTCTAGGGAGTTCCAGGATGCAGGATACTTTGGTGGAAGAGCCATTTTCTCTTCTCAAGGACTCTGTCAATAATACAGCAGAGGGCAGCACTTGAGAGGTGATCTTGAAAAGTTAAGCAGGGTCAGAATTCTTGGATTGGGTACCAGGAAAACCCAGAGAAATATGCTAAGAAATCAATTCTGAAAAATTCCTGAAAGAAGGCAAAGGTAAATAAGACTGACAGATAGGTACATTATTTTAGGTACAATAGAAGTCCAGTTCAAATGTTGGGTTAGGATTGGGGAGAACCAGGTTCTAGAACCCCTTCAGTTGTAGAAACTCTCTGGGGCACTCTAGGCTAGTCCCTTCCTCTCAATCCAAGAGTCAAGGTGGGGTAATGGGAAAGGTGCTGATCTAGAAATGGGGACAATCAGGTTCAGAATCAGATTCTAAAATCAGATCACCTTAATCAGGGCTACGATTAAGGGGCCAAACCTCTGTGAGGTGACTGGGGAAAGGAAGGAGCCGCCGCGTCTCAGGGATCGCTGCCTGTGTTTGTGAGGGGACACACAGTTGAGCTGCCTCCTGTGCTGGCCACACCCACCCCTTCACTAGGGCTTATTTTTGGGGTAGGGCTTAAACATTAGGCCCAACCCCCAAAAATCCAGATAAGGCTTATTTTCGGGGTAGGTCATATATTCGGGAAAATACAGTAGAATCATATGGTCAGAAACTAGAACCTGATTTTCAGATGATCAAACTCTGGTTCCAGAATGGGGTTCTCAATCATGGAAGGAAGCTCCTTGGATTGGATATTTGGCCAGTCACTCATTCAGGACAACTTACCTCACAGGGCTGTTAAAATAGGAGGAGGGAGCAAACATATATTGCTTGACTTCTTGTATACGAGTCAGGATATAAATCTAAATACTATGTGAAAATGGTCTGGATCTAGTAAGGCCAGATGGTTCCTCCACTACCAATAAAACTGGGACTACTAGTAGTGTTTAACTGCAGAAGAGAGAGAAAATTAGGGCTCAGAAGATGGTTAGTTACTTGATAGTGAGATGACTAGCATATAAATTTAATGGATAAAAATAAATTGTATTTCTGGAGAAGAAGAAGCCAATGTGATACCTTCTTTTCGACTCCTACCATGTTTCCCCAAAAATAAGACCCCGTCTTATATTTTTTTGAACCCCAAAATAAGCGCTTGGCCTTATTTTCAGGGAGGTCTTATTATTTTGGGTGCGTGGAGCAAGATGGGGCTCCTCTTGCCATCTTACCTGATTTCCAGCTCTGCGTTTAAATATTTTTGGGGAGGGCTTATTTTCGGGGGGAGGCTTATTTTAGCGCATGTGCTCAAAAGCCCGATTGGGCTTATTATGTCTTATTTTTTGGGAAAAAAGGGTATATATGATTAAATACAACTCCAATATTGGCAACAGCCAAACATTTACCAACATTCCAATAGGTTATGGCTTTTCAGGCCCTGCATCCCACATCACATAACACGCTCCTCCTCGTCATATTTAAAACAAATTTTATTCATGAAAATATGCTGTACAATGCACTATACACAGTTCTTTACATTGCCACATACACAAAAACTAGAATAGCACGATCAAGGTTACATTGCGTACAATATATGGGTGGTGAGAGATAACAGCCTGTTGAAAACCCCCTAAGCCCACCCCCGCCCCGGCATCTGTACAGTTATAAATACGAGGAGGAGAAAGACACACTTTTTCTTTTAATTTTACTGGGGTAGGGGGGAGACTTGGTTTGGGCCAACCTTCTTTGCAAAACATCGGGACGCCCCCCTCCAATGGGGGGTCTGGGATTTCACAGACCCTCCCATTGCTTTATGTTCCCTGAAGCAGCCTTGCATTTCGTGCTTCTTATTTTTCTCCTGCCCTGTGGAGTTATGAAGCTGATGCAAGCTATAAGGCCAGGTGGAGGTGGCCACCGCTGGTCTGCTATGGTTGCACTTTGTCCAGAGGTCTAATATGGGCAACACATGAACCACGTGTCTCATTTGTGCAAACAGCTGAATCTTGCAAAGTCACCAACGCCAACATTCGGTGGCAAAAAAACAATGGGTTTTGGAAGCCTCGGGTTTCTTTACAAAAACAGGCCATGTTCACAGAACACCTGTAACCTAGAGATTGGATGAATCCATTTTCCGGTTTGTACAACACATTGAACCATAAACTAACCAAATGGCCTGGGTTTACGCAACAGACTAAGCCACAAAAATACTAACCAAGGTTAACACTAGTCAAGCTTAGCGTGTTGTGCATCGGCAGACACTAACTGCATTTAATCTGGGTTAAATCTTTTGGGTGAACATAGCCATAACATCTCAAAATAGGTGTTGCCAGCTTTTGGGAGACTGCTATATACCTGCTATATTTTCTTTCAGCAGCGGTCTCAGAACCTCCCAACTTCCTGAAAAAAATAGGCTTAAATATTTTGCCTCCCCTCCAACCTTGACATTTATATCAGCCTCCTGTGATCTTGAAACATGGCACCTACCAATCTGGATGGTAACTTTGCCCAAAAAGAGCCAGCCACACAATCTAATGAGATTGTCACGCAGCGATCTATGGGATGCAAAGGCTACGTTTGCATTTGATTTGTTTAAATTTGTTTTATTGAATAAACCATAGATGGTTAAGCTTGCCCCATAAAACTAAGCCAAAATGTTACTCACTTTATAGCTCAGGGTATTATTTGTCATCAACCTGAGCCCCAGGAACAGTAGTGTGGCTGCTCTTGACCTTATATAGAAGATATTACAGGGTCATAGAATACAGAAGATTGATTTGACGGTTTTTTTTTCAACATCTAGACATTATTTGCCATGAAAAACGAATCTTTTGGTTTCATGAGTTCTTTTGTGCTGGTAAGAAAAAGAAATAGAGCATCTTCTTTCATTCCTTGTTATGGGAGTGCTGCTTTGGTTGTGTGTACAGGTTGACTGGTTGAGGAGCCTGGTTCTATTCGTCAGGTAGGAATGTCCACACAGGGTATGGTCAAAAAGCCAGCATGGGAGCCACGATGATGCAATCAAAGCCCCACCCCTTTTGGGTGAGCAGAAGCAATCGTGCACCCGAAGCTCCACCCTCCTTTACATGGGCACACATAAGAACCTGGTGAGCTTCAACGGTACTTCAATTGTGGCTGCCATCTTGGATTTATATCTACCATACCTTGCAGTCTTTCCTGTTCCTGGGGTGTTTTCAGGAAGTTGTGGGAATGAGGGGAGGGAGGGAACAATAGGCCCTATGAATATCAGTACCGAGCAATTGCCTCCAGTTATGATTACAGAATCGTTCCTTCAACAGTAGAGATATTGGGTTTTTTTTTAGAGAAAATGTTTATCTCGAAGCATCAGATTGCTGAGATGAGTTTAAGTCTGTCTAGTGAGACAATATAATTCCTCTACTTGAAAAGAAATTTAAACCATCCCTCCAAACATATGAATTAAACTGAATCCTAGATGGAAAAAAGATAGAAAAGAAACCATCCTAAATACAGGCATGACAAAAGAATGTGTTTTTTTTTTTTGAGGGGGTGGGCAAGCCATCCTAATTTCACACTCAAAAAGGAACCATTCAGCTTGATTAGAAACACAGACAATATTCCACTTCCTTAGCATGGTTGTCTCCTTGCTGGGTTCTGGCCACACCAGCAGAGCTGTCCACTTGGTATAGTTTAAAAAGCTATAGAAGCACCCATGATAGTATGATCGAAGATTCCATTCATTCATTTAAAAAAATCATCTTTTTTTGAACCATACCCTGTGGACTTCAGAGACAGTGGCACACCAATGCACCTCAGTGCCTCTCACTAGAAGTTAAGTTTGCTCAACACAATTTCACCGAAGCCATCGAAAGCATGAAGATGAGACTTGGCTTGGAAATGTTTATGGCAGCCTTTCCCCACTTTATTTTCTTCCCTTTGAGTTGGACATCAAGCTTCATCATCCCTCAGGGCCATGCTGGCTGAGGAATTCTGGAGCCTATAAATCCAAACACATCAGGTTAGAAGAAGTGGTTTAAATTACAGAGGTGAACATCCAGCACTTCTGGAGGGCACTAGTTTGGAAAAGATGAGGTCAAAGTCATTAGGTTAATGATTTAGGGCAAGAGGCAGTCGTGTCTCCCCCCCATATACACACACCTTAGGCGATATGTAAAAACCAAGTCAAGTTAATAATAATTGAGATGATCAAGGCTGCATCTGTTAGCCAGCTTGACTGTTGACACTCAATTTGGCCCTAGAGGATGATTGACCACAAAGGGATCCGGAAGAAAATTAATCATCACATCAATTTCTAAAGGCAACAACTGATCCTCACCTCCCTGAAACAGTGCCAGGCAAAATGATCTTTCATAAATTTCCATCAAACTTCTGGGCAGAGCAATTAGGAGGACCAGGGAAAGGAAAAAATTTGTGATGACAGTATTATCATTACTGAAAATACTTTATGGGAAGGGTTTCTATCTAATGTTTTCCGTTAAATTTAATGGAGGTACGGCAGGGAGCCAGAGAGACAGAGAGAGAGCTGGAAAAAAGATTGGTCAACAAAATACATGTTCTTCACACATACACACACACACACACTTCTTGGCTATCTTTTAACTACACAAGTGCAAGAATGCTAGCTTTGAGAATTGCACCTAAATTCTCTTCTCCCCTGAACTATTTTCTAAGATAAATTGTTTTCTGTTTGATTGAAGGAACCCTGATCAGGAGAAAAAAAATTGCACCCTGCCCAGCCTTTCAAGAGCTTCTCTTTGCCAAAGTCAGATGATGGACAAGTCCACCATATTGTCATTTTTAAACACACAGCCATCCTGCAGATTCTCCTGCTCCCTCAGCACTGCATGGGACATCCAGAAAAAATGATAAAATGTCACACTGGGCAAATATTGCTGCTATTGCACACCTGAAGGACTCCCACTGACATGTCACCTAGATGACTGAGCAAAGGGAGCCTTTCTGGAGGCGGAAATCCGATGTGGGTGGTACCCCAACATCCCAAATGAATTATGCGCTGTCTGCCTGTACAAAAGACTGAGGAAGGAAACGTCACTAGAACAGGAGTTCCAGTTTCTTATTCTTCTTTTCTTTCCATCTGTGTTCACCTTGCAGGATGTTTTTATGTCATCCTGTAATAGTCTGCTTTAGTCACAAATCTCACTGGATTTAATTTAAAAGTGGCTGCACATTTTCCAGTATACGTGGTGATACTCAGATTCTGCACTTGCTCTTCCTCGCCTCAGATTCAGAAAGTTCTAGAAATGGCCACCGAGTTTACACTTTCATATTTCATTACATACATTTGGGGAAAATGAGGCTGACCATACAAAAATAAACTTGTGAGCTGGATCACAATTTTAACAGTAGTAGTAGAATGCAGTAGTAACAGTGGTAATTACAAAAAACAGCTGAAAGCAAGCAGAAAGAGAGATAGAAAGAGACTCCTGTGCAATCAAAATATAGTAAATTAGGTGTAATAATCTGGAAAAGCCCTCTGAGGGGAAGGATTAAAGCCTGACCCAGAGCAAAGAGTAATATGGGCTGTTCGAAGTCTTAGCCTGCTAATTTCCTGGGCCAAAGTGAGTTATCCAATATGTAAGTCAACATTTTCTTAATATGGTTTACTGAATAGACTACAATTGACTGACTTCATACAACACACTAAATCATAAACCCTGGTTTACAAATCACACTGGCTCAATTCATACAGCACACTAAACCACAAGCAAGTAAAATCATATTTTGCCTTAGCGTGTTGTGTGAACTCTACCCATGATAAACTCAACTGATTACGAGAAATCTACACCTCCCTATTGCAGATGGCCTCTGGACGCCAGGTTCAGGTAAGAATCACAGTGTGACTGGTAGAAATACCTGAAACAGCAATGCAAAAATGAAGGAGGGAAGTCAGGAGATCATCTCACTGTCTTTCTCTTCACTGTTCATAAATGGTGACCATGCCTTGTACATGATTCTGGAAACTGGACTCTTTCCAACCACTCGTTCTGTGCACCTACAATATCTTGCATCACTCTCGTCTCTTGATTTTGCCCTGAATACCATCCTGTTCCATACTGAATGGACACATAAGCTATCAATTCTCAGAATTTTAACCAACGGCCATGCTGGCTGGACACATCTAGACCTTGGAGGCACCTAATAGGAAGAAGAAGGCTGACTGAGGATGAATTTGCCTTGTTGAACTAAAAGTCCAGGGAGGTGATGGGAAAATGTAGAAGATGGGAGTGCGGAAGAGATCTCTCTTCCTTGAGGCTCATGATGAGGCTTGTCCACTCTCCCAAATTCCAACTGGTGTAGGAGAAAATTTTTTCTTTTAAAAAAACGATTTCTCATGAATGCCTTTGAATCAGGCTATAAATAATTGGCCTTTAAAAAAAATCCACAAATATAACACATCATGCTTTTTGTAGGCATCTAACTGCTAATTTGCAAGAGCAAACTCTATATCAAGGTTGATCATTTGTTTCAATGGTAGAGTGGTCAGAACCTAAGAAGATCGCCCTGGTTCCAAAGGACCAGAGATATTATCATCTTAGAGACTGGAAGGCCTGGGAATTTAAACAGTCCTGAAAAATACTTGGAAGATGCCACAATTCGATTGATCCTTTTATCTGGGGAAGGGCAAGAATTAGCCTCAGATGGGCTCTACTGATTTTTGCATGAGTTTTCCTCCATGAAGACAGGGGCAACCCATCCTTTAGTTAGAAACATTTCCAGCGATTGTTTTGAAGGCTCCCAGCTTGCACTAAGGTGCTAAACTTTTTTTTTTTTTAAATAAACCTGTATATTGGATTGTTTTGAAGACCTGCCTGGATCTGGGGTTTAAAATGGGGTTAGGCAGCCGGCAGTAATGATAATTCCAACCGTGTTCTCATTTCAGATACGCGTGGACTTGTGAGCATGAATGTACATGAGAAAGGGACACAATGAGCTCGTTACCCTTCTTCTAGAGCAGTGTTTCTCAACTTTGGAAGTTTGAAGATGGGTGGATTTCAACTCCCAGAATCCCCCAGCCAGCAGCGCTGGCTGGGGGATTCTGGGACTTGAAGTCCACCCATCTTCAAGCTTCCAAGGTTGAGAAACACTGTTCTAGAGACTTCACACTTCAAATGACAAAGCTTTTTGCTTATTATTGCAAGATGAACAGTTCAAGAAATCAAATGTCCATGTTGGGTCTCAGTGTAGCAAAGAACACTCAGAAATGAGACAGACAGAAGCCGAAAGAAGGCTAATAATACCAATGAGATCTTAGGCAGGTCCCAGATATTTAGCCTTTTCTCACATTGACCCCTGGCATCTATCCATCATCTATCATGCCCCGTCCAGAGAGAACTCTAGTTTTCTCTCATCCCCTTGTGGTTTGGGTTCTTTGTGCCCCTATTCTAATAAAGCCAATCCTTTTTCAGATAATTGTACTTTTCTTTCAGCCCATTCAACTCTGGACCTTCAGTTTTCTTTGGATGGAAGAAAAGAAATTAGCCATTTCCTCCTTGTTCCAGATTGCCAGGACTAATCACTCTCTAGAACCAAAATTTATTATTAGGGAGTGTTATATTAGCTACTTGTTAGATTCAGCCTTACGAGTTTCATTACTGGAGGTGCAAATGCTGAAAATAAATTGCCACCAGTTTTTTTCCCATTCCACCTTCCTATTTAACCTGCCCATCCCAGCAGCAGCCATCTCTGCCACAATGCCAAATGCCATTTGTAAGTGCAAACGGCACATATTTGGATGCTGGAGCAAATGGTATAAGGGCCCATTCTCCCACATGGCCGTGTGCATGTACATGTCATCCTGTGAGCTGTTTCTGTTGCAAACCCAGATGGCATGAAAATGAACACGAAAATGAGCAACGTTGACGAGTTCAGTTCCTGTTACATCCCATTGTCTAGTGGGCAATGCAGACTCAGTGGCTAGATTTATAGCAATCAAACACATAGTTGTTATTTTTTTTCCTTCTACACCAGCCATGGCACAAATACCTCAAGTCTACTTTTCCTACCTGTTGAGCAAATCCTCAGTGATTCGGCTAAAAGGATGGACATATAATGCAGCTATCGCATGGCAAACCTAGATTTCACCTGAGAGGTTAGTTCTTCCCCGTTGCTGTTGGCAGCTGCATAAAACGGGGGGCCCTATTATACAGGCAAGGAGTGAGCAAGAAGAAGAAACCAGATAGAATTTAGATAGTTAGGAAAGTGAAAAGCCAGCGGAAAACTTGTTCTAAAATCTTTTCATGGAAGCCATCTAAATCAGCGGCCTTTTGGGCACCAGGAACCGGTTCCGTGGAGAGGTTTTTCCACGGACCGGAGGGGGCGTGGTTTCATGCGCTCCCTGCATCCCACGGATGGGGCTTCGTTTGTTTGCGTGGCCCTATTTCTGGCATGAATGCTTGGCAATAGCTCTAGATTGTTTTTCAGGTTACATATCACCTGTTCCCTCTTTCGGTGCAATAGTGCAAATGCCCAGGGAGGAAGAGAGGGAGGATGGCGGGGGGGAAGGGGAAGGGGAAGGGGAAGGGGAAGCGATTTTGCAATGCCATGGCTAAGTTGTGCCTATTGCACACATCAAAGACAGATCCGACTTACTGCACAATACACCTGGCACAAGGCGGGAAGCCGCCGGTACCTGTCAAAACATTTTACCCTACATTGTGTGTGTTTGTGTGTGTGTGTGTGTGTGTGTGTGTGTTTGTGTGCGTGTGTGCATGCGTGTGTCGTGTCGTGTCATTGTCAAGTTTCAACAGATGGCTCTAGCCTGGCTGAAGAAATGAAGGCAAAGAACAGAAGAAGAAGAAGAAGAAGTAGAAGAGCAGGGCTGAATGATGGAGGAAAGAGTTCTATTTCCCCAAGACCCTCTTCGCCCCTCTCACTGCTGGGCCTGAGCAGCCTGAACGGGCCTCATCCAGGTACCCAGCTTTGATTGTTGGGCTGTGGGGCGCTAGGCAAAGGGGCCACATTGAGACCGTTTTGTGGCGGAAGAGCCGAGTCAAAGTTGAAGTCCATCTCGTCGCTGTCCATGAAGTCATTGAGGATGATGGACTCCACATCACATTCCAAGCTCCCGTTGAACATGTCCAAGTCTAGATCGGCTGGGAATCTGTCCTGACTCAAAACAGGGGTGTGCATGGCTTCTGGGTAAGGTCCCTGCAAGGAATCTAGCAAGCTCATGTGCGCCCCCTGGTTGCTGACGTAGGAATGGAGATGCCCGTGGTGAGGCATGTTCACCATGCTGCAAGTGTCACCGGGCAGGCTCATAAGGCTGATCGGAGAGGGTAAGGCACTGTTGTTAAGAGGAGGGTGATGGCCAGCTGGTGATGGGTGATGGTATAATGTGTTGCTCTTCATGAGAGAGGATGAGTGGGGAGGGTAGGGGACCAAGCCTATCTCTCCGCCTCCACCCCCACCACTACACACCAGGGCGTTTTGTCTGTGGCCGCGAGGCAGGCCCATGCTGCTGGCCGGGGGCAGGTGCGGCTCCCCCTCCTTGTGCGCGTAGGAAATGGAGGAGAGCAGGTCCTGCAACGAGGCGTTGCGGTAGGAATTCATGGGGACGAAAGTGGCCTGCTTGTTCTCTTGGATGGTTTGCATGGGCAAACGGCGCATGATGCTCATGGCGGGCTGGCTATAAATAGTCCCAGAGTAGGTATTACCGCCTCCTCCTCCTCCTCCCCCTCCCCCACCTCCTGCACCCACGGAGGAGCACTTGGAGCTGAAGCCAAAGTTGGAGGTCCTGGGCCGAAGTCCTCCAGCAGAAAGCGGCTGGGCTGGGCTCATGCTGTAGTTGTCCTGGAGGTCATCTAGAAGGCTCTCTCCCAGGCTCTCGTTCAGGTTGATGGTGCCGGTGAGATCGGTCAGCCTGGGCATCTCTACGGAACAGCGGGCGTTCAGGGAGGGGGACAGGGTGCTCGAAGGGCTGGGGTACATCAGCGGGGAGGATGGGGTCCCGTCATCCTCCTCCAGCTCATCCGGCTCATGGTTGGCCATGATGGGGGAGAGGCGACCACTCAGCGTGCTGGCCGAGGAGTTGGCCCGTGTCCGGAAGTCAGCCCATGCATCGTATTCCTCGCCGGCATGGGAGGTGGGGCTCTCTGACCATTTGGCCTGCTGGCTAGCTGGGCTCTCGTCTCCTCGTTCTTGAGTGGTCTGGTTCTGTTTTTTCCGACTGGCTTTGCCCTTGATCCGCAGGAACTTGCTGTTGTTGTCCATGGAGACGGCTCGTCGGCGGGGCGTTCTTCCCAGTTTTGCCACCTTCGGGGTTCAGCATCCACCAGGAACTTTTGCCGGTGCCTTCATTTTGCACACGGATGAAGCGGGTGTGCAAGGACAGGTTGTGCCGGATGGAATTCTGCAAGCAAAAAAAGACCAAAAGAGAAAAGAAGAGAGAGAGAAAAAAAATCTATCACTGTTGGTCGGAAGCAATCTTCACATTTCTCACTTGGCATTCTGATTTCTGCTTTCTACCGTCACCCCAGAGCCACCCATCACCTGGCTTTATAGCGGACATTCAACAAACTTTTCCAGCTCCGCTTGAGGTTCGCAAAGGGCCCCGCTTTTCTCAAATCGAGAGACACATTTTGGGGTTTAAAACCACACCCTGTTCAAAATGGAGAGCACCGAAACAAAGACCGGGAATGCCCAGGATAAAAATAAATAAATCAGATATAAACTTAATTAGCCCCTTATTAACTAAATTAAATATTCAGTTAACATGATTATAGTCAAATCTCCTTGAAAGCCAAACTCAACTCCTGGGGACTTCCTAGAGGTGTCCTTGAGTCATATTCTTGAACAAAGCCTGATTGGCTATGATCTTTTCCTGCAACATCAGGAAAGTGTTACTAACTTTAACAACTGCAATGATTGACTTAACAACTGTGGCAAGAAAGGTTATAAAAATGGGCAAAATTCACTTAATAAATGTCTCACTTAGCAACGTACATTTTGGGCTTAATTATGGTTGAAAGTTGAAGACTTCCTGTACATCCTCCCTCTGGAACGAGCTCCCCCCAGGAATACGGCTGATCCCGGACCTCCGTACTTTCCATCGAGCTTTGAAGACCTTCCTATTCCAGCAAGCCGGGCTGGCTTAAAAATTTTAATGGGTTATTTTATGGGCAAAGGGTTTTAAATTTTGGGAAGCCAATTTGATCTCATTCTGTTTTTAATTCATCTTAATTTTTATATTGTATGTATTTTAATCTTGGCTGTTCACCGCCCTGAGTCCTTCGGGAGAAGGGCGGTATACAAATTTAATAAACTTAAACCTAAACCTAAACCTAAACCTACATAGCAGTCAATTTTTGCAAATATTTTTCTAAGCTTTTCTTTCTCCCTCCCTCCCTCCTCCCTCTCTCCCTCTCTCTCCCTCCCTCTCCCTCCCCTTTCCCTCCCTCTCTCCCCCTCCCTTTCCCTCCCTCTCTCTCCCTCCCTCCCCCTCCCTTTCCCTCCCTCTCTCTCCCCCCTCTCCCTCTCCCTCTCCCCCCCTCTCTCTCTCCCTCTCCCCCCCCTCTCTCTCTCTCCACTGAGCTTGATGCAGAGTTTTATGGAACTCCAAAGCTGACACCTATCAACTATTCAATGTGGGTTGAGTGTTGTGTGTTGGAGTGTTGTGTGTTCCTCTTGTTCTAGTTGTTGTCTGGAACTGGCGAAGACGGCTGCCCGGGCAGAATGAACTAAGCAAGGAATTGCACACACAGACAGGGGGGATGGGCTGGAAGGAGGCACACAGGGGTCGAAAATCGCCCCGGTGAGAGGCTGGCGAGGCGACTGCAGAGTTTGGATCCGTGCCTTTGTCCAGAGGCATACTAATGAGCAGGCAAGAAAGTTACAGAGGCCCATAGATCATATTATGGAAATGGCTTGCTTCTCTGCACTTCATTTATTTGGAGACTGCTTGTAGGCTGGCACTCTGCCAGCAGCCACCAAATCCAAGTCTACAGAAATCAATCTCTCGCTGACTGATTAAGCCGTGTTTAGAACTAATTGCTCCTTCGTGTGTGGGGGAGAATAAATTATGGGCTTTCATCTCGGCATCTTTAAAATGCAATAGCAGGTAGGGCCTTTGCCTGTTAACTCTTTCCATCCCGCAGTGCAGGAGACGAGGCATGCCAACTTGGAAAGCCTTGACCAAGAAAAAAAAAAGGAGGAAGAGGAGGAGGAGGAGGAGGAGGAGGAGGAGGAGGAGGAGGAGAAGGAGAAGAAGAAGAGGAGGAGGAGGAGGAAGAAGAAGAAGAGGAGGAGGAGGAGGAGAAGAAGAAAAAGAAGAGAGGAGGAGGAGGAGAAAGAAAAAGAAAAGAAGAGAGGAGGAGGAGGAGGAGAAGAAGAAGAAGAGGAGGAGGAGGAGGAGAAGAAAAAGAAGAGAGAGGAGGAGGGGGAGGAAGAAGAGGAAGAGGAGGAGGAGAAGGAGGAGGAGAGAAGGAGGAGAAGGAAAAGGAGAAGAAGGAGGAGGAGGAGAGAGAAGAAGAAGAGAGGAGGAGAGGAGGAGGAGGAGGAGGAAGGAGGAGGAGGAGGAGGAGGAGGAGGAGGAGGAAGGAGGAGGAGGGGACTTGGGGGGGATTGGAGGGAGGCATTTAACATGAGTGCCTTTCCCCTTCCATCCCACCAGCTGCAGCAGGGGACAAGAGATATGCACCGGTCCCTTGTACATGTGCTAGTTGGCTTTACTGATCTCCCCAGGAAGAACAGTCCTTCGGGCTATCTCAAAAATGTATGGCAGGCAGCAAGGAAGAATGAATGAATCACTTCCCCCAATAATGTTGCTGCAGGGCCCCATCGGCCACAGTATTCCAGCTGGCGGGGTCCAGGGAGAGAGCCCCTTTCTGCCATTGTGCCTGCCCCTTTGGAACATCTCCCACCCACCCACCCACCCCCGTGAGATTGGCTCCAACTCTCCTGACCTTCCGTAAGAGCTTAAAGACCTGGCACTGCCAGTTTGGGCTTGGGGCTCCAATAGAGGGGTCCACATTGCAGGGGGCAGGGGTTGATAGATCAACAGCAGATCCCACCCTCTCCCCCCCTTCTCATCATATGCCCTCCCCCCCTTCCCTCCCCATCTTTTTAGCGAGGTTGGGTTTTTTTTAATAGCATTGTATTTGTATTATTAAGTTTGACGTAGTTTTATATTTTAATATTGTAAGCTTGCTGCTCAGAGTTACTGCATGGTGAGATAGGCAGCTAATAAATTTTGCAAATAAATAAATAAATAAATAAATAAATAAATAAATAAATAAATAAATAAATAAATAAATAAATGGAGGCAGGATTTTAGGCAGAGACCCTTTTTACCTTCTACTCCACTCCTTCCTCGCAGACATATCGAGCGCTCCTTCTCTCTCTCCCTCCTTCCCTCTCCATTTCTCTCTTTCTCTCTCTCTCTCTTCCCTCCCTCCCTCTCTCTCCATCTCTCTTTCTCCTTCCAACTCTCTCCCTCTCTCCATTTCTCTCTTTCTTTCTCTCTCCCTTCCTTCCTCCCTCCCTCTCTCTATCTCTCTCTCTCCCTCCAACCCTCTCCCTCTCAACATTTCTCTCTCTCTCTCCCTCCCTTTCCCTCTCTCCCTTTTTCTTTCTCTCTCTTTCTCCTCCCTCCCTCTCTCTCCCTTCTCCATTTCTCTTTCTCTCCCTCTCTCTCTCCTCACTCCCTCCCTCTCTCTCCCTCTCTCTCTCCCTCCCTCCCACTCCCTCTCTCCATTTCTCTCTTTCTCTCTCTCCCTCCTCCCTCCCTCCCTCTCTCTCCCTCTCTCTCTCCGTCCCTCTCCCTCTCTCCATTTCTCTCTCTCTCACCCTCCCTTTTCCTCTCTCCCTCTCTCCATTTCTCTTTCTCTGTCTCTCTCTCCCTCCCTCCCTTTCTCTCTCCTCTCTCTCTCTCTCTCTCTCTCTCTCTCTCTCTCTCTCTCTCTCTCTCTCTCTCTCTCACACACACACACACACACACACACACACAGAGAGAGAGAGAGAGAGAACTCGGGCACTAAGCTCAGAGGCTGGGTCTAATGAATTCACCAGCCTGATGCATGCTTCAACCCTTTCCGTTTTAGACAGCAGCTAAATTCTCCTGTTTGGAGTTCTCTTCCTGGCTCCAATGCCATGCATTGCCTGCCCTGGAAGTCTAGCTCAGATTAAGCCCTGCTTCTTTCCCCTGGGGGTTCTGGGAATTCAGGGGGAATTCTGCAGTCCTGACGCAGAACTGGAGGGCACCGGGTTCCAAAAGGCTTCTCCCCCTGTGTGACCCAGAAGAGCAAAGCAGTTTTAAACCCAACCTGAGAAGAGCGTGAACAACATCAAGGTTGGCTGCCTATCTTTAAAAATAAGACTGTCCTTTTTCTGAACTTGCTGAGTTTGCATTAGACTAGGAGGGACACAGTTGAGGGAAGCAGAAGAATGGTAAAGACAACAGGAAAGACGGAGAGGGTGGATCAAAGAAATTACAAGCCATCCTTGGAAAAACAACGAGATATTATCAAAGAGGGTCAACCTTCATTCGTGGGAGAGTTGAGCCTGTCTAAGTGATAAACCTGCACAGATCACCTTCTCAATCTTCCCCTTGAGGTCTGCTGTATTTTGGTCGCCACGGTGTAAAAAAGATGTGGAGACTCTAGAAAGAGTGCAGAGAAGAGCAGCAAAGGAGAAATTTCTTGACAGTGAGAACAATTAATCAGTGGAACAACTTGCCTCCAGAAGTTGTAAATGTTCCAACACTGGAAGCTTTTAAGAAGAGATTGGATAACCATTTGTCTGAAATGAAGCAGGGGGTTGGACTAGAAGACCTCCAAGGTCCCTTCCAGCTCTGTTATTCTATTCTATTCTTGTTCTATTTCAGTGGTCGCAAAACTCTACAAGTAGTCCTTGACTTACAACCATTCATTTTAGCAACCATTCTAAGTTACAACGGCACCCCCCAAAAGTTGCTTTTACAACCCCTCCTTGCACTTATGACTGTCGTAGCATCTTTTACAACCCCTCCTTGCACTTATGCTTTTACAACCCCTCCTTGCACTTATGACTGTTGTAGCATCCCCATGAATTTTTGAGCAAAATCTGGGCACTTGCCAACCAGCAGGTATTCAAGAAGCCAAAGACTAGAGGCCTGGTGGCAGCTGCTACTTCTTATTTTAAGCAGGCCACGGCTCCACAGAAACCGGCTCTGGTAACTTCCATGAAAGATCCAGGATTTTTCCCCTCCCCTCCACCACCACCACCACCACCACCCCGATGAAGAAGAAAAAGCAACAGCAATACCTTCATTTTATGCATGAGGAGAACTGCCAGAGGCTTTTTCCTGCAAAGAGACATTCCGCGCCCCCCCCTTCTCCCTGCTGGCCCCCCATGGCCTCTTCAGAAAGAAATGCAAGACACCAAGAACTACACGAAAGCATGATGGAGGTGACAGTGCATCGCAGGCAGTCGGCAGAAGAGCTGTATGGGGACTCTACATTTCTGTCGAACCTGACAGCCTGCCAGCTGCTCTGAAGAGAGCCAAGGGAAGGGCTGGGAGAAGAGACGACAATACTTTTTCTAAGAGTTGCCTCGGTGAACTGGGCCAGTCCACTCAAGCTTGAGGCTGCACGACTCTGGCAACACAACTCCTCCGAGAAGCTTAACAGGAATAGTCAGGATGGAGCAACAGCCAAGCAACGTCTCTTGGCCTGGCTGTTATTGGCAATCACCTGTGACGAAAACTATAGGCAGTCCTCAACTTACAACAGTTCGCTCAGTGACCATTGAAAGTTAGAACGGCGCTGAAAAAAGTGACTTATGACCATTTTTCACACTTATAACCATTGCGGCATCCTGATGGACACCGGATCAACATTCAGACGCTGGGCAGCGGACTCATATTTATGACCGTCCTGGGATCATGTGCAGTGGTGGGTTGCTATTGGTTCGCCCTGGATCGGGCGAACCGGTAGCGCCGGTGGGAGGCTCCACCCACCCACCCAGACACTTCTACACATGTGATGTCATGCGACGCATGCCCACAAGCGAACTGGTAGCGATAGGTTTTGAAACCCGCCCCTGATCATATGATCCTCTTTTGCGACCGTCTGACAAGCAAAGTGTCCATGAGGAAGCCAGATTCGTTTAACGACCGTGTTACTAACTTCACAACTGCAGTGATTCACTTGACAACCGTAGCAAGAAAGGTCGCAACATGGAGCAAAACTCAGTTAACGTATTTCTCACCCAGGAACAGAAATTTGGAGCTCAATTGCGGTCGTAAATTGAGGACCTGAACAGGCTGCAATTGTGTTTTCTTATAGGCTGCAACACCATTTTGCAAAGAGAACATTCATCCAGATCTTTGGACAGATGCTTCAATTTAGCCCCATTGTGCTCCCATGTAACGCCTCTCCTGCGCGAGCTGCACTGGCTCCCGGTGGTCTTCCGAGTGTGCTTCAAGGTTTTGGTTATCACCTTTAGAGCGCTCCATGGCTTAGGACCTGGCTATTTGCAAGACCGCCTGCTACCACCAATAGCCTCCCACCGACCAGTACGCTCCCATAGAGAGGGGCTCCTCCGGGTGCCGTCGGCCAAACAATGTCGACTGGCGGCCCCCAGGGGGAGAGCCTTCTCTGTGGGGGCACCTACGATCTGGAACGAGCTCCCCCCCGAGATACGGAGGATTCCGGATCTGCGTACCTTCCATCACATGCTTAAGACGTTCCTTTTGTACTTTATATGTTTTATTTTATGGCTGTTCACCGCCCTGAGTCCTTCGGGAGTAGGACGGTATACAAATCTAATAAAATGAAAATGAAATGAAATGAAAATACTAGTCTGGAGGAAATGGTTCAATAGCACAATAGACTTATATACCGCTTCATTGTGTTTTACAGCCCCCTTTAAGCGGTTTACAGAGTCAGCCTATTGCCCTCAACAGTCTGGGTCTTCATTTTACCGACCTCGGAAGGATGGAAGGCTGAGTCCAACCTTGAGCCAGTCAGGATTGAACTCCTGTCAGTGGGTGGAGTTACAATATTTTAATGCCACGGGCAATTTCAGATGTTCTATTTTAAAAACTAATTGGTTATGTTTTTCCTGCTTTGTTATTTTGTTAGATTTGGATTTGCTATTAGTATTTTAACATATTTTTTTCCTTCACGTTGGCCAGGAATAAGTTGCTATGAATTGAAATATACAAATGCTTTTTTTAAAAAAAATATTTATTTAAAAAAAAAAATACTCAGCAGCTGTGTTCATATAACAAATTTAACTTGATTACTGAATTAATTATTCTGTCAGTTTATAGTACCTTAATATGTAAACTAAATAAACAGGATGGATATGCACAACACACTAAGACATAATAAAGAAAACCACATTTAAAAATAACCAACATATTCAAGTTGTATAAAATGCAGTGACTCAAGTTTTAATTGCTTTGGTTAAGCATGGTGGAAACCCAGCACTTCTGAGGGGTTCTTAGTGATCTCTGACCTTGGTTGTTTTCTAGCAGACATTTCAGTACCCAAATTAGGTAACATCACCACTTCTATCTTACCTAGGATAATGAAACATCTGCAAGAAAATAGCCAAGCTCAAAGAGCATCAAGGACCCCTCATTTCAACCCTGAGCTACATATATGCCCAGTGGTGGGATTCAAATAACTTAACAACTGGTTCTCTGCCCTAATGACCAGCTGGGTAGGTGTGGCTCGGTGGTCATGTGACCGTGTGGGCATGGCCAACTCAACATCACTCAGGTCGATGGGCGCTTCGCCTTAGCTGTTACAATGTAATAAGGGTTAACCAGAGAGGCAGTTTCTGTAAACAGGGCAATAAAGATTAGGCTAGAAACACCACCAGAATGTTTCCTTCCTGCCTTCCTTACAGGATTAGCCCTGTAAAGTGGGAAAAAAACAAAATAAGTTTTCTTTCAACAACCGGTTCTCCGAACTGCTTAGAAAGTTAACAACCGGTTCTCCCGAATAGGTGCGAACTGGCTGAATCCCACCAGTATATATGCCCCTTTATTGGTACCCAATTCTTCTATTTGTGGGAAGCATTTCACAGCTCCCCTTTCCTCACAAGTAAACTTTTGCTTCTGACAAAAAAAAGGGGGGGTATGACTAGAGTTGGGTAGAAATCCTTTTCACTTACCACTTGCACATGTCATGAAAGCCTTTCGTAGTTCACAAACTTTTCCATTTAGGCAAAAAATGAAATTATGGTGGCGGGTTTAGAGATGTCTAGCCCTGAAATCACGACTGACAACAGAGCAGGAGTGGCCATTGAGAGCAGCCAAAATAGGCCGCGTGGCCTCTATGAAGGGCTGCGTAGGCACTGGTGGTTGGCACCAGGAGAATGAGAGCAGAGAAGGGAAGGATGAGGACCTCAAGTTTAATTAATTGGATGGCAAGAAGCCAATTTGCTCTTGGCACGGAGTCTACAGTACCAAGAGATGAGATACTCTGGTCCTGAGGGGCAGCGATGGAGATGATCTCGCCCTGGGGAGCCCAGCAACGTTGCCACCGCAATACCACAGCGCAATTATTTTTATTTGTGAGTCTGGATGGTAGGGCTTTGGCTGGGGAGTCTTCTTCTGACTCAGAGAAAGTGAGACAAGGAGAAGGGTGTTCTCCACCTAAGCAACACCCACGTAGCATTCCCCGGGCTGTGTTGTCTGCTGTCAACTGAGTAACAGTGAGAAACAGTGGGAACAAACAATCATCCCCTTCCATCATGTATATAATCATTCAGAGGGGGGAAAGTCCTCTAAAGGTTTTAAACTTGGTGAGACAAGGATGTTTCATGCTCTAGAAACTGTGCTGAATTTTTGTCCTGGCATAAGGCCACTGGTCCTGTAAAAAAAAAAAATCCTCTGATGGTGCTTAGCCTATAGAGCAGGAGTGAGCAACTATGGCAACTTTATGACCTGTGGACTTCAACTCCCAGAATTCCTGAGCCAGTATAACATACTGTATTTTTCGGACAATAAGACGCTCCGGAGTATAAGACGCACCTTATTTTGGGGGGAGGAAAATAAGAAAAAAAAAATCTGCCTCTGCCTACCAGCATCCATTGGTATTCATCTGGCTAGTGTCCTGTCAGAGAGAGTGTAGTTGAGGGCTGTTTGGAAACTGAAACAGTATTTGCTGTGTGAGCAACAAGGAAGGAGACAGCAAGGAGCGTGGGCATAGCTTAGGTCAACTGTTCTAAAGCTGCATGGTGTGCTGATCTCTGAAACTAAAACTGAAATTGAAACTCCTCTCCTCTGCTTGTGTTTTGCTTGTGTTGGAAAACCTGCTTTTGGTATTGTAGATTTACTTTATATTACATATAAAGAGAAGTTATTGAATCCTGCTGAATCACTTACTTGTGTGTGCTTTCTGGATGTTATTGCTGTTGCAAACTCTGACAAGTCCTTGCAGCAAATAGCGAACAGCCAGGTCAGCTTCAGTATATTATTGCAGCCTGATTCAGCATGAGCAGCTGATGGTTGGGTGGATCGGTCTCCCGGAATACCCCCAATCAGCTGTTCCAGGCTGCAGGGATTGCCATAGACCATTGCCTCTTCCGTGCCTCATGTTTTTGGCTACATTCGGTGTATAAGACGCATCCAAATTTTCACCCTCTTTTAGTGGGGTATGTCTTATATTCCGAAAAATACGGTAGTTGACCAGACCAGTCCCACCATGCTGGCTCAGGAATTCTGGGAGTTGAAGTCCACAAGTCATAGTGTTATACCATATTTGGCCACTCCTGCCATAGAGGAAGGTATATCTGAGAGAACCCCATCAGGACACAGATTCAATGGGTACCTTTGCAGATTGTCTTTGAGTTGAAATGATTAAAGGCCTGGAGACTAAAACATATGAAGAACGGTTGCAGGGACTGGGTTTGGCTAGTCTAGAGAAAAGAAGGACTAGGGGTGACATGATAGCAGTGTTCCAGTATTTGGGAGGGCTGCCACAAAGCAGAGTGGGTCAACTTATTTTCCAAAGTACCAGAAGGAAGACAAGAAATAATGGATGGAAACTAATCAAGAAGAGAAGCAATCTGGAATTAAGGAGAAACTTCCTAACAGTGAGAACAATTAACCAGTGGAACAGATTGCCTCCAGAAGTTGTGGCTGCTTCATCTTTTAAGAAGAGTCTGGACAGCCACTTGTCTGAAATGGTATAGGACAGTGATGGCTAACCTTTTTGCCATTGCGTGCCAAAAGTGGGGGAGCACGGGGGCATTGCACGTGTGTGTGCCCACACCCATAATTCAATGCCCCCCTGCGTCTGCGCCCCCACCGCTTTTGGCATGCGATGGCATGGTGGGCCCAATAGGCTCGTTTTTTCACCCTCTTCAGGCTCTAGAGGCTTTCTTGGAGCCTGGGGAGGGCAAAAACAGCCTACCCCATTGCCCCAGAGGTCCTCCGGAGGCCGGAAACAGCCCATTTCCCGATTTCCAGTGGGCCCGGAAGGCCCGAAAATTGGCTGGCGCTCTGGAGCTGAACTAGGGCAATGCTCGCGTGCCCACAGATATGGCTCCGTGTGCCACCTGTGGCACCCGTGCCATAGGTTCGCCATCATGGTCCTAGGGTCTCGTGATCCCCATTCGCGATCTTTTCCCGCTGGCTTCCGACAAGCAAAGTCAATGGGGGGGGGAACCAGATCCGCTTAATGGCCACATGATTCACTTAACAACTGCTGTGATTCACTTAACAACCACGGCCCATTGTAAAATCAGCCACGACTCACTTAACCAGATTTGCTTAATGGCCACATGATTCACTTAACAACTGCTGTGATTCGCTTAACAACCACGGCCCATTGTAAAATCAGCCACGACTCACTTAACCACCAGCTTGCTCTCTCTGACTCACTTAACAACCAGCTTGCAGGCTCTCCTACAATTTAGCAGAACAAGAAAGTTGGCGGTGACTCCGTTCCATCTCAGAACAGCAATGATTTTTTTAAAAATAGAATTGTTATACTTATTTTTACGCTTTCTTCACAACACTTTGGAAGTGAAATCCTCTACGGCAGGGACACTCAAATATAACCGTGCTCGACTAACTAATTAAAACGACAAGAGGAAACACACACTAAGCTCTCTTCGTAACCACAGCCCTAACCAAGGTTTATGGCTTTTGCTGCCCCCATTTTGGAAAAAAGAGGATATATTGCTACAAAGAAGGACAGGCACCCTCCCTCTTTGATCCTAAAGCAAGCATTTCTAATCATTTAAGATTTATTATTTAAGTCCACTGGAAGGATTAAGGGTGGTGGTGGTGGGGGAAACAGTTTTAGTACCTCATGGTAGTTTATCAAGCTGTACCGATATGCTGGGTTTATTTTTTTTAACGCTATACTGAATTTTATTGATCTATTGTGTTTTTGTTGTACTATTATTGCCTTTAATTGAATTGTGCAATGCCTAGAGAATTTATTTTATGAGGCGTTTAATAAATGTAATAAACAAAGAAATACATAAATTTCACCACACATTTAAAAAAAAAAAAAAACTGCTCCGGTGTGAAAGAAACAGGGGTTTGATTATCAACAGAGATAGCAGGTGAAGAGACCAAGGATTGAAACCCTCTTCGCTTTATGCCAAGATCAAGATCAATCATGCATATTCCCATGGCTTTCATTTATATATATATATAAAACTGGTTGTGTGAATGCAAACTGAGTGGCTTGTCTTCAAGGTGAGCCCTGAGTGACTATTTCATCACTATCTGCATCAGGGTGAGATGTTGCCTTAGTGAAGGCCCAGATGCAAATAAAATGCAAAATGCAAATGAAATACAGAGAACACAAATAAAATACAGAGTGCAAATAAACTACAGGGACAGGTAGAGCTTTGAAGTGCACATCCAAGAATTTCAACCGAATGAGCTAAAGAGCCTCCGGGTTTTCGGAAGTGATACACTCTGCCATTTAAGAAGAGGAATCATATTAAACCAAGCTCTAAAATTGTCTGTGTGTGTATGTGTGTATTTATATTATTTATGTAGACCAAGCCCTGAATATAGAGTCTGCATCACGGGTGGGTTCTAAAACTTTTTACTACTGGTTCTGTGGGCGTGGCTTATTTTGTGGGCGTGGTTTGATGGTCATGTGACAATTCTTTAGGATTTAGCAGAGATACTGGTCTACCAGGCTTTTAACTGCTTGCAGAGCTGTACTGGTCTACCCATTTGTTCTTGGAGTGTTCCGGTCTACCCATTTTGTTTTTGGAGGCACCAGTCTACTCATTTGTTTTTGGAGGCACTGGTCTACCCATTTGTTTTTGGAGGCACCGGTCTACCCATTTGTTTTTGGAGGCACCGATCTACTCATTTGTTTTTGGAGGCACCGATCTACTCATTTGTTTTTGGAGGCACCGATCTACTCATTTGTTTTTGGAGGCACCAGTCTACTCATTTGTTTTTGGAGGCACCGGTCTACCCATTTGTTTTTGGAGGCACCGATCTACTCATTTGTTTTTGGAGGCACCGATCTACTCATTTGTTTTTGGAGGCACCAGTCTACTCATTTGTTTTTGGAGGCACCGGTCTACCCATTTGTTTTTGGAGGCACCGATCTACTCATTTGTTTTTGGAGGCACCGATCTACTCATTTGTTTTTGGAGGCACCGGTCTACCCATTTGTTTTTCGAGCGCTCTGGTCTACCACCACACTGCCTTTTAACACTGATCAGCTGTAGGGCGGCCCTTTGAAGCCCCGGGGCAAGAGTTTAAACAGTTTTTTTCCTTCTAGCCGATCAGCTGGGACTTGGGAGGCAGCGAATTGATTGGGGGCGGGGCCAAATAAAAGGTAAGAATAACGCAGGGGGGCGGGAGGACCCAGCTCCCGAACAAAGAGAACCGGTTCGGTGATGTTGTATCGTCACCACTACCGGCTCAGCTGAACCGGGTGGAACCCATCACTGGTCTGCATGTTTGCAAAACTAGTTTAGCCAAGGTAATGACACAGGCACCAACCTGGCTCTGTATAGGTAGCCTTAGACGTACGACCACAATTGAGCCCAAAAAAATATCTGTGGCTAAGCAAGGCGGCAGTTAAGGAGGTTTTTGCCCCATTTGACGAGCTTTCTTGGCACAGTTGACAAGTGAATTATTGCCGTTGTCAAGTTAGTAACATGGTTGTTAAGTGAATCTGGCTTCCCCCATTGACTTTGTTCATCAGATGGTCACCAAAGGTGATCATGCGTGACCCCCTGGACACTGTAACTGTCATAAATATGACTCTGTTGCCAAGAAATCCATGGCGATGCTGCAATGGTTGAGTGAAAAATGGTCTGTAGGAAGTTAGCACCCACCCCTCTCCTAGCAAAATGAGATATTTTAGGAGATATTAAAAGAGCAGAATATTTCCCCTAAAAGGGAGACAGAAACTCAGCCCCCCCACCACCTTTGTCAATGAGCCATTAAGGCCTGGGCCAGTCTATTCTACATAACAAAGATCTACCTCCTTCAGGCAGAGCCATAGTAGGAATTGCCCAAAGCCCTTTCATTACATCATCACCCAGCAAGGCTCAACCAAGCTTGGGACAACCTACAAAGTGATCCCTGCATGGCCCCATGGGAGTCCGACAACCAATCAGAACACAAGCTCAAATTCAGAGGGTATAATACCCAGGCACTCTCAGCATCTCTGCCCATTTTTCTGCCCAGGATCTCAAGCCATGAGACCCTGTTCATCAATAATCCTTCTTTCCAAGCAACTTCCATGAATCCAGTGTCTTTTTCCCCCACTTGGAACTGAACCCAGATGGATATTTCTTCCAACAGGTCATGTTGCTTTTTTCCCCCAGTGCCGTTTGTAACTTTGAACAGTCACAAAATGAATGGTGGTAAGTCAAGAGCTCCCTGAACGTAATTTTCAGAATTCTTTTAATTTAGTTCCATGACATCTGTCATGACAGGTCTCCAAAGATTCAGACAAGTGGCTTTTTAATTGGAGATCACTTTAATCAGTAGGATGCAGGGAATATCGTATGTACATCAGCCAAATGGTGATTTCCCCAATTAACCTGGTCACATGAATTGGAATTAGTGTTAGGGAGGAAAAGGGGAATGGAAGCAGAACAAGCAATGTTGCTAGCTGATTCTAAAGAGCATAACGAGTAGTTTTGAATGGGTGAAGAAGATGATCTTTGTTTATTACGATATCTCTTTGGGAACTTACAGGATTCTAGTACTGATGTATTTCATTGATCTGGGCACCAAGTTGCCTATTGAAATTTAGGGGACTGGAGGCTAAAACATACAATGAATGGTTGCAGGAACTGGGCATGGCTAGTCTAGTGAAGAGAAGGACCAGGGGAGACATGATAGCAGTCTTCCAATATCTGAGGGGCTGCCATAGAGAGGAAGGGGCCAATCTATATTCCAAAGCACCCGAAGGCCAAACAACAAATAATGGATGGAAACTGATCAAGGAGAGATTCAACCTAGAAATGAGGAGGAACTTTCTGACAGTAAGAACAATCAACCCATGGAACAGAAGTTGCCTTAAGAAGTTGTGGGAGCTTCATCACTGGAAGCTTTCAAGAAGAAACTGGACTGCCGTCTGTCAGAAATGGTGTAGAGTCTCCTGCTTGGGCAGGGGTTTGGACTAGATAACCTATAAGTCCCTTCCAACTCTGTTAATCAAATTCTGTGCTAAATTTGTGGGTAGGAAAGAGTGGATGGACCACTTCTTCAAATTTCTCCAGAAAAAAAACTCTCCAACAATGTTTCCAGTTTAGGATTCCTGTCTCTAGTGACAGTAGCACCACTTCTGGAAAAACTTCAAGGAAGGAATCTCTGCCCACTTCCCCTACCCCCCACCCCCCAAGCATTCAAACATGTCCCTTGATAAACTAACTAACGATAAACTAACTAACATGTCCCTTGATTAACTAACTTGATAAACTTTAACTAAGCGTAAGAAACCACACTTGGCTCATGACAACGTGAGGAACCTGGATAGCTCTGCAGACTAAGCACTGTAATTTAACACCAGCTGTCTGCAATTAAAATAAGTTTGAATCTTGCCAGGCTCAAGATTGACTCAGCCTTCCATCCTTTCTAAGGTAGGTAAATTGAGGACCCAGTTTGTGGAGGCAATAAGCTGACTTTGTATAAAATATACAAAAGTATGAAGGTTATTGCTTAACGCACTGTAAGCCGCCCTGAGTCTCCGGAGAAGGGTGGCATATAAATCAATTTTTTTTAAAAAAAACCGTGAACTTAAATATTCCGTTATCAATTGAATGACAGCTGTCACAGAGAAAAATGCAATCTCCATCCGGCATTAGCTAAATAAACAGGTTCATCTTTTTTTCCTCCTGACTTTCCCAGGAATTAACCAATTTTCTGCATGGGGCTTGATTGTGTTCTTGCTGCGTTCTTAAGGTATAACTTGGACTCCTACAGAGAAGAAGTTGGGAGCACAGGTGGATGAAACCCATGTGACTACAGGAGATGGGAGCAGAGAAGAGGCGAATGCCAGGTTGTCCTTACAAGCAAACAAAGCCTCTGCCAGGAAGGAAGGAGTCCACAGGGAGGGAGGGAGGACAGCTGCCACCACTCAGCTCAGCCTCCAGAGAGCCGCTCTTGCCAAGCCAGCATGCCCCATGTGTGAGAAGTAAGTGGAGAGCCAGCTGTTCTCAGCCAGATTTGGTAGCTCAGTAAACACTCAACCAGCACTCCGCTTCAAGGCCACCAAGCCCCATGCAGAAAATTGGTTAATTCCTGGGAAAGTCAGGAGGAAAAAGCGATAGGTTTGAAGGCTGCGGATATCAGCATTCACGCATTCACACCGATCAGGCCCACATGCTGCCTTTTCCCTTTCCTTTTAACTCGGCTGTGCCTGGAGATGGGGTAATCTACTTCCTCGCCTAGATGCTGAGTTCAGCTGGGTGCGCAGTGATTTACCACTGAGCTCTGGAGAGGGAAGCCCCAAATCTGGAACCAGCCGCCACCACACTGCCAAGAGTGATGCACCGTTCTGTCAGATGTCGCGATCCTTTAATCCCGACGCAAAAGGCAGACAAAGAGAGAAGGGGGGAGACTTGCACGGAGCCAAAATGCTGCCTCTGCTGAATGAGTGTATCCCCACAGCAAAGATGTGGAGTTAGCCAGAGAAATCCTGGATCGTGAAGGCGTTCCAAACGGGCTCCATCAGGCAGGCAAAGGCCTCTGACAGAGCCCCACCCTCCCCCACATACTGTCAGAAGCCAAGGCAGACCATCTGCTATGCAGGCTTGCAGCCATCAGAGTCCCATTGCCAGCTGGGAAGGCGCAAGCTGAAGGGAGTAATCACTCCAGACTTGCAGGAGGCTGTTGTGTGAATGGGCGCCGGGGAGCAATGCGCCAGGGTGACTGCTGGTGCCTTCCCTCCCTCCCTCCCCCCTCCTCTCTCCTCCAAGGTGGCTGACTGTCAAGGGAAAACAGCCAGTGTGAAATCAGTCTGATTAGCAATTAGTCCCATTGTAAAAGGATTAAGGGGAGGACAGGTGAAGGCATTGTTCTGATGAGTGACTTGACTATCAATTTGCATCTGGAACAAGCTGCCCTTGATGCTAGTTCTCCTGGTGTCCTTTACGGCCAAGTTGGTCTACAATGGTGGGCAATGATGAGCAGTTGCCCCAACCTAATAGCGGGAATGAGAAATGCAAGAGAGAAGCTGTCCAGATAGCTGACCACACACACAAAAGCATTAGTACCCAACTGGCAGGTATGAGAGGGAGTTGTGCCCCCAACTCCTCCCCCTACCTAGGAGTGGCAAGCTTAGAATCTCAAAAATCTCTAAGCGGTTTACAGGGCCAGCACATTGCTCCCAACAATCTGGGTCCCCATTTTATCGGGATGAAAGGCTGAGCCAACCTTGAGCCGGTGAGACTCGAACTGTCGAACTGATGGCAATCAGCAGAACTAGCCTGCAGTACTGCATTCTAACCACTGTGCCATCACAGCTCTTTCACTTGTCAGGACAAACTCTCACTATTCCCATTCTGAAACTACAATGTTCTGCTTAGGGGCTCTTAAAGGTACAGGAATAGCACCAAGGACTGGTTCAGATGTGTTCAATCCAGAAGAACTGGTGGAACTGGTTCTTGTGGATTCCTTCCTTCCTTCTTTCCTTCCTTCCTTCCTTCCTTCCTTCCTTCCTTCCTTCCTTCCCTCCCTCCCTCCCTCCCTCCCTCCCTCCCCATTTTATACAGAGAGGGTTTAAAATAAATATCTTCCTTCCTTCCATCCTTCCCCATTTTATACAGAGAAGGTTTAAAATAAATATCTTCCTTCCTTCCTTCCTTCCTTCCTTCCTTCCTTCCTTCCTTCCTTCCTTCCTTCCTTCCTTCCTCAATCTTATGCAACGTAACACTGGACAGCTCACATACAAATCTCTCTTAGGCATCTACTGTTGATCTCCCCCATTTTTCTTTGTTTTCAATTAAAAAACAAAACAACTATTACGTGTGGATGTCCTTCTAAACATCCTCAGCTTGCCTTCTCTGAAATGAGCATTTTGTGTTTTGTGAGCAAACAACTAAATTTTGTATATAGAGTCTGGTCCCGTATCTGCCATATTTTTTGCCTCTGAACCTCTGCTTTCGATGCAAACTTCATTTTAGAAAGCATGTTCCAACTATCTTCAATTTTGGAACTCAGACCCAAGATTCCCATCTTGAATTTTGCTCCCAATGAATCAATCGTATAAAATAACAAGTAAAAAAACCAAAGGCTACAGGTAGAACTTAAATAATAAACAGGGGGATCAAGTTACACCCATGTAAAAACAAATCCATACTAAAATTACTGATTTGGAATCACATCTTGGAATTTGTAAACCTGGTGAATTCACCAAATTCATATATAATATTTCCACTAAATTTGCAAGTTGAATTAAGAGAGAATGTTGATGGTGAATCAAATTGCTACTTCTATCCCGCTTGGCATGCTGGTTTAAATTGAAGCAAGATTATTCTGGATATACTGTATTAAGCAAGATACAAAGATATTGGTTAAACCATACCAAATTTATAAAGCAAAAAGCCCCATCTGCTCTATTTAATAATACTGCCTGCAAAGTGGATAAATTCTTTTCTTTAGCAACATAAACTGCAGAAACTCATTATGGCCTTGTTGTTCTGCCACACACCTATTAAAGAATCTCCACTCAAAAGCTGCATGTTCACAGCACACTAACCTTAAATCCAGGTTACCAGAATTAAATAACTAAGTATACACATTTTAGAACTCTACCTACTACAGCCCTACTTTGGCTAATTGCAGTGGCCTGATTTACACACTGCATTAACAGCTTCCTTCAACAAGATGGAACTGCAAACTAAGTTTGTTTTATTTCAGCTTTCTATATTGTGTGAACCCTGCCAAAGGATCTAACACTCAAATTAAAAAGAAGCTAAAGAGACATTTAAGATTTGCGTGCCAACCACTATTAAAAATTTATAATTAAGTTTATGGGGCATGATTGCAAATCAGGGACCAACTTTTATTGGAGACAGAGATGCCTACTTCTGATAGAGTAAGTTTGCCCTGAAACGTACCAATCTAAATGTCTTGTCAAAAAGTTACAGAGTTAAGTATGAAGAAGGAACTCCATCGAAGAAAAGATCAGAAATGCTGGAATCTCACACACACAAACATGAAGTTCTTTGCATTCATACATATCCCAACTATAATTTATATAGGTACGTACAGTTAATACATAGCAGGATTCAGCTCTCGTGCATTTGAACTAAACCCTATTTAATTCTTTGATAGAATAGAATAGAATAGAATAGAATAGAATAGAATAGAATAGAATAACAGAGATGGAAGGGACCTTGGAGGTCTTCTAGTCCAGCCCCCTGCTTAGGCAGGAAACCCTACACCACTTCAGACAAATGGTTATCCAACGTCTTCTTAAAAACTTCCAGTGTTGGAGCATTCACCATTTCTGGAGGCAAGTTGTTCCACTGATTAATTGTTCTAACTGTCAGGAAATTTCTCCTTAGTTCTAAGTTGTTTCTCTCCTTAGGGAAAGAAATTAGCAAAGGAAAGGGAGAAAAGTGAGTGGAAGGAAAGGAAATTAGGGAAGGGAAAGGAAGGGAAGGGAAGGGAAGGGAAGGGGAAGGGGAAGGGGAGGGAAGGGGAGGGAAGGGAGAAAATTGAGGGAAAGGGAAGGAAATTAGGAAAGGAAATTAGGAAAGGGAAGAACTGGATGGCCAAGGATTCTTTCTCAGCTTTGCCTCTACCATTTATAATGGTATCGATCCTCACTTTATAGATACATAAATAAAACAAATACGATCCGAGCTAACTTAAATTGCCCTTTCTATAATCGAGTAACATTCAAAGGAGAAGGTCATATTACATAATCACAGGAAATATTTTTAAAAGGAGCAATGAATGCAATAAATAAGAGCAAAGGTTGCTCAACCCTACAAGACCCCAACTGCATTCACACAATGGGTTTAACCAACTTGGGTAAAAAAGTATAGCAGATGCATTCCCAAACGTTCAATGCCTGGTTAATACTATAACGATTGCATTCTTCTTTGCGAAATCCAGGCTGTTGTGCTGGATGTTTTGCAAATCCAGGCTGTTGTGATTCTTCTACCAGTCACTTTAAGCATGTTATTGTAATGCAGTGTAACGCAAAAATGCCACCAGGGCTAATACTAGCTCACAGAAGCCTGCAAACAAGATCAGCAACAAAATGTTGCAGTATGGAATACTTTCTGCTCCAGATTTCAGGTTCTATGTTTCTTTCTCTCCCTCCAGCCCCCTTTATAAAAAAACACCTTTTATTTCTCCATGCATGCACCTTTTAACATTTGATGGCCAATGAGCACTCTGTGTTTTCATCTGACAGCATAGTTTTCAGAATGATTTTTACCCAAACAATTTTTCGGTGAGATGTGCTAAAAATCAGGAAGAGTCCAGTACCACCTTTTCAGACTGAGCCATCTTATTAAAAGTCAAAAGGCCGTGATGGGGAACCTATGGCACACGTACCAGAGGTGGCACACAGAGCCCTCTCTGTGGGCACATGCACCATCGCCAGTTGCTCTTCTGGTTTTTGGCCAGCTGGTCTTCGTGGGCGCCAGAGCACCAGAAAACAGCTTGAAAAATGGCCTGAAAACAGCCCCCCAAATGGCCTGAAAATGGCCCGAAAAGCAGCTTGAAAATGGCCCCCAAAACAGCCTGAAAACGGCCTCAAAAATGGCCAAAAACGGCCAAGAAACAGGTATGCATGCGCCAGCCAGCTGGTCTTCAGGTTTCCAGCGCTCTGGCGCGCACACATACACACCCATTCCGGTTTGGGCACTTGGTGCTGAAAACAGTGGTGGTGTTAGCACGTCAAAGAGCCTTGATAGTACAGTGGTTTATGCACCCTGTTATTAACATAGCTGCCTGCAATTACTGCTGGTTCGAATCTCTCCAAGGCTCAAGGTTGACTCAGCCTTCCATCCTTTCTAAGGTAGGTTAAATGAGGACCCAGTTGTGGGGGCAATAAGCTGACTTTGTATAAAAATATACAAAAGTATGAAGGCTATTGCTTAATGCACTGTAAGCCGCCCTGAGTCTCCGGAGAAGGGCGGCATATAAATCAAAAAAATTTTTTTTTAAAAAAAGATGCATTTATCCTAGTGCTGACATGAGAAGGAGAATGGAAGTGTCTGCAATGGGACGGTTGCCTTTCACCTACTTATTTTAGCTGGAGATAATGTCCCCTAGGAGATGGATGGGAGGGGGGAAATTCTTTGAGTTGGAGCAGTAGATTAGGGGTGAATGATTGGGAAGATGGCCAATGAATGCAGAGGAGTGGGGGAAGGAAGAGGAGGGATTTTAGGGCAGCACCCCAATGCTGGCTGCATGGAGTCAGTGTAAAAGTTGCCGTGCTAAATAAAATGGAAGTTTGTTTCAAAAAAGATTTTGTTTGAGATGCAATTTATTTGAAGACGGCCTGAAAATCTGACAGGTGGGCTGCCCCCGGTTCGCACTAGTTCTATAGAACTGGTAGTAAAACCAGAGGGAGGCTCCACCCACCGACCCCGACGTTATCAGAATGTTTCTGCGCATGTGCAGAAGAGTGCATGTGCGGCCCCGTTGCAAACCAGTAGTAAAAGTAAGGAGAACCCACCCCTGGCTGAAAAGGTTTGCCATCACTGGCATAAGGTCTCATGAGCTCCATGTATGCAATGCTGAGCTATAGCTCCCCAAACCTTATGCCTTATGCCTTTTAATAAAAGTTACTAGCCTGAAAAAAAAAATACTAAACCGACTCCTCCTGTTTTCCAGATGCAGAGGTGTTTCTGCAAAACTCAGCAGTATTCTCCACCAATGCCTCTCCTGTATGCTATTTTGCTTTTAAAGCAACGGCATTCCTATCTGAATTCTGGAAATAAAGGGAATGAAGATATCTGCACTACATATCTGGGCTGAAAAACAATTTAACTGTCAGGAAAATATAGTGCCTTGCCATATAAATTTAAAATGCAGAACCGTTCGGAAGACGGAGAACACTTCTTGTTATCCCCTCCTCCAAAGAAAGATTGTGGCATTGGGGAAAGGTACAGAAAAAAGCATCTCCAAGACAATCAAATTGATTGGAATCTCCCCCCCCCCCAAACCATAAAAATAGGGAAGAAAGAGAAAAGCACTGGGGCTTTTTCAAATTGAGGAGAAACACAGCTAAGTGAAGACTAGATCAGTAGTAGTTGTCCATGATGTATAACAGGGCAGGGCAGGGCAGGGCAGGGCAGGGCAGGGCAGGGTAGGGTAGGGTAGGGTAAATTAGAATAGAATAGAATAGAATAGAATAGAATAGAATAGAATAGAATAGAATAGAATAGAATAGAATAGAATAGGAGTTGGAAGGGACCTTGGAAGTCTTCTAGTCCAACCCCCTGCCTAGGCAGGAAACCCTATATCATTTCAGACAAATGGTTAAGCAACATCTTCTTAAAAACTTCCAGTGTTGGAGCATTCACAATTTCTGGAGGCAAGTTGTTCCACTGATTAATTGTTCTCACTGTCAGGTAATTCCTCCTTAGTTCTAGGTTGCTTCTCTCCTTGATGAGTTTCCACCCATTGCTTCTTGTCCTGCCCTTTAATTTAATTTAAATTCATTTAATGACTGAAGTTACAATGGCACTGAAAAAAGGTGACTTATGACTAGTCCTCACTCTTATGATCATGGTAACAGCCCCAGAGTCACATGATCAAAATTTGGGCACTAATAACCAGCATGTATTTATGACAGCTGCAGAGTCCCAGGATCGCGTGATTGCTATTTACGACGTTCCCAGCGGGCTACCGGCAAGCAAAATGAAATGGTGGGAAGCTGGATTCTCTTAAAAATTGCTTGATTCGCTTAACAAGTGCAGTGGTTCGCTTAACATCTGTGGCAAGAAAGGTTGTAAAATCAGGCGCAATTCACTTTTAACAACCGCCTAGTTTAGCTATGGAAATTCTGGTCCCAGTGGTGTTTTTAAGTCAAGGGCCACTTGTAGTGTTAATGTTTAGGTTCACACAAGAAACTAAATTAGACTAAAATGGTTCAGCACACTGTGGGAACCCATCTTAGGATCATTATATAAATCGGACTATCCCATTAACCTGTCATTCGGCTTTTTCATCAGAGGATATTTTATGACAAAGTGTTTTGGCTTAAGATGAAATTTTTAACTGTTTTAAATGTTTTAAACGTTTTAATTGGTAATGAGTTTTAATTGGGCCAAATTTATATATCTTTTAATTTAACACATTGTAAGCCGCCCTGAGTCTCTGGAGAAGGACGGCATATAAAAATAAATAAAAATAAAAAATAAAAATAAATAAAATAAATTGTTTTTTAATATTTGTCCTGCATGTTTTTTTTTTAATTTTGGCTGTACACCGCCCTGAGTCCTCAGGGAGAAGGGCGGTATAGAAATTCAATAATAAACAAATAAATAAATAAATAAATAAATAAATAAATAAATAAATAAATAGCAGTGTTCTTTTGAAACCATCATCCGTCCACACTCTGCAAGGAGGGGAGGAGCAGCCAGAGGGTCTTCAGATATAATTTCCAGATTCAGGTATGATAAGACTGTAACTCTTCCAGTCATTTTTAACAGGCAGTCCTCAATTTGCCTTGGTGGCGCAGCTGACTAAGTGCTATTGAAGTAGCACCAGCTGCCTGCAATTACTGCAAGTTCAAATCTCACCAGGCTCAAGGTTGACTCAGCCTTCCATCCTTTTGAGGTAGGTAAAATGAGGACCCGGATTGTGGGGGCAGTAAGCTGACTTTGTATAAAATAGAACACTGTTTGGGGGAGAGGGGGGCAAAAAGCCCTACTAAGCAGGTATATATAAAAGTATGAAGGCTATTGCTTAACGCATTGTAAGCCGCCCTGAGTCTCCGGAAAAAGGCGGCATATAAATCGAACAAACAAACAAACAAACAAACAAACAAACAAATAAATAAATTTATGACCACAATTGAGCCCAATTTCCATGGCTAAGTAAAACATTTGTTAAGTGAATGTTGCTATCAGCTTTGGAAGCCATATTAGGCCGGAAGCTCCAATGCTGCCACCTTCTCCTGTGTGGGAAAGTAGGAGGGGGGATTAAGGAGAGGGGTTGTTAGTAGACATAATAGTATTCTTCCTGTCGGTCAAGATCAAGGCGATCTGGAAAAGGAGTGGTCAGCGGGCTGGATCAAGATGGAGCGGACGTTGATTGGAGCATGTGATCGATTGGGGGGGAAAGGGGATGGTTTTGGGAGCTTTGACTTACTGAAGGAAAACCCGGGCTTTTCAGATTCGGGTTTTCCCAGATATGCCAGTTTGCCTATTCTAGTAAAGAGAACTTTGGAAAAATGCTTGCTTCCACATCTTTACTTGGAGTTGGGTTTTTTCTGGAACGCTGACAGTTGCCCCATTTTGCAACCTTTCTTGCCACAGTTGTTAAGTGGATCACTGTAATTGTTAAGCTAGTAACACGGTGGTTAAGTAAAACTGGCTCAGTCAAAAAAGGTGATCACATGACCCCGGGACACTGCGACCGTCATAAATATGAACCAGTTGCCAACCAACTGAATGTTGACCATGTTGTGATGGTGGGGATGGTGCAATGGTCATAAGTGTCATGTCACTTTTTCAATAACTTTGAATGGTCACTAAACAAGTGTAAGGTGTACAAACAAGTGTACTTACACCAGGTACAGGTGTTGTAAGTACAACACCTGTACCTGTACAAAATCAGTCAGTAGGTACTGCCTTATGCCTTTTAATAAAAATTGTTAGTCGGAAAAGGTGCTTCCAAAATCCTGATTTTTTTTTTATTTATTTATTTTGCTAAAATGGCTAGTAGGGTGTCCTACTGTACTAGTAATCCCCTCCTGCTGTGATTTCACATTTACATTAAACTGAATCAGCATAGCTGCAGTTTTTTTCTTAATCTCTGCAATCATTGGGTTATTTCCTTGTCTTCCTTCCTTGTGTTTTTAATGTGTATTTTGGATATTATTATTATTAGTCACCCCAAGAGTTGCCATTGGGCAGGCAAATGATACATTTTAGAAATAAAAATAAATAAAATTAATAGCATGAGTAAGGGAAAGAGCCATAGCTTTCCTGCTGGCAAATCACACAGTAAGCCTTGGGCTGGTGAGATACTGCCTCCTGCAACCGAGAGAGGCCCAGTTTTCAGATAATACCTCAGGAACAGTTCCCTGAGGCAATTTATGGCAGTGGAAATGCCTGTTCTGGTGTCCATCTCAGGCACCCAGGTCATTGTTGTCTCAAAAGTGCTTTTTTTTTCCCCCTCAAAAGGCAACTGGGCTGGTTTTTATTTTCGTCGAGGAATAAGAAAATGTTTCGCTTGTCATCCAAGAAGCTTCATCATGTTCTGATGGTGGGAGGGTGGAAGCAGGGGTGAAATCCAGCAGGTTCTGACAGGTTCTGGAGAACCGGTAGCGGAAATTTTGAGCAGTTCGGAGAACCGGCAAATGCCATCTCTGGCTGGCACCAGAGTGTGGTGGGGAATGGAGACTTTGCAATATCCTTCCCCTGGAGTGGGGTGGGAATGGGGATTTTGCAGTAGCCTTCCCCTGGAGTGGGGTGGGAATGGAGATTTTGCAGTATCCTTCCCCTGCCATGCCTATCAAGCCATGCCCACCAAGCCATGCCCACATAACCGACAGTTAAAAAAAAATAGATTTCATCACTGGGTGGAAGGATGGGTACTGACTATAGAAATATAGCAAAGAATTGATATATTTAATGCTGCATGTTATAACAGCAGTAAGGTTGGTTTAGACACAATACTGGAAAACCCCTCCGGAAGAAGAAATAATAAAGATAATCTTGACATGTGCAGAAATGGACAGGCTGACACTAGAACTCAAAAAGGACGAGACAGAATACTATAAAATCTGGAACAAAGTGTACCAATGGTTGGAGAGGAGAAAAGGAGTTGGAACAAAAAAGATTAAGGGTTTGTAGAACTGATACTGGATAATATTTAAACAAATATGTAAATGAGGACAAGGGATATGTACATAAGAACAAAGTAACAATGTATGTTAAATAGTAATTATATTCGTTGTTACGTTAAAAATATGTATGGATATGACAAGACCAGGATGGTCACACTGTGTCCAATGTTTTTAATGTTTATTTAATAAAAAACCTTTTTTTTTTTAAAAAAAAAAGAGAACTGATGAAGCTTCTTGGATGAAAAGCAAAATAATTCTTCTTCTTCTTCTTCTTCTTCTTCTTCTTCTTCTTCTTCTTCTTCTTCTTCTTCTTCTTCTTCTTCTTCTTCTTCTTCTTCTTCTTCTTTCTTCTTCTTCTTCTTCTCCTTCTTCTTCTTCCTCAAGGAAAAAAACACGGCCCAGTTGTCTTTTGAGGGGGGTGGGTGGGAAACAAAGCATCTTGGAGGTTTCTTCTGGGGAAGTTGCAGCTCTGAGAAAGGGCGAGAGTAGGAGACCCCAAAATACACACACCTGTCTTGCCCGCAGGACTAGCTGGGTGCAGAAACTACCAAAAACTGCAATGCACAAAGGCCCCCAGAAGTTAAGGAAGATATGAGTCATCTCTGCTCCCTTTTTTTGCTAAATAGCCAGCCTCTGCTGATTTCCTGTCTTTTTCATGCAGGAAAAGTCATGCAGACTACCGTAGACAGTTCCCCTATCCCAGCACACTTGCACGTACACACACACACACACACACACACACACACACACACACATGCACACACACTGCATGGGTCTGACGGCTGCACACAGCAAGCTTCTCTCTCTCCCCGGCACACCACGTGCTTGTCCTGAAATGAACTGGTGAAAAGCAGCTGTTGGTCTAGACCGAGGGGCCTCCAGGCTGGAATTGCCCGTTTTTGCTCCCTGCCAGCCAGAACAGAGCAAGTTAAACTCTCAAGGATTTTCTGCTACGAGGAACAAAAAAATAAAAATAAAAATACGAGGAGCATGGAAAAGCGATCGAGGCTGCAAAACCAGACTGGATTAAAGGGCCTGTGGCTGTCACATCCCAAGGCTGTTCTACGTGATGTGACAAAAGCTGCAGAACCGTGCACTCTGCCCCACCTGGTTTTCTAAAAAAAATAAATAAGAATAGAATAGAATAGAATAGAATAGAATAGAATAGAATAGAATAGAATAGAATAGAATAGAATAGAATAGAATAGAATAACAGAGTTGGAAGGGACCTTGGAGGTCTTCTAGTCCAACCCCCTGCTTAGGAAGAAAAATGCAGGTCCTATTCCTGCACACACACGCACGCACATACATGTCCAGGGGTGGGCTGCTGGGGTTTGCAGGGGTTCGGGAAAACCTCTAGCTAAGATTCTGTGCAGTTCCGAGAACCCCCAAATCCCACTCCTGGCTGGCCCCGCCTACCCCTCCCCTCCCAGAAGTCCCCACACAGCCCGTTTTGGATGCAGGTAAGTACAAGGCACGCACAGAGGCTCAGGGAGGGTGAAAAACGGGCCTATCAGAAGTTCGGGAAGGCAGAAATACACCTGTTTCCTGCCTCCAGAGGGCCTCCGGAGCCTGGGTAAGCCGTTTTCGCCCTTCTGGAGGCTCAAGGAAAGCCTCCGGAGCCCGGGGAGGGCAAAAACACGACCCCTCCCCCCCGCCGTGGTGCAGGAGGCTGACTAGGCCACGCCCACCATGGCCATGCCCACCCAGCAATCGCGCAGAGGACCCCTTGCTAAAATTTTTGAAGCCCACCTGTGTCTGCACACATCCACTCACAAACACATCCACAGAGAGAGAGAATATTTCAGCTACAGGTAATCCTTGTTTAGCAAGCATAATTGGGACTAGCAGCTCGGTGGTGAAGTGAAGTAGTCATTCAGTGTTCCAAAAGTGCTTTTCCAAAAGGCAACTGGACTTTCTTGGGGTTTTTTTGTTTTTTTTTTTCCTTAGAAAGTGTTTTGCTTCTCATCCAAGAAGCTTCTGGAACTGAAGAAGCTTCTTGGATGAGAAGCGAAATGTTTTCAAGGGGAAAAAAATCCCAAGAAACTGCAGCTGCCTCTTGGGAAAAAAAAGCCCCTTTGGGACAACCATGACCTGGATGATTGAGAATCTCCATAGACATTCAGTCACTAAGTAAAACCCCAGCTGTGCTTATGATACGACTTCAGTTTTTCCTTTGCTTTTCAGACCTGCCAAGTTCATAAGCATGAGGACTGGTCGCGAAGTTATATTTCCATCACTGTCCTGAATGCAAACGGCTGCTTTAAAAAAAGGCAGTTATTAAATACAGGGTTGCCTTATTTTTTATTTTTTTTGCACAGAGGATAGCCTTTTCTCCCTGGTGATGTTTTTACTGTCACTTCTCAGCACATAAAATTGTTTTGCTGTGGTTCTGTTATTTGGCTTTCCACAACATCCACTGTCACTTTGAAGGGTTATCAGCGGCAAAGCACTCTATGATGTTAAATGGAATAAATAAAATATTTCCCTGCTTGGCTTCTCGGTGGTCGGTTGGAAGCTTCAATGCAAACCGTGATTGGGCACTTTGTACACAAATCCGATCTTCTCTAGATTGATTTCCTCCTGATTTAGTGCCAATCCATCCAGAAGCACCCCTCATAGCTGGCCAATTAAAGCTGCACCCCTTCTTACATAGGGCGGATGTAAAAACAGAAAAAAAAAGTGGGTTTGATCACATAACTGTGGCTGCAATCTTGATTTTTCTATCCCTCCTCTCTGGTCCCTGCAAAAAAAAACCCAGATTCAACCTGAGACTGTAAAGCATGTCTCCATTCTTTCAGAATTCCTGTGCAAAATTGTAATATCCCCTTTTCCCTCCTTCTAGGATATCCTGGATGGGACAGTCACTTAAGCATACTTCATGTCCCTATTTACAGAATAACAAAGTTGGAAGGGATATTAGCGATCTTCTAGTCCAACCCCCTACTCTGGCCTATACCCGTGTTGTGGCCCGTCAGCGGCCTGTGCAGCTAGTAGCTGATTCCAACAGCGAGGAGGTTGGTATGGTGCTGCGCCTGACTCGAGTCAGACAATGAGGAGGCTGGAGAAGATGTGGTGCCACAGGCGGGCATTCAGCCAGGGCCTTCAGAACCTCCAGAAGCTCCCATAAGTGAAGAGGAAGAGGAGGAGCCTCTTCTCGATGCATGGGTGTGCAGTGCTGCCAAAAGGCAGGAGTGGTTGCTCAGGAGGAGGTCTCTTCGAGGCTTGGGGCTAATTGGCCACTCCCTTAGCCTATTCAAGGAAGGACGACGACTGAGGCATTTTGCAGGGAACAACTTCGTTCACTCTCCTTCGCGCCCTGATCTTAGTTCTCTTATCAGTTTCCTGCAAATTGCTTCTGGGTTTTCTGCCAGCCATAGTAAGATTATGATTATTTATTCTTTGGATTCTTGTAGGCTGTTAAGAAAGTTAACTAGCAGCCTTTATTTGAAAAAGACTGATTTAATTTAGTAAACTAAGCTTTGTACAGACTTTGCGTGTGCTGCGTTCTTTGGGGTTCGTAGCTGGGGCAGAACAACCCGTGATGGCAAACCTATGGCATGTGTCCCAGAGGTGGCACACAGAGCCCCAGCTCAGCCAGCTGGTCCTTGAGTTTCCGATGCACACATGCGAGCCGGCCAGCTGGTCGTCAGGTTTCCAGCGCTCTGGTGCGCACCTTCCAGTTTGGGCACACTGTGCCAAAAAGGTTTGCCATCACTGCCCTATACCATTTCAGACAAATGGTTATCCAATCTCTTCTTTAAAACTTCCAGTGTTGGAGCATTCACAACTTCTGGAGGCAAGTTGTTCCACTGATTAATTGTTCTGTCAGGAAATTTCTCCTTAGTTCTAGGTTGCTTCTCTCCTTGGTTAGTTTCCACCCATTGCTTCTTGCCTTGTCCTCAGGTGCTTTGGAGAATAGCTTGACTTCTCCCCCCCTCAAGTCACCCTTAGTCCTTCTTTTCACTAATCTATTTCATCAGGCCAGATAAAGTCTTAGCAGCTGTTTTCGCACAACCTAGTAAGTTTTAGTACTTTCATTCTTAGTTTTGGTTTGGTTTGATGGAAATTTAACATGTTGCGCAGATCAAACCTACTCAGTGAGTTTGTGGTTCAGTGGAATAGGTGAACCCAGAATGTGAGTTCATTCAGAAACCAGGTTAAAGAGTTTCTGTGAAGGCGTCTCCAACGAGTGCTGCATGTAATACTTTGCATCTCTGCCTATATTATAAGTGTGTGCTTGATAAGATGGGTACATATGCATCACATACATAACTGCTTCCCGGATAGAGCTGGACCCTCCATAGAGAGACATGTATTGGAATCAGAGGTGGGTTTCAGCAGGTTCTGACCAGTTCTGGAGAACTGGTAGCGGAAATTTTGAGTAGCTCAGAGAATCGGTAAATACCACCTCTGACTGGCCCTGCCCCCATCTATTCTCTGCCTCCCGAGTCCCAGCTGATCGGGAAGAAATGGGGATTTTGCACTAACCTTCCCCTGGAACGGGGAGGGAATGGAGATTTTACAGTATCCTTCCCCTGCCATGCCCACCAAGCCACACCCAGCAAGCCACGCCCACAGAACCGGTAGTAAAAACAATTGAATCCCACCACTGATTGGAGTGTCCTCATAAAGACACTAGGCATGATGTTCAGAATTCATGCGCACCAATGGGCAGCTTTGTCTGGGCGACTGATTTTGGGCAGATGAATGCACTGGGAAAGGAGTCTTTTGCTTGCTAGAAAGGCATCAGATGGAGCTCATTTTATCTTTATTTCAGAAAATGACTGCAGAAGGCGAAGGTCATTCAGATGACAGAGAGTGCCATCTCTGCCAACACCTGTCCTGATAGCAGGCCACTTGCTTAACAAGTCAGTTCCCGGGAGCAGTCTCAAAGCGTGTGATGCTGGCTGACCAGAGCAAATGGTGACAGGCTGCTAATGAGACTTGAGGTCGCACAAGCCAGTGGCGCCCTCGATGGTGGGCTAATCATGGGTATTGCTTCAAAGTTAATTGCCATTTGTGTATTTTTGCACACAGGCAGGCACAAACATATGTGCCTTATGGAAGATGTTGGAAAGAAAAGCCAGGGACACACAAATCCAGATCGGCTTGGATGGGCATTCGGGATGAGGAAATATTTAAAAGTCCACCTACCATTCCCCTTTATTTCAATGGGCTTAAATCTGGAATAGCAGAGTGGATCTTCTGATATGTCCCAGAGGTGCTTTTTCAGGAGGCAACTGGACTTTCTTGTTTTTTTTTCTTTTGAAGATGTTTCGCTTCTCATCCAAGAAGCTTCTTCAGCTCTGACAGGATGGTGGGGAATGGAAGAATTTATATTCCTTGCAGACAGCTGGTCATTTGTATCCTTTTAGAGGGTCGTTGAAGCACCACATAAACCTCATAAAGTGCTTCAAGGACCCTCTCAAAGGATGCAAATGACCAGCTGTCTGCAAGGAATATAAATCCTTCCATTCCCCACTGTCCTGTCAGAGCTGAAGAAGCTTCTTGGATGAGAAGCGAAACGTCTTCAAAGAAAAAACAAAGAAAGTCCAGTTGCCTCCTGAAAAAAGCACCTTTGGGACAACCATGACCTGGATGACAAAGAATCTCTACAGATCTTCCCATATGCACCAAGGTACACATACAACTAAATCAGCCTTTTCTAATTCAGCACAACACAATATGCACTTGTTTGACTGAGATTATAGGAACGACAGGGGTGGGTTCTACTTACCTTTACTACTCGTTTGCAATGGGAGTGCACGTGTGCACTTGCTTCAGCTGTGCACGCACATGCGTTTCTGCACATGCACAGATCATCATCCGAGCGGGTGGGCGGAGCCTACCGCTGCTTTTAGTACCAGTTCTAAAGAACCGGACAGGACCGGGACCAACCCACCACTGAGGAACAGTCATTCAACCCAATGGAGGATCGTCGATAGGTTGTGTACATTTGATGTCATCACAATGGTGGAGTATAACTAAATCCCTTAGAAGCGATTTTAAACCTGCTTTCCTCTCCGCCAGCAAGTCAATTTTCCACCTCTAAATTCTGTACTTAAATTGACTACCTAGCCTTTGGAAGGTTTTGGGGGCTTTGTATATAAGTGACTGTTGTCATTTGCAATTCATGACTCTGCAATTAGCACTTTCTGACTTGCCAATTTTGAAGTCAGGTGCAAATGGGTTTTGAGCTCTGCCAGTCTTAGCTAAATGGGGCTAGGTATTGAGCAAATTTGCAGCTAGCAAAAATTAACATGATTTTTGCATCAGCTCTGAGAACCACTTAGAATCTTAGCCAAGAACTCACACCGGTGAAAAACTGATGTCACATCCACATCCTCTTGTTTCAATATTAGGCCAGCAACCTCTAAAGATTTGTATGAAGATATGCCAAGATGTCAATTCAATGCCTACTGATATCCATTCCATTGAACTAAAAAGTATGTTAAGTGTGCCGTATTAGGTATTGTTGGAAGAAATATCCATCTGGTGCAGTTCCAAACCAGGAGAAAGACACTGGAAATATGGAGGCTGATTGGAAAGATGGTTTAATGAAGAAGCAGAACCACATGAGTTCTGGGCAGCTGACCACATGGAGTTGAGAGAGGGGGGCTTTTATACCTTCTCGTGGGCTTTGAACTTGAGCTTCCTGTTCCTGTGCAAGTACATGTATTCTATTGGCTATTGTAGGGGTCATAGCTGGCTCTGTATTGTTTGAGCTAAGTTTGGTTGAAGCCTGGAGGTTGATGCAATGTCCCCAGGAGTGCAATGTGGTGAGCTCTGCTGCTGGGATGGTAGAAGGTTAATCCTATTATGTCCTGAGGGGTCATGTCTTAATTCCATCATGCTGGATCTCAACGTCTTTTGTTTTGTAGATAGGCTGGCCCAATCTTTCTCAATGGGCACCAAATATCTGATGGGGGCTATTAAGAAAGACTTGGGGGCTGCTTTCTGTCTCCAAGAGAATGTTTCTCTATTTCTCCTTTAGGGAAATATAATATTCTGTCTTTTTAATATTTCCTAAAATATTTCATTCTTCTGGGAGGGGGTGGCTTCCCACATATCATAATCCCCTCAGCTAAATCAAAAGTGTACAAACTCCATTCATCTATCAACAAGAATCACTGAACTAATTAAGAAATTAGTAAGAAGTGATGGACTAGCTTTTGACAGCATAACTTGCTCCTGGGGTGGAAAGCGATGGGAATTCTAGACAGCATACTAAAAAGCCGAGACATCATCCTGCCAACAAAAGTGCGTAGAGTCAAGGCTATGGTTTTCCCAGTTGCAATGTATGGTTGTGAAAGTTGGACCATAAGGAAGGCTGAGCGCCAAAGAATTGAGGCCTTTGAACCATGGTGCTGGAGAAGACTCCTGCGAGTCCCTTGAACCTCAAGGCCATCCAACCGGCCAGTTCTAGAGGAGATCAACCCTGACTGTTCTTTAGAAGGCCAGATTCTGAAGATGAAACTCAAATACTTTGGCCACCAATGAGAAGGAAGGACTCACTGAAGAAGAGCCTAATGCTGGGAATCATTCAGGGCAAAAGAAGAAGGGCACAACAGAGAATGAGGTGGCTGGATGGAGTCACTGAAGGAGTCGGCGTGAGCTTAAATGGACTCCGGGGGATGGTAGAGGACAGGAGGGCCTGGAGGAACATTGTCCATTGGGTCATGATGGGTCAGGGGAGACTTCGCAACTAACAACAACAATAACGACAGAATTGGAGCTGAGGTCCAGTTTGGCAAAGGCTGCATTAGTTCAGTACCTGCCTCCTTATGCCGCCCCACAGTTATTCCTGTCTGGGGCAGAGACAGTGAGAAAAAGAACCAAAGTAAAGTGGCAGCATTTAAGCTATTCAATCCTGAGCTGATAAATCTGTCTTTTCATCCTTAATTAATTCTCTAACTCCCCAGAAATGCTGCTCTTGCTGTGATAATCTTTGCTCACAGCAGCACAGCCTGGGCCCAACGTGTCTGCGTAATCCATTACGGGAAAAGCTTTACAGAAGAAGAAAGATCCCGGCACAGGTGCCTCCCTGATCCATAATCCTGGCATCACCCCTCCCCTTCCCACTGGTGCTCCAGGGCCACCTCCCTGGTGTCACCTGCTCAGGAAGACAGCAAGCCGGGCAAAGCAATTTCTTGCAGACAAACATTTTCTATGAAGAGGAAGTTGATTTCAGGGAACTTAAATGATTCCCTGGGAAGTGTCTCCCACTTCCCAACTAACATATTGCAAACCCATATGCAAGGGACAGAGTCTGCATCATGACATTATGATATATACCAATGGAAAGGAATATTTGCAGCTCAGAGTTGAACTGGGGGGGATTCTTGGTGCTCTCTGAGCTTGGCTGTTTTCTTGAAGACATTTCATTACCCACCGAGGTAACACCATGGGTCCTCATTAACTGATGATGTTACCTAGTCAAATAATGAAATGTCTTGAATGCAAACAACCAAGCTCGAAGAGCATCAAGGATCCCAGATTATGATGTATGTTTTTTTGCCTGTTGTGCATTCCCTCATCCCCTGGCTAACCACCAGATTGCAAGAACACAAGCTAGCAGTCCGATGAGGAGAACTCATTGGTAGTCTCACACTGCAATGAACAAAGACATACATTCAATTTCTCAGCGACTAAGATTGTTGGCCAGACAGGCACAAAAACAGCCAGGGAAGTGATTTGATGGGGTGGAAGCAGGGCTAGGGCCAGGGCCGCTAAAGGAGGGGAAACGGGGGCAACTGGCAAAGGGAGGGAGGGGGTAGATAGGTGGAAATTCCAAAAACTTTCCTACCTTTTCCTGCGGGCATGGCTAGGTGGGGGGGTCATGTGACTGAGTGGGTGTGGGCGTGAGTGACATCAAGTTGGCCATGCCCACTCAGTCACATCCCCCCCACCTAGCCACACCCACCGAACCAGTAGTGAAAAATTTTGAAACCCACCAAATGATCCGAAAACTCAGAAGACAAAACCACTGGTCGCGGTAACCAACCCAGATTAAATTCCTGCAGCATTATCCTGGGACATGTATATTTGCCTTCATTCATGAGGGATCTTTAAGCTTAGGTCCACCCAGAGTATCCCAAGACCTCTGAAGCCTTTTCTCTGTAGTTCAGTCTTTCTCAACCTTGGAAGCTTGAAGATGGGTAGACTTCAACTCCCAGAATCCCGCAGCCAGCGAGAATTGAAGTCCACCCATCTTCAAGCTACCAAGGTTGAGAAACACTGAACTAAAAGATCGAGAAGATGGTATTGGGTTTCTTGCCTGAGTAGGAGGTTGAATTAGTTCAGTGTTTCTCAACCTTGGAAGCTTGAAGATGGGTGGACTTCAACTCCCAGAATCCCCCAGCCAGCACTGCTGGCTGGGGGATTCTGGGAGTTGAAGTCCGCCCATCTTCAAGCTACCAAGGTTGAGAAACACTGCTGTACTTGATTGGTGGGACCAAAGGAAAATAGGTTCTCGTTCTGCTTGATCCTTGAAGCAGCCTGACAAGCGTGATCATCAACCACACCTTCAAGGGCACACAAGAGGGTGCTCATTCACTGTATTCTCTTTGGCCCACAGTATGGCATCCCCTTGCGAGAAAATCACGGTTGGATTAGTAGGAGCTCTTCCCTTGTTCGGCACGGACACTGGCCTGCTGTGTCCTCCCCCCCTCCCCTCTCCACAGCCCTGTCATTTGGAACTTGGCTCACATCTCATTAGTGTGCTTAATGAGCAGGAGACCGCTAGTGCATGGCAGGCAACCTTTGCCTACAGAAGCTAAACCCATCTAGCTTGGATTAAGGGGGAAAAAGGAGCCAATCATCAATGCATTGCTCTTGGCTTCTCTCTATCCTACCGGGGGGGACTGTGCCAGACAAGACAGATCACCTGAGTTATATGTACCCGTGAAACTCTTTTCCATCATGTCCATGTTGGCTGTCTGTCTTACACAGCATAGTCTGGCAGCTGCTTCCCACTTGAGACTTTGCGCCACTGCCTGTAGGTGAATCAGAAAAGGAGAACTAGAGAAACAAAAGAAATAAGCCGGGTGCTTCTATGAAGGGAGCACGCAGGGTCAATTTACCTTTAAGACGTGCGGACTTCAACTCCCAGAATTCCACAGGCAGCATTTGGAAGTTGAAATCCACGCATCTCTGGAAATGTAAAAAGGCCGAACAATATTGGCAAGACATCAAAAGAGCCTTGGTAGTGCAGTGGTCTAAGGCACCCTGTTATTAAGATGGTTATTAAGACCAGCTGCCTGCAATTACTGCAGGTTCGAATCTCGCCAAGGCTCAAGGTTGACTCAGCCTTCCATCCTTTCTAAGGTAGGTAAATTGAGGACCCAATTGTGGGGGCAATAAGCTGACTTTGTATAAATATACAAAAGAATGAAGGCTATTGCTTAGCGCATTGTAAGCCGCCCTGAGTCTCCGGAGAAGGGAGACATATAAATCAAATTTTAAAAAAAAAAATTATTGAGGAAATAACAAACTTACAAGTTGAAGATAGTCCAGAATTTTTTCTATTTGGCATGATAACAGCACAATACTCCAAAGAGACGAAATACCTTATTATACATATCCTGACAGCAGCACGATTACTATTTGCTCAAAATTGGAAATTAGACCAACTCCCAACCAAAGATAAAATTATCTCAAAGATAACAGAATGTGCCGAGATGGACAGATTGACGCTGGAAGTCCAGGACAAGGAAGAAAGTGACTATTACCGTGTGTGGCACCAATGGTACCAATGACTGGAAAGGAAAACAAATGTAACCGTAGACGATAAACAACTAGGGTGAAAGATTACAAGCAATAAGGAGAGGATGTAAATACATACTAAGTCTTAAGCAGTTGAATTAAGAATCTAATATTATTTTCTTTTTATTATGCAAAGAAAAATACTATATATAATGTTGATGACAAAAAGTATATATGTAGAATGTTGTGTAGGTATTGTGGGTGGTGGGAGTTTTGTTTGTTTTGTATTGTATTTATATCTTTGTTTATATTTTAATAATAAAATATACTTTTTAAAAAATATATTTTAAAAAATGAAAAAAGAAATCCACGCATCTCTAACACAGTATATGTGGGACCTTGCTCAATAGTAGTAACTGTGAAAGGGATCTTGGAATCCTAGCGGACAACCATTTAAATATGAGCCCGCAGTGTGCAGCGGCAGACAAAAAAGCCAATGCAATCCTAAATTGCATTAACAGAGGGATAGAATCAAGTTCACGTGACGTGTTAATACCACTTGATAATGCCTTGGTGAGGCCACACTTGGAATGCTGCATTTATTTTTGGGCGCCACGATGTAAAAAAGATGTGGAGACTCTAGAAAGTGTGCAGAGAAGAGCAACAAAGAATATTAGGGAATTGGAGGCTAAAACAGTTGCAGGACCTGGGTATGTCAAGTTTGATGAAAAGAAGGACTAGGGGAGACATGATAGCAGTCTTCCGATATCTCAGGGGCTGCCACAAAGAAGAGGGAGTCAAGCTATTCTCCAAAGCACCTGAGGGCAGGACAAGAAGCAACGGGTGGAAACTAATCAAGGAGAGAAGCAACCTAGAACTAAGGAGAAATTTCCTGACAGTTAGAACAATTAATCAGTGGAACAACTTGCCTCCAGAAGCTGTGAATGCTCCAACACTGGAAGTTTTTAAGAAGATGTTGGATAACCATTTGTCTGAAGTGGTGTAGAGTTTCTTGCTTAAGCAGGGGGTTGGACTAGAAGACCTCCAAGGTCCCTTCCAACTCTGTTATTCTATTCTATCTTAAAGCCAACAAGGTTGAGAAAGTCTAATTTAGTTCATCTCTTAGCTCAGTGCAGGATAGTATACAACAGAGCATCCCAAACAATCCCTGTCCGGTCTTTATTTAAATACATCTATGTAGTCCACTTTGAGGCCTTCACTCGGACCCAGCTTCTGATCACCAGGGCCACCAGTCCCTTAGTTTTGGGACAAGTTGTGATCTCTAAGTGAAGATTATCCTCTTCGTTTGCTTTTTTTTCAGACTCAGGGCTGGGGCGGGCTGTTTCCCAATCAGTCCAACTTCCTCTCTCCTGACCACAAACCACAAAAGCTATTTTCAAACCGACAGGAGAGGCGACTGACGTAAAGTCAACCGCATCAGACACCCACCCATGCTCCACCCTTTCCCATTCTCACAGTGACACTTGGAAGTCGAGGGTGCCACAAGGGAATTTATTTTTTTTAAAAAAAGCAAAGTAACTACAGGAGGGTGTTGCACGATAAAAGTGCTTGATGCTCTGTTGAAATGTGGAATGTCATGAACATATTTTGGAGCATGGGAATCATTGCTGGAAGATGAAACGGTTATGCCAATGTTGCCACCAAAACCTTCTTTCCTCTCCCATGGTAGTAACCCTTTGGATGAACCAGAAAAGGTTCCTTCGAAGTGATTCCAGCAGACTCGATGAAGCACCAGTTCAACCAAACTAACCTTGTTGGTAGGCTTCCATAATATTCTAAACCAGGGGTCTCCAACCTTGGCAACTTTAAGACTTGTGGACTTCAACTCCCAAAGTTCCTCAGCCAGCAAAACTTTGGGAGTTGAAGTCCACAAGTCTTAAAGTTGCCAAGGTTGGAGACCCCTGGTTTAAACTATACATTTGTCCAGCAGCTTGTGTTCACATGACATGCTATCAAAGTCAATGTTAACCAAGCTTATCATATCGTGCTAAGCACCTATCCCCACAAACCAGAGTGGAAGGCTGGCACCCAGGCGCCCATGACTAGCGGCCACAACTAACATATATGTGCTTACTATCTTCCAGGTGTGGCCCTGGTAGGGGGCACCACCTGTCAAGCCCCGTCCAGTTCTCTATACCTGGGGGGCAAGGGGGGAATGGGAGAGCAAGATGGCAGGAACAGCTGAGACAGCGGCGATCCTTACAGCTGGGATGGCCTAGGCGAGCCACATGCCTCAGCAGTGATGGCAGCAATGGCATCACTTTCACTAGCACAGCTGACTGGCGGCCTCCCGGAACCCAGCTGGCTGGCACTAGATGCAATGGCGTAACTGAAAGGCAGCAGACTATGCAGCACGTTATAGCAGCTATGACAGACTAGGAAACAGGATGACGGGAGCCGCCCGGGTTGCCTGCCACAAAGGAACTGGATGCTGACACCATATGGTGGTTGCGTGGGTGGGGTGGAAGGGTGTGGTCCTGCCCACAAAAAGCACTGGGAGGCGGTAGCTCCGAGCGCTGACTTTACACCAAACTGCTACTGTTACGTACTCATTTTGTGCCAGGCCTCAGGCCTGAATAAACCCCGATTCTACGGTTCCAGGCAGTGTTTGTTTCTACATAGCCAAGCCAGGAGAACTGGACATTTGAGAACATGAAGATTGGGAACTGACTTGGCTACATGATATTGTGTGAACAAAGCCACTATGTAAGGCTTGGACATAGTGATTAATTCATTAGGCATCATCAAGTCAGTCTTGACCCTTAGCAACCACAAAGCTATGTCTGTTCCCTGAGCAGAAGTAATTGTGAGGTGCCTCAATAATCTGGTGCTTAGAGAGATTTGTTAATATTGCATTCTTATCTATGCTTTTTGTTAGCCTAGGATTAAGTAGACAGAGTGGTGGAACCACAGGCTGAAGGAGAGGAGGCCCCTCCATAGGAAGTAAAAAGGCATTCCAGCTTAGAGTCTGTCTGGGGGAGGGAACTTGTGAGATCAAGCCCCTAAGTCAATATTGGCCATTTTGCAAGGGAAGGCAGACAGTCTGACAAGATACTTGTAATATTGGCAATCAACAATAAAATGTCTTCTTGGTCTTATCCACAAGTGATTCTGGTTGCTTGCGCCTGACAGAAAACCATGTAAAATAGCTGAATAAATAAACGAGGAGCAGTTATTAGCTCGCCTACAAAAAGATGACAGGAAAGATTCACACAAAGAAACAGAAAAAGCTCTATTCTGGTATCTGTTCTCAAGAAAAAATGGAAAACAATGGTGTGAAAATAACTTCAGATATGAGGCAAAATATGTTTTGATTACACCACACTATCTATATATGTAGGCCTATATTCCACCTTACAGGCATAGTAATTTGGATCGTGCATTACACCAAGCCATCTTTTCTACAATCCTTCTTTGCAAAATACACCTCCAGCAACATATTATGTCAAGCCACAAATAGTGGTTTACACCCCCAAGGATTGCATTTGCATACCCCAACAGACCACATGATGCCTTAAAACAACATGGGAATATAGCTTGTAAAAGGTGAGACACCCAGGAGGTGATAGTTTTGACAAAGGGGGTGTGGAACAGTGATGGGATTCAGCCAGTTTTGTCCGGTTCGGGCAAATTGGTAGCGGCGACTGCAATAGGCCCTGCCCACTGGCCCAGATGTAATGCCGTCCTATTTTGCCACATTTTAGAGGCCGTGTGCATGCGCGGAAGGCGCGAGCATGAGCCAAGAGCATGCGTGAAAGGTGGGAGGCGTGCACATGCACTCACATTTATGAACCTGTAAGGAAGGTAAGTGAATCCACCACCTCTGGGATGGATGCAAATAAGTTCCTGGGAGGATTTTGTAGTGTGGTAGAGATACTGCACAACTGCTGGGAAGGCAAATACACCTCTGGGTGAGAGAGGAAAGGAGGGAGGCGCATGGTAACCGAGATAAAGTGAAAGAGGGGAGGGGATTGCATCAAAGTCTTTTGTTGCCTTTGAACCAGCAATTAAGAGCAACAAAGATGATTAGGGGACAGGAGGCTAAAACATATGAAGAATGGTTGCAGGAACTGGGTATGTCTGGTTTAATGAAAAGAAGGACTAGGGGAGACATGATAGCAGTCTTCCAATATCTCAGGGGTTGCCACAAAGAAGAGGGAGTCAAGCTATTCTCCAAAGCACCTGAGGGCAGGACAAGGAGCAGTGGGTGGAAACTAATCAAGGAGAGAAGCAACCTAGAACTAAGGGGAAATTTTCTGACAGTTAGAACAATTAATCTAATCTAAACCCAACGTAGTTTCAATTTGCAGGAGTCTCTGTCTGTGAGGACCACCTGATATAGCTTAACCATGTCAGCATGCTGCCTTGATCCATAAACTCCATGTATCCATCTTTTCAGGCTGGAGCTGATGTCCCTGTCCCTGTTCCAGCTCATCTGCTCCAGCTCATCCTCCCTCCTCCAGGGCGAGTAAAACCACTGAAACATGTGGACAGCATCATCAAGTCTGACCCTGCAAGCTGCCACCGGTATGTCATTAAGGATTCACCAGTGTGGGCTGCATCTGCTGTATCCATTCCAGGCACATTATATTCTGGTCCTCCCAGTTAGAGACACATCCAGGGCTGGGATCTTCTTGCAACCCCAGGTTAACTGTTAATTAGCAACTGCTGCCACTGCCATCTCTGCTGGCAACCCTGCCTCTGATGAACCGCTCTTCAGACGGGCAGGCAATTGACTGGCGGCTGATTAGATGCTTGAGCACAGCCTACTCCGGGCTATTTTTAACCATGCTGCTGGCGGGGCTCTCCCCGCCAAGATGCAGAATGCAGCTTGAAAAGGGGTGGGGGACAATCTAGGAAACAGCGGATGAAAACTCCATCGGGGGAACAGGAGGAACCCTGGGAGCAAGTCCTCTCCAGGTTATTGTTTCTTCCATTAATGGCTGGAGTCCAAGTGAAGAACAGATTTCTTTGCTGTGACAGCAACGGTGCAATTCAACTCAGGGTTTAGTTTGGTGTTTTAGGAGTATAGGTATAGGTAAAGGTTCCCCTTGCAGATAGGTACTAGTCATTCCTGACTCTAGGGGGCGGTGCTCATCTCCGTTTCAAAGCCGAAGAGCCAGCGCTGTCCGAAGACGTCTCCGTGGTCATGTGGCCGGCATGACTAAACGCCAAAGGCGCACGGAACACTGTTACCTTCCCACTAAACGTGGCCCCTATTTTTGTACTTGCATTTTTATGTGGTTTCGAGCTGCAAGGTTGGCAGAAGCTGGGACAAGTAACGGGAGCTAAACGTCATAAATACATGCTAGTTATGAAACGTTTGAGTTTTGATCACATGACCATGGGACTATTGCAATAATTGGAAGTGTGAAACAGGGTCGTAAGTTCCCATTTTTTCCCCAGTGCCGTGGTAACTCCAAATAGTCACTAAATGAATGGTCATAAGCCGAAGACTACCTGTATATTTTGGCTTTATTTCTCCCACTGCTTAGCTTCTAGCAGAATGTAGGTCTTTTGCAGTTGTCCCAAAGTTCTTATTTGTCTTGCCAATGGAAGCCAATGAGAGATAATTGAGGCCAAGGACATTATGGGGCAGGGTGGTGGTGGAAATAAGACACAAGGAATCAAGATGGCGGCTGCAACTGCACAATTAAATTCCTGCTGCTTTTTAGTGTGCAAGAAAATGCCAACATCTGAGACATCAAAGCCAACAGTGTGCAGCAGCTGCCAAAAAATGCCAACACAGTTCTAGGCTGCATAAAGAGAGGGCTAGAATCAAGATCACAAGAAGTGCTAATACCACTTTATAATGCCTTGGTAAGGCCACACTTGGAATACAGAATCAAGTTTTGGTCACCACGATGTAAAAAAGATGTGGAGACCCTAGAAAGAGTGCAGAGAAGAGCAACCAAGATGATTAGGGGACTGGAGACTAAAACATATGAGGAACGGTTGCTGGAACTGAGTATGTCTAGTTTAACGAAAAGAAGGACTAGGGGAGACATGATAGCAGTCTTCCAATATCTCAGGGGCTGCCCCAAAGAAGAGGGAGTCAAGCTATTCTCCAAAGCACCTGAGGGCAGGACAAGAAGCAATGGGTGGAAACTAATCAGGGAGAGAAGCAACCTAGAACTAAGGAGAAATTTCCTGACAGTGAGAACAATTAATCAGTGGGGCAACTTGCCTCCAGAAGTTGTGAATGCTCCAACACTGGAGGTTTTTAAGAAGAGGTTGGATAACCATTTGTCTGAAATGGTGTAGGGTTTCCTGCTTAAGCAGGGGGTTGGACTAGAAGACCTCCAAGGTCCCTTCCAACTCTGTTACCCTATTCTATCAGTCAGTGTAGGCTCCAGAGTGTGTGTGCTTGTGTGTGTGTGTGTGTGTTTTACAGGAGAAAAGCTGGAAGCATGGGTGGCATTTTTTATAACACTTGCATGCTTATTACCTTAGTTGTCATTCCCTGGAGACAGAAGAGGTGATGAATGTAAATAACATTCTGTCTATTTCTGACTTTCCCACTGTGAGTGCTATTGTCAGTTATGGAACCCAAATGGCACCACTCCCATGCCAGAGAGAAGTATCAGTCAATGCTGGAGGAACCCCGAGATTTTAGAATAAAGAAAAACCTATCTTGAGAAGGATGGGAAAACCCCACAAAAATGTCTGTGAAGCTTTAGAGGCTAAGAAATGACGTTTGCCAGAGGGAAGAGGGGAACACCATAGAATGCCAATGAAGAAAGCATGGCTGGCTAGCTGCAACAGCTAGTAGAAATATACTGCACATGTATACTACATGACCAGATGGGCTCATAAAAGAAGAGAAACAGTCCTTCAGATTTAAGAACTCTTGGTGGCCTAGCGGTTAAGACACTGGGCTTGTCGACCAGAAGTTTGGCAGTTCAAGACCCAAATACTGCATGATGGTGTGAGCTCCTGTTCTTGCCCCCACCTAGCAGTTTGAAAGCATGCAAATGCAAGTAGATAAATAGGTACTACTTCAGTGGAAAGATAGCAGTATTTAGCCATGGTGGCCCAGTGGTTAGAATGCAGTACTGCAGGCTAACTCACTGCTCACTCCAGGAGTTTGATCCTCACCATTTCAAGGTTGACTCAGCCTTCCATCCTTCCGAAAGTCGGTAAAATGAGGACCCAGATTGTTGGGGGCAATATGCTAACTCTGTAAACCATTTAGAGAGAGCTGTAAAGTACTATGAAGTAGTATATAAGTCTAAGTGCTATTGCTATTCGGTGCGCTTGGGCATAGTGTCATGCCAGTCGCATGGCCACGGAAGCGACTTCAGACAATATTGGCTCCCTCAGCTAGGAAACAGAGATTACTGCTGCCCTCTACAATTGGACATGATTCGCAGAGGAATTCTTCACCTTTACCCTTTTAAGACGTCATAACTGCCCCCAAGTGAATACTTTGTGCCCCAATCAAACCAGCCACCACTGCAGATTTTTTTTAAAAGGTATTGGAAGTATCCAAAATTAAGAATTTATTCAATATTGCAATCTGAGAGTGACACAGTGGCTTAGAGATGAAGATGCTCGTCTCACACTCGGGAGGTTGAGAGTTCAATCCTAGGCAGCAACAGATATTTCTCTATCTAGGTGCAAAGAGAAAATTTGCTGCAAAATCTACATAGGTAACAGGAAGGGCATCCGGCCAGTAAATGCTCAGCTCCATTCAATTGCCCCCAACTCCACCCCAATAAAAAGGGATTACAGGGTCATAAAAAATAAAAACTACTGCAATCTGCATCAACTGACACTTTCAGATACTTTTCAAGCATATCCAGGTAAAACACATTGCAGTACTCAAGTTGCAATATAGACCCGAGACCAGAGGCTCCTTCAGACACAAATATGTTGCACAGGTGTGAACCTGCCCTTCCAATCCTCTGAATAGATCAGTGTTTCTCAACCTTGGCAACTTTAAGATATGTGGACTTCAGCTCCCAGAAATCCCCATACTGGCTGGAGAATTCTGGGAATTGAAGTCCACGCATCTTTAAAAGTTGCCAAGGTTGAGAATCTCTTGAATAGATACTAGTTCCTTTTCACACACCCTTCTTCCATTGGAACTAAGATGTTAATGGGCCTTGGGGACCTTGACTGTGGAGCCTGTATTGTTTTAATTGGCACAGATGTTCTGCTTGCCGCTGTCTTCTCCCTGGGCAGCCCGAGCAGAGGGAGACACAAAAAAACCCCTGTTGACAGTCACCATGACAAGGATAAAAGTCTCCCAAAGCACTCTGGTGGTGCAGGAGCACCGCATGCAATGGGGAGGGAGAGGAGGAAGGCAGGACAGGTTCCCTGGGTGCAAAGCATTAGCACCATGACAACACACTTCAGCACTCCCAAGCCTTGCAGGTAGATGAGGACCGGCAGGCTTGTACCCAGCAAGAATACTACAACTATGTAGTATCAGCCCAAATTTAACATCACAACAAAGGAACAACAGCATGAAAATCCTATAGACGCCATAGTCCGTTTTCAGGCTATTTTATGCCTTCAGTCATCAAGTTGCTACACATACACACACTCCTCTTTTCCCTACAAGAAGAACCCTCTGAGATGAGTTGGACTAAGAGAGGGAGACTGGCCAGTGGTGGGATTCAACTAATTTAACAACCGGTTATCTGCTCTAATGACTGGCTGGGTGGGTGTGGCCATGGTGGGCGTGGCCAGGGGATGTGACAGGCAGCACTTGGCCTCCTGCACTACCCTTGGAGCAAAAATGGGCCACAGGGGGGAAGCTGCGCGCCCCCCTTCCGCGCCCCATTTGGGGCCTAGGAGGCTTCCTTGCACTTATCTGGGAGCCAAAATGGTGTTTGTAGGGACTCCTGGAAGGGGCAGGGTGGGGAGGGGCGGAGCCAGCCAACAATTTAACTACCGGTTTCCTCAAAGTGGCCTGAACCGGCTGAATCCCACCACTGGGACTGGCCCAAGGTCACCCAGCCAGGTTTCCTGCCTAAGGTGGGACTAGAACTCACCATCTCCTGATGATTGGCCCAAAGTCACCCAGCCGACTTTCATATTTCAGGCTGGACTAGAACTCACCGTCTTCTGATTTGTAGCCTAATGCCTTAACCACTAGATCAAACTGTCAGATTTCAAGGGCTCTTTAAGGTAATTTAGAGGTATGTGTTTTAGTTCTGGCTGTGCACCGTCCTGAGTCCACTAGGAGAAGGGCGGTATACAAATTGAATAAAATAAATAAATAAAATAAAATAAATAAAATAAAATAAGAGCCTTGATAGTACAGTGGTTTAATGCACCCTGTTATTAACACAGCTGCCTGCAATTTCTGCTGGTTCGAATCTCTCCAAGGCTCAAGGTTGACTCAGCCTTCCATCCTTTCTAAGGTAGGTGAAATGAGGACCCAGTTTGTGGGGGCAATAAGCTGACTTTGTATAAAAAAATATACAAAAGTATGAAGGCTATTGCTTAACGCATTGTAAGCCGCCCTGAGTCTCCAGAGAAGGGCAGCATATAAATCAAATTAAAAAAAAAAAAAATCCAGAAACTTGGAAATCACCAAAGGCATCAATTCATATTCCTAAAGGCTCTCTGAAATCATTATATTTCCATCACCTTCACCACTCCCAAATCCATGTTTTCCAGATATGTCAGGTTGTGCAATTTGATTCACTATATAAACTCAAAAGCAATGGGTTAGCAAAGTTGTCTGCTCCAAAGACTATCCAAGGACATACAATTACACTAGACCAGGGTTTCAAACTCAAGGCCCACGGACCACATCCAGCCCACAGGGTGCTAAGATCTGGCCCATGGGGCTGCCCTGGAAACAGCGAAGGACCAGCCCCGCAGTGCCTCTACCAGCAAAAACAGAGCTCAATAGAACCGCAGTTTTCACTGGCAGAGGGTTGCAGGAGGCCAGCCCAGCTGAAAACAGAGATCAGGAGCCTGTTTTTGTTGGCAGAGCACTCGGGCCACCACAGGCACCCCTGACACGAGTGACGCAGAGGTGGGTTTCAGCAGGTTCTGACCAGTTCTGGAGAACCGGAAGTGGAAATTTTGAGTAGTTCGGAGAACCGGTAGTAAAAATTCTGACTGACCCTGCCCCCATCTATTCTCTGCCTCCCGAGTCCCAGCTGATCGGGAGGAAATGGAGATTTTACAGTATCCTTTCCCTGGAGTGGGGTGGGAATGGAGATTTTTCAGTATCCTTCCCCTGCCACACCCACCAAACCACACCCACCAAGCCACACCCACAGAACCGGTAGTAAAAAAACTTGAAACCCACCACTGGAGTGACGTCAAGCTGGCCAGGCCCCCCCTGTCCACCCACCCCCCAAGGTCAAACACAATCTTGATGCAGCCCACAATGAAATCCAGTTTGATACCCCTGCACTAAACACACATAATTCAAGTGTCCATCCCATCCCCATAGATTTGTAGCTGCCATTACAGAGAGAAGATCAGTTCTGGTTCCCTTTGTGTTTCATCTTTTGGGCTCCTTAGGGGGGAAAAAAAAAGATCTGACTCTTAATATAGGTATGGATTTTATTTATTTATTTATTTAATTTGCTTAATTTTGCTGCTGATTGCAATTAGCTGTTGCAAAACATTTCACAACTCTCATCATCTTGGACAGTGTCCCACCCTTCCTCCCCCACATTTATCAGGAGGTTTTTTTAAAAAAAAAACTTTAAAAATCTGAGTTCTTTACGCCCACCTCCTCTTCAGCTTTCTTGACTTTGTTATCTTCTGTTCCACAAACACCCGCCTATTTCACCATCCCACGGTTAGTATCTTTTCAACAACCCTTCCCCCCACTCCCCCCACTTCTTTTTAACTTTTAATTTTGCAAACCGTAGCACAAGTGAGTGGTGTCTGGGAAAGGCAGATGTCTAACTAAGTGTAAATTTAGCACAGATTAAAAAAAGACCACAGCAAAAATGCTCAAAAGAGACCTATAAACAGGAGAACCGTAGGAATTAAATGCCCACTGAAAACAGGACACAAGTGAAGGTTAGGAGTTTTAATTTAGTAGCAAGTCTAATGCTTTGCCACAAAACATTACCTATCCTATCGAAGGAGTAGGAGAGGAGGAAAGAAGAAAGGAGGGAGGATAAAAGGAGGGAGGGAGGGAGACGGAAGAGAATGAGAAGAAAGATTGCTGTACAATAAAAAAGATGAAATGGAAGAAAGGCAACCCCGAACATGTGTAAATGTATTAGGATAAAGAATGAATTATTAAAAAGTAAAAAAGAATAAATATGAGTAAAAATAGAGAAATTAGAATTTGAGAGCGAATGAAGACATTGTTCATATAAATAAACATATAAATATTAAGATATGATTAAAAAACATGGAAAAAGATGATTTTGGCAGAAATTATAACTAAGTAAAATGTATTTGGATATGATAAGTTGTATAAGATATGATATGGCCAATACTCTGTTCATAAAATATGCAGGTGAACGGGGGGGAGAGAAAAAATCAATAAAACTTGATTCAAAAAAATAAAATAAAATTACATATCCTATCCTGAGCAGTTAAGTTAAAAGCCTCCCTTGGCAAAGAGAATATTTTTCCAATACTTTGGATATTGGTTGCCCATCAGAATAGTCAATTAGGGGCTAGAAAAATATTTAGTCTCGGTTCATGCATTATAATAAACTAAAATGTGATTTGTTCAACTTTAGGTTGGTGCCATAGGTAAATAGCAATAGCGCTTAGATTTCTATACCACTTCACCATGCTTTACAGTCCTCTCTAAGCAGTTTATAAAGTCAGCAGATTGCCCCCCAACAATCTGGCTCCTCATTTTACCAACCTCAGAAGGATGGAGGGCTGAGTCAACCTTGAGCCGGTGAGAATCGAACTGTTGGCAGTCAACAGAATTAGCCTGCGATACTGCATTCTAACTTTTGCCACCGTGGCTCTTCTAAACCTAGCCATTTAATTTCTAAGCCATGAACCTAATCAGCTCAGTCTATTCCTGCTTCTTCAATAAGCTGAATTACTACAAATCAATCTGCAGTATTCTGCAATAATTATTTTTATTTGATAAGAAACACACACAAAAAATTCTGGATAGTGAATGTGGCAGTACTTGGAGACAGCAGAATAGAAGAACTGGAGAAAAATCACAAAATACAAATACCTGCAAATAAAAATGGAACGACTGTGGCAAAAGAAACAAAGGTAGTACCAATAGTAATAGGCACCTTGAGAGCAATTCCAAAACAACTGGAGTATCACTTGAATACCATCGGCATTGACAAAATATCTTCAGTCAATTGCAAAAGGCAGATTTACTTGAAGCAGCTTACATCCTGCAATGATAACTTTCAACACCCTCAAACAACAACATCTGCCTATCCCAGATCCTTGGGAAGGACATGATAGGTTTACAATGGTTTACAACTGGAACACTTTAAAAAAGGAACTGAAGGCTTGATTTTGGCTGCTCATACTATTTGAACTAATGCAATCAAGGCCAAAATTGAAAAATCATCAAATAATTCAAAGTTCAGATTGTACAAAGGAGCAGAAGAAGCAGTAGATCATATGCTCAGCTCCTCCAAGAAGACTACAGAAACATGATAAATAATGATATAACACAGTCATCAAAATGATTCACTGGAACCTCTGTAAAAACGTACCAGTAATGAAAAAAATTTAAATAATATTTTAATGTGTGGCCATTTAAAAGTTTACATTTTTCATTATTTTTACCTGTTTTATAACTTGTAAGCTACCCAGAGTCACCTTGTAAGGGATATGAGCGGCATAAAAATAATAATTAATAATAAAATAATAATTGGTGGGAACACTTAGTTTTAAAAGTAGTTGAAAATGAGCAGGTTAAAATAGTATGGGATTTCCATATACAGACTGATAAAATCTAGGCACCGGACAACAGATATAACTGATTCAAAAGAAAAAAGTAGGGATGATTAATGTGGCAATATCAGGAATAGAAGAATTGGAGAAAATCTCAAAGTATCAAGGTCTGATTTTTTAAACGGCAACTAGACTGAGGAAGCAAAAGAAGTCATTTCACTTCTCATCCAAAAATCTTCATGGGTTCTGGCCAGAACTGATGAAACTTCTTGGATGAGAAGCGAAACATCTTCAAGGAAAAACAAAGTCCAGTTGCTTTTTGAAAAAGCACCTTTGAGACAACTATGATCTGGATGACTGAGAATGTCCACAGATATCAACTTATGAAAATTGAAATTGAAAGATTATGACATAAAGGTATCATTGCTTGGACCTTCTACACATATATTACATCAATGCATTACAACATTCTAGGTTCTTGGGAGGAACTGAATACATAGAAAGGCCAACACCAGCTAAAGAACTGGCAGCTGCAACTTCGCATGGTTGGGAACAGATATTAATAATAAAAATCTTCAGTGTCAGATGTTAGTATTAAAATGTTTGTATTAAGCTCACTGCAATTTCCATTTGCTCCAAAACGCCAGTAAATTGGAAATTAAGTGCTTAATAAGCATGCAACATAAGCTCTAAAGACTTTTGCTGAGCTTCACATGCTAATATAGCTTCAGAAATGACACTACTCCTAGCTACAGTTTGCATTGGAATTCTGAGGTCAAGCTTGAACTGGGTGAGATGTGTCCACACAGAATTTGAAGATCTACAGCTCTCTCAATCACTTTATCCACCAGCCTGTTGAAATTATATCTGGTACATACAGAGGGGAAAATTAAGCCAGGCATAATCTTTTAAATGGGGATTGCGAAACCCGTGCAAAACTGATTAGAAGAATCAAGGACAGATTGGCTGATAAAAGCTGCCGGTGCTGCACAGGGAAAATCAAACCGGACGTTTTTCTTTTTTTTTAACTGGGTGTAACTGATCAAAAATTGATTACAATTGAGATCAGGTTTGCTGATGAACTCTCTGAAACTTCCTGGACAGCTAAGAGGGAGGGGAGATCAAACAGAAGCTTCCCAGCAAGAGGAAAACAAATTTACCCCCAAGTCACTTAGTCCAGCCCGACTCAATTTCTCTAACTTAGGTTCAACAAAATTGCAGTCTGCATCTCAGAATCCGTTCTAGGCAGAGGTGGGTTTCAAAGGGTTCTGACCAGTTCGGGAGAACCGGTAGTGGAAATTTTGAGTAGTTCGGAGAACCGGTAGTAAAAATTCTGACTGGCCCTGCTCCTATCTATTCTCTGCCTCCCAAGTCCCAGCTGATCGGGAGGAAATGGGGATTTTGCAGTAACCTTCCCCTTGGGGACCTAAAACGGTGGAGGTTGCATCTCAGTGGTGCTTTTGTCAGATTGACTTTGAATCCTCCCTGCCTATGCTGCTGTCTGGCATTCTTGTGGTATGGATGAGAGGTCACAAGCAGAAATGTTGGTGCACAGGGTCTATGACAGGGGTGAAATCCAGCAGGTTCTGACAGGTTCTGGAGAACCGGTAGCATAAATTTTGAGTAGTTCAGAGAACGGGCAAATGCCACCTCTGCCTGGCCCCAGAGTGGGGTGGGAATGGAGATTTTGCAATATCCTTCCCCCAGGAGTGGGGAGAGAATGGGGATCTTGCAGTATCCTTCCCCTGCCACGCCCACCAAGCCATGCCCCCACCAATCCATGCCCACAGAACCGGTAGTAAAAAAATTTGGATCTCACCACTGGTCTATGACAATTTGCCACAGCTAACTAGCCATGGCCAACTTGCCGTGGCCAACGCACTACAAGACAAGAGTTACATTAATATTAAACAAGTAGTAGAATAGACTCATCAAAGAAAGGATGCAAAAAGAGGGATAGAATGAAATGTGAATGACAAAAATTAAAGTAATTTTTAATTTATTTTAAACAATCAAATAGAGTTGTTAAATTGTCCTGCAGCAAATTGGCCGTGGTGAGTTGGCCATTGAGGTCAAGTTGACCTCAACTTGGCTGTGGCAAGTTGGCCAGGGTGAATTAGCCGCAGCAAGTTGGCTATGGCAAGTTGTCCCCTTCCATGGGGCACATACCTCTTAGGCTCATGCAAAGAATAACAGAAGTGGCGAATCTGTCCTTCTCCAGGCATTGATGAACTACAAGTCCCAGAATCCCTCACTACTGGCCAAACCAAGCCCTTGCCGAAGCTGAGACTCAGCAAAATTGGGGGAGAAAGGGCACAGCTTCCCTCATTCTTTGTTCAGGACTTCCCAAAGTGAAAACCTCGCTTGAAGTGAACCCAGAAAAGAAAGGTAAGAAAGTGAACAATGACTTAGCTCCACACAACAGGGTGTTTTATCAATTCTGTCTCTTGGATTCTCCATGCCTGTGGGCATCTACAATGGGACTGCTCATTAAAGACAAACCCAAGTAGAGTAAATTACAGGAATCTTAAATATGCATTTTATCATTAATCCTTTCTTCTATGCCAGAGAATGCATGTGCAAAATTCTGCATCTGTTGGGAATTTATACTGTGTCTCTTTTTTTTCTGTGCTCAAGTTTTGTACGTTTCCCTTGCCATCTCTCTTCCCCCCTCTCCCCCTCCCTCTCTCTCTCCCTCCTTCTCCTCCCTCCCTCCTCCTTCTCTTCTCCCCTCCCCCCTCTCCCTGTGTGTGTGTGTGTCTGTGTGTCTCTCTGTCTCTGTGTGTATGTATTTCAGTTGTTGGATGATATAATTACCTGCTTTTGCAAACCATTGGATCAGTGGGGAAATCCAAATTATTTTACTACCGGTTCTGTGGGTGTGGCTTGGTGGGCATGGCAGGGGAAGAATACTGCAAAATCTCCATTCCCACCCCACTCTAGGGGAAGGATACTACAAAATCCCCATTCCCTCCCCAATCCTGGGGGAAGGATACTGCAAAATCTCCATTCCCACCCCACTCTGGGGCCAGCCAGAGGTGGTATTTGCTGATTCTCCGAACTCCTCAAAATTTCCGCTACCGGCTCTCCAGAACCTGTCAGAACCTGCTGGATTTCACCCCTGCATTGGATTCTCTCAGCTAACAAATAACAAACAGAGGAGGTACATTCTGAAGGCTTCTTTTTGGCAGATGTTTGTTTCTACCTGCATGTTTTGAAGGCAGCCTTGCTGGAACAAGTTTAAATCCAGGTGATGCCTTGATAACAGGACCACTGGGGAGCCTCATGCCTGCTGCCCAGCACTCAGTGGATCAAGGTTAGGAATTAGAATAGCAGTGCAATTAAGTACTTATAGGTGAGCTCTGCACAAACCCGAAAACCAGGCGGCACCCTCATTCCAGGATAGCAATTACCACGGGTGCTAGTTGATCGCTCGAGAGCTGATGCCATGGGGCTCCGTTTCCCCCAAAGGAGCCGACAAAACCGTGGGCTTTCTAACAGGCAGAGTTTTAATTACCCCTTTGCGCTGGTCACCAGAAGCCGAGCAGAACATCTCGCTGAGCTAACCTGTAATTTTTCCATGAAATTACAGTATTTTCTCCCCTGGGTTCAATTGCCTCCACCAAGAGTTCTTATAGCATCCCCGTCATTAGAGCACAACCAAGCGCACGCTTCTCGCAAGGGAAACCAGGCACGCCTCCAGCACACGCCCTTCCCAAATTGCTTGTGGGCCGTGGCAAGTCAGCACAGGTTGAAGACCAGAGGAAGAGTCACATTGCCTGGGTTGCAGAGGAAACTGGCAAGGATCCCAACTCCTCCTTGTCATGAGAAGAACTTGGGACAAATGGGGGCATGATGAAGTCATGTCCCAAGGAATGGAAGGCCTTTGGCAGGGAGATACAGTAGATAGATGCTAAACAGCTGCTTATTTAGCAATTGTTCCACTGAGTAATTGTTCTCACTGTCAGGAAATTTCTCCTTAGTTCTAGGTTGCTTCTCTCCTTGATTAGTTTCCACCCATTGCTTCTTGCCCTATCCTCAGGTGCTTTGGAGAATAGCTTGACTCCCTCTTCTTTGTGGGCAGCCCCTGAGATATTGGAAGACTGCTATCATGTCTCCACTAGTCCTTTTCATTAAACTAGACAGACCCAATTCCAGCAACCGTTCTTTATGTGTTTAGCCTCCAGTCCCCTAATCATCTTTGTTGCTCTTCTCTGCACTCTTTTTAGAGTCTCAACTTTTTTTTTCATTTACATTCTGGCGACCAAAACTGGATCCAGTATTCCAAGTGTGGTCTTACCAAGGCCTGGCATCTGCCACCAGACAGCTTTGCCTGGCACACAGGTGATAATCTTGATGGCATCAAGGGGAAAACAAGAGCAATATCATTGTTACAATCTTCCAGTCTGCTAAGAAATTTTAGCTCTGATGTTGACAGTAGGACACTTGATTTCAATCTGGATCATGTTTTTGTTTCAAAATTGTGTTCCTTTTGCCAATGGGCTTTTTCGTTATCAGCCTTATAACTTGACTATTGTCCAGAAGAGGTTTCTTGGAAGAGGTTTCTTTTTTAAATTATCCCAACAAAAAAAAATCTGAGAAGTATCTTGGGCTGAATGAGAGTGACTGGCCCAAAGATTCTAAGAGGAGACTAGAATCTGGATTCAGTGCTTCCAATCCAGAGGTTGGCAAAAATGGCCTCTTTACAACCTGTGGACTTCAACTCCCAGAATTCCTGAACTAGCATGGGTTACTCAGGAATTCTGGGAGTTGAAGTTCATAATAGTTAGCGCCATAGTTGCCAACCTCTCTTTTAATCCAACACCTTAAGCACTACACTACAGTAGCTCCTTGGGTTTTAGACATTACCATTAATTACTCAGAAAATTCCATATTACTGTTGTAAAGAAATATAAATCCCATGGGGAAGCCATTCTCCATCTTCAGTCCTGGCCTGGAGAAGAAGAAGGTGAATTCTTAGAAATCTATCAACTCAGACATTATTTATTATGTCCTTTTACCTCAGGACTAAAAATTGAGCTATCTGAATATACAGCACAGTTCCTGATTAAGTTGATCAGTTAAGCGCAACCAAATTAAATTTTCTAATGCTTTTTTTAAAAAAAAAAACCTCAAACTTTGGGGTGGGCTTCAAAGGCAGAGCATTAAATCTATCACTAATAAAAGAAACGGAGAAGAAGGAACATTGTTATGGTCAGTTTGCTAAGATGCCTGATCTATAAATCAGTGCACAGCAGTCTGTCACAGAGTAGATTTAAGACAGTGTTCAACAAGCAGAGGCAAGAGCCTTGAGAGTTGTCTAATGGGAAGGGAGGAGGAGAAAGAAGAGGGTTTAAGTCGGCCTGCAATGTTTAATCAATTAATTGGTCAGGACAGAGTTTGGCAACCTGAGAGCTATTTCCGCCTGCCCCAAACACATACATCCTTTTTTGTTTGTTTGTTTCTGAAACCCCCAAAGCTCCCTAAGTTTGCAACTTTATTGCAAACTGCAAAATCGCAACTCTAATGGATATGTGAGAATGACTTTGGGATACTGAAGAAAAAGTCTCAGACTAGCCAGCAGAAATGTCTCAGCCTACAAAAGGAAATGAGGTGTGGGGAGGATTTTAGAAGGGGGCTTCCTGCATTTTCCAGGAAGTAAGAGGAAAGGAAAGAAGACATTATTTCAGTCTTGCAAGATTCTGTTAATGTAATCTTACATTAACATTAACGTTCATTAATAACTATAGAGTTGGCATTGAGCCGTAGTGGCGCAGTGGTTATAATGCAGTATTGCAGGCTAATTCTGCTGACTGCAAGCAGTTTGATTCTCACCAGGCTCAAGGTTGACTCAGCCTTCCATCCTTCCAAGGTGGGTAAAATGAGGACCCAGATTGTTGGGGGCAATAGGCTGACTCTGTAAACCGCTTAGAAAGTGTTTTAATGCATCATGAAGCGGTATATAAATTTGAGTGCTAGTGCTATTGCTATTCCTAGAGTTCATCTGGGACTACCCTGAAGGGCTAACAACAGCACAGTTCTTCCCTTAAAATAAAGCAGTAAAAACAATATGCGTTCATCCTCAATATCTCAACAGTTATTTTGGAAACATTGGAAAAGGGAGAACTGAACAGTGGAGAGGGATCTCTTAAAAGTAATCTCTATTATGCACCTATGGCTTGGCTGAATATAGATCTGTAGAAGTAGCAGCCTTTGGAAAGTTACCTGTGCATACAATTCAATAAGCAACCAGGAACTCATTTGCGAAATGCCGTCCCGATTAAACACAGGCAAGGAATTATTATTTTTTTGTACAAAGCGTACAAGCATCCTTTTCACAAAGAAAAAAAAAAGTGAGCATAATTTTTAGACACTATAGCCCGCATTTTAATTAAAAAAAAACACTTAGGAATTAAAGTCTTTTTTTTTTTTTGTTTTTTTGTAATAACACCTCCCAGGATCCACAAGTCCAGTTTCTGTAAAACCTGGCTAGGTAGCTCAGCGGCTAAGAAGACGCTGAGCTTGTCGATCAAAAAGGTCGGCAGTTCGGCGGTTTGAATCCCTAGTACAGGTCTCCTGCGTGAGCAGGGGGTTGGACTAGATGACCTCCAAGGTCCCTTCCAACTCTGTTACTGTTAACAAAGCCGAGTATATCTCTGCATTTCAGGGATATGGTGTTAAACCCATGTAAATGTATGCAAATTTAATCAAGAGATGAATCCAGCTTTCCCCAGCTGGTGACCTTCAGATGCATTGTCAGAATTCCTAGCCAGCTGGGAACTGACACCTGCAACTTCAGGACCCTAAAGATAGGCCTAGCATTTGGAAGGCCACGATCCCTGGCTAGCTGGGTCACCAGCTGAACAAAGGCCAAGTACGGAGCAAGAAAGAATAAAATTAAAAGCCAGGAGCCCAGACAGGTATAGACTTCTAGCCTGTCTGTGGTCATTTCTATACTTTGCTGCAGCGTTTGTGCATCAAATTAGAAGTGGAGGAAATAGAAAAGATGGATCCATTTCAAACATTTGTGTTTGATCTGTTGCCAAATCTAGTGACAGAAGAGTGTTCCAGCTAACCTACCTTATACTAATGGCCTAGCAAAACCAGAATATAGATTGCTTCATTTTCTCTTTGTTGGCTGAATTCAGCCTACATCTGCCTATCATTCCCCAGAGTTTAGAGTAGTTGGCAATTTGAGATTCCGGCATAAAGCAGTGTGTGTGTGTGTGTGTGTGTGTGTGTGTGTGTGTGTGTTGTTTGTATAGTCAATCTTCTAAATGACTCCGTCCATTTTTATCATTTTACAGATTGAAGGTGGGACTTTCCACATATCTTCAACCATTCAACAATACCGTGTTTCCCTGAAAATAAGACCCTGTTTTATATTTTTTTGAACCCTGAAATAAGCTCTTGGCCTTATTGCCATGCACTCAAAAACCCGATTGGCCTTATTATCAGGGTATGTCTTATTTTGGGGGAAACAGGGTATCTCTTTTCCCAAACAGCAGTCCTGTAATCTGCAAGTCTCCAAAATTAAAAACAAGAAACAAGAAACAACCCTGAATCCAAATTTTAACACTGAATTGTTGTGTTGTGTTGTGTTGTGTTGTGTTGTTTTGTTTTGTTTTGTACCATGGTAAAAAAGACAAAATGAAATGATTGTCCATGGAGACAATCACGGAAATCTAATTAATGTAGTGTGATCCTAATTTAAAAATTAAATCAAATTTAATTGTTGTGGTTCTGCCAATTATTTGGCCCTGGGCTCACTCAAAGAATACACACTCCTTGGCTGTAAAACTTATACGTACATACGACTGAGGTGCAAAATAAAATCAAGTGTGTAATCTATGAAGAAAATAAGAAATCTCAACCTTATTATTCCAACAGGCTGCAGCAAAATTAGGGAAAATGTTTGCATTGGACAGAGTATTCTCCAAAGACTTACAGCGTGAAATGCAAAACTTCCTTTAAAAAAACACTATTTCCAGTGCTTTTTATCACAGCCATCTATCTCTGTGGCACAATCAAATGTTTATATAATACAGAAAGAAAAAATGCTCTGATTGACTACACATGGCTTTTGGCTTTAAGAATTTCCTTCTGCAGAGTTGTCACATCGGCTCTGAACAAGGCTTCATTATATGCTGCCACTTAGAAAGACAATATCAATACAGGAGAAAAATGCAAAATGCCATATTTTTTTCCTCTTCTGAATAGGACCAATCAATTCATTAATTTTAAGGTTTTCAGACATTCAAACATTGATTAAATTTGCATACATTTACATGGGCTACACACAATATCCCTGAAATGCAGAGATATAGTCTACACTTTATGGAAACTGGACTTGTGGATCTTAGTAAGCATAATTTACTATTTTGAAGTTTACAGTACTGGTATAATCAACAATATCCCAATTAAAAAAAATCAAAATTTTATTGATTCATTTATTGTTGAAATTGTAAGGAAAAAAAAAAACCCAAGGTAGAGGAAAATGACATATTTGTTTTACAGAATGAATACATCCTTGACTTACAACTATTTGTTTAGTGACCGTTCAAAGTTACAATGGCGCTGAAAAAAGAGACTGACGACCAGTTCTCAAGTTTATGACCATTGCAGCATTCCCATGGTCACATGATCAAAATTTGGGGGCTTGACAACTGGCCTGTATTTATGCAGTTACAACATCCTGGGGTCATGTGATCTCCCTCTGAAACCTTCTCAGCTGGCCTCTGACAAGCAAAGTAAATCGGGGGATCTGGATTCGCTTAATGACCACATGATTCAGTTAACAACTGCCGTGATTCGCTTAAAAACCATGACACAAAGGGTAAAATCAGCCACAACTCACTCAACAATCACCTTGCTTAGCAACAGAAATTCTGGCCCCCATATACAGAAATTCTGTATATGGATGGACACACACACACACACTACACACACACACACACACATATATATATAAATGGGAATGTATGGGAGTGAAGTACCCTGTTTCCCCGAAAATAAGACCCAACCGGAAAATAAGTCCTAGCATGATATTTCAGGATGCTTGTAATATAAGCCCTATCCCCCCCAAAATAAGCCCCAGTTAAGATTGTCGGCCAGATGGGTGCATTTAGTACCGTATTTCCCCCAAAATAAGACCTAACCAGAAAATAAGCCCTAATGCATCTTTTGGAGCAAAAAAGGTCAGAACAACTAGAACAGTTTTTTCCTGAACGCCATCACTCTGCTAAACAAATAATTCCCTCACACTGTCAAACTAGTTACTAAGTCTGCATTTCTATTAATCTTCTCATCATTCCTATCACCCATCTCCTCCCACTTATCACTGTATGACTGTAACCTTGCTGCTGGTATCCTTAAGACTTATATTGACTGTTTCCCTATGACTATCATTAAGTGTTATACCTTATGATTCTTGATGAACGTATCTTTTCTTTTATGTACACCGAGAGTGTATGCACCAAGACTTGTGTGTCCAATCACACTTAGCCAACAAAGAATTCTATTCTATTCTAATCTATTCTTATTTTCAGGGAAACACGGTATAACAACAGCATGGCCAACCTCCAGTAAACTGTAGAAAAAAAACAAATTTGAAAAGTCCCAGTTGGTTCTTTTCTTTTGGAATTCAAACCATTTGGATGGGCTATCTTTAACAAGCTGAGAATCTGAAACATGTGCTATTGTTCAAAAGCTGAGAAATTTAAACATAAGGGTAGAATAAAAGACCAGGCTTCAGAAACTTGTTCCAAAAATTGCTGAAGAAACAGCGACACGTAGGACAAATACGTGGTAGGAAGTATCAGCTTCCTACCTTCCTACCCCCTGTAGCACGGGGATGGATCCGATCCGGCTCAAAATGTTTTACCAATCTCATTTAAAGACATCTATGGGCCTCAAAAATGTTTTAAGATTATTGTCAGGTTCCAATGGCTACCTACAGCTGCAAAACTTAAAACTCTGAAAAAGGCAGCTAGTAGAAGGGTTTGAACCAGGGGTGAAATGCTCCCGGTTCGGACCGGATCGCCCGATCTGGTAGCGATGGTGGCGGGTGGTTTGGAGAACCAGTAGCAAAAATCCTTGCCCGCCCCCCATGCCCAGCTGAGCCGCGCAATCATCAGAGGCTTTTTTTTTTTAACTTTTAAAAGCATTTTTTCTACAACCTCTTCGACTGAAAAAATGCTTTTAAAAGTTAAAAAAAAAAAGCCTCTGATGAGCGCGCGGCTCAGCTGGGATCATCAGGCTTTTAAAAGCATTTTTTCTACAATTTTTTAAGGTTGTAGAAAAAATGCTTTTAAAAGGGAAAAAAAGTCGGCCACACCCACCCAGTCACATTACCCATCCCCCACCAAGCCACGCCCACAGAACCGGTAGTAACAAATTTTACATTTCACCACTGATTTGAACTATAGGCAGGCGACATTTACACATCTCACGGACTGCAAAAATAACAATGGACTTATGACTCTTACAGAGCGTAAAGATTCCAAGCTGATGATGTTCTTGACTCCACCCTTGGCTCAGTCTGGTTATCTCCTACACCATGGCCAACTGGATCAGTATAAGAAAGGAAGTATACTGCAGCCTACTCTTAATAAAGCAATAATAGATATCTCAAACCACACTATCTTTAGCAGAGAGTTTTGTTGATAACGAATAACAGGGTTGGGAGGGACCTTGGAGGTCTTCTAGTCCAACCCCCTGCTCAAGCAGGAAACCCTATAGCTTTTCAGACCAATGGTTTGTCCAATCTCTTCTTAGAAACTTCCAGCGATGGAGCACCCACAACTTCTGGAGTCAAGTCATATATAGCATGGAGCTCTTTAAAATGTTTAGACAGACTCCACTGTCCAGTTTGCAAGAGACCACCTCTCCTTGTCATCCCCCCACCCAACAATAAATAGAAAATAAGGGTAGGGCTTAAATCTTGCCTCTGAAGCAGAGGTGGTATTCAGCCGGTTCGGACCAATTCGGGCGAATTGGTATCAGAAATCGCAGGTGGGGCCCCCACCTCTATGCCGTCCTATTTAGGCACGTTTTTGAGGCTGGGTGCTTGTGCAGAAGGAACGCGTGTGAGCAAAGCGCATGCGTGGAAGGCCAGGCAGATGCACAGAAGGCATGTTCGCGGCAAACCGGTGGTAACAAAATGTGAAACCCACCGCTGCTCTGAAGAGATTGTCATCCCCACTCCTCCTTCCTTAAAGTATGCTGTAGGCAAAAACAGAAATGCCAGAGAAAAGTCCCACAGAGAAAAGTATTCATTCACAAAGAGAGATTCAGAGACCTTCCCTGTGGGAGCTCCAGCAGAATTCTAGTCCAAAAACGCTTGGATAGGAACAGGGGAGTGGCCGGCCTCTGGACAGCAGCATGAACCAAATCCCTTTGAGGAAGAGCCAGCTTTTTTATTTTCCCACCCCATGATCTAAAAGTCCAGCTGGTCTCCTTCCAAGCCTGCACACAAAACCAGGCATTCGGCCATGGAGGAGGTCATGAACACCTCCGGAGGCCTTAGTAGATCATGCATTCCCCTTCTCTGCATATATGGCGAGATGTGGCACAGTGGCACAGATATTGTGGTGTAAAAATACAGTATGCAGGAAGTCTTTGACTTACGACCACAACTGGGCCCAAAATTTCCATTGTTAAGCAAAAACAGTTGTTAAGTCCGTTTTGCCCATTTTACAACCTTGCTCCAGTTGTTAAGCGAATCACTGCAGTTGTTAAGTTAGTAGCATGGTTGTTAAGTGAATCTGGCTTCCCCATTGACTTTGCTCATCAGAAGGTCGCAAAAGGGGATCACGTGACCCTGGGACACTGCAACCATCATCAATATGAGTCAGTTGCCAAGCATCTGAATTTTGATTGCGTGACCACGGGGATGCCGCAATAATCATAAGTGGGAAAAACTGATGATATAAGTCACTTTTTTCAATGCCATAATTTTGAATGGTCACTAAGTGAATGGTTGTGGAGAGATGCGATGGCCTAGAGGTGGAGCTCTCGCCTCACAATCAGGAGGCTGTGAGTTCGATCCTAGGTAGAGGCAGATATTTCTCTCTCTGTGCACAATGAGAATATATCTGCTGAACAAAACTCCATATTGGTGACAGGAAAGGCATCCAGCCAGTAAACACTCTGCTAGCTCCATTCAGTTGCCCAGACTCCACCCCACAAGGGATTATGGGGTTGTTAAAAGAAGATGACTAAGTGAATGGTTGTAAATCAAGGATTACCTGTATGAGGCAATGTATTCAGGTGCTGGGCTAAGAAACTCAGGTTCAAAGCTACCTTCAGACATGGAACCTCATAGCTTGAGGATCATTTACTTCTCTCAATCCAACTGACCTCATAGGTTGAGTGAAGTTGTACTCTCTATGTAGGCTACCTTTCACTCCTGGAAGGAAAGGATCCAAATCCCACAAGCACATAATACAGTACGTAAGCACACACTCCAGCAACATCTGTCAGACTTTCTGCATTCCTTTAGCTACTGCAAAAAGAAGAGGCCAGTCAAGGCAGGTCTTTGTACGATCCAATCTCCCAATGGTTTAAAATGGGAAAGGAAGTTGGCAGCATTACTTCTCTTCCACCAAAATTTGAAATATGCTTTATCTATATATATAAAAGCGAAATACCACTCACGCATTATCACAAAATCTCCAGAACCGTAAAGCCTACAAATTTGAAATTTGCCACGTATGTTCTTCTTGGCTTCTAGGTGCTCACTAAGAAAGGATTTTTCAAAATGACCATCAGATCATTAGTATGTCTTATATTATTATTAACAACATGCTCTGAAGCTAAGGAGTTCTACTCCCCCTCCCCACCTGAAATCTGTTCCAAATGCAAAACACAAGCAGAAGAGAGGAGTTTCAGTTTTACTTTCACAGCAGCAAGCAGCTTTACTGCAGAACAGTTGAGTTAAGCCACAGCTAGGCTCCTTCCTGTCTCCTTCTGGTTCACACAGCAAATACTGTTTCAAGCCCTCTGATGCCAAGGAGTTCTACTCCCCCTCCCCACCTGAAAAGAAATCTGTTCCAAATGCAAAACACAAGCAGAGGAGTTTCAGTTTTACTTTCACAGCAGCAAGCAGGGGATAGAATAGGGAAGGCTTCTATGAGGCAAGCCTGAGGGAGAGAAGGGGGATAGGATAAAATAGGCTTATGTGGGGCAAGGCTGAGGGAGAGAAGGGGAGAGGAGAGGCCAATCGTAACTACACATTAATTTTCAAGCTGTAAGTATCGATTTATCAAGCCCGATCACATAGTTTAATAGCGGAGCACGGGTATCCATCTAGTTGGAGAATAAAGGCAATGTCAAGCAAATAGGTCGGTGTGTCTGTTGATGAAATTGCTTGTGGAGTGCCAGGCTTCCATGAACTTACAAGCGTGGTGAGCAGTAGCGTGGCCGATGATTTTTGTGTTGCTCCAATCGAACTGGTGCTGTTGGGTGTCAGTGTAGGTAGAGATTAAGGATTTGGAATTGTGACATTTGACTGCCAACCGGTGTTCGTGGATCCTGATTTTTGTCCCACATAGAATTGGTTGCAATGGTTACAATTGATTTTGTAGATTAACTTGTTTCTTTCATCCTTCTGAATCTTGTTTGGTTCTGTATAATTCCTGGTGGAGTGTGGTTGTGGGTTTGTGGTCTGTTGCTATTCCTAGTTCCTTCCTATTTACGCTCCTTTATGAATGGGCATCACCTAATCTCACAGGGTTGCACGAGGCTCCTACAAATTGTGGCAAAACTTGGAAACCTCCAAAAGTCATTACTAAACTGTAATTTTTAAGAGACAGAAAGGGAAACCAATCAAATCCAGGAGTGGAGAGTAATTCTATTAACTACATTTAATTTTAATTAAATTAATTTATACTGGACATATTTAATTTTAATCAGACTAATTTACACTGGACTTACACTTCATTTTAATCACTTAATTTTAAATGAAATGAAATCAATTTTGTTCTTGTCCGGCCCGCCCACTTGCTATTTTTTCTGGAATACATGCTGTGCAACATGGTCTTTGGTCTGGAAAGCGTTTGTTTGCTTGTTTGAATTTGTAATAATTGCCCAAATTCAATGGACTATGTAAAAACAGCCAGCCTCAAGATTCTCACACAGACCAGTTCCTACATCTCCTCCCTCCCATCCCCAATCCCACTGACACTCAACAGCAAACTTTTGAATAGGTTAGTTCTTTGGAAATAGATTTGGGGAGAAGGGGTGCATGCACCTATGTTACAGGGTTTCCCTTCCATGTTTGAAGAATGGCCATCTTTAAAATCAAGCATGTTGATTTCATAAAAGCATTCCTACAATAACTACTTTGAACTAGCCTGACTCGGTGGCTCAGTGGCTAAGACACGGAGCTTGTCGATCAGAAAGGTCAGCAGTTCGGCTGTTCGAATCCCTAGTACAGGTCTCCTGCATGAGCAGGGGGTTGGACTAGATGACCTCCAAGGCCCTTTCCAACTCTGTTACTGTTACAGAACAGAATTCAAAAGGTACCTCCACCTTTAGAAGAAGACAAGAGTTCACCTGCCTTTTTCTAAAGTTCACATGATCGTGCAACTTATTCTGCAGGGGGGAAATCTTGGACAATCACAAATTCATCTCTTCTGCACTGCAGTAAATTTCCGTATATGGGACTGGGAGAAAAAGCTAAAGTCATGGCTTGGTTCACACAATAGATTTAACCAGTGGTGGGATTCAAGTAATTTAACAACTGGTTCTCTGCCCTAATAATTTCTTCCAACAACCAGTTTGCCAAACTGCTCAGAAAGTTAACAACTGGTTTTCCCGAAGTGGTGCGAACTGGCTGAATCCCACCACTGGATTTAACCAGATCAAGCCTAGTAGATTCAACCAGCATGGTAATATTGGTTAGTTTTATGCTTGATCAGCTGCGTGAGTGAGTGCATGGGTTCAAGGGCAGCATATGAGCTTGAGTTTATGGTTGAAAATATATTGCAAATTCAGGAAATGATTTAATTCAGAAATTGTGTTAAATGTATTTTGTGAACATGGATGTTAATGCCATATGGCCCAAGAAGATCAATAAAGGCTAAAATTTACAAGGTAAGATGAATTGCGCAAAAGATTTCTTCCAGTTTTTCTTTTATCAGATAGTTTAAAAACAAATATGTGACATGCATTTCACCCACAGATGACTATCTCACTATTTATCTGCCTGCATGAATCTAAGCAGGCAAAGTGTAATTTACTAACTGTTAGAAAAGGCACCAACAAATAATGCTTTTGGAGTTTGGAGGTATCAATAAAAAAGTTTTTGTATATAAATGTAACTTATGTTTATAAGTGATTTCATGGCATTTGTCCAATTATTTAATAGAATTTGGAGTTGAATTCTAAATTTAACACAGGGGACAGAGAAATCTATTTGGTGTTTTGCCCCCTAAATGCTACAATTCTGACTTTCCCAGTGACCAAATTGTCTTGCCAACTACACATAGGAGATATGTAATGGTTTAGGAGAGCAAATAGGGACTTCCATTTCTAGGGATGGTATAAGTACGCCTGCCTTGGGGTTGGACTAGAAGACCTCCAAGATCCCTTCCGGCTGTATGATATTGTGCTTCTCTAAAATTAAAAATGAAATTTGTACAGTTGTTCACTTAAAGTAGCCTCTGGTGTTTCAGCGTCCTCCAGAGTGATGCCCTTCAGTTCCTACAATCTCTAGCCAGTCTATCCAGAAATAGAGCTAACTAGTTTTGCCCAGCCTGGAAAATTTTATATATATTAGGACTGCGTTTCCCAGAATTCATAGTCCCATTGGTTAGGGTTAGAGTGGTTGAGCAATTTGGGGAGATGCTGAGAAATGATCAGAGGTGGGTTTCAACAGGTTTTGATCAGTTCTGGAGAACTGGTAGCAGAAATTTTCAGTAGTTCGGAGAACCGGTAGTAAAAATTCTGACTGGCCACGCCCCCATCTATTCTCTGCCTCCCAAGTCCCAGCTGATCAGGAGGAAATGGGGTGGGAATGGAGATTTTACAGTATCCTTCCCCTGGAGTGAGGTGGGAATGGAGGTTTTACAGTATCCTTCCCCTGCCACGCCCACCAAGCCACGCCCACCAAGCCATGCTACGCCCACCAAGCCACACCCACAGAACCGGTAGCAAAAAAAATTGAAGCCCACCATTGGAAATGATGCACCCAAATAAATGGAGTTATTTACATTGATGTCATTACCATCCAAAGAAATTCAATCTGCCCATGTAAGGCAAAAATAATGGCCAAGAGAGACAAGAAATTATATTTTATGAGGCCAGACAGAAGACTGGGGTATCTTTATCCAGACAACAGAAGGAGATATGATAGCAGTTTTTAAATGGGTCCCAGAGAAGATCAAAATTTGTTATCCATTTCCCTAGAAAGGAGAACATGAATTAATGGCCAATTTCAGCTGAATATTTTTAGCCAAAGAAATTCCTATCCACAACAGCTGTTCTACTCAAGAATCAGTTATCCAGGAAAAGTGTGGATTCCCTTTCATTGGATGAGGTCAAATGGAAGCTAAATAACCATCTCTTTGAGAAGCTTTGATTTTGATTCCTGAACTGAGAAGAGGTTGGACGACAATATCTAAGATGGCCCTGTGACCATCCAATATAACTTTCATCCATGATCTTGGTGGCAAGCCCTGTGGTGGGGAGGGAAGCTATAAACTGGAGGTAAGGCCCAATCTCTCTGAAGAAATGGATATGCCCCTCCTACTGAGAGCTGATCTAAATCTTTCAATGCCCAATCTTCATTTCACCTTTACCTGCCAAAAGAAGCAGGTGCTTTGAGGCCAATAAGATAGGAAGAGGGGGGGAAAAGTTTATAGATGGATGGTGTAAGATGGATGGATGTAAGATGGATGGATGTATCACAAAGATTCAGAGCTCTGCTTGGCATAGACCAGGGGTCCCCAACCTTGGCAACTTTAAGACTTGTGGACTTCAACTCCCAGAATTCCTCAGCTGGCTGAGGAATTATGGGAGTTTATTTATTTATTTATTTATTTATTATATTTCTATACCGCCTTTCTCCCGTAGGACTCAAGGCGGTGTACAGTCAAGAAAAATATAGATACACAAACATCATAAAACTGCTAATTAAAATTATTATTATAACATAGTTTGGCCCAATTAAATAGAACCTAAAATTAGATAACGTTTTAAAAACATTCACATGTTCATATGTTTAGCCCCGCCTGTTGGAACATCAGGGTTTGAGGGCACGGCGGAAAGCACGGAGATCAGGGATATTTCGTATCTCAGGGGGAAGTTCATTCCAAAGGGTTGGAGCCTTCACAGAGAAGGCCCTCCCCCTGGGAGTCGCCAGTCGGCATAAGTTGAAGTCCACAAGTCTTAAAGTTGCCAAGGTTGGGGACCCCTGATTTAGACCAGGGGTGTCAAACTCGACTTCATTGAGGGCCACATCAGGGTTGTGTTTGCCCTCGGGGTGTGTGTGCGTGGCTTGGGAGGGTGTGGCTTGGGGGCGTGGCCAGCTCGACATCACTCGTGTTGGGGGGCACCTGTGGTGGCCCAAGTGCTCTGCCAGCAGAAACAGAGCTATATTTTCAGCTGCGACAGCCTCCTGCAACCCTCTGCCAGCGGAAACGGAGCTCGAGAGGGCTGCCCTCGGCCCTCCCTAGTTCCATTTTCGTTGGCAGAGGCACCATGGGCTGTCCTTTGCTCTTTCCAGGGTGGCCCCCATGGGCCAGATCTAAGCACCCCGTGGGCCAGATCTGGCCTTCGGGACCTTGAGTTTGACACCCCTGATTTAGACACACTAGTTTTGGGAATGCTTTGGTTGCAGCTGCATCTATGCAGGAAAGGGAGTGAAAGTTAAAACAGGCAAGGAAAAAAGGAAAGAAAACAAAAATAAATAAATAAATATGCCACCAATACGTCACCAAGCGTGGGAAGAGGGGAAGATGAGACGTCAGTTTTGGTACAGCTGAGCAAATCCATTTCCAACCATCCTCACCCTTCTCCAGGGGATGGGTGTGCCCAGTTGGCAATAAATGGCACTACTGCTGGCAAGGGGGCAACTGCTGCCCTCAGCATGTAGCTTCCATGCCCAGATGCTCCCATCACCCCCACCACTTGCGCAAGAGCTAAGCCGGACATGTCCCGCTAAAGGAATCCAGAAATAAACATGTCATTGATCAATATGACATTGTTATCAGTAGATAGGAAGCAGATTCCCTGAACACTTTTCACTCATAAATAAAATAACATCTGATAACCACAGACATATATTCACGAATCCCATCAGTCCTAACCATTAGTATTAATCCTTAACAAGGAAAAGTGTGTGGCATGGGTGTATATGAGGTCACACACACACACACACACACAAGCAGGAAATGACAACTGGTCTCCTTATCTAGGAGGTGGCCACATCTAGATGACTTAGGTTGACCATAAAAAGCAAGCAAGCCAAGCGAGGCAGGAGGTCATTCAAGGTTTGATGGGATCCCATCAAGAAATCTCAGAGATGTAGGCTAGGACTGGGAAGATGATCAAATCTTTTTGAAAGAAACAATGTCAAACACCCAGATATGGCCATGGAGTCACCAGGATCTGAGCAAACCTCTATACCTTTTACTTCCTTTTCCTGCCATATAAGTTGTGGTCCCTTTAAGGATGCTTTGTTTCCCCAGCCTAGATTTTTGGGACAGATCCACCAACAAAAAATGCCCAGAGCGTAAAAGAGGCTGAGCTTTCCGGGCAAGCGTGCTGAATCATGACATGTGGTCTCCCTAGAGTCCACTACATCCAAATGAAGAACCACGCAGTCATTGTTAAAACTTCTGTCAATTGTCATTTCTTCAAACTCGCATTTTTCTCCTGGTTTTTTTTCTTTTTCAAATTGCCGTTTCTCTGGATCATGTTCAATATGTACATATATATTACATATATATACTATTTTGCATCTTGCGCAAGTGTAGAAAACGGACAGCAGAAAAAGACCTAACGCTCCATCGAGTTAGTCCTTTGGATTTTTTGGTTACTTTGAAGTTTATGCATTTTTATTATTTTATTATTTTATTTAATAGTTTTATTAATAGTTTATTATTTTTAATTTAATTTAATTTTTTTTTAAATTTTTGTTGGGTGATGGACAAGTGTTTATCCCAAGCATGTTTAAAGTCAGTTAGTGATGACTGACCCACTATCTCCACTGGAAGTTGGTTATAAAGAACCTATAGCTCGTTTTTCAGTGAACTATTTCTCTCCATGATTTCTTGTACCATAAACCAAGTAACATTCAGAAAAACACAAGGGCAGCTTTGTACAAGTCAGTACAGCATTACTGCCGGTTTGCTTAAGTTTAGCATAGCATGTGTGAACCAGGGGTGGGCTGCTGGGGGTTTGGGAGAACCTCTAGCTAAGATTCTGTGCAGTTTGGTGAACCCCAAATCCCACTTCTGGCTGCCCCTGCCCACCCCATCCCACCCCACCCCTCCCAGGAATCCCCAAGCGGCCCGTTTTGAATGCAGATAAGTGCAGGACATGTGCAGAGGCTCAGGGAGGGTGAAAAACGGGCCTACCGGTAGATCCAGAGGGCCTACGGAGCTTGGGGGGGGCGTTTTCACCCTCCCGGAGGCTCAAGAAAAGCCTCCGGAGCCCGGGGAGGGCAAAAACGTTCCCCCACAGCCCATGGTGCAGGAGGCCAATTAGGCCATGCCCAACATGGCTATGCCTACCCAGCAACCGGGCAGAGAACCCCTTGCTAAAATTTTTGAAGCCCACCCCTGGTGCGAACCCTAAGTCTGTGGTTTGCAAATGACATTTTAGGACCATATATAGTGAGCGAAGCCTGCACGGGTTGGCTTAGTGTGTGAAACAAGTCATAGCTACCTAATTTAAGAATACAGATATTCTCACATGCGTATATGAACTCACCCTCCTTATTAGCCTGCAAGGTAAATGGCCTGTTTAGAATAAAGTGAACCTGGCATGAACCCAGTACAGTTGTATTAGCAGATTACTGAGCTAGGGGTGTGTTAGGTACTTCTCATCTTGGAAGATCCCCTGTTTTAAGACTGCCGCACAGAAAATTAGCATCCTTTATAAAGGGTCTGGGAAATTGCAAATGCTCACTTAAAATCACAGTTTGAAGGGAGAGTCAGCCAGAATTAGCGAAGTGGGGAGAGCATGAAATCAGGGTCCTCCAAGAAGCTTGGTGGTGATGCTAGGCTTGGACCAGGGGTGGGATTCAGCCGGTTCTGACCAGTTCGGGTGTACCAGTAGCTCCAATGATCAACTGAGAGCGAACCGGTTCGCTCCAACGATCAGATGGGCTCGCCCACCCACCCCGCGCTATAACCTACCTTTTGTTTTAAGCCCAGCGGATAGGCGTAGCAGAGCGGATTGCCACGCCTCAGCTGTTTTACTCACTCTGGATTCAGTAGAAGGTAACTTTCGATCCTATTGAGCATGCTTGGAAGTGTGAGTTTGGCACACAAAGCACACACAGCAAACCAGTTGTAACAACCGGTGAATCCCACCACTGGCTTGGACTATTGTCGATGGCATCCTAAAGTCCAGCTTTGACCCAAAGCTATGCATTTTTTGGACACACACAGAGTCAGAGGGGGTTTGGCCCTGCTAGTTCTCAGCATAAGAGCCAAGGCATTGAGGTCTGCCTCTTCCTTGGCTAAGAAAGAATCTGGGAGAATTGTTCTCCTGTATCCCTCCTAGCTTTTTCCTGGGAAATAGAGGTACAAACAAGTAGTCTAATGCGCTGTGAGTCACAGGCACAGCCCACAGCCTGGCAAACATCCTGTGCATTCCTCCAGGGTACTGCATCTCAATCTTGGCAACTTGAGGAAGCCTGCACTTCAATTCCAGATGTCTGGACTTCAATTCCCAGAATTCCCTAGTTAGATGGGGAATTCTGGGGGTTGAAGTCCAGGCATCTTCAAGTTGCCAAGGCTGTGAAATACAGAGAGAGAGGGTGAGGGGGGAGATAGGAAGGGAGGGAGGGAGGGAGAGGGGGAGAGAAAAATAGAGGGGGGGAGAGAGGGAGGGATTTTTTGCCACCCTGCTCACCTTTGTAAAAAGGAGAGGAGAGGAGAGGAGAGGAGAGGAGAGGAGAGAGAAGGGAAAGGGGAAGGGGAAGGGGAAGGGGAAGGAAAGGAAAGGAAAGGAAAGGAAAGGAAAGGAAAGGAAAGGAAAGGAAAGGAAAGGAAAGGAAAGGAAAGGAAAGGAAAGGAAGGAAAGATAAAAGAGGGGGACAGAAATTGAGGAAATCTGGGAAATTAGAAAAATAAAGAAAGGCAAGTCACTCACTGATAAAAGGTAATACAGAGGGACAGGAAAAGATTAGAATCATACATTATCGTGTTGGCCTTTTGGTTCTGAACTGAAACCGGTTTTACATCCCCACATCCAACACCAAGTGCCAAAGGTTTTTCACCATGTTATGGACATCAACATCTCAGCCTAAGAGCAACTTCACATGCAAAAAAAGTGTCACGCATACCCCTGGCAATTCCAGATGGGGTTTGGAAAAACCCTGCATGGTACTCTGGACCTGAATCTTTCCAGATGTTTGGACCTACAACTGCTATCATCCCTTAACCCTGCACTGCTAGATGAAGCTGACGGAATTTTATAGACCAAACCATTTAGAGGCGGGCAACCATGTTGGAAAAATCCCGCAAAGGTAACACACAATTCAATAGACCAGCATGTTGACTTGCCAGGATTCCGTTTGAGAAACTGATTGAATGATAGCCAGTTTGGTGTCATGGTTAAGGCAACGAGCTATCAACTGGGAGAACAGGTGAACTAGTCCCATTTTAGGCACAAATTCAGCTGGGTAACCTTGGCCCAATCCTTCTCTCTCTCGGCCCTAGGAGGGAGAAGACAATGGCAAAACCAGTTCCAGGATCTCACCAAGAAAACTACAGAATTCCACTTATGGCCGTTGTGGCATCTCCATGATCAGGGTGCTTGAGATTCAAATGCCTGGCAACTGTTTCATATTTATGACAGTTGCAGTGACGACCTTCTGACCAGCAAAGTCCATGGGGAAGCCAGATTCACTTAACAACCGTGTTAACTAACCTAACAACTGCAGTGTGTCACTAAACGACTGGGGCAAGGAAAGTCGTAAAATGTTAGGCAAAATTCACTTAACAAATGTCTCGCTTAACAACAGAAAGTTTGGGCTCCTTTGTGGTCGTACATCAAGGACTACTCGTACCCGTTTCTCACTCCTATACATAGTTGAGAGAGGAAACACTGTGGAGGCCAATCCAGGACATGGCAGGTTTTCCAATGAAGTAATATTTACTGCACAACCATGGAAAGTCAGTCATTTGTAACCCAACTAGGCCGATGAAAGGGGTTGGCATTTTGTTTGTATACTTCCCGGACTGTTAATATTTCTGTGTACGGTTGTATCTTTTGCTTCTTTTAGGATGCTTTAACTACATATGCGCTGCCTTGAGTCTTTCTGATTTTGTTCCTACATAAATCTATTATCCTCCTCTTCTCCTCCTCCTCATCCAATGAGAACCTTGGATTTCCTCCAAGGTTCATTCTGTCTGTCACTTTAGAATTGCTTTTCTACACCAGGCAGGGGAAAAAGAAAGATGAACCGCAATCAAGTGTAACCGTTTGCAAGACTACAACCCACAAATATGCACACACAACAAAATAAAAATTAAAAAAAAATAAAAATCGAACGCATCCTTTATTCCTTTTTTCAATCTTATAAAAATCCGGTACGGTCCTGAAAATGATGTGCAAGAAGTAGCAGTCTGATCTAAACTATTTCAGTCTGTAGCGAGGAAATCTCATTTTTAAAAGTCCCTCTGTACATTAAAAAGGGTTTTTTAAGAAAACCTAGGGAACCTGAAAGGCAGCCTATAAAGAACACCGTTTTATCGTTTTAGTGGAGGGAGTATGCCCTGGTATCATTAAAAGTAAAGGTAAAGGTTCCCCTCGCACATACGTGCTAGTTGTTCCTGACTCTAGGGGGCAGTGCTCATCTCCTTTCAAAGCCGAAGAGCCAGCGTTGTCCGAAGACGTCTCCGTGGTCATGTGGCCAGCATGACTCAACACCAAAGGTGCACGGAACACTGTTAGCTTCCCACCAAAGGTGGTCCCCTATTTTTCTACTTGCATTTTTTATGTGCTTTCGAACTGCTAGGTTGGCAGAAGCTGGGACAGGTAATGGGAGCTCACCCCATTACGTGGCACTAGAGATTAGAACCGCTGAACTGCCGACCTTTCGATTGACCAGCTCAGCATCTTAGCCACTGAGCCACCGCGTCCCCTTCTGGTATCATTACCCCTTTGTTATTTAGAGTTCTCCATTCCATCCAGCTCCCGCAGGATTTTATTGCTTTCTTTCCTGCATGTCTAGACGAGGCCCAAATCCACGCCCAAATAATGATTAGACACCTGATTGCCATGCCCCATCACTGCCACCCACATCCCCTTATATCCTCCATACTGTGTCTGCATTCATTCCATGTGCAGCCCAAGGAGGTATGGAAGGTTGGGAATGGTCTAGAAGCGCAGGAAAAAGTCTGGAAGGTGGCTGATGGTCTGCACGGTTGAGATTCAGGAAAGTCCCTCAAATGCCCCGAGCAAAGAATGGATGAGCCATCAGACATTCCCCGAGGCTGCACATTCAATCTAGACTCTATCTCCAGCCAGGCAGCTGTGCAAAGCTAGAACAACTCAGCGCAGCTGTCCAAGCAATGAATTTTCCTGAGGTTGATCACAGGCTGGGTTGCAGCCTTGACCTCATCGTTAAGTGACTCGCCTGCCCGACGGTAAGGAATGTTACACACACACACACACACACACAGAGAGAGAGAGAGAGAGAGAGAGAGAGAGAGAGAGAGAGAGAGATCACTGGCTTCACCAAGACGGCTTCTACTGAGCTCAGAAAGGGAGGGTGGAGCTGAACTGAGAAGTAAGAAGAGTGATTCAGAAGACCCAGCTAAGCTGTTGGAAAGGACTGACAAATCTACTTAATGCAATAGAGTAGGAATAAAAGCAGCTGTTCCGACCTAGCCTTCCTGATATAATAAAAAGCACACCATTAGTCCCCAAAACCCTTTTTTATTATTTTATTTCTTTCATTCACAGCACGTGCTGAATCACCAAGAGTTTATAAATAGTCCAACAGAAGTCTGTCACAGTCCTTCGGATAAGGCTGGTAAACACCCACCTTTATCTTCTTTGACACACTGCCAAAGACCTAATTGGCAATTACCTTGGCAAGGCCACACGGAAACACAGAGTCAAAAACGGAGCTTCAAAGTACAAACCGACACCATCTACAACATTGCTTCCTGCAAAGGCCCACGTGCCTTTGCTCTTCCTTTATGTCTAACAGGAGGGGCCAATCATCTCCAAGCCTTACTCCTGAGTCGTCCCTTTTGTTTTAATTGTTCTTGCCTTCTGGCAGCTCTGCGCATGCGTGCACTAGGAACAGGCTCCTCCTGTTCCTCTGCCTCTCTGATGACCGGCTCTGGAGGCTCCGGAGTCCGCACCTCACTCCCCAATGGTCCTGGCCCCATCTCTGCCTCTGATGCAGCGCCCTCGACCGAGCCTTCCCCAGACTCCAGGAGTGACCCATGTTCCTCCCCAGCCTCCTCACTGTCTGACTCTGCTGCCAGCTCTGCAGGCTGCTGGCAGACCACAACAGCAGCTTGCTTGGTCTGCAGGATGCTTCTCTTATATAGCCTACTAAAATGCCAAAGGAGAGCAAGAAAAAAGGAGAGAAAGAGAGAGAGATTCTTGCCGAGAATAAAGCTATTATATTTCTACCTCCTTTGTTGAGGATAAGAAGCTTCAATAATATACAACCAAGCCTCTCTGAGTGGTACGTTTATAGCTAGGCATACACTGCATGGCGTAATAGGGTTAAAAACCCAGGGCAGATTGACGGAGATGTCATATCTATCAATGTGACAACTGCCTCCCTCTCTGAACATGCAAGGCTAGTTCCACAGCATAGTTTCAAAACTATTTGCCAAGTTATTCTCCCCCCCTCTCTCTCTCTCTCTCTTTCTCTCTCTCTCTCTCTCTCTCTCTCTCCTCCCTCCCTCTCCCTCCCCCCCTCTCTCTCTGCCTCCTCCCTCTCTCTCTCTGCCTCCTCCCTCTCTCTCTCTGCCTCCTCCCTGTCTCTCCCTCCCTCCCTCCGTCTCTCTCTCTCTCTCTCCCTCCCTCCCTCCCTCTCTCTCTCTCTCTCTCTCTCTCTCTCGTTCTCTCTCTGCCTCTTCTTGTAAAAGGTCTTTTTGGGTCATTGTAGATTCAGTCAGATTGTTGACTAAGATATATTTCAAAGGCAGGTTTTATCAGTTTTTGTTGTGGAATATTAACAAGGAAATGTGCATTGTAAAACTGATTACAAAATGATGACACTGAGTAGTTTGGCTTTTCTGGAAGAAGAAGGAAGAAAAAAACAAAAACAACGTATGTTATGAAAGCTACTGGAGAATGAGGAAGCCTCAAGAAGATAAAAGGGAACGGCATCTTTTCAGCCTCTTTCCCCCCCCAAGGAATGGTTGGACAGGAAATAATTTAATTAAAAGAAAAATAACCTTAACATGAAAGAATGAAAAAAAAAAAGATGATTCAATCTCTTCAGACAAAAAAAAAAAATTAGACTAAAAGCCACTAGAAACTTGAGCCTCTAATTGCAAGCATCTTTAAGGCATTACCTGGTTTTGAAAGGTGTTACCAGAATCTTTCTAAATTTTGGCTGCCCTAGATTAACATAGTTCCCCTTCTATGAATCTGCCTTTAAAGCCAACATTTGATCTTAATCAGGGGGCCTTCACAACTCTTGAACCACCACTCCCGTCCTCTTCAAACATCTCAGGCTTGGGCACAATGGCTGAAGATAAAGAAGTTATATTTGTCCTGACCTAGGCTCCCCAAGAGCATGAAACAGACTCCTTGTCCCGACAAAAATCTCTTTTTATTAAGTTACTGTGAATTCCTCTCATTCACATCCAGCAAAGTCTTTCAAAAGAGAATTTACAGACACAGACCTTATCTGGCTTAGAGAGCTGCCAGGCCGATATCTTCAAAACTTGGCAAAGAGTCTCGGAGAGTCACGAACCTCCTGCAAACTCCCCTCCCCTTTCGCTCCTCATTATTCCCTATGGGAGGGGCCATTCACCATCCACCTGTGGCTTTACTCTCGAGTCAGCCCTTGTTCCTTAACTGTTCCCTTCTCCTGGCAGCTCTGCGTATGCGCACATTGGGAACAGGCTCCAACTGTTCTTCAGCCCCACTTATCTCCAACTCCTGATGATAATTGTCAGATGGTCCTGGCCCCATCTCTGCCTCTGACGCAAAGCACTCATCAGATACTTCCCCAGACTCCAGGACTGGCCCATGTTCCTCCCCAAACTCCTCACTGTCCGAATCTGCCACCAGCTCCGCTGGCCGCTGGCAGGCCACAACAGTATTCCACAATTACAACTTCCATGATAAGTTGCCCTTCTTATGGAGGATGCTTCATAGAGGAAGATACTTTGACTGCTAAGTGCCATGCGACTTTTCTCAAATCATTATTTTTTGTATCGGGAAGGAACAAAACAAGTGAGTCTCTTAAAAAAGTCGAAGGGGTTAATTTCCCCAACCTGATATTTTTCCAAAGAGGCTGAGGCAGAAAGCGCCAGAATTCTCTGCTGAACATGGCCAGGCTATCTCAGGTCTTCCGGTCTCAAGAGGATAAGGGAATGATGGGATGCCTCCTGGCACTGCCTCGGGAGCCTGTTGCTAAGCCTTTGGAAACACCCTCTCACGCTGTGGGTGGGAGAAAACACAGGTTGAGCCTTAAACAGGAGGACGGTAAATTCCATCTGTACAAGTCAATCATATAAAAGCAAAGCTTTGGATGAAGCAAAAAAAAAAAAAATCATGCATCTGACAGAAGTGGGCTGCCAAACTCAGCATCTCCCCACCCCCCACCTGTCAGGACTTAGCTTCCGGATTCTGTGTTACCCAGGAAACGGCTGGTGACATTGCAACCACCTTAGAGCCAAGCAGGGAAATTCTCTGCTTTAGGTGTTAGGGATGCCTTCTACTGTTGCCAGGGAAACGCAGAACCCTGAGATTGGGTCCTGGCAGGTTAGCGAAGAGCTGATGTTCAAGGCAGCGCCTTTCTTTGCTTTTAACCTTGCATGAGCGGCGTTCTGGAGGAAAAGAGGGCCACAAGCATTCCTTGTTGTAGGCAGTCTGGGTTGAGGTCCTGCCATCCCTTTCTACTGCTTTGTAACTAGCCCCCTTCCTTTACCGCATGGATTACTTATCCTTCACACAGTGGTACCTGGAAAATGCAGTAACTCCCAAGTTTGAATCCTCTCCACAAAAATAGGACATGCACGTAATTGCATGGAAGAGGAAAGGGGGAAAAAAAAGAGATATATCTCTCTCTTTTTTTTTTTTCCAGACCTTGACATCACACAATTCTTCTGCCTGTCTAGAGTGGCTTGTCATTTTCCATTGCAAGCTATTATTGACAGCCAAAATACAGCTGCAAAGGCAATGAAAAGTATCCGGTAATTGCTTAAGGGAATGTGAGATCGACCTCTGGCTGTGTGCGCTTTTGCAATCCACATCTCTGAGGTGATCCTGTCAATCTTTCCGGGATGTCTTACAGAATAAAATCCTCCCCACCCTGATCTAGAATACAGTTTTTGAACTATGGCACCAAACTTTCAGTTAGAGACAAACTGCAGCAGAGAAAACAGGCTGGGGCTCAGAGTAAGGGCTGAAGCGAACAATGCATCTTCAGTCTCTAACAATGTGTGGCCTCCCCAGAAGAAGCACAAAAAAAATAATAAAAATATCTGAAAGGATTTCTCAGTATTCATTTTGCACCATCTTTTGTTGCCCTTCCCTCTTTCAGAGTTGGCCTTTTTTTTTTCTTTTTTTTTTTTCTTTTATTTATATGCCGCCCTTCTCCGGAGACTCAGACGGCTTACAATGCGTTAAGCAATAGCCTTCATACTTTTGTATATTTATACAAAGTCAGCTTATTGCCCCCACAATAACCCCACAATCTGGGTCCTCATTTTACCTACCTTAGAAAGGATGGAAGTCAACCTTGAGCCTGGTGAGATTTGAATTTGCAGTAATTGCAGGCAGCTGATGTTAATAACAGTGCTTTAGTCTGCTGCGCCACCAGGCCTTGGACATATAAGATTGGCTTGGAAGCTGGCTGATTCTTTGTGGGCAGAACTGGATGAAGGTTTACACAGGGAAATCCATGACTTCAAAGCAAGCGATTGTCTGTTCCTCGATTTGTATCAAATTCCACAGAAAAACGTGTAAGATTTGCTAATCAAAATCCTCCATTTGTCTGAAGTGGTGTAGAGTTTCCTGCCTAAGCAGGGGGTTGGACTAGAAGACCTCCAAGGTCCCTTCCAACTCTGTTAATCTAAATTCTCCTCCTGTGATTATTGACTAATGAGCCAAGTGTATAGGTATTACAACTCCCAGAACTCCCAGCCAGTATTGACTAAAATGTAAGCCACACCTACCTATACTTAAGGTAACAGGTTAGAGAAAGTTGGATTAAGCCATTCGTCCTATTCTGTTCTTCAATAGTTGATTTAGTGGCTCCTGCGTCGATTGCATATGACTCTGTATGATTAAAAAAATCAGCTACGTTTTTATAAAAAGCATTTCTCAAGTCCCTGGGTATGTCATACTTCATGGTATTAATAGCAATCCCTTACCTGCAACTATTTTAACCTATTAACTCTACTCCCACAGCAGAAAGGCTTGTCATGAATAATGTGTGTGGATGCCATACCAAAACTATTGCTGAACTTTAATCAACACTTCTCCAAAAGCCTAGATAATCCCAGAAGAAAATGACTTCTTCAGGTCATTTTTGCAATTTTCCAAGGTTTCCATTTTGCAAGTCACTTTAAGAGAGTTTTTTTCCAAGTCATTTTGAGGGATCAATCCCTCCATGTTAGTGGTGGGATGCAACCGGTTTAACAACCGGTTTAGTGAGTGCGAGCGCCTAATGCGCTTGCGTGCAGTGTTCAAAATACAGCAATTTGAAGCTCAGCTGCTTATCTTCTAAGGCAGCCCTGGTAAGTAGAACAGCGGAGGCACCGAAATCAGCTGTGCCACACGAATCAGCTCAGCCAGAAAGAAAGAAATAAAGAACCGGATAGGGCGGGGAAAGGTGGGTGGGGCCAGCTGATCATCAGCGCTACCGGTTCACTTGAACCGGTCCAAACCGGCTGAATACCACTTCTGCTCCATGTGCTAACTAAAGTTAGCTATACTCAGGTAAGGCACCACATTCCAGCAAGTCAAAATCAGCTCCTTCCTAAATTTGTTTTAGGAGAGCAGTTAAAGCTTTTCTAATAGGCTTTCTCCGGCTAGTAATGTGTCGCTTCTGCAAGCAGACAGAAGAACGAGCTTGCTACAACATTGGACATGTCCATTCCTAGGTCCAATTAAAAAAATAATAATTAAAGAGGGGTAGGAGGATGGCAACCTGACAAATGGGCACTTCAAAGGAAACCACTGTAGGCAGTGGCAGGTTCAGTTGAGTACTATCACAGAAACAAATCCTTGAGTAACAAGGACCATTTGGATTCACACACACGCAAGTGACATTAAGATAGCCTATGATATTTCAAGAATGGTTGGCAAGATGTGTCATGGGACCAGATCCTGCTTGAAGTTGATGCTGCAACCATCATTACGGCTGTAATCCCATGGTGGGAAAAAATGTCAGACGGACATGAGCAGCTCCCAGGTGATCTGAGCCACAAGGGCTCAAAATCTTTTCCCTGTAATGGCAAAACTTACATCATCTGGAGTTCTTTCTTAGTTCACTGTACAATTGGTATAGCATTTTAAAAATGGGCTTTGCTGCTTTTCTACGGTCCAAAGCTCTCTTCATACAGGCCTGCACTTACATAGTTAGTTAATCACTCCCAAGTTCTAGAACTGAGAAGATCAGGAACAGGTACCTCAATGTGCACCTCTGCCTTAGACGGACAGACAATACAAATGAAGAATCCATTGGTGGGGCGTCGGTTGTAAACTTTAAAAAGCTATATGGCAGTGATGTGCCAAGTGCCAAAAAGGGAGCGCTCACTCGCTTCTCATGCTCGTCTGGGCCGTAACCCAGAAGAGGAGTTGCCCAATGCACATGTGCATGCCCAAAACTTGGTAGCACAGTGGTTTAATGCACCCTGTAATTAACACAGTTGCCTGCAATTTCTGCAGGTTCAAATCTTACCAGGCTCAAGGTTGACTCAGCCTTCCATCCTTTCTAAGGTAGGTAAATTGAGGACCCAGTTTGTGGGGGCAATAAGCTGACTTTGTATAAATATACAAAAGTATGAAGGCTATTGCTTAATGCATTGTAAGCCGTCCTGAGTCTCCAGAGAAGGGCGGCATATAAATCAAATTAAAAAAAAAAAACTGATTTTACCCGATCCAGACATTTTACTACCTATAAGATACAAAACAATAGAAACTACATTCTCATAAATTGGAAACCATGATTAATTGATTAGCACCCTGATTAGTTTTGTTTAGTTCTATTGTTTATTTGTTTGTTTGTTTGTTTGTTATCTATTTATTTATTTATTTATTCCTTTGGGTAAAGCTCGGCCATCTGATTATTTCAACACATTCTGTAAATCCAAGGAGCAGCAAAATTCAATTATCAGGTTAACTTTCCTTTGTGATCACAGCCTGAGAATTATTATTTCTTACACTTACTATCACTTCAAAAGGAACGCATTATTACTGAATGGGGAAAGGCTTAAAACATTAAGATTTTCATCTGTTCCTACCAGACGATGAGGCAGCTGAGTGCTTTTAGTTAAAACCGAAGGCAAGAGGCGAAATTAAATTTAGCTTTAATTTGATAAAATCTAAAATGTGCCTATTTCTTTAATCATGTTTTGGCTGCAATCCTATGGAATGTGGAAGGGTGTTTCAAGGCCCAGGGGTTACTTAAACTGCCTCCTTTCCACCTGCAGAGAGAAATTGGGACCTAAAATCATCCTGTCTTAATAAAAATGGAACTCTCAAATTCCATACAATATTCTTCTGAAGAAATAGAAACAGAATAACAGAGTTGAAAGGGACCAGAGGTTAAATGCTCCCAGTTCGGACCGGATCGCCTGATCCAGTAGCAATGGCGGCGGGTGGTTCGGAGAACCGGTAGCAAAAATCCCTGCGCCCTCCCACCACCACCACCATGCCCAGCTGAGCCGCACGATCATCAGAGGCTTTATTTTTTCCTTTTAAAAGCATTTTTTCTACAACCTCTTCCAACGAAAAAATGCTTTTAAAAGGGAAAAAAAAGCCTCTGATGATCGCGCGGCTCAGCTGGGATCATCAGAGGCTTTCCAAAGCATTTTTTCCTGCAACCTCTTGGCCGAAGAGGTAGTAAAAAAAATGCTTTGAAAAGTCTCTGACGATCCCAGCTGAGTTGCCTGATCGGCAGAGGCTTTTCAAAGCCATTAGAAAAAAATGCTTTGAAAAGTTTTTTTAAAAAAGTTGGCCATGCCCACTCAGTCACATTACCACCACCACCACCAAGCCACGCCCACAGAACCAGTAGTAACAAATTTTACATTTCACCCCTGGAAGGGACCATGGAGGTCTTCTAGTCCAACCCCCTGCCCAGGCAGGAAACCCTACACCACTTCAGACAAATGGTTATCCAACATCTTCTTAAAAACTTCCAGTGTTGGAGCATTTACAACTTCTGGAGGCAGGTTGTTCCACTGATTAAATGTTCTCACTGTCAGAAATTTCTCCTTAGTTCTATGTTGCTTCTCTCCTTGATTAGTTTCCACCCATTGCTTCTTGCCCTGCCCTCAGGTGCTTTGGAAAATAGCTTGACTCCCTCTTTTTGGGGGCAGCCCCTGAGATACTATCATGTCTCCCCTAGTCCTTAATTCATTAAGGACTAGACATACCCAGTTCCTACAACCGTTCTTCATATGTTTTAGCCTCCAGTCCCCTAATCATCTTGGTTGCTCTTTTCTGCACTCTTTCTAGAGTCTCCACATCTTTTTTACATCGTGGCAACCAAAACTGGATGCAGTATTCCAAGTGTGTCCTTACCAAGGCATTATAAAGTGGTATTAACACTTCACGTGATCTTGATTCTATCCCTCTCTTTATGCAGCCTAGGACTGTGTTGGCTTTTTTGGCAGCTGCTGCACATTGATATCAAGGTATGTGGAATGGAGCTATTGGATTAGCCTGTCAAAATCCAGACAACTACTACAAGTGGTCCTTGATTTACAACAGTTCACTTACTGACCATTCGAAGTTACAAAGGCACTGGAAAAAGTGACTTATGACCATTTTTCACACTTATTACAACAAATTGCAGTATCCCCATAGTCATGTGATCAAAATGCAGACACTTGGCAACTGACTCATAGGACTACCTGTCCCAGATGACTATAGTCAATACTGCTTGGCCATCTAATGGCCTAAATTAAAAGGATGGTATCAGGAATGAATTGCAGAATCCAGTATTCTCACAGTCTATTTATTATTCAGTCTTAGCCACAGGAATCCTGGTTTGTTTGCTCCTTGTTTCAAAACCCTCATAAAATCAAGGCATTTTTGCAAGATCCAATTTGGGTCTGTCACCGGGACCAGAGGTTTACTCTTCCGAGTTTTTGGACTCATGCTGGAGCCCATGTTCACGTAACTTATCCATACTGGAATATGTGTTCTGGGTTATTCTATGAGTCGTAATTATGTGGTGCCTTCCTATTGGTTGATTGATGTGTTAATGACCAGTGATTGGCTATTGTTTCCTTGGGTTGCCAAGCACCTGATACGCTGGTGGTAAATCAGCACTCCTGTTGATTGACAAGGGGCCCATTTCTCTGGCTATCTTTGTCCCTGTTTGGCCAACAATCTTAGTAGCTGCAAAACTGAATGTATGTTTTTGTTCATTGCAATGTGAGGCTACCAATGTGTTCGGGTCTCCTCGTCTGACTGCTCACTTGTGTTCTTGCAATCTGGTGCTTAGCTTCCTCCCATCTGTAGCTTAGAAGAATAAACCTCTGGTTCTGATGACCAACCCAGATTGGATCTTGCAACATTATCCTGGGGCAAGTATATTTTGCCTTCATTCGTCAAAATGTTTTTGCTGAAGAGCTAACCAAGATTTTTAAAAAGCCAACCTATTGGAAAACATCTCCTCTGAATTTCAGAGTGGTGATGGCGATCCAGTTTTGCCTACTGTATTTTCATCATCAGCAGTAGCCTCAATCATTCTCTGCAGTAGTGGGTTTCAAAATTTTTTACTACCAGTTCTGTGGGTGTGGCTTGGTGGGCATGGCATGGCTTGGTGGGCATGGCTTGGTGGGCGTGGCAAAGGAAGGATACTGTAAAATCTCCATTCTCACCCCACTCCAGGGGAAGGTTATTGCAAAATCCTCATTTCCTCCCAATCAGCTGGGACTCAGGAGGCAGAGAATAGATGGGGGCAGGGCCAGTCAAAGATGGTATTGACCGGTTCTCCGAACTACTCAAAATTTCTGCTACTGGTTCTCCAGAACTGGTCAGAACCTGCTGAAACCCACCTCTGGATCTCTGAAATTTCCAGCAAAGCGGGTTTTTCCAAGACAATGCGTTTTTTTCCACTGGAGGTGCCAAATACTGGACTCAGAGGTGTTTGCGTAGCTGTAGAGCAAAGCTCCTTTTTTTCAATCTACTCATGCTCTTTGTTTCAAATTCTATTTGTGGGTTTTATTTTATTTTATTTTTGTGGTTTAGAATTGTTTAGTAGTATTTTCTTTTCTTGAAATATTGCTTGCTGCGTGAAAAGCCATTGCTTGACAGCTGGAATGGAATTATTTTAATAAGTACACAAATAAATTTGGAAAAAAGGGGAAACTTTTGCAACTTGGGGAAAAGAGATAGCAAAGCAAATATGATTTTCGGCTTCAAAGTTTTCAACAGGCTGATAAAAACTACTTGTTTTATTATGAATTTGCCCTACTATTCTAATCTATAAGATTATAGATTATAGATTTCTACTTTTCATATGGATTTTTTTTCTTTTCACATAGTGTCACTTCAAAATTGTGATATCTATTTTCTTTTTTATTATTATTTTTATGCCCTTTTAAATTTTTTAATGTATTTCTCTATTTTGTAGTTTTACTTATATAATTTTTAATGAAAGTATTGGAAAAAATTGTTATAGCTAGTTATTTCAGGCATGAGATTGTCTCTGTAAAAGTATATTTAAAAATAACATTGTTCTTGACAACAATAGGGAAGGAGTTTGCCATTGTCTTCTTGCAGGATATTCATATCTCCCCCGTCAAGTCTATAAGATTCAATTGCTTCTCATCCAATAATTGATCAAGTCTGATTCAATTTATCTTGGTCAAGATCAATCCAAATGAATTTGGTGCTGCAACTTGTTATGACAAACCTCATTTTGAACTCAATTCCTAGACATATCCATATATTTTGAAGCTAACAATACAGAGGTAATTCGCTATCACCTTTTTTCAACATGTCTTTTCTACATGTTCTGTGGGACTCCTGTTGGTCTCCCATTCATGTACTAACCATATTAGATTCTACTTAGCTTTTGGAGATAAACCAAGATCAGCTACATTGCTGCCACCTAGCTGGGGCTTAATATTTCACCAGTTGGTTTTAATGTGTCCTAGTGATTCATTTTAAATGGATGTTTCTATTTTTGGTTCTGACATTTTTTTAAAAAAAATTAGCCAATTATAATTTCATTTTTCTCACTGACGTGCACTAACCTGCTGCCTTCCAGAATGTTTCCCACCATTCACTCACATAAAATACTCCATAACAAAAGTAAATAAATGAGGTCACTCCCCTTCCTTACTAAATAATGGGGGGGGGAGGATTTGTTTATCTAGATCAGAGGTCTTCAAACGGCAGCTTTAAGACTTGTGGACTTCAACTCCCAGAATTCTCCAGCCAGCTATGCTACTGAAGTCCACAAGTCTTAAAGCTGCCAAGTTTGAAGACCTCTGATCTAGATATTTGCCTCCTTCCCTCAAATACCTTCAGATAGAGAATTGCTAGGGAGGAGTGCCAGTCTCATTGGATTTATCCAGCCAACATCTGCAAGTCACACTGGATTAGGGTAATCCTGTTAGAGAAAGCTCATCCATCCCACAGATGAATTGTCCTGTTGTACAAAATGCAGCGTAGTAGTTCTGTCCCATCAGAAGGAGGGGTACATCTGCTTCCTGCATTTAGGAATACGGTAAAGGTAAAGATTCTCTTTGCACATATATGCTAGTTGTTCTAGATTCTAGGGGGCGGTGTTTATCTCTATTTCAAAGCCAAAGAGCCAGCACTGTCCGAAGACGTCTCCGTGGTCATGTGGCCGGCATGACTCAACGCCAAAGGCGCACAGAACGCTGTTACCTTCCCACCAAAGATGGTCCCTATTTTTCTACCTGCATTTTTTTTTCTGTGCTTTCGAACTGCTAGATTGGCAGAAGCTGGGACAAGTAACGGGAGCTCACCCCGTTACGTAGCACTAGGGTTTCGAACCGCTGAACAGCCGACCTTTCGATCGACAAGCTCAGCATCTTAGCTACTGAGCCACCGCGTCCAAGATAGGAATATAGTACCTCCAATCTAATCCAGCCACGCAGTTAAAAACACGCTGCCGGTTTGGCTTTTTCGTGAAATCTGATTTTTATTTTTCCTTAAAAACAAAAAAACCCAAACAAACCCCATGAACAATAAGCCTGAAAGATAATACTTGATCATGATCCATATTCCAGATAAGCTATTCTTGCTCGGAAAGCGGCAGAGGCAGGCCAACAAGATGTCCCCAGCTGACCAGACAGGACATCAGCCTTGCTCCTGGCTGTCTGACCTAATGGGGATGCTGCTTCTCCAACCATTTTGTACTGACTTCAACCCAAAGGAAACCTTCCACCTCCTGCTCCCACTGGGAGGCTCAGCCGACTTGAATGAGGCTCATTATGCACACAATTAGGCATGGAGAAGCAGCACACACACACCCTCTCAACACAAGTATGCATGTGTGTGCACACACACACCCCGGGGGCTGAAAAGCCTCTCCCAGCCGGGGTCAGCGATGGTCTGCCAAGGAGATGGCTTCCTCCCAGCTCCACTGTGGAATGTTCCAAATAGCAGCGCAGTCCAGGCCAGGACACCCTGTGCTCATTTCATCCCGCGTGCTGCACCCGCCAGGCCTCCTCCTCCTCCTCCTCCCCCCCTCCTTCTCTACAGGGTGAGCTGTCACTCAGAAGACAGGAAGAAGCTGCCTAGCCCAGGGAAAGCAAGCACCACTCTGAACTCCAGCTAGGTCTCAGGCAGAAAAAGGCTTATTTTTGTCCTTAGCGACTCAACAAGTTGTGGTAGGTGACCTGCGTGGACATACCATACAAAGCTATCGTTTGCTTTATTGAATCAGCCAGTTTGGTCTAGTGCCATGATGGCGAACCTATGGCACGCGTGCCACAGGTGGCACGCAGAGCCATATCTGTGGGCACGCAAGCATTGCCCTAGCTCAGCTCCAGCGCACATGCGTGTGGCAACCAGCTAATTTTCTGGCCTTCGGGGCCCACCGGAAGTCGGGAAATGGGCCGTTTCCAGCCTCTGGAGGGCCTCCGGGGGGGGGGGAGGCTGTTTTCGTCCTCCCAGGCTCCAAGAAAGCCTATGGAGCCTGGGGAGGGCAAAAAACAGGCCTATTTGGCCCACTGTGCCATCACGTGCCAAAAGCAGGGGGGAGCACGGGGGGGGGTCACATGCGCAGGCGCGGGGGATGGGGCGCATTGAATTATGGGTGTGGGCACGCCTGCACGCGCCCCCCACCCCGCACTTCAATTCTGGGAGTTGAAGTCCATACATCTTCAAGCGGTCAAGTTTGAGAAACGCTGACCTAGAAGTTCTCCAAGTATCACTTTCCTCTGGTAGGACTGAAAGTAACGTCACATGGTCTTAGTTCAGAGAGTACCTTAAACCCTGGTTTGTTTTAACCAGAGTTTGCTAAACAATCTGTACTGACACAGTCCCATTAGTTCCTTCCTATTTTCCCATATTTTTTTCAAGATTTCCTTCATGTGTCAAAAGTTTGAATTAGCGTCATTGCCCAGATGGGTGACTCATAATTTTTTTTTTAATAAATCCTTTCCGATTGAGTTCCAAAGAGGGGGGGAAAATGCTTCTGTGGACCTGCAGAGTGTCATTTCCCTCAAGGCCTCTGAATATGCCAAAGGAACAAATTCCTCCCATGGAGAAAGTGAATCCGAAAGAGCTTTTGTTGGTATGGGTTATATTTGTCAATATGTACTGTATTAAAAATTAAAATTGATGCATTTGCTACACTACCATCTATCAAAATTGTTTGATGGGATTTTAATACTAGATTATTTTCCAACACAAGCTGGCAAATAATAGTGATTTCAGAGACCTCTGAGAAGGTCCATTGGGAGGGGGGAATGAGGTCCTAGTGCAGTGTTTCTCAACCTTGGTAGCTTGAAGATGGGTGGACTTCAACTCCCAGAATCCCCCAGCCAGCAGCGCTGGCTAGGGAATTCTGGGAGTTGAAGTCCACCCATCTTCAAGCTACCAAGGTTGAGAAACACTGTCCTAGTGGTTTCTTGGGGTCCTTTGAGTGTCCTAGTGGTTTTTCCTCAAAGTTTACTTGCCCCCACCCCCAAGATTAGTCAAGGGCAATTCGGTATATTGACTGACATATGATCCACCCATGGGTAGGCTGCTGGGGGTTCGCAGGGGTTCAGGAGAACCTCTAGCCAAAATTCTGTGCAGTTTGGAGAACCCCCCAAATCCCACTCCTGGCTGGCCCTGCCCCTCCCTCCCCTCCCCTCCCAGGAGTCCCCACACAGCCCATTTTGGACATAGGCAAGTGCAGGGTGTGCACAGAGGCTCGAGGAGGGCGAAAAATGGGCCTACTGGAAATTCAGGAAGGCCGGAAACGATCCTGTCTCCAGGCTCCAGAGGGCCTCTGGAGCCTGGGAAGGCTGTTTTCGCCCTCCCAGAGGCTCAAGGAAAGCCTCCAGAGCCCAGGGAAGGCAAAAAATGCCCCCCACCCCCGCCGTGGTGCAGGAGGCCAACTAGGCCACGCCCACCATGGCCATGCCCACCATGGCCACACCCACCCAGCAACCCGGCAGAGAACCCCTTGCAAAAATTTTCAAAGCCCACCCCTGGATCCACCCTCATTTTAGCCTGGCTTGTGTGTTACGTGAATGCATCCAACGGGTGAAATTAAGCATTGCCTCTACACAAGCACAAAGATTTGCTTGTTTGCGGATGTCCTTCCTGGTTATTGGCATCAAAAGGCGCTCCAGGTGTTCGCTCGTAACTTGTATAAGAAGAAAAAAGAGAATAGGAGCTTTAATATTATAGGACCGGGGGGGGGGGGGAGAACGGCAGACACCCTTGCTCCCTGTGCTTCAAACCAGCCTTCCTTAATCCGAGGACGTGTTTCAGATGTACGTGGGACTCCAGCTGCCAGAATTCCTACGGGGTGGGGGAACTGTGTGACCCACATGGGTGCAGCCAGGATATACTGTAACTTTTCTTGCACTTGGGATGGAGAAAAGAGTTGTGGAAAACTTTTATTTTTCTTCACAAGCCAAAGCCCAACTTGAGGTGTGTGACGTGCCGGTTTTGCACATTTCTCACTTCAAAAACCACAGAGGAACAATCGGCAAATTTTTCAGCATTTGTGGACAGAAGGGGCGCTTAAGTTTTACACTTCGGGGTCTGCAAGCCTCTCCCTTTTGCACTAAAATCCACGTGTACCATCATAAACACACAAACACACACACACACACACACACTTCTGTTAAAGTGAGCCGCAATTCAGAAAGTTTTGGGCTTTTTTTAATCAAAATCGTTAGTTAGGAAAAGTGCTACCGGGTTTTTCCACTTTCACAAATACACAAATTGTGTTGATCTCAAGGACACCCTTCCTATGACAATCCGAGCGGTTTCCATGCTGCAGCAACATAGATTTCTTTTTTTTATACAAAGAATGACATACACACGCACATCCCCACAACCATTTCCCCTCCCCCCCCCACCAGCTTGTTTACTCTAATAGGCCTGGAAATAATGAACAGGCTCCCATTTCTTTCCCAATGCAACATTCCAGAGGTGCATTCCAAGCCCAGCCATTTGGGCACCTCAAGAGTTAAGGCCCGAAGGCATCCATTCTTTGTCACAAAGCCGTCTCCTTCCTCCCCCCCCCACCCCCCGCCTCCATCCCTTCGCTGAGCTGCTTTCCAGCAAGGGAGGGAGAGGTCCTTGCCTCCATCCGTCTAGCAGCTAAACCCCTGTCGCCATGGGGGCATTAGCACCATTACTGCAGTCTGCTCCCCAGAGGAGAGTGAGTGGATCAAAGGGTTTTAGCTGCAGACGGCTGCTAGACAGAGCTGGAGTGTCTTCAAGGTAGTAGCCACTTGAGGTTACAAATGTACTTTTGGCCTGCAGCTCTCTCAAATCAAAATTTTGCAGGGGCTTTATTCCTGTTAACCCATCACAGGCAGCACACAGAGGTCCTGGGTGAAAGCAGGAAGGGAAGTGGAGCTGTTGCTACAGAATCCAGCAGGTATAGCTGTGTTCCGCTCCTATCAGGTGTATATCATTTATTTTATTTTATTTTAATTTAATTTGATTTATATGCCGCCCTTCTCCGGAGACTCGGGGCGGCTTACAATGCGTTAAGCAATAGCCTTCATATTTTTGTATATTTATATAAAGTCAGCTTATTGCCCCCACAAACTGGGTCCTCAATTTACCCACCTTAGAAAGGATGGAAGGCTGAGTCGACCTTGAGCCTGGGGAGAATTGAACTCGCAGTAATTGCAGGCAGCTGGATGTTAAATGCTGCCTTAGGAGGCATTAACCTCCTACGCCACTCAGGCTCATCATCATCACCACCATCATCATCATTAAATGCTAGTGTCCATGTAAGTTAATATAATGATAAGGCCGCCAACATTTCATAGATGAAAATAAGGAAAACTGAAAAATGGAGCATGGCATTGCCAGTGTCCACCAATACACATATAGTCTGACCTAGGCACGCCTGAAGGCTATTTCTATCTGTTGTAGGCTACGTTTGTTTATTCCTGAATTGGTTTTCTCCAAGCAGGTGGGCAAGTCAATGCAACGCAACACTTATTTTAATTTAAACATGTGAAATGTAGAATAATGTTGCCACCTATTTTTCTTCTTCCAAAATTAGACCAAACCAGAACAGCCTAGAAACACATTGGGCAGCTTGTGCTATTATTTAACGTACTCAAGGCATTCGGGAAGCAGGCGCAGGTAGTCCTCAACTTATGACCATTTAATGATTCGTTTAATGACCAAAGTTACAACAGTGCTGAAAAGCAATGACCTACATCCAGTCCTCACATGGTTATATGGGCACTTGGCATATACATAGCCTTATTAAATACTTTGTTCGTTACATACAGTAGTTTTGTGTTCCCTTTAGTTGTTTGAGCAGTGTATAAACTACTGTATGTAAAGAACAAAGTATTTAATAAGGCTATTTCATTCATTCAGATCTCGGATGTCTTCTGCTTATGTTCCCTTTATTTTTTTGAGCAGTATATTTATGACAGCTGCAGCATCTTGGGGTCACATGATCCCCATTTACGACCTTCCCAGCTGGCCTCCAGCAAGCAAATTCAATGGGGAATCTGGATTCAATTAATGACCATGTGATTCGTTTAATCACCATGGTGTTTTGCTGAACGAGTTTGGCATAAAATCTGGGTGCAGCCAGCTTGCTTAACAACAGTAGTTCCAATCCCAGTTGTGGTCATAAATCAAGGATTATCTACCTCTGCAAAGTCAGATCATGTCATGTACAATTGCCTGACCTGATTGCCCTCACATATCATTTTCCTCACAATCCACTGAGCCT